>CM019823.1:78831269-80031269 GCA_009763385.1 Coix lacryma-jobi var. lacryma-jobi
AGGATTCTCATAAGAAGCCCTCGACATGGCGTCAATCTCACTAGACTTGAGCTTACTAAAGAGCTCATCGCAGGTGAGGGTCTCATAGTTAGACGATTCGATGATCGCCTGGACCTTTGAGTCCCACACTGACCGATCAAGAGTGTGCAAAAGCTTCAAAGCCCTCTCATGATCGTCAAAAGGCAACAGCTCCTTGTTCGCTCTCATCTTGTTGACAATAACCTGAAAGCGAGCGAATAAACTCTCTATGCTCTCCCCAGGCATATGTCGAAAGTTCTCATACTCCCGCTTGTGCGACTCATAGAGGCGGGATTTGACCTGAGTGGTTCCCTCATGGAAGCGCATGAGGGTCGCCCAAATCTCGCGAGCCATGGGGAGATGAGAAACGCGATCAAACTCGGACATGCTCAAACAGGAGAACAAGGCGTTACGTGCCCGGCTATTGGCCTCGTGCTCATCGATCTAGAGCTGAGTGACACGAGCAGCCAAGATAACGTAATCATCCCTGTTGCAAATCTCCCAAACAGAAGAGCCCATGCTCTGGAGATAGGCCGACATGCGTATCTTCCAATACTCATAGTTCGTCCCATCAAAGAACGGCGGTTTGCCCACGCCGCGATCCATGTCGCCTTCTGTGGATCTGGAACCGGCTAAGGTGGAAGATCCTTAACCTGCTCCGATACCAATTGAAGGACCGAGAAGCAATGAAAAAGCGACCAGAGGGCGGGGTGAATGGGAGCTTCAAATTTTCCTTTCGGAAACTAGTAGCCACTGACCCAAGAATCAACCCCCAAAGCGAACCTTAGAGCTTGCTAGTGTCCACGACCCTAGATGTAGGGTGGATGCTTCCAAGAAGCACAGCGGGACACTACACAACTCTAGAAAGCCAACACAAAAGACGGAAATCGATTCCGACAGCGGACGAACAAACCGCGAACGAAACAGCGCAAAACAGTCACGACCGGACTCTGGTCAGCGTCCGGTCAGCAGGGACCGGACGCGTCCGGTCACACAAAAACCGATCTGGAACCTTACTGTTCCTGACCGGACTCACGAGCAGGGAGCGTCCGGTCAACAACAGTGCATCCGGTCAAAAGACAACAAGCTCAATGAACAGTAGAACCTATGCGTCCGGTCAGTGTTCAAACCAAGCGTCCGGTCAAGTCACGAGATCAACACACCGAGCGTTCAACGACCGGACTCTCTGCCCATGCGTCCGGTCATCTCGACCAAGCGTCCGGTCACCCCGATACAGTGCTGTTCGTCCACCGATTCAACTCGATCTCACCCAAAACAAATCCTCTAGGGATCAAACTTGGTGAGAGGAGTCAAAAGGAGTATAGTGAGCTATCCCTAAGAGATCATGGCTCGAACCTATCTCCAAATCGATGAATCGAAGAATTTTGGGGGAAGGGAGAAAACTTGATCCGAAACGAAAATCGATCGATCTCCTAGACCGTGAGGTTAGAGTTTAATTCCTTCGGTGGAAAGAAGTGCCTCACGATCTAGAACAATTTGGTTCAAACGGATTTGCAAAAGATGAACCGAGCAAAGAGATCAAGCGACGTGAAAATCGTGGAGAAAAAGGATTCCGCGAAGAACACGAACAAAATGCGAATCACAACCACGAACTGCACAACAGTGAGATTACGGTCTCACTTCCTCACAATCAACAGTACACAGAGACAAGTCTCTCTGCGGATCTCAGCTAGCTACAGCAGGGGATGGGAGAGCAGGAAACCCTAAGTGCGAAAGAGCAAATGACTGAGATGATTGGGAGGAGGGTGTCTCCCGACTACTTATCCTACTACTAGCCTAAGTCTATTTCCTACTCTACCCCTCTCTATGCTAATTACAGAGCGAACCAGCTAAACCCTAGGGTTATTCTGGACCAACTCGATGGTAGGTGTATCTGACGGCCACGCCCGCGCAATTCGAAGCGTTGCCTCGACGCAACCTCCGGATCGCCGCCACGTGCCGCCCTCGCTCTGCACCCCCAGTTTTGTGGCCCAAACCGGGAAACCAGCCTTTTCCAGCCAACCCCCGATTTTGAGGCCCAAACCGGGAAACCAGCCCACCAGCATCTGAGTTTTGAGGCCAAACTCAGCAAACCCTCAGCGCCCAGGTTTTGAGGCCCAAACCTGGAAACCGTCCTCAGCCCGAGTTTTGTGGCCAAACTCGGAAACCCTCAGCCTGAGTTTTGTGGCCAAACTCGGAAACCGTCCACGCCCAGGTTTTGAGGCCCAAACCTGGAAACCGTCCATCCGATGGTTTTTCTCTGGCTCTACCACCAAACCGACGTCGTAGATGGGATGCACCTCCCGTGCACCCCGTCCACCGACACGTGTCCCCGAGTCTACGACTCAGGCAACACATGACCACATTTCTTCACTTGTCGTCGTCACAGGCTGCCAGCCACCACAGCTGATCCTCGGGCCTCTGGTCCCTCAGTCGAAGCCTCACGTCCGCCCTTCACCGTTTGGTACCTCGGCATGGCACGTCCGCCGCACGGCACGCCCATCCTTCACCGCACCCGGTCCGTCAGCACGGCACGTCTCAACTTGACCTTCACCTCGCCGTCGATCACTGTATTCGTGCTCGACACCTGCACAACACAAGCCAAAGAACATGCGCATCATCCCAGTTGACAATCACTCAACACTCAGAGACCCGGCATACACCCATGTAACCGCAAGCAGTCGGCCCAACACTAGTTTTCCCCTTACTTCACTAACACCAGTGTTGGACCGTATGCTCACCCTATGTCTTTTTATTGATGTAGGTAAAACGATTGGAGAATGTTTGGTTGGTGGATTCCGGTTGCTCGAGGCACATGACCGGAAACGCCAAGTGGTTCTCCAGTCTTAGTCCAGTCGCCGGAAAGGAGTTTATCACCTTCGGCGACAATAGCAAAGGTAAGGTGTTGTCTCGTGGGTCGGTGCGAGTTAATGAGCACTTTGTGTTGCGCGATGTTGCTCTTGTTTCTAACTTGCATTTTAACCTTCTTTCTGTTTTGCAGCTCTTTGATGATGACTATGAGATTCGTTTTAAATCGAATCTCAGTCGTATTTTGGATCCTCAGGGCAATCTTGTTTGTTTGATTTCGCCCTTTGGAAAAGTCTTTCATGCGAATTTCTCGGAGTCTTTTGGCATTTCTCGCTGTCTTGTGGCTGGAACTTCCTCTTCTGATCTTTGGAAGTGGCATAGGAGACTTGGACATTTGAGCTTCGTCTTGCTTGCAAGGCTTAGTTCACTTGGCCTAATCCGAGGATTGCCCAAGTTATCCATGAAGAAGGATCTTGTTTGCCATTCTTGTAGACATGGGAAGATGGTTGCCGCTCCCCACCATCCAGTGACTCAGGTCATGACCAAGCACCCTGGACAGCTTTTGCACATGGACCTTGTTGGTCCGGCTCGGGTGAGCTCGGTTTGGGGGAAGTGGTATGTGCTTGTTGTTGTTGATGACTTTTCGAGATATTCGTGGGTCTTCTTTTTAGATGAGAAGACTGAGACTTTCTCCTTTGCTCGCAATCTGATTTTGCGTCTTCAGAACGAGTTCCCTTTGAACTCGATGCAAGCTATTAGGAGTTATAATGGTTCCGAATTCAAGAATTTGGATTTTGAGAAGTTTTGTAACTCTTTGGGTTTAGAGCATCAGTTTTCTTCCCCCTACACACCGCCACAGAATGGTGTTGTAGAGAGGAAGAATCGGACCCTTGTAGAGATGGCCAGGACGATGCTCGATGAGCATAGGACTCCTAGGCGGTATTGGGCCGAAGCTATGAGCACTGCATGCTACATTTCCAATCGCATTTTTCTCCGAGCTTTCTTGAAAAAGACTTCTTATGACTTGCGTTTTGGAAAACTGCCCAAGGTGAGTTACTTTCGAGTTTTTGGTTGCCATTGTTTTATACTCAAAAAGGGCAACTTGGACAAGTTTGAGTCTCGTTCTTCTAACAGTGTGTTTTTGGGTTATGGCACTCATACTCGAGCTTATCGTGTACTTAACCTTGACACTAACCGAGTCATGGATACATCAGATGTCACCTTCGATGAGACCATGGTTTGTCCTTCTTCTCGTTTTGAGCGTGCAGGTGATCACGAGATTGGTGAGTCTCTTTTTGATGACGAGGATGAGGGTGCTGAAGATATGGATGATCCAACACCCCCTCCACCTGCTGTGCCGCAAAGAGCGGCTTCTACTTCGACTCATGGCCCCGACACTTCTTCTTCCTGGGGGCCGTGGGATCTGCCACCCCGAGCGGTACCTTTTGTACCCGGGGAGGCACCAGCTGCTGTTGAGAGGGAGATCACTTCTGCACGGGAGGCACCACGACACATCCAGTGCCAACACCCCCCTCAGCAGATGATTGGCAGCATCGGCGAACGTGTCACTCGATCAAGGTCACAACAAATCTCTCACTTTGCTCATTCTGCATTTGTTGCTGATTTTGAACCCCGAGATGTTGGACACGCTTTATCTGATCCGGATTGGTTCAACGCCATACATGAGGAGTTAGAAAATTTTGAAAGAAATCGGGTTTGGGTTTTGGTTCCTCTTCCTCCTGATTGTCATCCTATTGGGACAAAATGGGTTTTCAAAAACAAACAAGGAGAGGATGGCCATGTTGTGAGAAACAAGGCCAGACTAGTTGCCCAGGGGTATAGTCAGAAGGAGGGGATAGACTATGAGGAGACTTTTGCTCTTGTAGCTCGTTTGGAGGCAATTAGGATACTCTTGGCTTTTGCTGCATCCAAAGGTTTCAAACTTTTTCAAATGGATGTCAAGAGTGCCTTCTTAAACGGCTACATAGAAGAGGAAGTGTATGTGAGATAACCAACCGGTTTTGAAAATCCCAAGTTTCCAAACCATGTTTTTAAACTTCACAAAGCATTGTATGGTTTGAAACAAGCCCCTAGAGCCTGGTATGATAGGTTGAAAACCTTTTTGCTTGCTAAGGGTTTTAAAATGGGATGTGTGGATAAAACGCTTTTTCTCCTCAAGCAAGGCAATGACTCACTCTTGGTCTAGATTTACGTGGATGATATCATTTTCGGTGGTTCTTCTCATGCTTTGGTTGCCAAGTTTGCAGACACTATGAGCAGGGACTTTGAGATGAGCATGATGGGAGAGTTGACGTTTTTCCTCGGGTTGCAAATTAAGCAATCCCGAGAGGGGACGTTCGTGCACCAGGGCAAGTACACCAAGGACATATTGAAGAAGTTCGACATGGGTGAGGCCATGCCTCTTCCAACACCCATGCCGACCACGGCGGCCCTGGATGCGGATGTGGATGGAGAAGCTGTGGCCCACGGAGAGGAGTACCGGAGTATGATCGGATCGCTGCTCTACCTGACGGCGACACGCCCGGACATCCAGTTCGTCGTGTGTCTGTGCGCGCGATTTCAGTCATCGCCGCGCACTTCTCACCGTCAGGCGGTCAAGCGCATAATGAGGTACTTATCCTTTACTCCAAAATTTGGGATTTGGTATTCTGCTTCCTCCACCCTCTCGCTTTGCGGTTATTCCGATGCCGATTTTGCTGGTTGTCGTATTGATCGCAAGTCCACTTCTGGGACTTGCCATTTTATTGGTTCTTCTCTTGTATCGTGGTCTTCTCGCAAGCAGTCTAGTGTCGCCCAGTCTACCACGGAGGCTGAGTATGTTGCTGTGGCTAGCTGTTGTTCCCAGTTACTCTAGATGATGGCTACTTTGCGTGATTTTGGTCTGAGCTTTTCTCGTGTTCCCTTGCTTTGTGACAGCACGAGTGCAATTAATGTTGCTAAGAACCCTGTGCTGCACTCGAAGACCAAACACATTGATGTGCGCTTTCATTTTTTGCGAGACCACTATGAGAAGGGTGATATCGACCTTCGCCATGTCGATACTCATCATCAGCTGGCTGATATTTTCACCAAGCCTTTGGACCAATCAACTTTTGCTAGGTTGAGAGGAGAGCTTGGTGTGTGTTTCCCCTTTTAGATGGGGGAAACATTTTGTATCTTGTAACATAAACTGACTTTTCGTTTCTCTTTTCCTTCAATTGAGTTTTGCATCTTTTCTGCATTTCATTTTGCATACGCTTTCACATTCTGAGCTTCATGGATATACTCGTTAGAATGTAATTATGCTCTGTGTAGTATGCTCCGATGCTTTATATTGATGCTTGTAGCTTATGCTCCTTCTGTTCACTAATACATGTTATAAGCTGAGCTAATTTTGAATGGTGAACCTGCTTAACAAACATAAAACTTGAAAATGTTCACCATTGAGATATGCAACTAGCATGTGTAGGATGTGTTGAATTCACTCGTGCTTTTCATATATGCTCGGTTGCTATGTCTCTAGTTCTGAGTCTATCACTTGCTTGGTTTGTTCATATATTGTCTTTAATTTGAACCAAGTTAAGTGAATCAGAAAGATCGAGATGGGATTGCTTGTCAACACATCACAGTTTCGAGACTGTTTCTCATTGCACTTTGAGTTAAACTTGAGCTGTGTAGTGTATGACCGAAACTGTTGCTTTAAGCTTCTGATTGCTTCTGCATAGGCTTCACACAGTTGAAAAGTTAGGCAAGACAAGCTTTCAACCTCTCACACTCACATGCTGAAATTTAAACTTGTGTAATTTAACTGCTGCAACTCCGATAAAATCTGGATACACAAGTCTATGTTTCATTCTATAGCATGATGATTGAACTTTGCTAGGGGTAGTTCACCTTGTATACATGTTTAGCACTTGTTTGAATTCCTGTCTATACTGGTTTAGTGCTATTTTGATGGTGAATACCTTTTTGGCTAAAAACTGCTCACTTTGCTCATATGTTCCTATTTCATAGTTGGTGATCAGTTTGAGCCTTTGTTAGCATGTGTGCTTCAGTTGTGTCATTGGACCTATACTGTGTAGACCATCTTTGCATTCTCGTGACAATATTCCTGAAGCTGCTAACTTGCATTTTAACTCATATGTATTTTGGAAGGGGGACAAATTCTCTTATTGGCACTTTTTGATGGTGCATTCTCTCAGGGGGAGAGATTTTTACTTGATGGTGCATTTTCAACTAAGGGGGAGAATTTGGACAAATCATGCAATTTGGACAAATCATGCCTCCCATGTTGGAGAGGAAAGGTTTTGGTATCGAGCTTTCTTGAGGGACTAGCATTTTGCTTCGATTTTTCAAATTGTTATTTGCTAGCGGTGTTGAGCCTGTTCTACCTCTTCTTGAGGGCTAGCTTTGCTTTGCAGGGTCGCGTCGAGCCGTTGCCCATGTCTTTGGGGACCAAGTTGTCTTGCTCTTTCCACTTGACCTTCTTCGGCTTTGCTATGCTTTTGGGTCATTTGGTCGAGTTCTCTCTTCCTCCTTCTTCCTTCTTTCTTATTCTATTATGATTTGTGTTGGTAGTTGACAATGCACTCATCAAGGGGGAGATTGCGGATACATGGGTGTATGCCGAGTCTCTGAGTGATGAGTGATTGTCAACTGGGATAATGCGCATGTTCTTTGGCTTGTGTTGTGCAGGTGTCGAGCACGGATACAGTGATCAGAGGCAAGGTGAAGGTCAAGTAGAGACATGCCGTGCCGAGGGACCGAGAGTGGCGAAGGGCGGACGTGAGGCTTGGACTGAGGGACTGGTGGCCCGAGGATCAGCTGTGGTGGCTGGCAGCCTGGGACAGCGACGAGCGGAGACTTGCGGGCACGGTGTTGCTTGGGTCGAGGACCTGGGGACACGTGTCGGTGGACGGGGTGCACGGGCGGTGCATCCCCTCTACAGCTTCGGTTTGGTGGTAGAGCCAGAGAAAAACCATCGGGTGGACGGTTTCCAGGTTTGGGCCTCAAAACCTCGGCGCGGATGGTTTCCGAGTTTGGCCACAAAACTCGGGCTGAGGACGGTTTCCAGGTTTGGGCCTCAAAACCTAGGTGCTGCGGGTTTGCTGAGTTTGGGCCACAAAACTCAGGCTACGTGGGCTGGTTTCCCGGTTTGAGCCTCAAAACCGGGGGTGGACGTGAAGGCCTGGTTTCCCAGTTTCGGCCACAAAACCGGGGGCGGAGTCCGTGAAGAGGACACAGAGCGGTGGCGGCACGTGGCGGCAACCGGTGAGGTTGCGTCGAGGCAACGCTAGCAGTTGTGCGGGCGTGGCCGTCGGATCCACCTACCATCGAGTTGGTCCAGAATAACCTTAGGGTTTAGCTGGTTCGCTCTATAAGTAGTTAGGGGTAGAGTGGGAATTAGGAATAGTTAGAATTAGGATAAGTAGGGGGAGACACCCACCTCCCCATCTATCTCAGTCATTTGCTCTTTGCTTCTAGGGTTTCCTGCTCTCCCAATCCCCTGCTGTAGCTAGCTGAGATCCGCAGAGAACCATACCTCTGTGTACTGGAGATTTTGAGGAAGTGAGGCCGTAACCTCACTGTTGTAGCGTGTGGTAGCCACACGGTTGCAGATGGATGTGTTGATTCGCGTTTTGGTTCGTGTTCTTCGCGTTCTTTGTTTCTCCGTGATTTTCCCGTCACTCAATCTCCCTCTCTATTGCGTCTTTGCAAAATCCATTTGAATCAACTTGTTCTTTATGGTGAGGAGGTCATTTCGACCAATGGAATTCATCTAACTTCTCACGAACAAGTAGATCGGGTTGATTTCATTTTCGTGGTGCTTTTTCGGTTCATACACCATCCCCTTCGGTTTCCCGTTGATTGAGTTGATTTGAGCGGATGATTTCTTGGGGATAGTCTCCTAACTACCTCGTGATCATCCTCTCCAAGTTTGGGATCAAGGGATTTTGGTTTGAATAGATTTGGGAGTGATTTGGGTGAAGGGCGATCAAAATCGCCCTCACTGGACAGCCATGGACAGTCCCCCACCTGAGCGGTGGACAGTCCAGGCGTCGGGGAGCAGCCAGATCAGTGGTAGTGTTCTTCGGCTGATTTGTTTTTGGTTGACCGGCGGACAGTCCGCCGTTGGTAGTCGCGGACAGTCCGGGACTTGGGCAGGGGACTTCAGCAGCTTTGTTGTTTGGCGAGTTTTGCCGGCGGACAGTCCGCCACTTGCTCGCGGACACTCCGCCACTCGCTCACGGACAGTCCGGCAGTACCGCGGACAGTCCGGGACCCCAGGGCCGGGCAGTCCGGGATTTGCCTGAAGGTTACGTTTTGGTGCGTTTGCTCTCCCAGCTTCCTCGCTTGGTTTCCGGACTTTTCGTTTGGCCTCGTAGTTGACCAAGAAACCTCTCTAGGTATCTTTGCTACTTGTTAGCATCGGTATTTGGGGATTTCTCAACGTAGCCGTCTATCTACGTTCGAGACTTGGTTTTTGAGGGTCAAACTGGTGCCGGTACTTTTGCCGTTCGGTTTGCTATGGCTTTGTGGTGCCTCGCTGTGACCCAAGGGATCATCCACCCTCTTCCAAGGGTCGTGGGCATCACAGTCTCGATCGAAGCTTTCGGGGGTTGATTTTGGGAACAATAGGCCTAAGTTTCAAGAGAAATTTTTGAGCTCCCATTCACCCCCCTCTGGTCGCCTTGCTATTGCATTCTCGGTCCTTCACAATAGGAATCCGGTCCCGTTTCTGAAGGACCAAAAGTGCTACACAAAGGTGACCAGAGGGGGGTGAATGGGAGCTTTAAAATTCTTTTCAGAAACTTTTCAACTATAATGAGCAAGCCTAGAGTTTGATAGTGTCCACGACCCTAGATATAGGGTGGATGCTTCCAAAAAGCACAACAGGACACAACACAACTCTAGAAACCCAACGCAAAAGCTGGAAACCAAAACTGACAACAGACAAACAAAACGCAGACAAAGGCGCGCGAAACAGCACTGACCGGACTCATTGCTGCGTCTGGTCAACAGTGATCAGACGCGTCCGGTTTGACAAAAACCATTCTGGACCCTTACTGTGTTGGACCGGACTCACAGTGAAGAAGCATCCGGTCACAACACCTGTACGTCCGGTCTACACAGAAGAAGCAATGAACAATGCTCCCTGTGTGTCCGGTCACACGAGGCCCTAGCGTCCGGTCAACTCAGGAAAAACTGAACAACCGAACCTTCAACGACCGGACTCACTCTCGAGCGTCCGGTCAACCCGACTCCAGAGTCCGGTAACCCCGACGCAGTGCAGTTCATCGACCGATTCGATTCGATCTCACCCAAAATGAATCCTCTAAGGATCAAACTTGGTGAGAGGAGTCAAAAGGAAGATAGTGAGCTACTCCTAGGAGATCATGGCTCAAACCTATCTCCAAATCAGTGAATCGAGAAGGTTCAGGGGGAAGAGAGTTGAAAAGTCGATCCAAAACGAAAACCAATCGATATACTTGCTCGTGAGGTTTGGGTTGAATTCCTTCGGTGGAAATGATCTCCTCACAGTAAAGAACAAGTAGCAACAAACGGAATCGGAAATGAACAACCGTAGAGAGAGAGAGATCGACGGGAAAAAAACGTGGAGAAAAAGTGAACGCGAAGAACAACTCAAGAACACGAATCACCACCACAATTTCTAGCCAACAATCGTCCCCACGAGGAGACAACAGGAATCCGGTCCCGTTTTTGCAAAATCCAAATACACAGAGGTATGATTCACCGTCTCTGCGGATCTCAGTAGCTATAGCAGGGATGTGGGAGAGCAGGAAACCCTAGAAAGAAAATAGCAATGGCTAAGATAATCTGGAGGGAGGGGTGTCCACTCCTTATATAGCCTAATACAATTATTCCCCCTCTACCCTTACAGCTAATGAGCGAGCAGGCTAACCCTAAGGGTATTCTTGACCAACTCTAGGTTGATGTTGATCTGATGCCCACGCCCGCACATCAGGTAGCTTCGCCTCGATGCGACCTCACCGGATGCCGCCACGTGCCGCCACTGCGCCGCTCGTCCTTTTCATGGACCTCCCCCCGGTTATGAGGCCGAAACTGGGAAACATAGGCCATCCCCCGGTTTTGAGGCCAAAACCGGGAAACTTGACGTCCGTCGCCTGAGTTTTGTGGCCCAAACTCAGAAACCCGCCAACTCCCAGGTTTTGAGGCCAAACCTGGAAACCGTCCTCAGCCCGAGTTTTGTGGCCTAAACTCGGAAACCGACCGGACCCAGGTTTTGAGGCCCAAACCTGGAAAACGTTCAATCGGTGGTTTTTGTGTGGCTTAACCACCAAACCGACGCCGCAGAGGGATGCACCGCCCGTGCACCCCGTCCACCCGCAAGTCATCACTTGTCGCCATCCCAGGCTGTCAGCCACCACAACCGATCTTCAGGCCACCGGTTCGTCAGTCCAAGCCTCACGTCCACCCTTCACTGCTTCGGGTCCATCGGCACGACATGTCTCTACTTGACCTTCACCTTGCCTTCGATCACCGTCTCTATGCTCGACACCTGCACAACATAAGCTAAAGAACATGCGCATCATACCAGTTGAAAATCACTCATCATCTCAAGACCCGGCATACACCCATGTATCTGCAATCTCCCCCTTGATGAGTGCATTGTCAACTACCAACACAAATCACATGAAGGTAGAAAGAAAGAATGATGAAGGAAGCGAACTCAGCCAATTGACTAGAAGAAAACCAAAACCAAGATAAGTCGAATGGAGTGAGCGAGACAACTTGGTTCCCAAAGACATGGGCAACGACTCGACGCAACCAAGCAAAGCAAAGCTAGCCCTCAAGAAGAGGCAGAACGGGCTCAACACCGCTAGCGAGAAATTCAGAGCAAGAAGGCCAAAAAACTAAGTAAATCAACTAGTCCCTCCAGAAAGAGGCAAAGGCTCAACACAACTAGCTGAAAAATGCTCCGAACCAATTGACCAACAAAACTTGTCAAATAAAACAAGCGAGCAAGCTCCCCCTTCAATAGTGCACATAACTAGGGACATGATTTGTCAAATTTCTCCCCCTTAATTGAAAATGCACACAACAAGACAAATGCATATGAGTCAGAAATGCAGGTTAGCAGCTTCAGGTATATAGTCGATAGAAAGAATAGATGTTCTAAAGAGTGCTGATCCAACGACTCAACAACAAGCATAAATGCCAGCAAAGGCTCAAACTGATCACAAAATACGAAATATGAACATATGAGCAAGGTGAGCAGTTTTAAGCCATTCAGAAAGGGTTTCACCATCAAAATAGCACCAAACATGTATAGACAGGAAGTTACACAAGTGTTAAACATGTATACAAGGTGAACTACCCCCAGCAAAGTTTAATCAACATGCTATAGAATGAAACATAGACTTGTGTTTTCAAAGGAGTTGCAGCGGTGATTACACAAGTTTGAAAAATTCACCATGTGATTGCGAGAGGTTGAAAACTTGGCATGCGTAACTTTTCAACCGAGCAAAGCCTATGCATAAGCAATCAGAAGCTTGAAGCAACAGTTTCGGTCTTACACTACACGGCTCAAGTTGGACTCATTGTGCAATGAGAAACAGTCTCGATACCGTGATGTGCTGTCAAGTAATGCCATCTCGATCTTTTCAATTCACTTAGACATGGTTCAAAATTAACAGAATATGAACACACCAAGCAAGTTAAAGACTCAGAACTAGAGACATAGCAACCTAGCATATATGAAAAGCACAAGTAACTTCAACATATTCTACACATGCTAGTTGCCAATCTCAATGGTGAACATGTTTCAAATTTTATGTTGAATTAAGCACAAGTAGCTCAGCTCATAACATGTATCAGTGATAAAAAAGAGCGTAAGTTACATCATATATCATTGGAGCATACACTAGTCCGAGTAACCACAAAGGGAGAGAGTGGAAGAAGCAGAATACCAGATCCCAAACTCAGGTGTGAAACATAAGTACCTCATAATGCGCTTGACCGCCTGACGGTGAGAAATGCGCGGCGATGCCTGAAAGCGCGCGCAAAGGCACACCGCAAACTGAATGTCTGGGCGTGTCGCCGTCAGGTACAGCAGCGACCCAATCATACTCCGGTACTCCTTCTGGTCCATAGCTTCTCCATACTTGTCCGCATCTAGAGCCGTCGTGGTTGACATGGGTGTTGGAAGAGGCTTGACCTCACCCATATCGAACTTCTTTAATATATCCTTAGTGTACTTGCCCTGGTGCACGAACGTCCCTTCTCGGGATTGCTTCATTTGCAACCAGAGGAAAAACGTCAACTCACCCATCATGCTCATCTCAAATTCCCTGCTCATAGTATCTGCAAACTTGGCAACCAAAGCATGAGAGGAACAACCGTAAATGATATCATCTACGTAAATATAAACCAACAAAGTGTCATTGCCTTGCTTGAGGAGAAAAAGAGTTTTATCCACACATCCCATTTTAAAACCCTTAGCAAGCAAAAAGGTTTTCATCCTATGATACCAGGCTCTAGGGGCTTGTTTCAAACCATACAAAGCCTTGTGAAGTTTAAAAACATGGTTTGGAAACTTGGGATTTTCAAAACCGGGGGGTTGTTTCACATACACCTCTTCTTCTATGTAGCTGTTTAGGAAGGCACTCTTGACATCCATTTGAAAAAGTTTCAAACCCTTGGATGCAGCAAAAGCCAAGAGGATCCTAATTGCCTCCAAACGAGCTACAGGAGCAAAAGACTCCTCATAGTCTATCCCCTCCTTCTGACTATACCCCTTGGCTACAAGTCTGGCCTTGTTTCTCACAATGTGGCCATCCTCTCCTTGTTTGTTTTTGAAAACCCATTTTGTACCAATTGGGTGACACTCAGGAGGAGGTGGAACAAGAACTCAAACCCAATTTCTCTCAAAATTTTCTAACTCCTCATGCATGGCATTAACCCAATCCGGATCAGATAAAGCGTGTCCAACATCTCGGGGTTCAAAATCAGCAACAAATGCAGAATGAGCAAGGTGAGAAATTTGTTATGACCTTGACTGAGTGACGCGTTCATGGATGTCGCCGATCATCTGTTGAGGTGGGTGTTGGCGCTGAATGTGTTGTGGCGCCTCCCTTGCTGAAGTAACCTCCCCCTCGATAGTAGCTGGTGCCTCCTCGGGTACAAGTGGTACAGCCCGAGGTGGTGGATCACACGGCCCCCATGTAGTGGAAGAAGATGGGTCGGGGCCGCGAGCAATCGTGGTCGAAGTCGACCCAATTGGCACAATAGGTGGAGGAATTGTTGGATCATCAATCCCTTCAGCACCTTCTTCTTCATCATCAAAAAGAGGTTCGCCAACCTCATGATCACATGCACGCTCAAATCTAGAAGAAGGACAATACATGGTCTCGTTGAAGGTGACATCGGATGTCTCCATGACTCGGTTAGTATCAAGGTTAAGTACACGATATGCATGAGTATGATTTGCATAACCCAAAAATACACCGTCAGAAGAATGAGACCCAAACTTGTCCAAGTTGCCTTTCTTGAGTATAAAATAGTGGCAACCAAAAACTCTAAAATAACTCACTTTGGGCTGCCTTCCAAAACGCAACTCATAAGATGTCTTTTTCAAGAAAGCACAGAGAAAAATGCGATTGGAAATGTAGCATGCAGTGTTAATAGCTTCGGACCAATTGAAGGACCGATAATGCAAAAGCAAGGCGACCAGAGGGGGAGGGGTGAATGGGAGCCTAAAAAATTTGTCTCGAAACTTTGGCCATCGTCCCCAAAATCAACCCCCAAATGCTTCGACCGAAATCGTGATGCCCACGACTGAAGGACCGAGAAAGCTAAACCAAGGCGACCAGAGGGGGGGGGGGGTGAATGGGAGCCTAAAAAATTTCTCTCGAAACATTGGCCTTTGTCCCAAAAATCAACCCCCAAAATCTTTTACCAAAATGTGATGCCCACAACCCTTGGAAGAGGGTGGATGATCCCTAGGATCACAGCGAGGCACCACAAAGCAAGAACGAACCAAACACCAAAAGCACCGTCTTAAGTTCGACCCCCTAAAACCGACTCCCAAACTGAAGGACCGAAAATGCTAAAGCAAGGCGACCAGAGTGGGAGGGGGGTGAATGGGAGCCGAAAAATTTCTTTCAAAATTTTGGCCTCTGTCCCAACAAAATCAACCCCAAAAGCTTCGGACTCAAATGTGATGCCCACGACCCTCGGAAAGACGGTGGATGATCCCTAGGATCATAGCGAGGCACCACACAACAGAGCAAACCAAAACTCTCAAAACCCCGAGTCAAGTTCGTGCCTAAAAGACCACTCCCAAACGTAGATAGAGGGCTACGTAGGGATTCCTCCAAATACCGATGCTAACTCGTAGCAAAGATATGTAGAGAGGTTCCTAGGTGAACTCTAGGAGCAAACGAGAAGTCCGAAAGCGAAGCCGAAAAGCCAGGAGAGCAAACGCACTAAAATGCAACCTACAGCCGATTCTCGGACAGTCCACCGTCAGGCTCCCGGACTGTCCGGTGTGGTCCGGACTGTCCGCCACTAGGGGGTCGGACTGTCCGCCGGTAAAAAGGGCAAAACAGCAACGCTGCTGGACTCTCCCTGTGCGACTCGCGGACTGTCCGCAGTTCCTTCCAGGACTGTCCGCCGGTCACCAGACCGTTCACAGTGCTCGCTGCGCTGGACTGCTCTAGCCGAGCCCCGATGGCCGGACAGTCCGCCACCAAGGGGCGGATAGTCCGCCACTACCCGGAACGCCCAAAATCCTCACGGGACAAAACCAAAATCGATTAGATCTTCACCAAATCGAACGGGGCTGCAACCAAACTTTTCCCAAGTATTCTTCTACGTGTTGGGAAGCTAATCCTAGGATATCATTGCTTCAAACCAAATAATCCATGAGAAATCCGAAGAACACTAGAAAAGGGGAAGAACGAAGAACAAAAACGATTTCGACCCGATCTACTTGTTCGTGAGGGTAGAGATGAATTCCTCTGGTGGAAATGTTCTCCTCACTTCAAAGAACAAGTTGATTCAAACGGAATCGCAAAAGAGGCAGCGTAGAGGAAGATCGAGTGAGGGGAAAAACGTGGAGAAAAGAAGAACGCGAAGAACAAATTCAAAACGCGAATTCAACCATGAATTTGATCCTTGGATTCAGAGGAATGGATGATTGATTAAGCAGTCGGTGTCGGGCTACAAGCCACTCCTAGCAACACAAAGCTTGGATGGCAAAAAGCTAAATAACAAGAGCCAAATCTCCCTAACCCTAGCCTTCTCTCATAGGAACAAAATGAGAGAGACACCGTCCAAGGATAGGCTGCCCTAACCAGCCCCCTTCATATATATAGGCGCACGTCCGAAGTCCAAAACGCCCTCTCGTGAACCATTGACCCAAATACCCCCCAGGGGTAAAACTGTCCAACCCTAGCAGTTTTCATCCGACGGCCACGCGCCTTCTCATCCTTCGCTTCGTCTTGACGCAAGCTCCAGGATGCCGCCACGTGACGTCACCGTCGACCGCCGCGCCTTCTCACCGATAGCTTTGCCACAACGCAAGCCTCTCGGTGCGGCCACACATGGACCGTCCTTTTGGACCTTCCCCCGGTTTTGAGGCCCAAACCGGGAAACCTGCCAGCCCAGGTTTTGAGGCCCAAACCTGGAAACCATCCACCCTGAGTTTTGAGGCCCAAACTCAGAAACCCGCGAGCCCAGGTTTTGAGGCCCGAACCTGGAAACCGTCCATCTCGAGTTTTGAGGCCCAAACTCGGAAACCGGCCACACGAGTTTTGAGGCCCAAACTCGGAAACCGTCGAGGTGGCTTTTTGAGGCTCAGCTACCGAACCCGCGCCGTAGACGGGATGTGGTTCGCACACCCCGAACACCGGCACCGAGGCCGATGCAAGTCCAGCCTCCACGTCGGGCACAACGCCTTCGCCTTCCTTCTTGACTCGGCTGACGGCACTTGTGTCGCACGCAAGCCCGTGTCCGACCTCCCGCCAAGTGCCACGACGCCATCGTCTTCCTCCCGACTCGGCCGATGCATCGCACATCCCCATGTGCTCTCGCTCGCAGATGCCACGTGCCAGCTACCACAGCTGGTCCTCTGGCCCTCTGGTCCGTCAGTCCAAGCCTCACGTCCGCCCTTCACCGCTCTGGGTACATCGGCATGGCACGTCCGCCGCACGGCACGCCCATCCTTCACCGCTCCCGGTCCGTCGGCACGGCACGTCTCTACTTGACCTTCACCTCGCCATAGACAATTGTATCTGAGCTCAACACCTGCACATCAACATAGCCAAGAGACACATGTTGCACACGCACACCAACACAGAAACACCACAACTCAACGCCACCGGTTAGTCATAAACAATAAGCGCATAGCTAGATATTGACTCAACTGGGTAAAAGCCTCAACCCTTTCTCACAAAGTCAATCATTCATCATATATGTTCTCAATCCCCCCCTTGATGAATGCATTGACTAACAATAAAACCACGAAGGAAGGGTTGAAGGCAAGCCTCATTCAAGTGCCCAAAAGGCAAGCAAAAGCAAACACAAGGCTACTTGAGATGAGGAAGGATCATGAAAACTCCAAATAAAAGCTCTCGGTCCCGAAAGAAACGGGAAAAGCGGGCAAAGCCTCCACACAACCGAAGAGTCAAGGAAAACAAGAGTTTCATGAATCCCAAAAGGTACTCAAAAACCAATCACAATCATCACAAAAGAAACCAAGGTTCTTATCAACTTCCAAGGTTCTTATCAACTTCCAAGGTTCTTATCAACTTGGAAGGTTAACCACTTGGGTTTTGAAATTTGTCCCCTTTGATGATTGAATTGACAAAGACTAAACACAAAGAGATGGTTTGAGATACCAAAACAGAAAACTTGGTCCCCAAAGATATGGGCAACGGCTCAACGCAACCAAGCAAGGATCGGAGCAACAACTCATAAAAGAGCAAAACTCGATCACACAGAGCGAAAGACTTGGTTCCCAAAGACATGGGCAACGGCTCGACGCAACCAAGTCAAAAATGAGCTAGCCCTCAAGAAAAGGCAGAAAATGGCTCAACACCACTAGCTCAAGGCTCGATACCAATTGAGGCTGAAACAACGCATTAGGATGCAAAACTGCTAGTCCCTCAAGATAGAGGCACAAAGGTTCAACACAACTAGCAGAAAACTCGATACCAATCACAACCAGCCAAAAATTGGTGAAAAGCAGCTAGTTCCTCAAGACTGAGGCAAACAGGCTCAACACAACTAGCTGAAGGCTCCATATCAGTCGAAAATACCAAGCAAAAACTACTAGTCTCTCAAGAGAGAGGCACAACGTCTCAACACGACTAGCAGACTCGATACCGACTGAGAAAACACAAAAAGAAGCTCAAAACCAAATGGAGCACAAACATTCGGAGCACGAGGAGAAGTTGCAAAACAAAACAACTCCCCCTGAAAGCAAGGATATACACAAATGTTATGCATCAAAGCTCACTATGAAGGATACCAATTGAAGCACATAAAAGACCTATACCAATTGAAGAAGAACATAAAAGAGCTAAACTCCCCCTAGCTCAAAGCTCTCCCCAAAATGCATGACTCTCCCCTTTGTGCCAACACTCAAGCTCCCCCTTGCAAACAGCTTCTCCCCCTTGACAAAAGGGGACATGCTGAGGGGTTTTGACATTTCTCCACAAAGTTGACACAAACACAAGACAAGTCATCAACCAAAAGCATATGGGGGTAATCACAAAGTGTATCGGAGCTGGGGGTATGTACACTAATCTAAAAATGCATGAAATGTACAATGCAACAGCTTCAAGTGTATAGCAATCAGAATGAAAAGATGCTCAAAAGGGTGCTGCCGTGAAAGTGTAGCAATCAATACAAATGCTAGCAAAGGCTCAAACTGATCAAATGAATACGAAATATGAACAATTAGGCACATGAGCAGTTTTAAGCCGTTTGAAAAGGAGTCCACCACTAAAATAGCACTTAGCATGAATAGACAGGAAATCGAGCAAGTGCTAACTTAAGTATAAAAGGTGAACTACCCCTAGCAAAGTTCAATCATCATGCAATAGAATGAAGCATAAACTTGTGTTATTTTCAAATTTTTATCGGAGATTGCAGCGGTATTAGGACAAGTTCATATTAAAAGCATGTGATTGCGAGAGGTTAAAAACATGGTCATTGCTGAACTTTTCAACCGGGCTAAGTCTATGCAATAAAAGCAATCAGAAGCTTGAAGCACCGGTTTCGGTCTTGCACTACACGGCTCAAGTTTAACTCAAAAGTGCAATGAGAAACAGTCTCGATACCATGAGGTGCTGACACATGCAATCCCATCTCGATCTTTTCAATTCACTTAGACTTGGATCAAATTTTAGCACAAGGTATATATGAACAATCCAAGCAAGTGAATGACTCAATGCAAGAGACATAGCAACCTAACATACAAAAGATAGCACAAGTGATCTCAACACATCCTACCCATGCTAGTTGCCACTCTCAATGGTGAAGAAATTAAAGGTTTCATAGTTGATTAATCAAGTTCACCATTTGCAAAAATAGCTTAGCTCATAACATGTATCAAGTGATCAAAAAGAGCCTAGGCTACAAGCACCATCATGAATAAACAGGGCATACTAAAAAGAGCATAGTCTCATTTTCATTACTATATACATGAAGCTCTAAAATGCAAAATGTACATGATGAAATGCATGCAAAAGCTAGTCTATCAAAGACAAAGCAAAACTAGCCTAAAAAGGAAAACCCAAAACAAAAGGGTATCGGAGAAGTCCAACTAAAATACAACAAGCAAAATGATTCCCCAACTAAAAGGGAAACACGCACCAAACTCACAAGAGAAGAGCCAAGAAATGCTCAAGCGAACAGCCAGCAAAAATCCACATCAGAAAGGCCACACGGCAGAAAGAGGTCGAAGAAGAAGAGTACCAAAACCCGAGCTCAGAAGTGTGTCAGAGGTACCTCATGAAGCACATGACCACCTGTTGGTGTGATACTCAAGGGGACGCCTGAATCTGCTGAACTCCGGGGCACCTGCCTCGCCGAAGTCGTCTCCGTCTCGCCTGATGCTGTCGCTCGCACAGGTGCTGCTAGTGCTCGCTAGAGAGCTGCTCGAACGGAACCCCAAGTCATGGAAGAAGTGAGATCGGGTCCGTGAGCCGAAATGCTCTCTCCAGGGTCCTGTTCTCCTGCACACTCAAAAGCAGAAGAAAACACAAGGAATTATCTCGTCTAGTGTGACCTCAAGGTCTCCACAAAGCGGTTAGTCACATAATAAGCATAAGGTTAACTCTCAACAAAAGGAGATCTACCTATGAATGATACCGCAAGGAGATCTGAACTCAAACTAGTCAAGACTACCATGCAACAGGATAAAGCACTGTATAGCAAAATACAGCCTAAAGACATGATCAACCCAAAGATAGCCTAAGCCTCAATACATGCTACAATGCAAGATAATGATAGCAATAGATCCAAAAGCATGTAACATGATAAAATTGTGGAAAGACTAGTGCTCAAACTAAACATGTCAACCAGATACATGTAGCTAACCAAAACTAGCATCTAAAAAGTGATACCTAATGAACATCATACCTCTACAAGTAAAGCCCATGGAGAAGTATGGTAAAGCATGGCATAATGTTCACGAGGATCACAGACTAGCATGAAAATAGTGACTAAACCACCAAGCTATACACAAAGCTAGCATGACATATGATACAGAAGATAGCACATGCTAGACTAAACAAAACATGGTACAAAAGAAAATGTACATGCAAAAACTATACAAGTGAGCACATGAAAGACTGAAGGACCGAAAAAGCTAAAGCAAGGGGACTAGAGGGGGGGTGAATGGGAGCCTAAAATTTCTTCTCAGAAATTACGGCCTCTGTCCCAACAAAATCAACCCCAAAATCTTCAGACTCAAACGTGATGCCCACGACCCTCGAAAAGAGGGTGGATGATCCCTAGGATCACAGCGAGGTACCACACAACAGAGCAAACCAAAACTCTCAAAACTCCGAGTCAAGTTCGTGCCTAAAAGACCCACTCCCAAACATAGATAGAGAGCTACGTTGGGATTCCTCCAAATACCGATGCTAACAAGTAGCAAAGATACCTAGAGAGGTTCCTAGGTCAACTCTAGGAGCAAACGAGAAGTCCGAAAGCGAAGCGGAAAAGCCGGGAGAGCGAACGCACTAAAACTGCACAAACTGCAAGTTGCCGGACTGTTTGCCGTCATTCTCCTGGACTGTCCGGTGTGAGCCGGACTGTCCACCATGAGGGGGCCGGACTGTCCACCGGCCAAGCTGCAAAAACAACAACGCTGCTGCAAAGCCCTGCGCGACTCGCAGACTGTCCGCACCTTATACGACGGACTGTCAGCCGGTCAAAATGACCGTGAGCAATGCGCGCTGCGCTCGTTCTGGTCTGGCCGAGCCCGATGGCCGGACAGTCCGCGACCAAGGGGCGGACAGTCTGCCACTGCCCAGAACGCCCAAAAACGCCACGGGACAAAACCAAAATCAATTGGATCTTCACCAAATCGAACGGGGCTGCAACCAAACTTCTCCCAAGTGTTCTTCTACGTGTTGGGAAGCTAATCCTAGGATATCATTGCTTCAATCCAACTAATCCATGAGAAATCCGAAGAACACTAGAAAAGGGGAAGAAAGAAGAACAAAAACGATTTCGACCCGATCTACTTGTTCGTCAGGGTAGAGATGAATTCCTTCGGTGGAAATGTTCTCCTCACTTCAAAGAACAAGTTGATTCAAACGGAATCACAAAAGACGCAGCGTAGAGGGAGATCGAGTGAGGTGAAAATCATGGAGAAAAGAAGAACGCGAAGAACAAATTCAAAACGCGAATTCAACCACAATTTGATCCTTGGATTCAGAGGAATGGATGATTGATTAATCACTCGGTGTCGGGCTACAAGCCACTCCTAGCAACTCAAACCTTGGATGGCAAAAAGCTCAAGAACAAGAGCCGGTCTCTCCTCTCACCCTAGCCTCCTCTCACCTAAACAAAATGAGAGTGACACCTCCAAGGATGGGCTGCCCTAACCAGCCCCCTTCATATATATAGGCGCACGTCCGAAGCCCAAAACGCCCTCTCATGAAGTACTCAACCCAAATACCCCCTAGGGGTAAAACTGTCCAACCCTAGCAGTTTCATCCGACGGCCACGCCCGCACATCCGGTAGCTTCGCCTCGACGCGACCTCCCTGATGCCGCCACGTGCCGTCATGTTGACCACCGCGCCTTCCTCGTGGATAGCTTCGCCACCGCGCCAGCCTCTCCACGCCGCCACGCGTCGACCGTCCTTTTGGACCTTCCCCCGGTTTTGAGGCCCAAACCTGGCAAACCGTCCACCCCGAGTTTTGAGGCCCAAACTCGGAAACCCGCGAGCCCAGGTTCTGAGGCCCAAACCTGGAAACCTTCCTCGCTGAGTTTTGAGGCCCAAACTTGGAAACCGGCCACCCCAAGTTTTGAGGCCCAAACTCAGAAACCGTCGATGGTAGCTTTTTGAGGCTCAGCTACCGATCCCGCACCGTAGACGGGATGTGGTTCGCACACCTCGACCACCGGCACCGATGCTGATGCATGTCCAGCCTCCACGCTGGGCACAACGCCTTCGCCATCCTTCTTGACTCGGCCGACGGCACTTGCGCCGCACGCAAGCCCGTGTCCGACCTCCCGCCAAGTGCCACGACGCCATCGTCTTCCTCCTGACTCGGCCGATGCATCACACATCCCCATGTGCTCTCGCTCGCCGATGCTACGTGCCAGCTACCACAGCTGGTCCTCTGGCCCTCTGGTCCGTTAGTCCAAGCCTCACGTCCGCCCTTCACCGCTCTGGGTACATCGGCATGGCACGTCCGCCGCACGGCACGCCCATCCTTCACCGCTCCCGGTCCGTCGGCACGGCACGTCTCTACTTTACCTTCACCTCGCCATCGACCACTGTATCCGAGCTCAACACCTGCACGTCAACACAGCCAAGATACACATGTTGCACACGCACACCAACACAGAAACACCACAACTCAACGCCACCGGTTAATCATAAACATTAAGCGCATAGCGACATATGGACTTAACCGGGTAAAAGCCTCAAACCTTCCTCATTAAAGTCAACCATTCATCATATATGTTCTCAATCTTCCCTTGATGAATGCATTGACTAAAAATAAAACCACAAAGGAAGGGTTTGAAGGCAAGCCTCATTCAAGTCCCCAAAAGCCGAGCAAAAGCAAACACAAGGCTACTCGATATGAGGAAGGATCATGAAAACTCCAAATAAAAGCTCTCGGTCCTGAAATAAACGGGAAAAGCGGGCAAAGCCTCCACACAACTGAAGAGTCATGATAAAACAAGAGTTTCATGAAATCCCAAAAAGGTACTCGAAAACCAATCTCAAATAAATTGTCAAACAATCATCACAAAAGAAACCAAGGTACTTATCCACTTGGGTCGAGATTTCTCCCCCTTTTTCTCTTTCTCTTTCTCCCCCTTGATGATTGAATTGACAAAAACTAGGCACAAGAGATGGTTTGAGATACCAAAACTGAAAATCTCATTCAAGTGATCAAAAACCATAGAAGGGCAAAGAACAAAGTCACTTGTCATGAGAAGATTATCCATTCAGATGCCCAAAAGCCAAAGAAATGCTAAAGAGGGGGCAATTTAAAATGAACATAACTTGGTCCCCAAAGACGTGGGCAACGGCTCAACGCAACCAAGCAACGGATCGGAGCAATAACTCATAAAAGAGCAAAACTCGATCACATAGAGCGAAAGACTTAGTTCCCAAAGACATGGGCAACGGCTCGACGCAACCAAGTCAAAAATGAGCTAGTCCTCAAGAAGAGGCAGAAAAGGCTCAACACCACTAGCTCAAGGCTCGATACCAATTGAGGCTGAATCAACGCATAAGAATGCAAAACTAATCACAAACAGCCAAGAATTGGTGAAAACAGCTAGTTCCTCAAGACAGAGGCAAGGAGGCTCGACGCAACTAGCTGAAGGGTCCATACCAATCGAAAATACCAAGGAAAAACTGCTAGTCCCTCTAGACAGAGGCAAAAATGGCTCAACACGACTAGCAGGCTCGATACCGACTGACAAAAACCATAAGAGAAGCTCAACACTAAATGGAGCACAATCACTCGGAGCACGCGGAGAAGCAGCAAGACAAAAGCGACTCCCCCTGAAATCAAGCCTATACACAAAAGCTATGAAACAAAGCTCATGACACCAATTGTATTCCATACCAAAAGATGGATACCAATTGAAACACATAAAAGAGCTATACCGAGTGAAGAAGAACATAAAAGAGCTAAACTCCCCCTTGCTCGAAGCTCTCCCCAAAATGCATGACTCTCCCCTTTGTGCCAACACTAAAACTCCCCCTTGCAAACAGCTTCTCCCCCTTGACAAAAGGGAACATGCTGAGGGGTTTTGACATTTTTCACAAAGTTGACACAAACACAAGACAAGTCATCAATCAAAAGCATATGGGGCTGTGAAAAGCATTGAAAAAGACCACAAAGAGTGTCGGAGCTGGGGGATATGTACACTAAGCTAAAAATGCCTGATATGCACAATGCAACAGCTTCAAGTGTATAGCAATTAGAATAAAAAGATGCTCAAAAGGGTGCTACCCTGAAAGTGTACCAATCAATACAAATGCTAACAAAGGCTCAAACTGATCAAATGAATACGAAATATGAACAATAGAGCATATGAGCAGTTTTAAGCCATTCAAAAGCAGTTCACCACTAAAAATAGCACTTAGCATGAATAGACAGGAAATCAACCAAGTGCTAACTCAAGTATACAAGGTGAACTACCCCTAGCAAAGTTCAATCATCATGCAATAGAGTGAAACATAGACTTGTGTTATTTTCAATATTTTATCAGAGATTGCAGCGGTATTAACACAAGTTCATATTAAAGCTTGTGATTGTGAGAGGTTAAAAGCATGGTCGTTGCCTAACTTTTCAACCAGGCTAAGCCTATGCAACAAAAGCAATCAGAAGCTTAAAGCACCGGTTTCGGTCTTACACTACACGGCTCAAGTTTAACTCAAAAGTGCAATGAGAAACAGTCTCGATACCGTGAGGTGCTGACACATGCAATCCCATCTTGATCTTTTCATTTCACTTAGACTTGGTTCAAATTTTAAGCACAAGGTAAATATGAACAAACCAAGCAAGTGAATGACTCAGTGCAAGAGACATAGCAACCTAGCATACAAAAGATAGCACAAGTGATCTCAACACATCCTATCCATGCTAGTTGCCAATCTCAATGGTGAACAAATTAAAGATTTCATAGTTGATTAATGAAGTTCACCATTTGCATTTCAAAAATATCTTAGCTCATAACATGTATCAAGTGATCAAAAAGAGCCTAAGCTACGAGCATCATCATAAATAAGCAGGGCATACCAAAAGGAGCATAGTCTAATTCTCATTGCTCTAAACGTGAAGCTCTAAGATGCACTGGAATACATGATGAAATGCATGCAAAAACTAGTCTATCAAAGACAAAGAAAAACTAGTCTAAAAAGAACAGAGCAAAAGCTAGTCTAAAAAGGAAGACCCAAAACAAAAGGGTTTCGGAGAAATCCAACTATGATACAACGAGCAAAATGCTTCTCCAACTAAAAAGGGAAACACACACCAAACTCACAAAAGAAGAGCCAAGAAACGCTCAAGCGACAGTCAGCAAAAATCCACATCAAAAAGACCACACAACAAAGGGGTTGAAGAGGATGATTACCAATGACCGAACTCAGGAGTGAATCGGAGGTACCTCATGATGCGTTTGACCACCAGCTTATGTGATGCCTGAGGGGACGCCTGAGTCTGGTCCATGGGCTCTCCGTCCTTGTCTTCATCCATCGTAACTGTCGTCACCATGGGCGTCAAAAGAGTCTTGGCCTCAACCATGTCGAACCCATCATCCACATCTCAACCTTCCTGCTCATAAAATCTGCAAACTTGCCAACAAGACCATGAGAGGAGCCACCAAAGGTGATATCATCCACATCCATCTGAAACGAGTAAGAAAGTATGTGTCCAACATCTCTGGGCTCAAAAAGGGGCAGCAAAAGCAGAATGAGTGGAATGAAACACAGAAAGGCCTGGACCGCATCTCGTGCTGGTCAATGTCATCGTCCATCTGCAGAGGGGTGAATCTGCTGAAAGATCCAGAGCGTCTACCTCGCCAAAGTCATCTCCCCCTCGCTAGATGCTGTCGCTCCCACAGGTGCAGCTAGTGCTCGCTAGAGAGCTGCTCGAACGGAACCCCAAATCATGGAAGAAGTCGGATCGGGTCCGTGAGCCGAAATGCTCTCTCCAGGCTCCTGTTCTTCTGCACACTCAAAAGCAGAAGAAACACAAGGCGCTGTCTCGTCCAGTGTGACCTCAAGGTCTCCACGAAAAAGGTTAGTCACATAAAAGCATAAGGTAAGCTCTCAATAAAAAGAGGTCTACCTATGAATGATACCACAAAGGAGATCTGAACTCAAACTAGTCAAGACTACCATGCAAACAGGATAAAGCACTGTATAGCAAAATGCAACCTAAAAACATGATCAACCCAAACACAGCCTAAACCTCAACACATGCTACAATGCAAGATAATGATAGCAATATATCCAGAAGCATGTAACATGATAAAAGTGAGGAAAGACTAGTGCTCAACCTAAACATGTTAACAGGGTACATGTAGCTACACAAAACTAGCACCTGAAAAATGATACCTAATGAACATCATACCTCTACAAGTAAAGCTCATGGTGAAGAATGGTAAAGCATGACATAATGTTCATAAGGATCACCAACTAGCAAGAAAAGTGGATTAACCACCAAAGCTGTACACAAAGCTAGCATGACATGATATACAAGAGATAGCACATGCTAGACTAAACGAAACATGACACAAAAGAAAAGTGTACATGCAAGGACTATACAAGTGAGCACATGAAGAACCATCTCATACCACAAGACATAAATCATGGATGTACAGGGTATGAGTGTATAAGAAAGCTCACCAGATAACAAAAGCCTCTTTGGAGGCAAATCTAAGTGGGGTGTAGAGAACCATCAAATCTTGATCACATCTAAAAGATCAAGCTCCATCAGGCGCATGTTCTCCACCCTGTGTCCTCATATCTACACACAAGAGGACAAAGCAGCCCGAGTCTTGGATCCCGAAGGGTTAGCAAGCATGTTCTCCATCAATGCATGATGTGCAAATGAAATTGGTGGAAAAAACATCACCATTCACATCAAACAAAGAATCATGAGTATCACTAGAAGCATGGCAAGCATTTTTATTCAAAGAGCATGAGCTACAAGGCCTAGCATTTATCTCATCAATTTCAGCCCAAGCATGCTCAAGTTCATCTACACATGTGGTGTGAGTCAATTTTAATTTATTAATTTCAGCATGTAAAGACTCACAAGAAATACATGGTAACAAAGCATTTGACTTAAGCAAGGCTATTTCAGTTTTAGCACAATCAAGATCCTTGCGTAAGTCAATGCAAACAAGACATGGTTTGGAAGCATTTGATTTCAACAATTCATTCTCAGATTTTAAGCTAGCAAGAGAAAAACCTAGCTCATCATTCTTCCTAACCATGTCACTACAAGAGGTGCAAGGTAAAGATGCACTAGACTTCCAATGAAAAAGGCCACATTTTAACCTAGTGATGGAGCAATTCAACTTCTCAATCTTCCTATGCAAGGTATCACAAAGCTCATCATATCTAACGTTATCATCACAACAAGCTTCATATCGTTGGGACAAAATCCCAAGACTAGCGAGAAGTGTACCTTTCTTGGCCTTGCCAAGTTCACGAATACGATCCTCCGTTGAATGCTCATCATCTCCTAGGAAGTCCAGCAAAGCATCCACCTCACGTTCTGCCTCAAGAGCCGCACTCCTCCTTCCGGAAATGTCATCCTCAATCGCACGTCCATGATTCAAACCTGAGGAAAAAGACACACTGGATGAAGAACTAGATGCCATTTCCAAAAGCACCGTTAGTGTTAGCCAAATAAATGCTCAACACCTCGACAAACCACGTCAGAAGCCAAACCACTCTCAAAAGGTCGCCTTCGCGGATCCAGAACCAGTTAAGGTAGAGAGATCCTTAACTGGTTCCGATACCAATTGAAGGACCAAAAATACTAAAGCAAGGCGACCAGAGGGGGGGTGAATGGGAGCCTAAAAATTTCTTTCGAAATTTCGGCCTCTGTCCCAACAAAATCAACCCCAAAAGCTTCGGACTCAAACGTCATGCCCACAACCCTCGGAAAGAGGGTGGATGATCCCTAGGATCACAGCGAGGCACCACACAAGAGAGCAAACCAAAACTCTCAAAACCCCGAGTCAAGTTCGTGCCTAAAAGACCACTCCCAAACGTAGATAGAGGGCTACGTCGGGATTCCTCCAAATACCGATGCTAACTCGTAGCAAAGATATGTATAGAGGTTCCTAGGTGAACTCTAGGAGCAAACGAGAAGTCCGAAAGTGAAGCCAAAAAGCCGGGAGAGCAAACGCACTAAAATACAACCTACAGCCGATTCCCGGATAGTCCATCGTCACGCTCCCGGATTGTCCGGTGTGGGCCGGACTGTCCGCCACTAGGGGGCCGGACTGTCCGCCGGCAAAAAGGGCAAAACAGCAACGCTGCTGGACTCTCCCTGCGCGACTCGCGGACTGTCCGCGGTTCCTTCCCGGACTGTCCGCCGGTCACCAGACCGCGCACAGTGCTCGCTGCGCTGGAGTGCTCTGGCCGAGCCCCGATGGCCGGACAGTCCGCCACCAATGGGCGGACAGTCCGCCACTGCCCAGAACGCCCAAAATCCTCACGGGACAAAACCAAAATCGATTGGATCTTCACCAAATCGAACGGGGCTGCAACCAAACTTCTCCCAAGTGTTCTTCTACGTGTTGGGAAGCTAATCCTAGGATATCATCACTTCAAACCAACTAATCCATGAGAAATCCGAAGAACACTAGAAAAGGGGAAGAACGAAGAACAAAAATGATTTCGACCCGATCTACTTGTTCATGAGGGTAGAGATGAATTCCTATAGTGGAAATGTTCTCCTCATTTCAAAAAACAAGTTGATTCAAACGGAATCGCAAAAGACGCAGCGTAGAGGGAGATCGAGCGAGGGGAAAAACAAGGAGAAAAGAAGAACGCGAAGAACAAATTCAAAACGCGAATTCAACCACGAATTTGATCCTTGGATTCAGAGGAATGGATGATTGATTAAGCACTCGGTGTCGGGCTACAAGCCACTCCTAGCAACACAAAGCTTGGATGGCAAAAAGCTCAAGAACAAGAGCCAACTCTCCCTAACCCTAGCCTTCTCTCACACGAACAAAATGAGAGAGACACCGTCCAAGGATAGGCTGCCCTAACCAGCTCCCTTCATATATATTGGCGCACGTCTGAAGACCAAAACGCCCTCTCATGAAGCACTAACCCAAATAACCCCCAGGGGTAAAACTGTCCAACCCAAGCAGTTTTCATCCGACGGCCACGCGCCTTCTCATCCTTCGCTTCGTCTTGATGCAAGCTCCAGAATGCCGCCACGTGCCGTCACCGTCGACCGCCGTGCCTTCTCACCGATAGCTTCGCCGCAACGCAAGCCTCTCGGTGCCGCCACGCATCGAACATCCTTTTGTACCTTCCCCCGGTTTTGAGGCCCAAACCGGGGAAACCTGCCAGCCCAGGTTTTGAGGCCCAAACCTGGAAACCGTCCACTCCAAGTTTTGAGGCCCAAACTCGGAAACCCGCGAGCCCAGGTTTTGAGGCCCAAACCTGGAAACCGTCCATCCCGAGTTTTGAGGCCCAAACTCGAAAACCGGCCACCCGAGTTTTGAGGCCCAAACTCAGAAACCGTCGAGGTATCTTTTTGAGGCTCAGCTACCGAACCTGCACCGTAGACGGGATGTGGTTCGCACACCTCGACCACCGGCACCGATGCCGATGCATGTCCAGCCTCCACGCCGGGCACAACGCCTTCGCCTTCCTTCTTGACTCGGCCGACGGCACTTGCGCCGCACGCAAGCCCGTGTCTGACCTCCCACCAAGTGCCACGACGCCATCGTCTTCCTCCCGACTCGGCCGATGCATCGCACATCCCCATGTGCTCTCGCTCGCAGATGCCACGTGCCAGCTACCACAGCTAGTCCTCTGGCCCTCTAGTCCGTCAGTCCAAGCCTCACGTCCACCCTTGACCGCTCGGGGTACATCGGCATGGCACGTCCGCCGCACGACACGCCCATCCTTCACCGCTCCCGGTCCGTCGGCACGGCACATCTCTACTAGACCTTCAGCTCGCCATAGACCACTGTATCTGAGCTCAACACCTGCACATCAACACAACCAAGAGACACATGTTGCACACGCACACCAACACAGAAACACCACAACTCAACGCCACCGGTTAGTCATAAACAATAAGCGCATAGCTAGATATAGACTCAACCGGGTAAAAGCCTCAAGCCTTCCTCACAAAGTCAATCATTCATCATATATGTTCTCAGGAACGTAGATAGAGAGCTACGTCGAGAAGTCTCCAAATACCTATGCTAACAAGTAGCAAAGATACCTAGAGAGGTTACTTGGTCAACTCTAGGGCCAAACGAGAAGTTCGAAAACCAAGCGAAGAAGCCGGGAGAGCAAACACACTAAAACTCAACACTCAGCCAACTCGCGGACTGTCCGGGGTTCAGACCGCAGACTGTCTGTGTGGCGGAACCGTCCTGATTATAAGAACTCAAGTACCGTCTTAGTCAAATTCGTCTGACATCGACCCGCACTTGAATCCATATAACCCCGGTAGTCTAGAAATCTCGAAGGATTTCAAATATCGTACAACATACAGGATCACATCGTTCAAGTATTACATCGGCAAGGAGACATCACAGTTAAACAAAACTGAATTTAAACATCAGAGTGCGGAAATAAAGAGTTATTACAATACTGAGTTTCAAAGTGCGGAAGCTTTAAATAAGTTTTGAAACACGACCACCACACATGTGGTCCAAATAAAACATTGTTGGATAACTTAACCCAACGCAACTCACTCCTCCTTTTTCAGATAGTGTGCCACTAGGAATCTCAATCCGGCAAAAGAGAAGGGGAAGCTTCTTGACGACCCTGCCCTGGGCCTACTCCTCATCACCCTCCACCGGGTAGAGGCAGTGCTTACAATAGCCATAGTACACCTGGCCATCTGCAACAACGGGATAAACCCTGAGTACGGGAATGTACTGAGCTAGACTTACCCGTCCAACTGAAAATAAAGACACCAAAGGTATGCAAGGCTTTTTGGTGGAGTTGGGATCATTTAGTTGCGAAAAGCTCAAATTAAGAGAAGGATTATTTAATGACATTGATGAGCCGTCAGTTTTAGACCTACCTCTTAATCTAGGTTTGCGCCTGAACTATTACATACACTTGAGTCTAATCAATCAATAATATAACCATATCCAGTTGACTTATCCATATTTTAGTTGAACCTTTAAAACATCACATGGAGTTGTATCATGGTGAAGCTCGCCATAGTTTCCCACTAACCGGGGGAGACGACGACTCGAATCGAATTCCAAACCAGCTGGTGAAAGACATTTAATACCAACCCACACTTTCCCCGTCGGGTCCATGCATTGGGTAACCGCTCGATGCTTGTTCGTGGTGGTAATCGTTGCGGCTCACAGCACGGACCACCCAATTGGAACTATACGATGGCCATTCCGCGGCAGATCGTGTTTCCATACTAGAGGGTGCGACACAGGTTGAGACCGGCCCAAACAGCTTCTAACCGGCTTTGGGGTCGATGATTACAGCACCGACATATCCCTAAATAAAAGGGCGCGTTATAAAATGAACGAGGGCCAACATTGATACAAACCTACACGATCCAACGGACTGACTACCCCAAGTTTCCAAACTTGTGCCTTGCCTTCCAATTGACCGTATTTCATTACTACTCAGGTTCTTTTCCACGATAGCAAATATAGTCATCCGTGATCCGGTAAATACCCATCGGGGGTATTACGGAAACATCCTTAACTACTACTTTTATTAAGCAGGCTAAGCAATTCTACATATAAATAAGTAACAGGACGACAAGGTAGGAGTAAACAATAATCAAGGAAGGGTAATGCGGGAATTTAGGATTCAATCAACTCCTATACCTAATCCATCACAATATAAAATACTCAAGTAAATTAATTATAAAAGCTGGGAGACTTAAAATGCTTCGGGGGTCGCCTTGGGAGAAGACTGAGGCCTCGTGAGCGGGGCACTCAGGCAAGTTAGCTTCCTACGCGGGGTTGACTTCCTCAGCATGGGGTAGCTCCGGGATTTCCTGCTCGGCGCTAGCTTCCGGCTCCTGGCTGGGCTCCTGGACTGTCGATCCTATTGCATGCAGGGGATAATGGATAATTAATGCGGGGTGCGAGATATGGTGGTATGAATGTAACTATTACTTGCAAACCAACAAAGCCAACTTGTTGAACCACTTTTGACATCGGAAAACACTTATTTACCTCGTAAAACAAAATCATTATTTCAACTATTTCTTATTTATTAATTCAAAAGAAGCTCAGGTTTGAACTGCAAGTGTATTTTTTTTTAACTCAAAAAAATCCACAAAAATTCCAGAAGGTAACTAACACTAACTGGACTTCACTGAACAATTTTCAACAGGAAATAAAATACAAGACAACAGATACAAAAAGATGAAATAAACTATTCAAAAGGTGCTTTGAACTAACTTTTCACATGAAAAGTGTCAAACGGCATGTTTCATATTTTTCCTAGCTTCACCTATATATAACCACTCTACTGAAGAAAACTCACTACCTAAGCATGAACAGATCAACCTACACAAAATAAACAAGTTTATTCCAAAATAAGCCATTTGAACTACAACCCTGTTGGAGATGGGTAACATGCTCATTTTCTTATTTTTCCCAGGTTCTATTCCACATTTCATATTTATCAAGGAAGTTCCATTAACAGAAACATTATATTCTTTTCTACATGAATTTCCTAAGAAAAACACAGAAAAACACATTTGTACAACAACTTCATATTTTTCCATATAATAACCTATGCTTAACATTTTTCCTAACTGGAACATCATGCATAGAGACTGCACAAATTTTCCCATAATTTATTTTTTACATATAAAACACCTTAACACTTAATCCAAGAAAATAGCCAAAAAAGAAATTAAGCCCTAACAGACACTTTTTCTACATGAACAGTGCCTCATACATTTTTCACAGATACATAACATGATAAGAAATCTACACAAATTTTTCCATGAATTAACTCCACCAAAAAACATATAAATCCATTTATCTCAACAAAAGCGCATAAACTGGATTCAATAAAAGCAGTAATAAAAACTTTCACCAAAAATACTTTTATATTTTTCCATGATAGATCTACTCATGAACAAACTACCAAAACTGAAAACACCTCATTTGGACCTTGAAAACGTGCTACACAAAAATAACAAGCTTCCCTGGAAAAATAAAACAAAAAGGAAAATCATTTAAACTTTCCCGGCCCATACTGCGCACACTCGGTCTATGGACCATGGGTGACTGACGCGTGGGTCCGCGTGGTCAATGGGGCCCAGCAGTCAGTGAGAGAAAAGCAAGGGAGGGGGTTTGACCGCACGGTTCTCGCCGGCGGTGCGACCAGGTTCGGTGTGCTCGCCGGTGACGGCGGTGATGCACGGCTTCGCCGTTGTCAGCGGTCGCTGGTGCAATCGATGGAGTGGGGAGCATCAGTGAACCCTAAGAGAGCTATTAGGTGGGCTGGTTCAGCCAGAGAAGCTCCGGTGGAGCTCGGCCATGGCGGCGTCCATGGCGCTCGGTCGGGCGAGAGAGGGAGACTAGAGGGCGGTAGAGACCTCGCGGAGGCGTGTTCTCACCGTGCCTTAGCGTGACGAAGCTCGACGGTGAAGATGGGAGGTGGCAGAGCATTGGTTGCTGCGGAACGGCGGCGGGCGCTCTCCGGCATCGGTGGCGACCGAAAAGGGGGAGACGGTGGTGCGGACGCGGAGGAGCTCGGCCGGTGGTCTCTTCGCGCGCACCGTGTGTGCGAGGCAAAGCCAGAGCTTGGTGAGAGGTGGATTGGATGGTGGGGCTCGGTCGTGGCCGGAACGGTGAAGGGGACTTTTGCGGTGGCGTGCGGTGGTGAGAGCGAGCGCTTGCTCTGGCGTGCGGAGTAAGAGGGGGAGGCGAGAGCGAGTGCAAATGAGTGAGTGAGGGAGAGGTGTGCGGTGCACTCGGGTTTTGCTCGGCCGGCGGCGACCCGAGGTCGTGGCGGGGGCCACGGCCGACGCGACGTCACGGCGGGAGCGGCGCGGGTGTGGGCGAGGCGGATCATTGGCGTGATCGCGGAGGGAAAGATCGAGAGGCGATAGGCGGGCGCGGATTTGCGGCAGGGACAAGCCGCCACGCGGCGGGCCGGCCGGCGTAAGGCGCGGCGCGGGCGCGGGTGCAGGGTGGGCCGAAAGTGTGGCGCGGGAGAAAAAATGTTTTTCCTTTTTCTTTTTCCAAAAACTTTTCAAACTTTGATCATTCAAAAACAGTTTCAAAAACTCCAAACTAGGCTTTGACCCAAAAATAAAAGTTGCTCAAAATAATTTTCTCTACAACTTTCATATAAGACACTTTTGCTGAAAAGCATTTTCTCAACCTTCACAGAAATAAAGCCAATTCTTGAGCTATAAATCATTTTGTTCTCACATTTTTATTTGTCAAACTATTTTGATCTAGATCAAGGTGTCAATATAAAAAGTACTATACTCAATGTTGTCTATTTTATAAAATTAGTTGCCAAGACAGAAATCCACTGAAACCATTAACTTCAATAGAAATCAATGATCCAAATAAATAAACCAAAGACAAAAAGCACTTTCATGCACATGAAATGATGCAATGCATTGCTTATGCATTTTAGTAGCTAAATATAGTTCCTAATGCAGTGCTTGACACTAGGGTGTCACATCCCTTCCCCCCTTAAAGAAATCTCGTCCCGAGATTTGGGTTACGTCCCATTTCTTAACAAAAGCGGGATAATTCACGCGTAAGTACTCCTCAGTTTCCCAAGTCGCATCATTGGGTCCGTGATTGCTCCAGAGAATCTTGTAAGTCTTCACTTCTCAGTTGCGAGTCTCTCAAGTCTTGATATCCATTATCTCCTGAGGTTGTTCATAGTATTCCAGGTCTGATCTAATAGCAACATCTGGGATCCAAACTTCTTTTTGTTCCGGGACTCGAAGACACTTTTCAACTGGGATACATGAAACACGGGGAACACTGTGCTCATCTCTGGGGGTAACTGCACTTCATAGGCTACTTCTCCCTTTTTGGCTATGATCTGATATGGTCCCACATATCGGGGTGCTAGCTTTTTCTTGATTCCAAAACGTTGGACCTTTCTCATGGGTGAGACCTTAAGATAAACATAATCTCCTACTTGGAATTCGAAAGGTCCTCTTCGCGTGTCTGCATAGCTTTTCTGTCGGGACTGAGCTGCCTTGATATGCTGTTGTACGGTTTGCACGATCTCCTCGACATCCTTTACATAATCTGACCCGTAAAATCCTCGATCTCCTGATTCAACCCAATTTACCGGGGTTCTGCATCTTCGTCCATATAAAACTTCAAACGGTGCCATCTTTATGCTTTCTTGATAGCTATTGTTATATGAGAACTCTGCGAGGGGTAACCATTTCTCCCATGATTCTCCTGAGGATAAAACGCAAGCTCTGAGGATATCTTCCAAAATTTGATTCACTCTTTCCGTCTGTCCTGCGGTTTGTGGGTGATAAGCGGAACTTCTTACCAACTTGGTCCCTAGCTCCTTGTGCAACTGTTCCCAAAAACGCGCTATGAACTGGGGTCCTCTATCAGAAACAATCCTCTTAGGAACTCCATGTAACCTTAAAATGTTCTGAATGTACAAATCTGCATATTGGTGCGGCCGATGTGTAGTCTTGACTGGTACAAAGTGAGCCACTTTGGATAACCGATCCACGATAACCCAGATAGAATCATGTCTTTTTTGGGTGGTGGGAAGACCTGTGATGAAATCCATACTAATCTCTTGCCATTTCCATTCTGGGATTGACAATGGTTGCAATAATCCGGCAGGTCTCAGGTGTATAGCCTTTAGCCTGCATCAAGTATCGCACCTTGCGACATAAGCTGCAACTTCTTTCTTCATCTTTGACCACCAATACCTTGTTCTCAGATCGTGGTACATCTTACTGCTTCCTGGATGGATAGACAACTTTGAATTGTGGGCTTCATTCAGAATTCTTTCTTTCAGCTCTGTGTTCTTGGGAACAACCAACCTCTGATTATACCACAAAATTCCCTGTTCATCTGTTCTGAAGTTCAAAGAACTATTGGTTTCCAACCTCTTCTTGATCTGGCAGATCTCTTCATCGGTCTTTTGTCCTTCGACGATGTCACTCTCCAGGGTGCACTGTATGGTGATGTTATTTAGCATAACGGGGTGCATAAGGTTGAATCCATCTTCCAACAGTGGTTTTAGAGAGTTGCAATGAGTCTTGCGACTCAAGGCATCTGCTACAACGTTCGCTTTTCTAGGGTGGTAATGCACTTCTAGGTTGTAATCCTTAATCAACTCTAACCATCTCCTCTGCCTCATATTCAACTCTGGCTGGGTGAAGATATACTTTAGACTTTTGTGGTCTGTATACACATGACATAGGTTACCCATAAGATAATGCCTCCATATCTTGAGTGCATGAACTATGGCTGCCAATTCCAAATCATGAGTCGGGTAATTCTCTTCATGTGGTCGCAACTGGCGCGAAGCATATGATATAACTCTCCCATTCTGCATAAGCACACACCCAAGTCCAATCTTGGATGCGTCACAAAACACATCAAAAGGTTCCTCCAAATCTGGTTGAGCCAAAACTGGCGCCGAAGTCAACAAGGTTCGCAGAGTGCGAAATGCTGCCTCACACTCTGGAGTCCATTCAAACTTCTTGTTTTTCTGAGTTAGACGAGTCATCGGTTTTGCGATCCTTGAGAAATCCGGAATGAACCGACGGTAGTATCCGGCCAATCCTAGAAAGCTGCATACCTCATGTATGTTAGTGGGTGCTTGCCAATCCATAACTTCTTGTACCTTCATGGGATCCACAGAAATTCCTTCCTCTGAAAGGACGTGTCCGAGAAAGGGTACTTTCTTTAACCAAAATTCACACTTGCGGAACTTAGCATACAACTTGTGCTCTCGAAGTTGAGCTAAGACGATTCATAGATGCTTAGCATGATCCTTCTCATTTTCAGAGTATACCAAGATGTCATCAATAAACACCACAACAAACTTATCCAACTCAGGCATGAAGACAGAATTCATCAGATACATGAAATGTGTCGGTGCATTGGTTAATCCAAAGGACATAACTAGATATTCATAGAGTCCATATCTGGTGGAGAAAGCTGTTTTTGGTATATCTTCTCTTCTGATCTTGATCTGATGGTAACCTGACCTCAAGTCGATCTTGGAGAACACTTTTGCCTTTGATAACTGATGAAACAAGACGTCAATTCGGGGTAGGGGGTACTTATTCTTTATAGTTACTGCATTCAGCGGTCTGTAGTCCACACACATCCTTAAAGTTTTGTCCTTCTTCTTTACAAAGATGGCGGGACATCCCCAAGGTGACGAACTAGGACGTATCAAACCCTTATCCAAGAGCTCTTGCAACTGAGTCTTGAGCTCTGCTAGCTCGTTAGCTGACATCCTATACGGCCTCCGAGAAATTGGTGTCGTTCCAGGGATTAACTCTATAGCAAACTCTACATTCCTATCTGGGGGTAGTCCTAACAACTCATCAGGGAAGACATCTGGAAACTCACATACTACAGGGAGCTCTGCTATCTGCTTGGCTGTGATATTGAACAACACTCTGATCTCATGGGGGTTTCAGGGTAACTTAAACCAAAAAGAAGACCCACTCCGGGGACTAACCATAGAAACTACTCGCTCCAAAAGGTCAAGATTGACCTTCCAGAGTTTCATCCAACTCATACCCAAGATTACATCCAAACCTAGACAAGGGATTACTATGGAATCCACTATGGCCTTTTTATCCCCAAAAGTCATTTCCACTCCTTTAGCCATTTTACGGGCGGATAGAACAGCTCCGACAGAACATATCTGATATCCCCGATCCAACTCTACTAACCCGAGATTACTTCTTATAGCCAAATTCTCACTTATGAAAGAATGCGATGCTCCGGAATCAAACAACACAACTGTGGGGTACTGATTAACAAGAAATGTACCGGCGGTGACAGGTTCCCCTTCTGACACTTCCTCAATGGTGGTGAAGTGCACGTGGCCGGTGCGAGGTCGGGGCTGGGTGTACTGCTTCTTCGGCTAGGGACACTGACGCGACAGGTGTCCGGTCTGACCACAGTTGTAGCACGGTCCAATCACATACGGGGTCTTGGCACCCCCTGATCCTCCTGCCTTTGCTTTGTTCTGCATCATGGGAGCGGTGTAGGGCTTCTGAAAACTCGGGCGAGAGCGGTTGTTAGTTATCTTCCTCTGCGGGGGACGGAACCTTGCTCCTGCAACTAGCGGGCGATACCGGGTGCGTGCTCCGAAAGGGGTCCTCTGTTGAGACGAACCTCCTTCGTTTGCACGACGGCGGTTTTCTATCGCCAGCCTGCTGTCATTCGCCTCTTGGTTCAGGCAGTCACTGACAAAGTCACTGAAGGTCGTACGGTGACTGTTTCCCATCTTGGAGAGCATGGTGGCACTCATGCCACGCTTGAAACTTGTGATCTTCTTGGATTCCGTGTTGACGAAATCTGGGGTATAGCGAGACAGGTTGTTGAAGCTATGGAGGTATTCTGACATGGACCTGGTTCCTTGGGATAGCCTCATAAACTCTGTGACCTTCATTTCCATCAAACCACTGGGGATGTAGTGGTTGCGCATAGCAGCAGAAAACTGGTCCACGTGACCGGTGCATTAGCTGGCAGGGATGCACGGTACTGGGACCACCATAGCCCTGCGGGTCCTTCCAGCATGTGGGCGGCATATTCTGCCTTGAGCTCTACAGTCAAGCGGAGCAGACGGAACTTCTGAGTGATAGAGTTGAGCCACTCAGCTATTTCAAGCGGTTCGGTGACTTCCTTGAATACAGAGGGACGAGTGTCCAAGAAGTCATGGTAGGAACTGTATTGGTTGGGCTCTGGGCCTTGGCGCTGCTGATGCTGCTGCGCCGTGTTGTTAGCGATGTTGCGGAGGGTGGCCTCCATGTGCCTCTGCATCTCTTCCATGTTCCTCTAACTGCCCAGAAACTGGCCGAAAAACGCTTCCGGAGTCATTGGTGCCTGTGGAGGTGGTGGCAGGTTCTCCTCCTGTCCAGACCCCTGTCCACGTTGGCTGCGAGTGTGTGCCGGCATCTGCATATCCCATTAATAAGCAATCATTAGGTGATGTCACATTGATCATGAATAAATACTACGCTGTACATAATTCGAAAATTTAGCACACGACCAAGTATAAGTACTCATTTCCATACAACATCACAGAATAATCGCTCGAAATTAGACATGCAAATGACGGAATTTCCATAAAAGGTGCCAGATCGAAGTCTGGACTTTGTCCAAAAGACATACATAACATGATACAACTTAAACATAAAACCAACACATGTCTGAGTGTTACATCATCAGCGAGCACGCTCAAGCTATACAAAAGAAAACGACTCCTAGCGAAACTAACGCTCAGGCGTCTCCAGCGGCGGATGCGGCGTCCTACTCATTGGTGTCCATCATCGGCTCGTTGGCGTGGTCCTCGTCGTCCGAAGAAGGCTCTAGACCAAGCACTACCCCGTCCTGAGGCTCCTGGGCCTCGTCTGCAGGGGCCTCGTCAGCTGCTGGGGCGGCGGCCTCCTGCGCGGTGTGATGCATCTGGTGAACTGCCTCATGGAGCTGATCGATGTAGGCCTGCTGGTGATGTATCTGCTGTATCAGTTGATGGGCGCCCTCTCTGAGCTGGTCAAGCGCTGTGCAGGCCTTGTCTCACTGTAGGGATGTCGTCTGGTACATCTGCTCAGCGAGGGTCCTGGCGGTGGTCTCTGCACCTGCGGTGGCTTGTGCATCGTCACGCTCGAGAGTGATCCGATGAATCTTCTCCTATAGCCGGGCTACCTCGGCATCAAACTCTTCCTACACCTTCCTCTTGCTCTGGTAGGTGGCGGTGAGGGTGAAGGACACGCTCTCAAGGCTGCGCTCCAGACTCTCACACACACCCACCAAAGCTCCGGTGACGCTCATTGCAGACGTCTCGCAGTAGAACCTCTCCTCGGGACTCCTGGTCAAGACTGACTCCAAAGTCTACCTCCAGTGCAATGGAAAAGGTGTTCCATGAGGGAACACTCCTGCCATCGCACTAGCAAGGTCGGCGGGAAAACGGGCAATGATGTCCTTCAGCACTAGATATGCTGCCCTGTTAGCTCCATCCTTGGCACAACTGCCTCTGTGATTTCTGTCCATCCTGACCAGTGGGGCTTGGCAGGCAAGGCCTTGACCTTGATCTGCACCATGACCACTGAATCCTGCCCATAGATCTCCTTCTGCCACGAGTACCTGGGCTCCTGTCCCTCCTCATAGCCCACTGCATGCAGGATCCTCCAAAGGATAGTCGGCAACCCGAAGTAGGTCAAAAACATCTTCTTGGTCAACTTGGTGGCCAAGCGGTGACGTGGAACTCCTCTACCTCCGGTGGCCTTGCGAGCAGTCAACTTACTCTGGGCCATCTGTAGAAACAAAAGGGTTTCAAACTCGCGTGAGACGCATATTAAGTTGGCAAATTTTATAGAAAACGGACAAGTTTTGAATAAGGGGAGGTAATGTAAATGCAAGAATGTAAACACGATGCATGATCGTACTTACGTTCTCACTCACTAATAGTGACTCGTAAGTCCTAACGTTCTACTCGGTGGCAAGAACGATCTCTCATGCGTTATCTACTCGTTCTACTCGATCACGTAGTTAGTGTACCTGCAGAAGATTCATTTCAGTCCGAAGCAAATCCCAATGGTAAAAATATCGGAGTATTGGCTCTTATGCACGAATACATAAAAGCCAACACTAAACACCATGCAGCAATCCAGAAAACATACCCAAAACATTGATACCCTCGTATATGTTTACGTGGAGCTCGCACATACTTGGTATAAGAACTCTCACCTAGACCGACGATTGGACGGTCATGCTCTCATATCTTACAAAATCATTTTATGCATGTTTTCGCGCTCGACGCATTCTCTTTTCCCTTGAGAATGGACCAGCAAATAAAGATACGTCATGAAGCAAAACCCTGAACCCTGTTAGCAGTTAAGCCACCTGAATCCTAGTATAGAGCTTAAGGACGCGACTGGGCACACATAGTAATTGAAAATAGTATTGAAAATAGTTTTTAAATACCCATTTTAATTCCAAAACAGCCCCTTTCAGTGCAATAACTTGAACCATGCTCCGATACCAGCTGTGGCGGAACCGTCCTGATTATAAGAACTCAAGTACCGTCTTAGTCAAATTCGTCTGACATTGACCCGCACTTGAATCCATATAACCCAGGTAGTCAGGAAATCTCGAAGGATTTCAAACATCGTACAACATACAGGATCGCATCGTTCAAGTATTACATCCGCAAGGAGACATCACAGTTAAACGAAACCGAATTTAAACATCAGAGTGCGGAAATAAAGAGTTATTACAATACTGAGTTTCAAAGTGCGGAAGCTTTAAATAAGTTTTGAAACACGACCACTACACATGTGGTCCAAATAAAACATTGTTGGATAACTTAACCCAACACAACTCACTCCTCCTTTTCAGATAGTGTGCCACTAGGAGTCTCAGTCCGGCAAAAGAGAAGGGGAAGCTTCTTGACGACCCTGCCCGGGGCCTACTCCTCATCACCCTCCACCGGGTAGAGGCAGTGCTTACAATAGCCATAGTACACCTGGCCATCTGCAACAATGGGATAAACCCTGAGTACGGAAATGTACTCAGCTAGACTTACCCGTCTAACTGAAAATAAAGACACCAAAGGTATGCAAGGCTTTTTGGTGGAGCTGGGATCATTTAGTTGTGAAAAGCTCAAATTAGGAGAAGGATTGTTTAATGACATTGATGAGCCGTCAGTTTTAGACCTACCTATTAATCTAGGTTTGCGCCTAAACTATTACATACACTTGAGTCTAATCAATCAATAATATAACCATATCCAGTTGACTTATCCATATTTTAGTTGAACCTTTAAAACATCACATGGAGTTGTATCGTGGTGAAGCTCGCCATAGTTTCCCACTAACCGGGGGAGATGGCGACTCGAATCGAATTCCAAACCAGCTAGTGAAAGACCTTTAATACCAGCCCACAGTTTCCCCGTCGGGTCCATGCATTGGGTAACCGCTCGATGCTAGTTCATGGTGGTAATCGTCACGGCTCACAACACAGACCACCCAATTGGAACTATACGATGGTCATTCCGTGGCAGATCGTGTTTCCATACTAGAGGGTGCGACACGGGTTGAGACCAGCCCGAACAGCTTCTAACCGGCTTTGGGGTCGATGATTACAGCACCGACATATCCCTATGTAAAAGGGCACGTTCAAAAATGTATGAGGGCCGACATCGATACAAACCTACACGATCCAACAGACTGACTGCCCCAGGTTTCCAAACTTGTGCCTTCCTTTCCAATTGACCGTATTTCATTACTCCTCAGGTTCTTTTCCACGATAGCAAATATAGCAAACCGTGATCCGGTAAATACCCATCAGGGGTATTACGGAAACATCCTTAACTATTATTAAGCAGGCTAAGCAATTCTACATATAAATATGTAACAGGATGACAAGGTAGGAGTAAACAATAATCAAGGAAGGGTAATGCAGCAATTTAGGATTCAATCAACTCTTATACATAATGCATCACAATATATAATACTCAAGTAAATTAATTATAAAAGCTGGGAGACTTAAAATGCTCCGGGGCTTGCCTTGGGACAAGACTGAGGCCTCGTGAGCGGGGCACTCAGGCAAGTTAGCTTCCTGCGCGGGGTCGACTTCCTCGGCTTGGGGTAGCTCCGGGATTTCATGCTCGGCGCTTGCTTCCGGCTCCTGGCTGGGCTCTTGGACTGTCAATCCTATTGCATGCGGGGGATAATGGATAATTAATGCGGGGTGCGAGATATGGTGGTATGAATGTAACTATTACTTGCAAACCAACAAAGCCAACTTGTTGAACCACTTTTGACATTGGAAAACACTTATTTACCTCGTAAAACAAAATCATTATTTCAACTATTTCTTATTTATTAATTCAAAAGAAGCTCAGGTTTGAACTGCAAGTGTATTTTTCTGAACTCCAAAAAATCCACAAAAATTCCAGAAGGTAACTAACAGTAACTGGACTTCACTGAACAATTTTCAGCAAGAAATAAAATACAAGACAACAGATACAAAAAGATGAAATAAACTGCTCAAAAGGTGCTTTGAACTAACTTTTCACATGAAAAGTGTCAAACAGCAGGTTTCATATTTTTCCTAGCTTCACCTATATATACCCACTCTTCTGAAGAAAACTCATTGCCTAAGCATGAATAGATCATCCTACACAAAATAAACAAGTTTATTCTAAGATAAACCATTTGAACTATAACCCTGCTGGACAAGGGTGACATGCTCATTTTCATATTTTTCGCAGATTCTATTCCATATTTTATATTTATCAAGGAAGTTCCATGACAAGAAATATTATATTCTTTTCTACATGAATTTCCTAAGAAAAACATATTTGTATAGCAACTTCATATTTTTCCATATAACAACCTATGCTTAACATTTTTTCAAACCGGAACATCACACACAGAGACTGCACAAATTTTCCCATAATTTATTTTTTACATATAAAACACCTGAACACTTGTTCCAAGAAAACAGCCAAAAAGGACTTTAAGCCGTAACAGACACTTTTTCTACATAAATAGTGCCTCATACATTTTTCATAGGTACATAACATGATAAGAAATCTACACAAATTTTGCCATGAATTAACTCCACCAGAAAACATATAAATCCATTTATCTAAACAAAAGCGCATAAACTGGATTAAATAAAAACAGTAATAAAAACTTTCACCAAAAATACTTTCAGAATTTTCCATGATAGATCTACTCATGAACAAACTACCAAAACTGAAAACACCTCATTTGGACCTTTAAAACGTGCTACACAAAAATAACAAGCTTCGCTGGAAAATAAAACAAAAAGGAAAATCATTTAAACTTTCCCGGCCCATACTGCGCAGACTCGGTCTATGGACTATGGGTGACTAACGCGTGGGTCCGCATGGTCAACGGGGCCTAGCAGTCAGTGAGAGAAAAGCAGGGGAGGGGGTTTGACCGCACGGTTCTCACCGGCGGTGAGGTCGCCGGCAGTGCGACCATGTTCGGTGTGCTCGCCCCGACGAGGCGGTTCGAATGTTGGTGGTGGTTGGGCTAGCGCACGGCCGTAGCTCATCGGTGGCGAGCTATGGCGGGCGGTGACGGCGGCGATGCACGGCTTCGCCGTTGTCAGCGGTCGTCGGTGCAATCGATGGAGTGCGGAGCATCAGTGAACCCTAAGAGAGCTATTAGGTGGGCTGGTTCGGCCAGAGAAGCTCCGGTGGAGCTCGGCCACGTGCGCAGCCATGGCGGCGTCCATGGCGCTCGGTCGGGCGAGAGAGGGAGACTAGAGGGCAGTAGAGACCTCGTGGAGGCGTGTTCTCACCGTGCCTTGGCGTGACGAAGCTCGACGGTGAAGATGGGAGGTGGCGGAGCTTTGGTTGCTGCGGAACGGCGGCGGGCGCTCTCCGGCGTCGGTGCCAACCGAAAAGGGGGAGACGGTGGTGCGGACGCGAACGAGCTCGGTCAGTGGTCCCTTCGCGCGCACCGTGTGTGCGAGGCAAAGGCGGAGCTTGGTGAGAGGTGGATTGGATGGTGGGGCTCGGTCGTGGCCGGAACGGTGAAGGGGACATTTGCGGTGGCGTGCGGTGGCGAGAGCGAGCGCTTGCTCTGGCGTGCAGAGTAAGAGGGGGAGGCGACAGCGAGTGCAAATGAGTGAGTGAGGGAGAGGTGTGCGGTGCACTCGGGTTTTGCTCGGCCGGCAGCGACCCAAGGTCATGGCGGGGGCCACGGCCAACGCGACATCGCGGCAGAGCGGCGGAAACGGCGAGGCGGTGCGGCAGGCGACGCGGCGCGGGAGTGGGCGAGGCGGATCGTCGGCGTGATCGCGGAGGGAAAGATCGAGAGGCGATAGGCGGGCGCGGATTTGCGGCGCGGACGCTGGAGCGGGCCGGCGCGGGTGCAGGGTGGGCCGAAAGGCCGGTTGGGCCGAAAGTGGGGCGCGGGAGAAAAAATGTTTTTCCTTTTTCTTTTTCCAAAAACTTTTCAAACTTTGACCATTCAAAAACAGTTTCAAAAACTCCAAACTAGGCTTTGACCCAAAAATAAAAGTTGCTCAAAATAATTTTTTCTACAACATTCATATAAGACACTTTTGCTGAAACGCATTTTCTCAACCTTCACAGAAATAAAGCCAATTCTTGAGCTATAAATCATTTTGTTCTCACATTTTTATTTGTCAAACCATTTTGAACTAGATCAACGTGTCAATATAAAAAGTACTATACTCAATGTTGTCTATTTTATAAAATTAGTTGCCAAGACAGAAATCCACTGAAACCATTAAGTCCAATAGAAATCAATGATCCAAATAAATAAACCAAAGACAAAAAGCACTTGTATTGCTATCAACATTGTACTTTAAGATGAGCGCTATACGAACATGAGTATAAACATAAAGATGAACTATCAATGCCAAATATATAACCAAAGCAGACTATAAGCATTATAACTAGGAATATAATCATTGATGTCTTAATCATATCAATTGTATTGCTATATAGAACATGATAATGAACAATAAGGTGAATTAGGTCATCGAGAAGAACTAAAGTACGAACTAGAACATGAACTAGAACAAGATTATGAACTAGATGATGAACATGAACTAGGCGATGAACTAGAACATAAATAATGAAGAACAATGATGAACTAGAACAACAATTATGAAATAGATCCATAATGTTAATACAAGAGAGAAGATCTTGGGTTTACCGAGCCTTCTCGTGATTAGATCAGGAATCCAAGCAAAGCTTGCCTCCTCTAATCCTATTCTATCTACTAATCAAGGTGGATGTAGTCCTAAAGACTCCGATTGATCTCCTTCTGATTGGTCTAACCCTGATGAATGAATTGCCTGAAGCCCTATTGCCTGAAGAGGGGGGTCAGGGGTCTGTTTATATAGCCTTGAGCGATGAATCGTGGCCCTTGGATCAAACCGACTTGAGGTACGGTCGAGATGCATCCTGGAGGTCAGTGGAAGTAGCTTGCAGAAGACGAAAGTGTGTGGGCTCTGTGGTCGACCGACCGGTGGGCCCTGTGGGACCGGTCAGTCCCACAGGTAAGCCTCCTGTGGTGCCCTTCATTGTGGTGTCTTCTTACGTCCTCTGGAGTCTTCTAGAAGTATCCCGACGTGGCGGTTGCGTTATCTCCCGATGGTTTCCTTCTATGGGAAGCTATCGGTGCCGATTTCCTGGTTTAGTCCCTGCAGAATCATAACTCACCAAAAATCATGGAATATTGTCAGTTGAAACCCTAAACCTTTGTTGGTGATCAAATTCTTGCCCTTTTCATATTTATTTATCTCTTAATTATGATAGTTAACCAGTGTCAACAATACCATAACGTAAGTTGAAATACATTGCTAGCTTGAGTGACACCCTCCAACAACAGCATAAAGAGAAGAAGTATGGAACTGCCAAGCCCACCGGCACTGGCCATCACCTTTCGGCAGACCTAACCTTCACCTGGAAACCAACACTAGGTTAGTGTTTGTTAGGTGATACTTGCTTGGCGAGCATCTCCGCTGCAGCACTTGCTTAACTCCGCATCTTCGAGATAATCCACCAAACACCGTCTTCGGGTTTAACCTCATCATCATGTCCTTCAAGATGTATCTACCGTTACCTGAAAGAGATGCGCAATGCAAGCGTATGAATGCAGGGAAACACTTATGAAGCAAACATAAGGCGCACAACAAAAACATTACTAATTACTTCACATAAGCAATTTGGATAACTACTAAAAGAAGACATAGCTCTAACACCCAACATAGCATATCACTTTAGCAGGTTACAATTAAAGTAAGGTATGACACATGGTTCATTAAGCACTCAAAGTGGCCAACTATAACAATCAATCAAGACTATATCAGATATCACAAATGGAACACATGTATGCACATATAGCTTCTACTTTAGTTAAGCAAGTCAACCATCATTATCTAACATATTTATATAATACATAAGGTTAATTAGTTTAATAACATGAAATGCACAATCGGAATATTACCAAGTCATTACATAGCATCAAAGATCACATAATCAACATTAAGCTATAGCAATCAAGTTCGGTTCATTTATACAGTTTGGACAACAACACACCATATACTTTAGACAGACATAACTGGAGCTACACATGTCCAAACAAGGTGATCCTAGACTTTCTGGAAAGCTAATGAAATTATATACAACTTTGCTATTATCACTTAAGCATGATTCAGCAATTAAAAAGTCCAAACATAACAGACAAGCACTTCTGTCCAAACTTTGGACAGAATATTACATTCATCGTCGAACAGCTATAACTAGAGATCTAAAGCACCAAAAGACTTGACATAACACTTATTAGAAAGCTTATTAAGTTTCCTACCAATCATACTTAAACATATCAGCATGAATCTCAAGTTAACATGGTCAATTAATGCATTTTTCAAATCTGATTTAGAAATTTCAGAGAACACCTATTTCTGAAGTAGAACTTTGCACAACCATAACTCCTAATCCAATTGACCAAAAATCATGAAAATTTAATAAAAGTTAGATATGTAAGTTATCTACAATTTTTATATTATACCTAGATATAGAAAATATGATTTACATTACGAAACCATGACCATAACAGAAACTGCTTCTGCAGCCATTTCAGCATAGCTAGACATACAATTCACAGCGGAGTAATTAAATTATAACTAGAGCTATATAACTCCAAAAGACATGAAACAAGACATTTTGGAAATATTATGAAATTATCTTCCTTTCATCTTTAATCACCATAACATGATTCATAAATTAAAAGGGTAAAGCATACATATTTGCAGAATCTGATCTAGGCATCACAGAGAGCAACTATTTCTGAACCCAACTTTAAACAGCTGTAGCTCCTAAACTATTAAGCGAAAATCACCAAATTTTAACAGCAGCTAGATCATGAAATTTTCTACAACTTTTGCATTGACCAAACCTACAGCAAACAATATTTAATTAATGAAATTATCACACAAACAGAACCTACTCCTGCAGCAATTTCAGGAAAGCAAAACATCACTTTATCAACTATTTGATCAAAATGAGAGCACACAAAATATACTATTAAACACTTTTAACAGCCATAAAAATGAACACATATAATCATCTCAGATTAAAATACAACAAAGACAATCATTTACACATGTATATTTTCATTTATCTCTATACTTTCATTAATTAAATAATCAACAAACGTAGGCATTATTTTTAAGTGATGTTGGAAACATATAATTTGGGGCTCATATTTTTACTAATGATAGATAATTCCAAATCATGACTACTGTAAAAAGATGATATGCTCAGGTCTTATAAATTATTTATTAAAAACATGGCAAGTTTAATTTACAAAATGCATGTGAGAACAAAATAAATCTATAAATCCTATTTCCTACAAACACATGGCCATGATAAAATTATCCAAGCTATAACAACATCATAGAAAGGCAGTGGAACCACCTTTTCTATTTCACATGCAAACATTTGCCACAATTCATTTTAATCCATTTAATGAGCTGAGAACAAGATAAATTCATAACTAAATCATACATGCACCAAAAATTCTGAAAGTTTTATCACAGTACACACATCACATGACAAGCCTACCATAAACATTTCACAACAATCTAAGCAATACAACAGTATATTTCATTTTATCACTATTTAATGCTCTTTAACACAAATCAATCATCACAGCAGAAACTATCAACTAACACCCATCATATAAAACATTCACTGGACATTACACTTCACGAGGATTCCAAAAAGTGCTCACTTGCAATTTTTGGACAAACACACAAATTACTACGCATTTTATAACATTCAACCATATTTGCTATTTAAAGGAAAACGAAAACAGAAAACCCCTTTCGCATATGGAACCCTGGAATCTGCAGAAATCATTTAGGGACATATTAGAAAATACATAAGTCATGCCATTTATGCAAAGTGAAACAAGAAAAAGTTTCAGCTTTACTAGATGGTCTTTCTTCTTTGTTTTCACGACAAAACGATCGGAAGAGCAAGGAGATCGTCGGGGCTTAGGCAGGGCGCCGGGCTGCTGGTCGGGTTGGGGGCTACTGCTGGTCCCTGCTGCTGGCCGGTCTCCAGCGCTGCTGCTGCTGCTATCTCCCTGCAGGCGGCACTACCTGGCTAGGAGCCGCGGCCAGGGGAGGAGGCGCGCAGAAAAAATCGTGGCCTCTGGCTCCAACCGCGGGAAGGGACAGGAGGGAGAGCAAGGGAGAAAAGGGAATGGGGTGCCAGCCTGCTGCTCGCCCAGGAAGAAGAGGAGGAGGAGTAGAGAGGCAAGGAGAAGGGGCGCTGGATGCTTTCTGCCATGGAGGAGAAGGGAGAAGTGGCATGCTGCTGGTTTTCTTCTCCTACAAGGGAGAGACCGAGGGGAAAGGAAAGAAGGAGCATTGGTCTTTGTTGCGTGATGAAGGGGACGGTGCGGATACATGGGTGTATAACGAGTCTCTAAGTGATGAGTGATTGTCAACTCGGATAATGCTCATGTTCTTTGGCTTGTGTTATGTTGGTGTCAAGCACGGATACAGTGATCAAAGGCAACGTGAAGGTCATGTAGAGGCGTGCCGTGCCGATGGACCGAGAGTGGCGAAGGGCAGACGTGAGGCTTGGACTGAGGGACCGGTGGCCCGAGGATCAGCTGTGGTGGCTGGCAGCATAGGACAGCGACGAGCAAAGACTTGCGGGCATTGTGTTTCTCGGGTCGAGGACCTGGGGACAAGTTTCAGTGGACGGGGTGCACGGGCGGTGCATCCCCTCTGCGGCTCGGTTTGGTGGTTGAGCCACAGAAAAACCACCGAGTGGACGGTTTCCAGGTTTGGGCCTCAAAACGAGGGCGCTGATGGTATCCGAGTTTGGGCCACAAAACTCGAGCTGAGGACGGTTTCTAGGTTTGGGCCTCAAAACCTAGGCGCTGCAGGTTTCTGAGTTTGGGCCACAAAACTCGGGCTACGGTCGGCTAGTTTCCCGGCTTAGGCCTCAAAACCGGGGGTTGGTCGTGAAGGCTGGTTTCCTGGTTTGGGCCTCAAAACCGGGGGCGAAGTCCGGGAAAAAGACGGTCAGAGCGGAGGCGGCACGTGGCGGCAATCGGGGAGGTTGCATCGAGGCAACGCTACTAGTTGTGCGGGCGTGGCCGTCGGATCACCACCTATCTTGAGTTGGTCCAGAATAACCCTAGGGTTTAGCTGGCTTGCTCTGTAATTAGTGAGGGGTAGAGTAGGAATTAGAATTAGGATAAGTAGAGGGATGCACCCTCCTCCCATTCCATCTCAGTCATTTTTGCTCTTTGCTTTCTAGGTCTTCCTGCTCTCCCAACCCTCTGCTGTAGCGAACTGAGATCCACAGAGAAGACAATCATACCTATGTGTCCGTGAGATTTTGAGGAAGTGAGACCGTAATCTCACTATTGTAGCGTGTGGTAGCCACACGGTTGCAAATTCGTGGTTGTGATTCGTGTTTTGTTCTTGTTCTTCGAGGGTTACTTTTCTCCATGTTTTTCCCGTTGATTGATTTCTCGACTTGGTGTGTCTTTTGGAAATCCGTTTGAACCAAGTTGTTCTAGATCGTGAGGCACTTCTTTCCACCGAAGGAAATCATCTCTAACCTCACGAGCTAGTAGATCGGCTGATTTTCGTTTTGAATCATGTTTTCTTCCTTTGTCCTGAATTCTTCCAATCCACCGATTTGGAGTTAGGTTCGAGCCATGATTCCTTTAGGATAGCTCACTAACCTCCTTGGAACTCTTCATATCAAGTCTAAGCCCTAGTGCTTTTGATTCCAAGGAGATCAGGTGATTTTCGCGGAAGAACAGTTATAGTCTGGGAGCATCGGACGCTGGTGTCTGGACCATCGGACGCTGATTCATACTAGTGGACGCGTCCGTTGCCATGTGTCATCTGACAGTAAGTTTTAAGGAGCATCGGACGCTGACCATCGGAGCGTCCGTTGCCATCGGACGCCCCGGGGGTCTAGCATCGGACGCTAGGGTTTCACTGTAGCAGCGTCCGATGTCAGTCCAGTAAGGTTCCGGAGAGGTACTGTTTGCATCGGACGCGTCCGGTGCTGAGCCATTGGACGCAGGCCAGCGTCCGATGCGACTATTTTCGCGCAGTTTCGTCCATGGTTTATTCATCCGTTGTCGGTTTTTATTTCCAGCTATTGCGTTGGGTTTCTAGAGTTGCGTGGTGTCTTGCTGTGCTTCTTGAAAGCATCCACCCTACATCTAGGGTCGTGGACACATACAAGCTCTAGGTTTGCTCTTGGGGTTGTTTCTCTGGACAGTGGCAACAAGTTTCCGAAAAGAAATTTGAAGCTCCCATTCACCCCCCCCTTCTGGTCGCTTTCTGGTAGCACTCTCAGTCCTTCAGAAGGGGGCACCGTCCCTTTGGGCGAATGGGAGAAGAGGGCGCAGCAGGCGAGGCCTCAGGGCGCGGGCGCGACCTCGGGGCACGGAGAGGACTCGATAAAAATCCCCGAGAAATTTTTCTCTAGAATTTCTTTCCCAATCTGGCAGGTTTCCGGGAACTTTCGGTCATTTTCAAAAATTGCAAATATTGATCAAACGGACTCTGATTCCGACGAAACTAATTTTGTTATCGTCGTCTCGACGAGTACTCCGACTTTCGTTAAAGGTGCTCAGTCAATTTCCGAATCGTTTGTGCGGTAACGATCGTCGACGGCAGCTTCGCGGTGACCAAAATTCCGATTTCGCAGTACAGACTTAACTGATTTCTGGAACCTGAAAACTGCGTTATACTCCATCTTGCGAGCTCGTTTTCACCATTTTTGACACCGATCCAGGTCTCAGCCATAAAACAAAATTTGTTCCTTTTGATCTGTACTACAACTTTCATTTAAGGCGCACTGACATGCGAACACCCAAAAATACCATTCAACTCCAGTCAAAGCCATTTTGTACCAATAGGGTGACACTCAGGAGGAGGTGGGACCAAAACCCAAACCCGATTTCTTTCAAAATTTTCTAACTCCTCATGCATGGCACTAACCCAATCAGGATCAGATAAAGCGTGTCCAACATCTCGAGGTTCAAAATCAGCAACAAATGCAGAATGAGCAAAGTGAGAGATTTGTTGTGACCTAGACCGAGTGACACGTTCGTCGATGCTGCCGATCATCTGTTGAGGCGGGTGTTGGCGCTGGATGTGTCGTGGCGCCTCCCGAGCTGAAGAAATCTCCCCCTCAACAGCAGCTGGTGCCTCCCCGGGTACAAAAGGTACAGCCCGAGGTGGCGGATCCCACGGCCCCTAAGTAGTCGACGAAGAGGGGTTGGGGCCGTGAGTCATCGTAGTAGAAGCCGACACTTGCGGCACAGCAGGTGGAGGTAGTGTTGGATCATCCATCACTTCAACAACCTCGTCCTCGTCATCAAAAAGAGGCTCACCAACCTCATGATCACCTGCACGCTCAAAACAAGAAGAAGGACAAACCATGGTCTCATCGAAGGTGACATCGGATGTCTCCATGACTCGGTTAGTATCAAGGTTAAGTACACGATATGCACGAGTATGAGTGCCATAACCCAAAAATACATCGTACAAAGATCGAGACTCAAATTTGTCCAGGTTGCCTTTCTTGAGTATAAAATAGTGGCAACCAAAAACTATAAAATAACTCACTTTGGGCTATTTTCCAAAACACAACTCATAAGAAGTCTTTTTCAAGAAAGCTCGGAGAAAAATGCGATTGGAAATATAGCATGCAGTGTTCATAGCTTCGGCCCAAAACCGCCTAGGAGTCCTATGCTCATCGAGCATCGTCCTGGCCATCTCTACAAGGGTCCAATTCTTCCTCTCTACAACACCATTCTGTGGTGGTGTGTAGGGTAAGAAAACTGATGCTCTAAACCCAAAGAGTTACAAAACTTTTCAAAATCCGAGTTTTTAAACTCGGAACCATTATCACTCCGAATAGCTCGCATTGAGTTCATAGGGAACTCATTCTGAAGACGCAAAATCAGATTGTGAGCAAAAGAGAGTCTCAGTTTTCGGAGCTAAAAAGAAAACCCACGAATATCTCGAAAAGTCATCAACAACAACAAGCACATAACACTTCCCACCAACCGAGCTCACCCGAGCCGGACCAACAAGGTCCATATGCAAAAGCTCTCCAGGGCGCTTGGTCATAACTTGATTCACAGGATGGTGGGGAGCAGCAACCATTTTCCCATGTCTACAAGAATGGCAAACAAGATCCTTCTCTATGGACAACTTGGGCAATCCTCGGATTAGGCCAAGTGAACTAAGCCTTGCAAGCAAGTCGAAGCTCAGGTGACCGAGTCTCCTATGCCACTTCCAAAGATCAGAGGAGGAAGGACCAACCACAAGACAACGAGAAATTCCAAGTGACTCCGAGAAATTCGCACGAAAGACTTTCCCAAAGAGCAAAATCAAACATACAAGCTTGCCCTGAGGATCCAAAATACGACTGAGATTCGGTTTAAAACGAATCTCATAGTCATCATCAAAGAGTTGCGAAACAGAAAGAAGGTTAAAATGCAAGTTAGAAACAAGAGCAACATCGCGCAAGACAAAGTGCTCATTAACTCGCACCGACCCACGGGACAACACTTTACCTTTGCTATTGTCGCCGAAGGTGATAGACTCTTTTCCAGTGACTGGACTAAGAATGGAGAACCACTTGGCGTTTCAGGTCATATGCCTTGAGCACCCGGAATCCACCAACCAAACGTTCTCCAATCGTTTTACCTACATCAATAAAAATACATAGGGTGAGCATACGGTCCAACACTGGGGTAAGTAAAATGGGAATTATACCAGTGTTGGGTCGGCTGCTCAAAAGAACGGTTAGTAGAAAAACCATTCCTAGCAGGCCTACGGGGAAAGCGATCACCACGCACAGGAAAACGTGGTCCGCTAAGGGAAGAGCGTCCATCACGATACTCCAAATGCGGTGGAAGGAAATGCTCAACAAAGCCACCGCCACGGGGTCCATATCGTGCAAAAACAGGATCCCAACGGACAACACCTCTGTATGGCCTAGGACCTTGAGGCACTATACCTCTAGGCCTAGCAGCTCTCCTTTGAACATTCGGCACATGTACATCATGGAATGGATGGTACATGTCCGTCTTGATCATCTCCCTTGCACGGCGCTCCTCACTCTTGCGCCGAAAGCAAAACTCCCTCAAGTGTCCATCTCTCCCACAGTGCTCACAATGATACCTCACCGCTCTCATAGGGGTTGTTGGTACTCACGGTAGTGGGTGTGGATCACTTTGCCCTTCTGTGGCATGAGCTCCACCTGGATAGGTGGCATTGTGTCTTGCTTGTTCTTGAGGTGGTTTGGTTTTGGAGCCCATGTTTGTTTCTTGGGTGGAGCTCTCAGAGGTTCAACAAACACACTCGACTCTCCAATCTTACCCCCGGTTTCCTTGGTGTTAGGCTTTAGAGGCTCTTTGGGTGGAATCTTGGTCAGTTTGGGAGTAGTGGTGGAGTTGGGCTTCTCACTCAGATTAAGACCACTCGACTCTCCAATCTTACCAAAAGACGAAGCGCAATCAACAACCTGAGCAAAGCCTACACCTGGACCTCCAGCAGCACGCTTGAATTAGGAGATCATCATCCCAAGCTGCGGCTCACAACAAGACACCCATGACAATATGGTCCGAAGGTATGTGTTTTCTTCCTTGGTTTGCATCTTGTCATGTTGCACATTCGCAATCTCCATCTCCAAACCCTCACACAAAACACACCTAGACACACAAGTGCTACCCGAGCTGGCCTTCTCAAGAGACACAATTTTGGCATTCTTCTCTGCCAACTCGGATTGCAAGCCTGCACAAGACTTGCACGCACCCAGCAACCCCGGTCTAGCCTTCAGCTCATCCATCTCTCCAACCAAAGCAACATACTTCCCCCTCAAAGTGAGAAGGTCAGTCATGTGCTTGGAGAACATCTCACACTCGTCCTCCTCAGACACAACAACGGTGGACTTGACAGATTCAAGTTCCTTCACCGTATCCTCCCACTTCTGCCTAAACTCCTTCCGCTCTCTAGCAGCACGCCTAAGCAGTTTATCTTGACTCAGAAGGGCGGCAGTAAGTTTCTCGACCTCGGCAGAAAGCTCGTCGGGGGTCTGAGATACCTGGGAGGTGTCGTCGTTCCGAGGGGTCTCTTCCAGCTGGCTGTCGACCTCCTTGCCGAGGGCCATGGTGCAAAAGCCCTCGTTGTTGGCGAAGAAGCAGAGGCCGTTCAACTTGTCCTCGATCTTCTTCTTCTCGGACTCGTCGTCGCTTGAGGAAGCTGAGTCGTCATCCGAGTCGTTGACGTCGCTGAGCGTGGCGAAGAAAGCACGCTACTCAGCTTGGGCCTTCTCCAAGTACTTCTTCTTGATGTACTCCTTGTTGAAGCTGCCCTTCCGCTTGTGCTTCGCGGGGACGTACTTCTCCTTGTGCTTGCCGAAGTCATACTTGTGGCCACGATCGCCCTTTCCCACCACTTGCTTGTTCTTCTTGGGGCAGTTGGCGATGAAGTGGTCCAGGTCACCACACTCAAAGCACCCAGCACGTCCTCCTCCACGATGTCGGTTCATGCGGTTGTTGTGGAACCGCGAGAACCGGTTGACAAGTAAAGCCAACTCATTGTCTCCCATGAACTCCAGCTGCTCCTCTGTGACAGAAAGAAGAGTGGAAAGTGCAAAGCCTCCAGAGGGGTTAGCAGAAGAGCCAGAAAGCAAAGTCATCGACGGGCCAGAAGGATTTTCATAAGAAGCCCTCGCCATGGCATCAATCTCACTGGACTTGAGCTTACTAAAGAGCTCGTCGCATGTGAGGGTCTCATAGTTAGGCGATTCGATGATCGCTTGAATCTTGGAATCCCACACCAACCGATCGAGGGTGTGTAAAAGCTTCAAAGCCCTCTCATGATCGTCGAAAAGTAACAACTCCTTGTTAGCCCTCATCCTGTTGACAATCACCTGAAAGCGAGTGAATAAACTCTCTATGCTCTCGCCAGGCATGTGTCGAAAGTTCTCATACTCTCTCTTGTGCGACTCGTAGAGACGGGTTTTGACTTGAGTGGCTGCCTCATGGAAACGCATGAGGGTAGCCCAAATCTCCCTAGCCGTAGCGAGGTGAGAAACGCGATCAAACTCTGTCATGCTCAAACATGAGAAAAGAGCATTACGGGCTCGGCTATTGGCATCGTGCTCATCGATCTGATGCTGAGTAGCACGAGCAGCCAAGACCACGTAATCTGCAGAGTTGCAAATATCCCAAATGGAAGCACCCAAACTTTGAAGATAGGCCGACATGCGTATCTTCCAATACGCATAGTTCGTCCCATCGAAGAAAGGCGGTTTGCCCACGCCGCGATCCATGTCGCCTTCTGTGGATCTAGAACCGGCTAAGGTGGAAGATCTTTCACCCGCTCTGATACCAATTGAAGGATCGAGAATGCAAAAGCAAGGCGACCAGAGGGGGGGGTGAATGGGAGCCTAAAAAATTTCTCTTGAAACTTTGGCCTTTGTCCCCAAAATCAACCCCCAAATGCTTCGACCGAAATCATGATGCCCACGACCCTTGGAAGAGGGTGGATGATCCCTAGGATCACAGCGAGGCACCACCAAGCAATAGCAAACCAAACGCCAAAAGCACCGGCACGATTTCGATCCTTAAAAACCGAGTCCCGAATGTAGATTGAAGGCTACATCGAGAAATCCGCAAATACGATGCTAACAAGTAGCAAGGATACCTAGAGAGGTTTCTTGGTTAACTATAGGGCCAAACGAGATGTCCGAAAACCAAGCGGAAAAGCCGGGAGAGCAAACGCACTGAAAAACAGCAAACAGCCGAGTCCCGGACTATCCGGGGTTCCAACCGTGGACTGTCTGCCCAATAGCGGACTGTCCGGGAACCAGTGGCGGACTGTCCGCCGGCTGGATCTCAAAAATAGCAAAGCTGCTGAGTATCCCTAGACACTTCCTGGACTGTCCGCGACCCAGGACTGTGGACTGTCCGCGGGTGTTCAGACACAGCCCCAACAGCACGGAGTCAGGCCACTGGTCAGGCCGACCCCGACGCGCGGACTATCTGCCGGTGGTACCGCGGACTGTCCGCGACCACCCAGTGAGGGCAATTTCGATCGCCCTCAACTCAAATCTCCGCCAAATCGATCCAAACCAAAATCCTTTGATCCCAAACTTGGAGAGGATGATCACGAGGTAGTTGGAAGACTATCCCCAAGAAATCATCCGCTCAAATCAAATCAATCAACGGGAAATCGAAAGGGAAGAATTATGAACCGAAAAAGCGCCACGAAAATTGAATTGACCTGATCTACTTGTTCGTGAGGGTAGAGATGAATTCTTTTGGTGGAAATGTTCTCCTCACTATAAAGAACAAGTTGATTCAAGTGGATTTCAAAAGGACGCAGTAGAGAGGGAGATCGAGTGACGGGAAAATCATGGAGAAACGAAGAACGCGAAGAACAAAAGCAAAACGCGAATCAAGACATCGATCTGCAACCATGTGGCTACCACACGCTACAACAGTGAGATTACGGTCTCACTTCCTCAAAATCTCACGAACATAGAGGTAAGGTTCTCTACGGATCTCAGTTGCTACAGCAGGGGATTGGGAGAGCAGAAAAAACTAGAATGCAAAATAGCAAATGATTGAGATAGTTTGGGAGGTGGGTGCCTCCCCCTAATTATCCTAATTCTAATTCCCACTCTATCCCTAACTAATTACGGAGCAAACCAGCTAAACCCTAGGGTTATTCTGGACCAACTCGTGGTAGGTGGTGATCCAACAGCCACGCCCGCACAACTGGTAGCGTTGCCTCGACGCAACCTCACCGATTGCCGCCACGTGCCGCCACCGCTCTGCTTGTCCTTTTCACGGACATCGCCCCTGGTTTTGAGGCCCAAACGGGGAAACCAGCCTTCACGACCAACCCCGGTTTTGAGGCCCAAATCGGGAAACCAGCCGTCCAACGCCTGAGTTTTGTGGCCCAAACTCAGAAACCCGCTAGCGCCCAGGTTTTGAGGCCCAAACCTGGAAACCGTTCTCAGCCTGAGTTTTGTGGTCCAAACTCGACAAACCCGCAGCACCCAGGTTTTGTGGCCCAAACCTGGAAACCGTCCACCGGTGGTTTTTGCGGATACATGGGTGTATGCCGAGTCTCTGAGTGATGAGTGATTGTCAACTTGGATAATGTGCATGTTCTTTGGCTTGTGTTGTGCAGGTGTCGAGCACGGATACAGTGATCAGAGGCAAGGTGAAGGTCAAGTAGAGACGTGCCGCGCCGATGGACCGAGAGTGGCGAAGGGCGGACGTGAGGCTTGGACTGAGGGACCGGTGGCCCGAGGATCAGCTGTGGTGGTTGGTTGCCTGGGACAGCGACGAGCGGAGACTTGCGGGCACGGTGTTGCTTGGGTCGAGGACCTGGGGACACGTGTCGGTGGACGGGGTGCACGGGCGGTGCATCCCCTCTACAGCTTCGGTTTGGTGGTAGAGCCAGAGAAAAACCATCAGTGGACGGTTTCCAGGTTTGGGCCACAAAACCTAGGCGTGGAGGGTTTCTGAGTTTGGCCACAAAACTCGGGCTGAGGACGGTTTCCAGGTTTGGGCCTCAAAACCTGGGTGCTGCGGGTTTGCTGAGTTTGGGCCACAAAACTCAGGCTTGGTGGGGTGGTTTCCCGGTTTGGGCCACAAAACCGGGGGTGCGACGTCCAGGAAAAGGACGACAGAGCAGTGGCGGCACGTGGCGGCAATCGGGAGGTTGCGTCGAAGCAACGCTACTAGTTGTGCGGGCGTAGCCTTCGGATCCACCTACCTTCGAGTTGGTCCAGAATAACCTTAGGGTTTAGCTAGTTCGCTCTGTAAGTAGTTAGCGGTAGATTGGGAATTAGTAATAGTTAGAATTAGGATAAGTAGGGGGAGACACCCACCCTCCCCCATCTCAGTCATGCTCTTCACTCATTTGCTCTTTGCACTTAGGGGTTCCTGCTCTCCCAATCCCCTACTGTAGCTAGCTGAGATCCACAGAGAACCATACCTCTGTGTACTGGAGATTTTGAGGAAGTGAGGCCGTATCCTCACGGTTGTAGCGTGTGGTAGCCACACGGTTGCATATCGATGTGTTGATTCGCGTTTTGGTTCATGTTCTTCGCGTTCTTTGTTTCCTCGCATTTTTCCCGTCACTCGATCTCCCTCTGTAGTGCGTCTTTGCGAAATCCGTTTGAATCAACTTGTTCTTTATAGTGAGGAGATCATTTCCACCGAAGGAATTCATCTAACTCCTCACGAACAAGTAGATCGGGTTGATTTTGTTTTCATGGCGCTTTTTCGTTCATACTCCTCCCCTTTCGATTTCCCGGTGATTGAATTGATTTGAGTGGATGATTTCTTGGGGATAGTCTCCTAACTACCTCATGATCATCCTCTCCAAGTTTGGGAACGTGGGATTGTGAGTTGATTCAATTTTGGGAGGATTTGGGAGAAGGGCGACCAAAATCGCCCTCTCTGCAAGGTCGCGGACAGTCCGCGCCTGGGATCACGGACAGTCCGGGCATCAGGGGTGAGCCAGATCAGTGGCTGCGTTCCTCGGCTGCCCTGTCGATTTTTGACCGGCGGACAGTCCGCCATTGATTTTCGCGGACAGTCCGGGAGTCGACCAGGGACGTTCAGCAACCTTGCTGTTTTGTCCATTTGGCCGGCGGACAGTCCGAGCTTTTGTGGCGGACAGTCCGCAGTAATCCCGGACAGTCCGGGACCGTACCCGCGGACAGTCCGGGAACTCGCAGACAGTGTTTTTCAGTGCATTTGGTCTCACGGCTTTTCCGCTTGGTTTTCGCACTTCTTGTTTGGCCTTGTAGTTGACCAAGGAACCTCTCTAGGTATCTTTGCTACTCGTTAGCATCGGTATTTGGGGATTTCTCGACGTAGCCGTCTATCTACGTTCGGGACTTGGTTTTTGATGGTCGAACTTGTTCCGGTGCTTTTGCCGTTTGGTTTGCTATCGCTTTGTGGTGCCTCGCTGTGATCCTAGCGATCGTCCACCCTGTTCCAAGGGTCGTGGGTATCACGGTTTCGATCAAAGCTTTCAGGGGTTGTATTTGGGGACAATAGGTCAAAGTTTTGAGAGAAATTTTTGAGCTCCCATTTCACCCCCTCTGGTCGCCTTGCTATTTGCATTCTCGGTTCTTCAATTGGTATCGGAGCGGGTTAAGGATCTTCCACCTTAGCCGGTTCCAGATCCACAGAAGGCGACATGGATCGCGGCGTGGGAAAACCGCCATTTTTCGATGGGACGAACTATGCGTATTGGAAGATACGCATGTCGGCCTATCTGCAGAGTTTGGGTGCTTCCATTTGGGATATTTGCAACCCTGCCGATTACGTTGTCTTGGCTGCTCGTGTGACTCAGCATCAGATCGATGAGCACGATGCCAATAGGCGAGCACGTAATGCTCTTTTCTCATGTTTGAGCATGACTGAGTTTGATCGTGTTTCTCACCTCGCTACGGCTCGGGAGATTTGGGCTACCCTCATGCGCTTTCATAAGGGAACCTCTCAAGTCAAAACCCATCTCTACGAGTAGTTCAAGCGAGAGTATGAGAACTTTCGACATATGCCTGACGAGAGCATAGAAAGTTTATTCGCTCTCTTTCAGGTGATTGTCAACAGGATGAGGGCTAATAAGGAGCTGTTGCCTTTGGACGATCATGAGAGGGATTTGAAGCTTTTGCATACTCTTGATCGGTCGGTGTGGGATTCCATGGTTCAGGCGATCATCGAATCGCCTAACTATGAGACCCTCACGTGCGACGAGCTCTTCAGTAAGCTCAAGTCCAGTGAGATCGATGCCATGGAAAGGGCTTCATATGAAAATCCTTCTGGCCCTTTGATGGCTTTGCTTTCTGGCTCTTCTGCTAACCCCTCTGGAGGCTTTGCTTTGCATTCTCTTCTTTCTGTCACAGAGGAGCAGTTGGAGTCTTTGGGAGACGACGAGTTGGCTTTGCTTGCCAACCGGTTCTCGTGGTTTCACAACAACCGCAGAACGTCGGCGAGGAGGAGGCGCGGCTGTGAGTGCGTGCGGCGACCCCGACCACTTCATCGCCAACTGTCCCAAGAAGAACAAGCATTCTGGGAAGGGCGATCATGGGCACAAGTACGACTCCGGCAAGCGCAAGGAGAAGTACATCCCCGCAAAGCACAAGCGGAAGGGCGGCTTCAACAAGGAGTACATCAAGACCAAGTACTTGGAGAAGGCCCAGGCTGAGCAGCGTGCTTTCTTCGCCACGCTCAGCGACTTCGACGACTCGGATGATGACTCCGCTTCCTCAAGCGACGACGAGTCCGAGAAGAAGAAGAGGGTCGAGGACAAGCTCAACGGCCTCTGCTTCTTTGCCGACGATGAGGGTTTCTGTACCATGGCCCTCGGCAAGGAGGTCGGCGGCGACACTCCTCGGGACGACGACGACGACGACACCTCCCAGGTATCTCTGACCCCCGATGAGCTGTCTATTGGAAATATGCCCTAGAGGTTATCATAGAGATGATGATATTTCTATTGTATCCATGATTTATTATATGTTCATTGAATATCCATTAAAGACAACTTGTATTGATTGGAAATTATGTGAATTATCTGTGAAACTCTTTTACTTGTATGGTTATTCGATAGTTCTCCCTGATCGGAGTTCATGTGAGGACACACATGAATATTAGATCAGCACATGTATTAGTTGATGACTATGTTTCACAAGTCATAGACATGGAGATGTCAAACTAATAATGTGGGCACATGTATGACATGGGGCTGGACTGACCCAACGTGAGATGTTCTTATTATCTCTTTACACATCATATACGTTATGTCCTTCGACCTGAGATTGTGGTATGTTCTCAAGATATGAATCGACTTACTTAGGGACTATCAAACGCTACTTTGTAACAGGGTAGTTATAAAGATAGTCTTCGGGTTTGTCAGGAAGTATGTTGTGAGACATAGACGATCAAGATGGGATTTGCCCCTCTCTATGCGAGAGAGATATCACTGGACCACTCGAATGATTGGATCATAAAATGCATGGCCGTGCTTAGGTTAAGTGTTAACCTATGAGTTGCACCAAATATTGTGTGGCAAGGGAATTGTGTATATGTGATCGTGGTGGTTCGTCAGATATGATCTTTGCGTATACATAGGAGTTGACACGTCTTGCTAGAGGCCGCTGTCAACTATCACGCGAGTAGGAGTACTCGGGCCGTGTCTATGTGTGCGTGAACCCATAGGGTCGCACGCTTAAGGGGTTGGAAGCCTGATTCGAGTTGGACTCGAGTCAGAACGGGATTAGGGTTTGCTAATGGACCTCCAGGTTGGTGGGCTCATTGGGGACGCCTATATAAAGAGGGTTGGGGCGACCAGGGTTGTAACCACGTCAATTGTTGACAGCCGTCGCCCACTCCACGCCCGCGCCTATTGCTCCTCGCAGACCTAGCAGTCTGGAGGTGTGACGCTTTCCTCCCTGTACGTGTGGGATACCTCGGAGGTGCTGCATCTGGAGCACAGGACGAACTGCACGTGGAGACGTGAAGGGCGGACGTGAACCATCTACACACGGCATCGCTGCGACGCGCACATCTACACAGAGACGTCTTCCGCTGCATTTGCGCATCTAGTGGTAATCTCGTGATCTATAACTAGCAGTAATTCCTGTTTTATGAGGTCAAAAATTTTGTTTTCCGGCTAGCGTAGCATCCTCGTAACCCAACAGTGTCTGCTGAGGTCGAGAAGCTTACTGTCGCCTTGCTTAGTCAGGATAAGCTGCTTAGGCGTGCCGCTAGAGAGCGCAAGGAGTTTAGGCAGAAGTGGGAGGACACGGTGAGGGAGCTTGAGTTTGCCAAGTCCACCGTGGTCGTGTCTGAGGATGCCGAGTGTGAGATGTGCACCGTGCACATGACTGACCCTCGTACCTTGAGAGGTAAGTATGCTGCGTTGGTTGGAGAGGTGGATGAGCTCCGGGCTAGACCCATGTTGTTGGGTGCGTGGAAGGCTTGTCCTGTCTTGCAATCCGAGTTGGCAGAGAAGAATACCAAGATTGTGTCTCTTAATAAGGCCAGCTCGGGTAGCACTTGTGTGTCCAGGTGTGTTTTGTGTGAGGGCCTAGAGATGGAGATAGCCAATGTGAAGCATGACAAGATGCAAACCGAGGAGGAAAACACATACCTTAGGACCATCTTGTCATGGGTGTCTTGTGGTGAGCCGCAGCTCGAGATGATGATCTCCCAATTCAAGCGAGCTGTTGGAGGTCCTGGTGTAGGTTTTACTCCGGGTGTTGATCTTTCTGCTTTTGGGAAGATTGGAGAGTCGAGTGGTCTGAACCCATGTGAGAAGCCCAACTCTACCACTACTCCCAAACTTACCAAGCTTCCACCCAAAGAGCCTCTCAAGCCTAACACCAAGGATGGGGTGTTTGAAGAACCTCCACGAGCTCCACCCAAGAACCAGCAATGGGCTCCTAAACCCAACCACCTGAAAAACAAGCTGGACACAATGCCACCTATCCAGGAGGAGCTTATGCCACAGAAGGGCAAAGTGATCCACACCCACAACCGTGTGTGTACCAACAACCCCCTTCGAGAGCGGTGAGGTACCATTTGTGAGCATTGTGGGAGAGAGAGATGGACACTTGAGTGAGTTCTGCTTTCGGCGTAAAGAGAGGCACGCCGTGCTAGGGAGATGAACAATGCGGACATGTACCATCCTTTCCATGATGTACATGTGCCGAATGTTCAGAGGAGAGCTCCGAGGAGAGTGCTAGGCCTAGAGGTGCAGTGCCTCAAGGTCCTAGGCGTCAGGGAGGTCGTGCCCGACGGGAGCCTGCAGTTGTAGGCTATGGGACCCCGTGGCGGTGGCTTTGTAGTTGAGCGTTTTCCCCACCGTGTTTTGAGTATCGCGGTGAGCGCTCTTTCCCCCGCGGACCACGTTTTCCTCAGCGTGGTGATCGCTTTCCCCGTTGGCGTGCTAGGAATGGTTTTTTCTGATTACCATTCTTTTGAGCAACCGGCCCAACACTGGTATTCACCCTACTTCACTAACCCCAGTGTTGGACCGTATGCTCACCCTATGTCTTTTTATTGATGTAGGTAAAACGATTGGAGAACGTTTGGTTGGTGGATTCAGGTTGCTCGAGGCACATGACCTGAAACGCTAAGTGGTTCTCCAGTCTTAGTCCAGTCGCCGGAAAGGAGTTTATCACCTTCGGCGACAATAGCAAAGGTAAGGTCTTGTCTCGTGGGTCGGTGCGAGTTAATGAGCACTTTGTGTTGCACGATGTTGCTCTTGTTTCTAACTTGCATTTTAACCTTCTTTTTGTTTCAAAACTCTTTGATGATGACTATGAGATTCGTTTTAAACCGAATCTCAGTCGTATTTTGGATCCTTAGGGCAATCTTGTATGTTTGATTTCGCCCTTTGGAAAAGTCTTTCGTGCGAATTTCTCGGAGTCTTTTGGCATTTCCCGCTGTCTTATGGCTGGACCTTCCTCCTCTGATCTTTGGAAGTGGCATAGGAGACTAGGACATTTGAGCTTCGACTTGCTTGCAAGACTTAGTTCACTTGGCCTAATCCGAGGATTGCCCAAGTTATCCATGGAGAAGGATCTTGTTGGCCACTCTTGTAGACATGGGAAGATGGTTGCCGCTCCCCACCATCCAGTGACTCAAGTCATGACCAAGCGCCCTAGAGAGCTTTTGCACATGGACCTTGTTGGTCCGGCTCGGGTGAGCTCGGTTGGGGGGAAGTGGTATGTGCTTGTTGTTGTTGATGACTTTTCGAGATATTCGTGGGTCTTCTTTTGAGCTGAGAAGACCGAGACTTTCTCCTTTGCTCGCAATCTAATTTTGCGTCTTCAGAACGAGTTCCCTTTGAACTCGATGCGAGCTATTTGGAGTGATAATGGTTCTGAATTCAAGAATTCAGATTTTGAGAAGTTTTGAAACTATTTGGGTTTAGAGCATCAGTTTTCTTCCCCCTATACACCGCCACAAAATGGTGTTGTAGAGAGGAAGAATCGGACCCTTGTAGAGATGGCCAGGACGATGCTCGATGAGCATAGGACTCCTAGGCGATATTGGGCCGAAGCTATGAGCACTGCATGCTATATTTCCAATTGCATTTTTCTCCGAGCTTTCTTGAAAAAGACTTCTTATGAGTTGCATTTTGGAAAACTGCCCAAGGTGAGTTATTTTCGAGTTTTTGGTTGCCATTGTTTTATACTCACAAAGGGCAACTTGGACAAGTTTGAGTCTCGTTATTCTGATGGTGTGTTTTTAGGTTATGGAACTCATACTCGAGCTTATCGTATACTTAACCTGGACACTAACCGAATCATGGAGACATCAGATGTCACCTTCGATGAGACAATGGTTTGTCGTTCTTCTCGTTTTGAGCGTGCAGGTGATCATGAGGTTGGTGAGCCTCTTTTCGATGACGAGGATGAGGGTGCTGAAGGTATAGATGATCCAGCACCCCCTCCACCTGCTATGCCGCAAGGAGCGGCTTCTACTTCGACTCACGGCCCCGACACTTCTTCTTCCTGGGGACCGTGGGATCCGCCACCCCGAGCGGTACATTTTGTACCCAGGGAGGCACCAGCTGCTGCTGAGGGGGAGATCACTTCTGCACGGGAGGCGCCATGACACATCCAGCGCCAACACCCCCCTCAGCAGATGATCGGCAGCATCGGCGAACGTGTCACTCGGTCAAGGTCACAGCAAATCTCTCACTTTGCTCATTGTGCATTTGTTGCTGATTTTGAACCCCGAGATGTTGGACATGCTTTATCTGATCCGGATTGGGTCAATGCCATGCATGAGAAGTTAGAAAATTTTGAAAGAAATCGGGTTTGGGTTTTGGTTCCTCTTCCTCCTGATTGTCATCCTATTGGGACAAAATGGGTTTTCAAAAACAAACAAGGAGAGGATGGCCATGTTGTGAGAAACAAGGCCAGACTAGTTGCCTAGGGGTATAGTCAGAAGGAGGGGATAGACAATGAGGAGACTTTTGCTCCTGTAGCTCGTTTGGAGGCAATTAGGATACTCTTGGCTTTTGCTGCATCCAAAGGTTTCAAACTTTTTCAAATGGATGTCAAGAGTGCCTTCTTAAACGACTACATAGAAGAGGAGTGTATGTGAGACAACCCCCGGTTTCGAAAATCCCAAGTTTCCAAACCATGTTTTTTAAACTTCACAAAGCTTTGTATGGTTTGAAACAAGCCCCTAGAGCCTGGTATGATAGGTTGAAGACCTTTTTGCTTGCTAAGGGTTTTAAAATGGGATGTGTGGATAAAACGCATTTTCTCCTCAAGCAAGACAATGATTCACTCTTGGTCCAGATTTACGTGGATGATATCATTTTTGGTGGTTCTTCTCACGCTTTGGTTGCCAAGTTTGCAGACACTATGAGCAGGGAGTTTGAGATGAGCATGATGGGCGAGTTGACGTTTTTCCTCGGGTTGCAAATCAAGCAATCCCGAGAGGGGACGTTTGTGCACCAGGGCAAGTACACCAAGGACATCCTGAAGAAGTTCGACATGGGTGAGGCCAAGCCTCTTCCAACACCCATGCCGACCACGGCGGCCCTAGATGCGGATGTGGATGGAGAAGCAGCTGTGGACCAGAAGGAGTACCGAGTAGAGTATGATCGGGTCGCTGCTGTACCTGACGGCGACACACCCGGACATCCAGTTCGCGGTGTGTCTATGCGCGCGATTTCAGTCATCGTCGCGCACTTCTCACCGTCAGGCGGTCAAGCGCATAATGAGGTACTTATCCTTCACTCCAGAATTTGGGATTTGGTATTCTACTTCCTCCACCCTCTCGCTTTGCAGTTATTCTGATGCCGATTTTGCTGGTTGCTGTATTGATCGCAAGTCCACTTCTAGGACTTGCCAGTTTATTGGTTCTTCTCTTGTATCGTGGTCTTCTCACAAGCAGTCTAGTGTCGCCCAGTCTACCATGGAGGCTGAGTATGTTGCTGCGGCTAGCTGCTGTTCCTAGCTACTCTGGATGATGGCCACTTTGCGTTATTTTGGTCTGAGCTTTTCTCGAGTTCCTTTGCTTTGTGACAGCACGAGTGCCATTAGCGTTGCTAAGAACCCCGTGCTGCACTCGAAGACCAAACACATTGATGTGCGCTTTCATTTTCTGCTAGACCACTATGAGAAGGGTGATATCGACCTTCGTCATGTCAATACTCATCATCAGTTGGCTGATATTTTCACCAAGCCTTTGGACCAATTAACTTTTGCTAGGTTGAGAGGTGAGCTTGGCGTGTGTTTCCCTTTTTGGATGGGGGAAATATTTTGGTTCTTTGTATCATAGACTGACTTTCGTTTCTCTTTGTTTCTTCATTTGGTATCTTTTGAGTTTTGCATTTTTTCTGCATTTCATTTTGCATACGCTTTTACATTCTGAGCTTCATGGATATATTCGTTAGAATGTAATTATGCTCTGTGTAGTGTATGCTCCGATGCTTTATGTTGATGCTTGTAGCTTATGCTCCTTCTGATCACTAATACATGCTATGAGCTGAGCTATTTTAAACTGTGAACTTGTTTAATGAACTTAAAATCTGAAAATGTTCACCATCGAGATGTGCAACTAGCCTGTGTAGAATATGTTGAAATCACACTTGTGCTTCTCATATATGCTAGGTTGCTATGTCTCTAGTTCTGAGTCTATCACTTGCTTGGTCTGTTCATATTCTGTCTTTAATTTGAACCAAGTTAAGTGAATCAGAAAGATCGAGATGGGATTGCTTGTCAACACATCACAGTTTCGAGACTGTTTCTCATTGCACTTTGAGTTAAACTTGAGCTCTGTAGTGTATGACCGAAACTGTTGCTTTAAGCTTCTGATTGCTTCTGCATAGGCTTCGCATAGTTGAAAAGTTAGGCAAGACAAGTTTTCAACCTCTCGCAATCACATGCTAAAATTTTGAACTTGTGTAATTCAAATCGCTGCAACTCCGATAAAATCTGGATACACAAGTCTATGTTTCATTCTATAGCATGATGATTGAACTTTGCTAGGGGTAGTTCACCTTGTATACATGTTTAGCACTTGTTTGACTTCCTGTCTATACTTGTCTAGTGCTATTTTGATGGTGACTCCTTTTGGCTAAAATTGCTCACCTTGCTCATATGTTCATATTTCATATTTGGTGATCAGTTTGAGCCTTTGCTAGCATGTGTGCTTCAGTTGCGTCATTGGAGTTATACTGTGTAGAGCATTCTTGCATTCTCCTGACTATACTCCTGAAGCTGCTAACTTGCATTTTGACTTATATGCATTTTGGAAGGGGGAGAACCTCTCTTGTTGGCACTTTTGATGGTGCATTTTGGACGGGGAGAAAATTGCTTTCGGTTCCTTATGCTTGATGGTGCATTTTCAACTAAGGGGGAGAATTTGCAAATCATATGCTTCCTTGAGTCCAACTAAGGGGGAGTGTTTTAGTTGTGTGCACTATTCGAGGGGGGGAGTTTGACCGTAAGGTTTGGTTTCGAGCTTTCTTGATAGTTGTGTTGAGCCTCTGTGCCTCTATCTTGAGGGACTAGCATTTTGCTTCGATTTTTCAATTGGTATTTGCTAGCGATGTTGAGCCTGTTCTACCTCTTCTTGAGGGCTAGCTTTGTTTTGCTTGATGTTCAGTTGATTTTCCAATTGGTGTTGAGTTTTTCTGCTAGCGGTGTTGAGCTTGTTCTACCTCTTCTTGAGGGCTAGCTTTGCTTTGCTTGGTCGCGTCGAGCCATTGCCCATGTCTTTGGGGACCAAGTTGTCTTGCTCTTTCCACTTGACCTTCTTCGGCTTTGCTTTGCTTTTGGGTCATTTGGTCGAGTTCTCTCTTCTCCTTCTTTCTCCTTCTATTTCTATTATGATTTGTGTGAGTAGTTGACAATGCACTCATCAAGGGGGAGATTGTGGATACATGGGTGTATGTCGAGTCTCTGAGTGATGAGTGATTGTCAACTGCGATAATGTGCATGTTCTTTGGCTTGTGTTGTGCAGGTGTCGAGCACGGATACAGTGATCAGAGGCAAGGTGAAGGTCAAGTAGAGACGTGTCGTGCCGATGGACCGAGAGTGGCGAAGGGCGGACGTGAGGCTTGGACTGAGGGACCGGTGGCCCGAGGATCAGCTGTGGTGGCTAGCAGCCTGGGGACAGCGGAGCGGAGAGATTGCGGGCACGATGTTGCTTGGGTCGAGGACCTGAGGACACGTGTCGGTGGACGGGGTGCACGGGCGGTGCATCCCCTCTACAGCTTCGGTTTGGTGGTAGAGCCAGAGAAAAACCATCAGGTGGACGGTTTCCAGGTTTGGGCCACAAAACCTGGGCGTGGAGGGTTTCCGAGTTTGGCCACAAAACTCGGGCTGAGGACGGTTTCCAGGTTTGGGCCTCAAAACCTGGGTGCTGCGGGTTTGCTGAGTTTGGGCCACAAAACTCAGGCTTGGTGGGCTAGTTTCCCAGTTTGGGCCACAAAACCGGGGGTGCGACGTCCAGGAAAAGGACTGCAGAGCGGTGGCGGCATGTGGCGGCAATCGGGAGGTTGCGTCGAAGCAACGCTACGCGTTGTGCGGGCGTGGCCGTCGGATCCACCTACCTTCGAGTTGGTCCAGAATAACCTTAGGGTTTAGCTGGTTCGCTCTGTAAGTAGTTAGGGGTAGAGTGGGAATTAGAAATAGTTAGAATTAGGATAAGTAGGTGGAGACACCCACCTCCCCATCTATCTCAGTCATTTGCTCTTTGCACTTAGGGTTTCCTGCTCTCCCAATCCCCTACTGTAGCTAGCTGAGATCCGCAGAGAACCATACCTCCGTGTACTGGAGATTTTGAGGAAGTGAGGCCGTATCCTCACGGTTGTAGCGTGTGGTAGCCACACGGTTGCATATCGATGTGTTGATTCGCGTTTTGGTTTGTGTTCTTCGCGTTCTTCGTTTCCTCGCATTTTTCCCGTCACTCGATCTCCCTCTCTAGTGCGTCTTTGCGAAATCCGTTTGAATCAACTTGTTCTTTATAGTGAGGAGATCATTTCCACCGAAGGAATTCATCTAACACCTCACGAACAAGTAGATCGGGTTGATTTCGTTTTCGTGACGCTTTTTCGTTCATACTCCTCCCCTTTCGATTTCCCGGTGATTGAATTGATTTGTGTCGGTGTTTCGAACCCGGGGGTATGACACCAACGAGTAATGTGATCGCGTGCTCTCTTCCTGGATGGTGATGCAAGATGACACAAGGATTTATCCTGGTTCGGGCAAAGGAGGCCCTACGTCCAGCGGGGGAGGAGGGTCTTGTATTACTTGCACCTAAGTGCTTGTACAGGGGCGAATACAAGCTCAGTGAGCGTGGACCGGAGTCCAGACTTGAATGCGTGTGTGTGGACTGGTATGTTGTGTCAACCTATGCGCGAGGAGCCCCGGCGTCCCCTTTTATAGAGCAAGAGGAGGCCAGGGTTACACGGGAAGAATGATGTACAGCGCTCGATATGGCGAAGGGTAGGAATCCTATCTTGTCGGGGCCACTGGAGCCAATGTGGGCGTTGCTGTTGAGGCGTGCTTGGGGCGTGGCCTCCATTCTGGGCGCGGACCTGGAGGCGTGGCGATGTGGAAGCCGTACAGCACCCATCCCGGCACGTACAGGACGCGGAGGGGTCCCTTCGGGTCTTGGGGTACCTGTCCTTCAAGAGCATGAAAGCAGTCAGGGCTCGAGGGGCTCAGAGCCGGCCTCGAGGTGGCGCCTACGGGGGGCTCGAGTCCCCGCAGTTATGGGCAAGTCCCGGGAAACCCGATTGAGCAGCTGGAAATCGGGCCTCGAGAAGTGGCTTGGACGTGCGACAGTGCAGGGTATGGGTTAACAGTACCGTACTGGCACCTTTTTGCCCATGCTTGTGGTAAAAACGAGGCTTGACTCTACTTTGGTTACTGTGGTACACGTCGGGCTGCAGAGGACGTGACTGGAGTAGGTGGACGCATTAAATGCGCGGTATGGAGCTAGGGAGCAGGTAGCTCCCTCCTCGTGGAAGGCTTCGAAGGGTAGCGGCGCACTCGCTCGAGGTCGGGCGCTGAGGGTCGGGGCGTGGAGGTTGAGCTCCAGCTCGAGGCCTAGGGCGAGAGACGAGCCGCGGGGAGGCTATGTGCTGGAGGGGCTCGAGGTCCCGGCGCGAGGTCGCCGAGGAGCGATGCACGCTGTAGCGGGTTCGAGGGGCGGACTACCAGGAGGTGGCCGGTTATGGGTCTCGACAAGTCTAAGCTCCCTGGTGGTGTGCCAGTGTTGCAGGCTCCGAGGGGTTAGTTTCTTGGGAGGTTAGCTTAGCCGGGTTTATTAACTGGTGTTCTAGGTTTACCTATTTGTTTTGCGTTGATTGGGGGTCCCCTTTAGTGTTCCCCCGACAGTAGCCCCCGAGCCCTTGCTCGAGTGCTTGCACTCGAGCATGGGCTCCCGACTGGGAACTCGACGGGTAGCTAACTGGTCTCGAGGGTTTGGTCGTTTTGATTCCGTGGGTGTCGTGTGGCGACACCCGCGGGTGTAGCCCCCGAGGCCACGGGGGAGTGGTTAGAGCTCCCTCGTGGGCTTTTTGCGAGTGTTATTGTGTTTTTTAGGTTCGGGAAGTGTCGAGCCCCCCCTAGTTTTTTTAGACCCTCTTTTTCGTCGAGGGGTGCCAGGCTGAACCGACCCCGGCCCTTCGAGCCGTCCGGCACGCCGGTTGCCCTGGCTCGTCATCCCGCGAGTCCTTTCGATCGGATGCGAGGGGGGATGCCTCGTACTACCACGAGCGGGCGAGTATCGAGGTTCCCGGGTGAGCTGGTAACGGGGAATCCAAGTGAGACCTCGTGCCCCGTTCGATAGGGGTCGACTGTAGCCCGAGGCGATCTCATAAAGCATGGGTGCTCAGTCTGCAGGAGTTGTCGGGCCCATTCGATAGGACCCGGTGGCTCGATGCCTCGCTCCGAGGGATCTCACTGCACGTCGAGCTCCCCCTGCCTTGGATACACGTGAGGGGCCTCGAGGGCTTGCCCTCGAGCGATGCTGCGAGTGGCGCCCCTTGGTGTCCCTGACTCGGGCGCTCGAAGCCGGCTGTTTTAACCCTCTCGAGGGCCAGCCTTCGCTGCTTCGAGGCTAGGCCCGGGGCCCGTTCTTACCTTCGTGAAGAAGCCTCCGTCGTCTGGGAATCCTTATGCCCGTTGGGCGCGCCTTTTTAGGCGGAAACCGTCAGGGAGTGGAGATCGTGGCGCCAGGGCGGCGGGCGTGAAGTTGAAGCGGCGGCCGCGGAGGGCCCCGGTAGTTGAGCGAATAGGATGTCGCCGCGTGTACCTGTCAACCGGCTCGAGACATGGTTAGGTGGGCGCATTAAATGCATGCGGTTACCTTTTTACGTCGTGGGAGACCCCACCCATTGGGGGTTTTCCCTTATAAATATCGAAAGAGGGGAAAAGGAACCCTTTGCTTTGCCGTCGTAGCCTTCACGCGCCCTCTCCCTCGAGCTAGTCGATTGGGGATTTTCCGGCCGCCCGTCCGCTGCTTGGGTCCGCGGCGCCACCACCGCCATGGCCGCCCAGACACAAGCGCTGCCGGCTGAAGACTGGAGCCCGATGAAGGGACCGCAGCGCGAGATGGAGTCGCTGGTGGCCCAGGGGCTTCCTCCTCAACCCGGAGAGGGACCCGCGTGGTGGTTACCCGTCGGCGGATCACCGGGAGCCGCACCCGCCGGAGGGTTACGTGTTGAGCTTCACACGCTACCACCGCATGGGGCTCGGCGTTCCCGCGAGCCGCTTCATGCGGACGCTGACCCATCACTACGAGGTGGAGCTGCAACACTTCTCCCCTAACTCGATTCGCCGCCGCATCTTCGCCGCGGTGTGCGAGGCGTACCTGAAGATCGAGCCGCACTGGGAGATGTTCGTCCACCTCTTCCGGGCGAGCTCTTCATCAAGGCCCTGAAGCCCAGCGGGAGGCGGCTCGTGCGCATGGGTTCCCTTACCGTCACTGCGAGGACGGCGACCTCGTCGGCCAATGTCCCCTGCGAATACCTCCGCTACAAGCTTTCCTCCAACCAGGCCGGGTGGGACGACCACTGGTTCTACCTGCGGAATGAAGGTGGTCTCCTTCTGCAGTACACCGGCAGGGTCCTCACTCAGCGCCCGGAGAAGTGGACCTGGTGGGTCGCGGCGGACAGGCAGCGCTACCTGGTTCCCCTGATGGAGATGATGAAGATGCTGGTGGACGAGAAGAACCTGACCGTTCAGGCGTCATCTGGGCGTTCCCACCAGCGAAGGGTTCTTCCGCTGGCGGACCGCCCCCTCCTTATGCATGAGATGGGGCGAAGGCCCAGCTCGAGGCGCTAAATCGATCGAGGATGGCCGAGGGAAGGCTGCCTCGGAACGAGGGCGTCTCGCGGGTGTCGATCACGATCCAAGGGTCGTTCATCATCCCGAGGACACCAACCTGATCGCCATGGCACCCGACAAGGGGTGTCTAGACCTGGTAAGCCTCCCTCGAGCTAAGCCGTCCCGAGCCTCCTCCCCCTTTCTCTTTCTCTGAGCCTGGCACATCCTTCTTGTGGTTCGTCTCGTCACGCTTCTTCTTTTTGCAGGGGGCGTTTACTTGCCGTGCGTCGAGGCCCCCGGTGGGGAGGACGCTGCGGATACCCAGGTGGGCGCCTCTCTGCTCAGAAAGACAAGGAGAACAAGGATGCCAAAAGAAGAAAGAGAAAACAAAAACTTGCGTCGCTCGGCCCGGGAGCAGAGGCTGCGAAGGCTCGTCGCAACCGGCAACCTGGAGACGAGTCCCCCAGCTCAGCTCCTCGAGCTCGGAGGGAGAGGACGATGATGACGACGAAGTGTCGACGAGGGATGGATGCGCGTTTGAGGCGCCGGGGGTCGTCGACGTCCGGGCTGACCACTCCTCTGTGCAGGAGGGTAATACTGGAGGTTCTCCGCAAAGGGTTCGCGCGGGACGCAGCCGCAGAAGGCGGCGCCGATCCCTGCCTCGTCGGGGGCCCGAGGTCCGTCGAGCTCCGTGCCGGACGTGCCCCCGGTCGTGAGGAGGCCCCGAACCCGGAGCGCCTCCGCCACAGCACCAACGGACGAGCCGCCCCCGTGTCACCTAGGCGGGAGGTCTCGAGAAGGGCCGAGCCTCGAGGGGCAGTGACCACATCGGGAGGGGCTCCGGGTCCAACCGCGCGAGCCATCGAGGTCGCGGTCCGAGCCCGCAGAGGAGCGGGCGTCCGAGGAGGCGTCGAGCCCGCACCATCACGAGCGTCGGGGATGGAGCCCCCGGGCGTCTCGTGACCAGGGGCGTGAGCGTCCTCGGAGTCCATCGCCGCAGCCGCCGCCGGACACAGAAGCTGACGCGGGAGGTCGCGACTGCCAGCCGCGCGCTAGAGCAAGTCCCGGAGCCCGCGCCGGGGCTGGCGCCACGACGACAGCACGAGGGAGTGCAGGTCGCCCTCCCGCGATGTGGGGCAGAGGAGGGCTCTCCCTCGAGGTCAAGCCACGGGAGGCGTCGGGAGCCCTCCCCCCATCCCAGCCCCGTGGAGACAACCCAGGTGCAGGGCTCGAGCCGCGGGGTGGGCTCGAAGCCCCCGAGTCGGTCCGGCGATTCCGGGAAGAAGCCCAGCCACCGCTTTGGGTGAGTAATTTTATTGGATCTCGTCGGTAGTGAGGCATTACCTCTTTTTTTTTGATGATGCATGCCATCTCTGGTTTCTCAGGGGGAAGCGCTCCTACCAGGAGGTGGACCTTGCTGCGTCCAAGCGGCCAAGACCTCGAGCCCAGTCAAGGAACAAGCACCTCGAGGTATGGCACCTTCCTCCGCTAGAGAAGCCGCTTGGCTGGAGAAAGCTCGAGCTGCCATGGCTCGAGGAGGCCAGATGATCGTCGCGAATCTTGGTGAGGCCGTCGCCATCGACCACAGGGGTCGAGGCATCCTTCCCGGTTCTGATATCACTGTCATCTCGTATTGCAGGGGCCTCAGCTCATGGCATCGAGCCCGCCACTGCCACGCCCACTGAGGCGCTGCCTCCTCCCCCCCTCCTCCTCCCGCAATGGCGGCCAGTTGGGAGCGCCACCCTTCCCCCCACCACGACGGCTGTTCCGGGGGAAGCGCCTGGGGCGAGCACGGCCCCGCTGGTGTCTGGGGCCGAGGAGACCGCGCCCCTCGAGGCCTCGACCGACACGAGCCATGCTGCGGAGGAGGGAAAGGGGGAGAGGCATTGGCGGAGAAGGAGCCGACGGTGGAGGACCTCCTGAACGAGCTGGAGCAGGCCGCTCCTCGCCGCGGGCTTGACGATGGTGGAGGCGCCCGAGGTGCCGGCTAGCGCTGACAATACGCCGGAGGACCCGGCCAGGGAAGAGCTGGGGCCCGTGGCGTCGGGCGGTGGGCCGCAGTTGGGGCAGCTCGGGGCGGAGGAGGATTTGCCCGACATCGAGCTTGAACGACCAGTATGTCCGTTTCCCGAAGCGCCGAGCCCGTCCCCTCGCCATGGTCTCCGTCGAGCAAACCGGTCCAGCGGGGGCCCCGCGCGAGGTGCGGTCCATCTTCCGGAGGTGGCCGAGCTTATGCCGGAGGCGGAGTGGTCCTGCTCCGAGGAGGCGGGCCGGTCCGCACAGGCGTCGGCTGCCCTCGCGAGGCTGAGCGGAGCTTCAAGATCTCCGCGCTGAGCTGTGAGCCGGAACGCCCAAATGGCGAGCCAGCTCAACGAGGCGGAGGCGGAGGTCCGGGCGGCTCGAGGTGAGGTCGCTCGATCCAAGGAGGAGGCCGCCGCCGCTCTCGAGGCGTCAAGGAAGGAGGCCGCGGACGCCCGAAGTGAGGCCACCTCCGCCGGGCTGAAGCTGACGCGGCGAAGCAGGAGGCCGCTGACGCCCGTGGCGAGGCCGCCCCGCCCGAACCGCAGCGGAGGCGGCGAGAAAAGAGGCCGAGGATGCTCAATGCGATGCCGCCGCTGCTCGGTTCGCAGCGGAGGCGGCGAAGAAGGAGGGCCGAAGACGCCGAGAGCGGTGTCGCCACCGCCGAGCTGCCGAGGGGGCGGCGCGGCAGGAGGTGATCCGAAAGGATCTGGCCCTCGTGGAGGCGGGCAGGCTGATCGAGGAGCTTAGGTCCGAGAAGCTCCTCATGCTGGCCGAGAAGCGCAGGCTCGAGCAGCGCGCTGAGGGCCTTACCAGCGACCTCGCCACACTGGGGCAACATTGCGATGGTGAGGCTTACACCTTGTCCTTGTTTGGCCTCGAAGTTTTTGTTACGCCGCAGTCTCACTCTTCCTCGTTCGTTGCGCAGGGTCGAGAAGACGGTCGAGGAGCTCCGCGGGACGAACTAGGCTCTCTTGGACCAACTCCAAGACGAGACGATGGTGGCGGAGCGGGCTCGCACTTCCCTCGACCGGCTCGGCTCCATGTGGGGTGCTCCTCAAGTGGCTGCGGCAGAAGGTGCGGTGGCCCGAGGCGACGCCTTGTGCTTCCTCGACGTAGCGGCGCAGGACCGTGTCCGGCAAGCTCTCCATCATGGCGTCAAGCAGACGCTCGCGGTCGTCCGCTCCAGCTTCCGCTTCCCGGTCCACGTTGTCGCCAATGGTTTCATCGAGATCGAGGGGAGGGACGAGGAGTGGAACAACCGCCGTGTCGACAAAATCTTGGAGAAGATGGAGAGGCCGGGGACGTCGCTCGCGAAGATCTTCGAGGAGGACGTGCTGCCTCCTGACGCCAGCAGCGGTGTCAAGGACCCTCCTCCCCTAGCTCGGGTGTCGAGGCTGAGCCCGCCGTGGAAGACCTCGGGGAGGAGTACCACACCGACGAAGATTAGGGCCTGCGTGCCAAATTTGGGCGTCGAGGCCCTTGTAAGAATTTTATGACATGGATGAGGGTCCGTCGAGACCCGTACGTATATATGACTCGTTTGTTTAAAGGAGTTGTTTTCTTCTCAAATGCGTTTGACCACTTCTCTTTGTTGCAAGCTCGAGTTTCTGCTAACTTAGTCTGTGTTCCTTCGATACGTCGCGAGCCCCTCGAGGGGAGGCGTAGGTAGGGTACCGTAGCCCGGGGGCGTGGGTGGCCGTCTACGTCGACGCCTCCCGACCTTTGGAGGCTCGAGGTATTTTAGGATTTAGACGTCGCTAGTTCACTCGAGGCACGAGTCGAGACGAGGGTCGAATTTTTGAAAAGAAAACACGCATTTTTTTCGGTGTCTAGGGGGTGGTTACCCCCTTGTCAGCCCCCGAGGGAGGCTCGACCCTGAGCAAAGCAGGGTCGAGGCTACCTTAAGATGCCAAGCGAGATGAAAGACAATGCACGAGTTTGTTCATTCATTTTGGGCGTGTTTGTACAAAGCAACAAAATGAATGAGGCCTCGAGGCCTTTAAGGGTAGAAGCGACGTAGCTGAGATATGTTCCACGCGTTCGCCAGGATCCTGCCTTGGTCGTCATAGAGCTTGTATGTTCCTGGCTTGAGCACCTCAGCCACGGTGTATGGGCCCTCCCACGAAGGGGTGATCTTATGGCGTCCTCGATTATCTTGCAGGCATCGAAGCACGAGGTCCCCCACCGCCAGGTCCCTCTTGCGCACGTGCTTGTCATGGTAGCATCGAAGTGCTTTCTGGTAGCGCGCGGAGTTGATGAGCGCCACATCTCGAGCTTCCTCAAGCTGGTCCTTTGCGTTGGCAAGCCTCTCGTCGTTGGTTTGCTCGCTGTAGGCTCGAAGTCGAGGGGAGCCGTACTCGACGTCCGTAGGCAAGACAGCCTCGGCGCCGTAGGTTAGGAAGAACGGCGTGAACCCGGTGGCTCGACTCGGCGTAGTCCTGAGGCCCCACACCACCGAGGGGGTCTGCAGCCCACCCCTTTTCGAAGGTTTTGAGGGTCTTGAACAGCCTCGGCTTCAGCCCATGGAGTATCATGCCGTTGGCGCGCTCGACCTGCCCATTGCATTGAGGGTACGCGACCGAGGCCCAGGTCACGCGAATGTTGTTGTCGTCGCAGAAGTTGGTGAACTTTTTGCCCGTGAATTGGGTGCCATTGTCGGTGATGATGACGTTAGGCACCCCAAACCGGTACATGATGTCTGCGACGAACTCGACGGCTTTCTTGGAGGTGGGGTCGCCTATGGGCTTGGCCTCGATCCACTTGGTGAATTTGTCGATGGCCACGAGCACATGCGTGTACTTTCCAGTTGTCATCTTGAGGGGTCCCACGAGGTCGAGCCCCCAGACGGCAAACTGCCAAGTAATGGGGATCATCTGCAGGGCGTGCGCGGGCTGGTGCGTTTGCTTGGCATAAAACTGACACCCTTGGCAAGCTCGGACCAGGCGCTTTGCGTCTCCGATGGCGGTTGGCCAGTAGAAGCCTTGTCGGAAGGCGTTCCCTACCAGGGTCCTTGGCGCTGCATGATGGCCGCAAGCCCCCGAGTGCATGTCGTCGAGGAGCCTGCGTCCCACCTCGAGGAGGATGCAACGTTGAAGGATTCCTGATGGGCTTCGACGGTACAGCTCCCGTTCGTCGCCGTAGATGACGTAGGTCTTGGCTCTTCAAGAGATGCGTCGGGCCTCCGTCTTATCTTCTGGTAGCACGCCTTGCGTTAGGTAGTCGAGGAAGGGCGTCCGCCAGTCGACGGATCATGATGACGAAGGGGTAGGCGCGTCGATTTGCATCGCCTCTTCGGACGTCGAGGGGTCATTTCCGAGGGTGGCGGCGAAGGTCGAGCCCCCGTGTCTGGCTCGAGGGGTGGCATCGAGGAGCCAGCCCCCGGGCCGATTCTGACGGATGGCTCGAAAACGTCCCTCGAGAAGACGTCTGGTGGAACCGTGCCGCGCGTGGACGCCAACATTGCCAGCTCGTCTGCGGCCTCGTTGTACTTTCGAGCGATGTGATTGAGCTCGATGCCGTAGAACTTGTCTTCTAGCTTGCGCACCTCCCCGCAGCACGCTTCCATCTTGGGATCGATGCAGGTTGAAGCCTTCATAACCAGGTTGATGATGAGCTGCGAGTCATCTCGAACATCGAGGCGTCGGGCCCCGAGCTCGAGGGCGATGCGCAACCCATTAACCAGGGCCTCGTACTCAGCGACGTTGTTGGAGGCGGGGAAGTGCAGGCGTAGCAGGTAGCGCATGTGAACTCCGAGGGGTGAAATGAAGAGCAGGCCTGCGCCTGCCCCCGTCTTCATGAGGGACCCGTCGAAGTACATGGTCCAGAGCTCGGCTTGAATCCGTGCCGGTGGGAGCTGGGTGTCGGTCCATTCAGCAACGAAGTCTGCCAACGCTTGCGACTTGATGGCTTTTCGCGGGGCGTAGGTGATGGCCTCCCTCATCAGCTCGACGGACCACTTGGCGATGCGCCCCGTGGCCTCCCGATTGTTGATGATCTCACCGAGGGGGAAGGACGACACCACCGCCACGGGATGAGCGAGGAGTAGTGCTGGAGCTTGCGCCTCGTGAGATGATGCCGTAGAGTACCTTCTGGATGTGCGGGTACCGGACCTTGGCCTCGGAGAGCACCTCACTGGTGAGGTACACCGGTCGTTGGACCGGCAGCGCATGGCCCTCCTCGTGCCTCTCGACGACTATGACCGCGCTGACCACCTGAGTGGTTGCGGCCACATAGAGGATAGGGGCTCGGGGGGATCTCCACCCTCGGTCTGCCGCGGAGGCACGAGAATTGGCGTGGAAGTCAGCAACCCCTTCAACTTGGTTAAGGCCTCCTCGGCTTCGACAGTCCACGCAAAGCGTTCCGTCTTCTTCAGCAGGCGGTAGAGGGGTAGCGCTTTTTCCCCTAGCCTCGAGATGAATCTGCTGAGAGCGGCTAGGCACCCTGTCACTTTCTGCACCCTTGAGATCTGGAATTGGGCCCATCTCGTGACTGCTGAGATTTTTTCGGGGTTGGCCTCGATCCCCCGTTGTGAGACAATGTAGCCAAGTAGCATGCCCCGAGGCACACCAAAGACACATTTCTCGGGTTGAGCTTCACATTCTTGGCCGGAGGCACTCGAACGTGGTCTCGAGATCGCTGATGAGGTTCCCGACTTTCTTGGTTTTAACCACGATGTCATCGACGTAAGCCTCGACGGTTTTGCCTATGTGTTCGCCGAAGATATGCTGCATGCAACGTTGGTACGTTGCCCCGGCGTTTCGAAGGCCGAAGGGCATTGTAATGTAGCAATACATACCAAAAGGCGTAACAAAAGAGGTAGCGAGCTCGTCGGATTCTTTCATCCAAATCTGGTGGTAGCCGGAATAACATCGAGAAACGAAAGTACTTCACACCCCGCAGTGGAATCGACAATCTGTCAATTCTAGTAAGGAAATGGAACTTTTGGACATGGTTTATTCAGACCATTGTAGTCTACACACATCCGCTTTTTCCATTCTTTTTCCTAACTAGTACAGGGTTAGCTAGCCACTCTGGGCGAAATACCTCCTTGATGAACCGGCCGCCAAAAGCTTGTGCACCTCCTCGCCGATGATCCTGCGCTTTCCTCGTCGAAGCGGCGCAGGCGTTGCTTCACCGGTCTGGACCCGACCTGGATTTCCAAGCGTGCTCGTGACTTCCCTCGGTATGCCTGCATGTCCGGGGCCCCACGCAAACATGTCGATGTTCGCGCGGAGGAAGTCGACGAGCACTGCTTCCTATTTAGGCTTGAGGCTGGCACTGATGACCAGCGCCTTGCCGCCAGTCGAGGTCGGGTCGACGGGTATCTGCTTAGGTGTTCTGTCGGCTCGAAGGTGCCGGCGTGGCGCTTCGCTTCTGGGGCCTCCTCGATGGCCGGGCTGCCAGGCCTTGAGCGAGTCGAGGTGGACGTTGGCCTCCCCACGCTCGAGCACTCCACGTCGCAGTGGTACGCGTGCTCGTAGGAAGTGTCGACGGTGATGACCCCTTTTGGCCCTGGCATTTGAGCTTCAAGTACGTGTAGTTGGGAACCGCATGAACTTGGCGTAGCCTGGCCGGCCGATGATGGCGTGGTAGGTCCCTTGGAATCCAACACCTCGAAATGAGCGTCTCCGGCGGAAGTTAGCCGGGTGCCAAAGCAAACCGGCAGGTTGATGCGCCCAAGGGGGTGGGCCTTCTTCCCTGGTACACTCCGTGGAACCCCCGACGCTGGGTCGGAGCTGTCCCTCTTAAATCCCCAGGAGGTCGAGGGTCTCGAGGTATATGATGTTGAGGCTCGAGCCCCCTCCATCTCAACACCTGGAGAACCGTACATCGACGATGACGGGGTCACGACGAGGGGTACGCCCCGGGTTTATGACAACGGTCCCGGTGGTCGTCACGGTCGAACGTGATCGGCGCGTCAGCCAGTCAAGATACCGGGGGGCGTCGTGGTAGAGTGCAAAGATCTCCCGGGCGGCGCTCCTTCTTTCTTCTCGAGCTGAGAGCCCGACGGTCGGCCCCCCGTAGATCATGTAGCAGTCGCGCACCGGGGGAAGTTGCCGTCCGCGTCCCCACCGCCGCGCCGATTGTTATCCTTGCCCTTAGGCGCGTCTTCTTTCTTATCGCCGAGCTTGGAGTAGTAGCCTTTCAACAGTCGGCAGTCCTTTAACTTGTGATTTACGGGGCCCCTGTGATAAGTGCAGGGGTCTCGAGCTTCTGGTCGAAAACAGCCCCGTCAGGGGGGCCTCGGGGCTTCTTAGGCTCGAGGGCGCCTGCAAGCACCTCTTCGTCGTCGTCGTCATTGGCGTCTGCTTCGCCTTCTGACCTTTGCGTTTGTTCTTCTTCTTTTTGTTGCTGTAATTGTTGTCGTTCTTGGCGTCGTTGCCCTTGTTCGAGCCCTCCGGCGTGGTCACCGCCTTACCTTTGTTCGTGGAACGGCCAAAGAAGGCCCCCACTGCCTCGTCGCCTGAGGCAAAGCTGGTGACACGATCCATCAGGTCCTCGACCGTCCTGGGACGGTAGCGTCCTAGCTCATGAACTAGCTCTTGGCATGTCGTGCCCGCGAGGAACGCTGAGATGACGTCTTCATCAGGCACGTGGGGGAGCTCGAGGCGCTGCTTCGAGAATCACCGAGCAAAGTCGCGGAGGGGCTCATCTGCTGCCTGCCTGCAACGCCGTAGATCCCAGGGGTTGCCTGGGCGCACGCAAGTCCCCTTGAAATTCCCATCGAAGAACCTGACTAGGTCGGCCCAGTCGGCGATCCGATCCGGCGGGAGCCCCTCGAGCCACCGGCGGGCGGTGTCTGAGAGGTAAAGTGGGAGTTGGCGTATGATCACACGGTCGTCGTTCTTTGCTCCACCCAGTTGGCAGCCTAGGCGGAAGTCCGAGAGCCAGAGCTTGGGCTCGACCTCCCCGTCATACTTCACGATGTTGGTCGGTGGTCGGAAGCGGTCGGGGAGGGTTGAGTTGCGGATGGCCCGGCTGAAGACTCTGGGGCCCGGGGGCTCGAGGACTTGCCGGTCCTCGTCGCTGTCGTAGCGCCCCCCTCGATGGGCGCTATAGCCACGCTCTTGGGCCCCCTTGTCCTTGCGCCGGCGGTTGATGTTGTTGCGGGCGTCATTGGGATCTCGAGGTGGCCGGTTGTCGACGGTCTGTTCGCGGACTGGCCTAGCTTGAGGGACGTCCGTCTGGTGGACAGATGCCTCGCGCTCGTTGTGGGGCGTGTCTGCCGGTTTCTCCGAGGCCGCCCCGCGCCGCCGCGAGGCTGAGCTCTCCGCCTGCTGTACAGCGGCTGCCTCGAGGAGGTTCTTCGTTTCCCCAAGCATACGCTGTAACACCTCTGGTGTTTAACTGTAATTAACCTGACATGTCATCATCATTAGTCATTAATCATTCTTGCCTTGCATTTATGTTTGCCTAGTACTTGTGTAGCAATCTCTTTTCAAAACCCTAAAAGCCCAAATCTTCCTATAAGGGCAAAAATGGTAATTCACCTCTGTGCCTAGCTTTGTGTAATTCTTGTTCAGTTGGATGTCTTGAAGTTTTGTTGTGTTGGCCAAAGTTCAAAAATCAAAATCAGATTTCAAATCCCTTTGCAAAACCCTGATTTCCAAACCCTGGATTTTATCCCTCTTTTGTAATTCAAAAATTATTCAAAATTTGAGGTTGGTCCAAAAAGCAAAGTTGTAGATCTGGCCAAGAGAAACAACTTTTGTATTTACAAATTTTCAAGTTTCTGTACAAAGTTTGAAGTAAATCCAAATTCATTCAAATTCCAGTTTTTGTCCCCTTTTCAGTTTTCAAAATTTATTTAAAAACTATTGAGTTTCAGATAAAGGGTATATTAGCAAAGTTGTAGGTTTTGATAAAAGGAACAACTTTCATATTTGCAGATTTCCAACTTTCAATGTAAAATCAAAAGTAATTTTGAATTTATTCAAATCCCAAAAGTGTTCCCTTTTCTGTTTTCAAATGTGGTCCAAAAACTGTTTGGAATTTGAAAATATTCTTTTTGACAAAGTTGTAGATCTCCTTTTTTCTGCACAACTTTGGTATTTTGAGTTTTTCCTGTGCAGTTCAAATTTTGGGAGAAATTTGCAAAATACAGAAAGTCAAAACCTAGACCTAGCCCTGTTCGTCCCCTACCTCTAGCCGGCACAGAGCAGGGGGGCCCGGCCATGGCGCCTCGCCGGCACTGCGCACGCCGCGTGCCTGGCAGCCGCACACGCGCCTCCAACCTGCCGCCGCTGACCCCGTGATCATTCTGCCCCCGCACGCGCGAGCGCTGACCTCCGCGCCCGTCCCCCCTGTTCCCTGCATAGCGCCGCCGCGTGGCCGTCACCGGCAAGCCTTCGCCCAGGCCCTGGGTGCACGCCCGTCCTCCCGCCGGCTTGCAATCGAGTGCGCACGCTTCGGCCGAGCTCATCCACACCATCCCGTGCTCTCTACCGTCCCGACCGTGCCTATAAAAGGGACCGCCGGAGTCCGAGCTCCTCACTCATCTCCGCCGCCGTCGCCAGCCCACTCCGAAGCTCCCGCCGCTCAACCACCTAGCCCAAAAGCTCCGCCTTGAGCTCGCGAAGCTTCCCAGCCCCTCAATTTTACCTCCCCCGCCTCCAATCGCCCGGCGTAACCCCATCTTCCCAAACTCCGACGAAACACCGGTGAACACGGGTTCGTCAAATACTACCTCTCCGGCCACGATCATCTTCCCCTGACCCATGTGTCAGCTTCCTTGGCTCCGCGCGACTCTAACCAGGCCCTTGCGGTCTCGTGTGTTGCGCAGGATCGCCGAATCGCCGGAGTGCCGCCGCGGCCGTCTCCTTCCTCGAGCCTCACCCTCGAGCCTCACCCTCGAGCACGTGTCGAGCCTCACCCTCGAGAACGTGTCGAGCCTCACCCTCGAGTCTCACCCTCGAGCACGTGTCGAGCCTCACCCTCGAGCCACACCCTCGAGCACGCCTGCGAACCGCGCTCCCTCGAAGCAGCCGAGCCCTGCCTCCGACCCGTGGTAAGCACTCGAAGCCCCGGTCTCTGCTTCCACTCCGCTTCGCCCGAGCCTACCGGCCAGGCCTCGGACAGACGCTTGTCTCCGCTTCGCCCGAGCCTACCGGCCAGGCCTCGGACGGCGCTTGTCTCCGCTTCGCCCGAGCCTCCCGGCCAGGCCTCGGACGAAACGCTTGTTTCCGCCTCGCCCGAGCCCTGCTGTCCGCCTCGCCGCGATTCGCCCGAGCCCCTGCGAGAAAGGAGCACAGCACTCTTTTCTTTTTCTTTTTGAAAGAGTGTGAATAGTGTGCTACTTCTCTTTTTTGTGTGAATTAATTTGTTGTTCCTTAAATCCTGATAAAATTATGGTATGCTCCATGCACTGTGTAGTATTTTAGAAAAATATGAAACTTGACTTTTCTGCAAGAATTTGAAAATGTAAAATCCCTCTTAATTAATAAATGGATGGTTTTGGATTTTTAGAAATTATTTATAACTCCAAAAATCATGAGATAAATTTTTGTGAGCTTCCTATGCCATGTTTAGTCTCTGGTGAAATTTGGAAGTCTTTTGGAACAAGTTAATTTTTGAGCATTTATCTTTAATTGTTAAATAGTGCCTTTGTTAATTAATGTCTGATTTTATTTGAGCACCTTAATGACCTCCAAAAATTATGAAATTGTTTTGCCACCTATCTACACCATAATAAACTCATGTGATTAATTTGGTAATTTTTTTGAGCAACTTCATAAAATGACCTTTTTAAATAAATAAGAAAAGCAGAAAAGGTGATTATTAAGGTTCATGTTGTTGCCCTGTGTTGCATTGTTCATACTAGCATACTCATGAGCATGCATCATTGCATTCGTATAGTCACCGAAGAAGGCGTCAAGATCGAGGCAGCCGCCGACGAACCTGCTCCCGAAGTAACTCCGAGCTTCGACCTCTGCACCTCCAACCCTGAGCCAGCTGTCTTTGCTCTTCAAGGCAAGCCCCGGTGCATTTAACCCTTTCCTTGAATTTATAAAATGATTTTCTTAAATGCTTTTGAGTTAAATTATTGCATTAGGTTTACAGGAGTTGTGTGTTATCCTAATTGATGCACTATCCACATTGACCACTGATACACCCGATACCTGTTTTTCAAAAGTATTTGAAAAATGCTTAGCAATGCTTATTGAATTAGACTTTGCAATAAAATGCCAATTTCAAAAGTGTGATCACTTAAGGAATGTTTATGGGAATTTGGTCTTACTCCCCGGCTGTTGGCTAGGTATCTGATCCGTACCTAGTCAATAGCGAGGAGAGGTTGTCCGAGCGTACGGTGCCGTCATGTTGTAGTCCGGGACTCAACAGTTGACACCGACCGGGACAGGGTTGAAAAACTGACGGGACTATTACGCTTGGGTGAGATATAACCAAGGTATAGTTCTGGCTGGAAAATTAGGGACCATCCGTATGGGGGCCTGCTGGTCAAGACTTGTAACTATTCACATACTTCGGAAAGCTCTGGCTCCGAGGAATCCTTTATTGGACCGACAACCGCGCACTGGGAGTGGAGAGATGGCGGAAGTAGCATGTACCCACGTGGTCGTCGTACCTGGAGGAGTGGTGTACTGTACTTCCGGGTGGCGTAGGACCGGTTCCAATCTTGGAGGAATCGTGGTAGACGAGTTGGCATATGCAAGCTTGGGTGCTACATATGCAGTGTGGATAGGGATCATCAGCTGAGTATTATTTATCCGGATTAACGTTGCTCCTCGGTTATGGAGACTTGGTCACTGACTGTCAACGGAGAGTGGTTCTCAACTAGGAATGTTTTGAAATGTAAAATGAATCATGAACGATGAAGAATTGAGGAATGCTGAATCTTTCAAAAATAAAATAAGGTTTACAAAATGCTTTTTCTGCAAAATACTTGATCTTGCTTAAACCTTACCTTGACTACCCTAAGCCTCTCATTCCTGAGTCTTCTCCCTTTTTCTTAGTCGGGTAAGTCTTGTTGAGTACCCCAGTACTCAGGGTTTGTTACCCATGCTGCAGGTATGAATGAGACCCCGCTGTGTCTTGCGCCCTGCTGCATGACCGTCGTCTAGGAAGAGGCCGATGAGGCCGAAGAATAGTTGTACACCCTCGGGCTGGGTGATTATAAGTATCTTTGCTGTTCTCCACTATGTTGCCTATGTCTATTTCTATTATCAGAACTTGGTTTGTAATAACTGCACCTTAATTTCTATTTGGAACCCTGCTTTGTAAACTAATGTTATTTAAGTCTTCCGCTCTTATTCCGATGTTATTTGTAAAAGTATGCAATGCTGTAACCGAATTGTGAGATGATCCTGCGGACATTGGCACTGATGTAGCCCGATGGCGAACAGGTCTTAATCACATGGAACATGGGTTCGGCTGTCAGAGGTTGACAGGGACACGTGGGCCATGGATTAGGGTCGTTTCGTCACAGAGTGGTTATCGGAGCATCTCACTTTAACGTTGCAGTGTTGTTCGTTTTTGCGAAAACTTCAAAAGACCTTTGAGTCCAAACAAACTAAACTTGACTATTTTGAGTCCAAATTGCTTCTCTCATCTTGTCTCTCATATGGCAACACTAGCTAGTGGAACAACATGTTTTAAGCCCTATGTACCTTATTTATTTATTGCGTTGCTTTGTTCCGTAGGAACGATTCATGCATCATGTCATAATCACTTAAGTTAACTTCCTCTCTAAGTTCGTTGGGTAGTATGCCTTTACCTATTCTTGCTAGCCTTTCTCATCCATCTTCTCTTATCCAGACATGGCTCGCATCAAGCTGACTGCCCGCAAGTCGACTGGACCGCATGGTGTGCCACGCCACCAGCTGGCACCACGCGCTGGGGAGGAGACTGGAGAATCTTCCAACGGTCGTCGCTTTCCCCGCCGCACCCGCAAGAATCTGAAGGAGGAAATCAAGGATCTGAAGGCTGAGCTGAAGAACTTGGAGCATGACTTCTACCACTCACGCCTGGAGTTTTATGAGGCACGAGCTTCCCTGGAGCAGGCCAATCGGAATACGGTTCGCGCTATCGAGCAGCGCAATGATGCTTGGACCCGCGAGGACGTTACCAGAGAGCCAGCTCCACGGACTGCAGCAGTACACAGCTCAGATTGAACAGTTCAATGATATGCTTCATGAGGAAGTGCATCAGCTGTATGATCAACTCCACCCCTTGGTACCCCGGTTATGGAAGACCCTGAGGACGGAGTAGTGGAAGAACCCGATGTGGAACAAGAGCCAGACGTGGACGAAGAATTGAACCTGCTGAGGACGTCCACGCTGAAGACGAGGACGAGGAGGAGGAGCCTGAGCTCATCCTCGAAGAAGACGACGACGAAGAAATGATCATCATCGATGAGGACTAGACCCGTCTTTAGGAGATGGAGATCGTGTGTCTGTACCACCTGCTTACCTAAAACCTTAGCCTAGGTTGGGGGCGTTAGTCTGTCTTTGTTAAGTCAGTCTGTATCTTCTTTTCGTACCTTTTTTCCCCTTATCAGTCGTTGTTATCTGTCAGTCATCTTTATCAATCTATCAACCTTTGTATCAGAAGAAGCTATCAGTCTGTTGATTTCAGAACCTATCTATGAATGCTAAGTTCCAAGTTGCTTAACAGATGCCTGTGAACACTCGCACTGGAGCTGGAGGTTCTGATGATGCCAACCTTCCAAACCCTCCACCTGTTCCTGCTACGCTAGCAGATGCCATTGCAGCCTTGGCCGCCGCTGCCAACCTAATGGCTCAAAACCAAGGACAGCAGAACATTCACCGTGGTCGCCACAACATCAACCAAGAGACCACCTATGTGGAATTCACCGAAACTCGTCCACCGGTCTTCACCAAGGCCGATGAACCCCTCGAAGCTGATGATTGGCTCCGCACTATGGAGCAAAAGTTCAGTCTTCTCCGCTGTACCGACATCCAGAAGCCCCGGTTCGCTTCCCAGCAGCTTCGTGGTCCAGCAAGCGCTTGGTATGCCAACCTGTTGGCTGCCCAGCCAGAGGGTCATCAGTTGACCTGGGAGGAGTTCCGCACTGCCTTCCGTGCTCATCACATCCCTTCCGGATTGATGAAAATGAAGCTTGATCAGTTCCTGGCTCTCCAACAGAAAGACTCCACAGTCATGCAGTATGTGGGTCAATTCAATCATCTCAGCCAGTATGCTTCAGAGTATGTCAACACAGATGAGAAGAAGAGGGATTGTTTCCTTAGAGGACTGCACCCGAAGATCCGCAGGAGCTTGTCCAATAACCTGACTGGGTCTTATCACGATGTTGTTGACCGGGCTGTTGCTTTTGAAGAAAGCAATCGCCAGTACCAGGAGAGAAGAAGAAGAAGAAAGCAGGGTCAAGCAGCTTCTCTGGCGGTCACAAACGCCAGAGAATCATCTATCACCCCAGCCACCACCACAATCGTCTACCTTACCCCAACCAGCAAGTGGTCGTCCGTACCGCGGCCACACCCATAATGCCAACCAGCAGAGTGCCACACAGCCGAACGCCCCAGGTGTTCGTATCACCACTCCACAAACAGCCTACAACCATCCCTGCTACAACTGCGGCCAGCTTGGTCACTGGTCTCGTGAGTGCCCAAAGCCCAAGAGGTATGCCAGAATACTCAGAAGAATCCTGGAGGATCTCAGCAGCAGCAGCACCGTGCACAGCAGCAGCATGCTCAGAAGGGCAAGATTGTCAAGAAGCACGGGCAAGTCTACTACACCGCTGTCAGCGATATACCAGAAGGGGAGCCCGTCATGATCGGTAGGTTTCCTGTTGCCAATCACCCTGCAGTTGTGTTGTTTGATTCTGGTGCATCGCATTCCTTCATCAGTCGTACTTTTGTCATCAAGCATGAAATATCAATTGAGGATTTAAAAGAAAGTTTCTGCATATTTTCGCCTGGAGGGCGTATAAGTACTAAGGAAGTGGTTCGCAGTATACCAGTAAGGTTGGGGGAACATGTATTTCCCACCACCATGATAGTGCTTCATGATCAGGAGAGATAGATGTCATCCTAGGCATGAATTGGATGTCAGTATAAAGCCATGATCGACATCTTGAATAGAGTTGTGAGAGTGGATATTCCTAACAGTACCGCCAAACTCCTTCTCCAACTTCCAATGCCTCAAAACCAGCAGCCACTCAAATAAATACCGCCTATGTTCTGGAAACCAGAGACATCCCGTGGTTTGTGAATTCCCTGATGTTTTTCCTGAGGATTTTGCTGGTCTGCCTCCTGACCGTGATGTTGAGTTTGCCATAGAGCTAAAGCCCGGGACTGCTCCTATATCCCGCAGAGCTTATCGAATGCCTCCCAGAGAGTTGGCAGAACTAAAAATCCAATTACAAGAATTGTTGGACAAGGGCCATTCGCCCAAGCTCGTCTCCTTGGGTCTGTCCTGCAATCTTTGTAAAAAAGAAAGACAAGACTCTCAGAATGTGCATTGATTATCGCCCACTCAATGAGGTCACCATCAAAAAAAAATATCCCTTGCCTCGTATTGATCTTCTCTTTGACCAGTTAGCTGGAGCCAAAGTATTCTCCAAGATCGATCTCAGATCTGGCTACCACCAAATAAAGATTCGTCCTGAAGATATTCCTAAAACAGCTTTCACCACCAGATACGGCCTATATGAGTACTTGGTCATGTCCTTCGGTTTGACCAATGCCCCTGCTCATTTCATGTACCTCATGAACTCTGTGTTCATGCCAGAGCTTGATAAATTCGTGGTCGTGTTCATTGACGACATCCTTGTCTACTCAAAAACCCCTGAAGATCATGCCGAACATCTTCGTATCGTTCTATCCCGTCTCAGAGAACATCAGCTGTATGCCAAGTTCAGTAAATGTGAGTTCTGGTTAGATCAGATACAGTTTCTTGGTCATGTCCTTTCCGCTGAGGGTGGTCAGTTGACCCTGACCCTGGTAAAGTGGCAGACATTCTGGATTGGAAGCCACCTACCACTGTTCACCAAGTCCGCAGCTTTATGGGAATGGCTGGATATTATCGTCGATTCATTCCAGATTTCTCCAGAATCGCCAAGCCTATCACCGAGTTAGTAAAGAATTCTGTGAAGTTTGTCTGGTCACCAGCCTGTGAGCAAGCCTTTCAAACTCTGAAGAAACTGTTAACTACATCACCAGTGCTAGCCCAGCCGAACATCGAAAAGCCCTTTGATGTCTACTGTGATGCATCTGGTACTGGTTTGGGCTGTGTTTTGATGCAAGAAGGTCGAGTGATCGCTTATGCCTCCCGACAGCTTAAGCGACATGAAGAGAATTATCCAACTCATGATCTCGAGTTAGCAGCAGTAGTGCATGCCTTGAAGATCTGGCGTCATTATCTGTTGGGCAGTACCTGTAATGTGTACACTGATCACAAAAGCCTGAAGTATATTTCACTCAAGAGGAACTGAATATGAGGCAGAGAAGATGGCTTGAGTTAATTAAGGACTATGATCTTGAAGTGCATTACCATCCGGGTAAGGCGAATGTGGTCGCCGATGCACTCAGTCGCAAGTCTTATTGCAACTGTCTGATGATGAAACCCTATGATTCTTCTTTGTGTTATGAGCTGGAAAAGTTGAATATTGAAATGATTCCACAAGGAACTCTGAATAATATCAGAATAGAAACCCCTATCAGAGAGCAGATCATCGCTGCACAGAAAGATAACCCTGGAATCAAGCACATCATCGAAAAGGTCCAATCGGAAAGGCTGATTGTTTCAGGATCGATGATGCAGGAGTAGTATGGTTTAAGAATCGGTTAGTAGTTCCTAAAGTGCCTGAGTTAAGAAAGTTAATCCTTGATGAAGCACACTTGACTAGATTCTCCATCCACCCCGGCAGCAACAAGATGTACCAGGACTTGAAGCAAAGAGTCTGGTGGACAAAGATGAAGATTGAGATCGCCCGGTATGTCGCTCAGTGTGATACCTGCCAGAAAGTCAAAGCCGTGCACATGAAGCCCGGAGGAGAATTGCAACCTTTACCTGTACCTGCTTGGAAATGGGACGATATCAGTATGGACTTTATCAATGGTCTACCCAAGACATCGAGAGGTTTTGATTCCATATGGGTGATCGTGGATCGCCTCACTAAGCAAGCTCACTTCCTGCCAGTGAAGACCAGTTACACCGTCCCCACTTATGCCACTTTGTACAAGAACCACATAGTGAAACTCCATGGCATACCCAAGAGCATTATCTCTGATCGTGGTACCCAGTTTGTCGCCAAGTTTTGGAAAGCGTTCCATACCTCACTTGGAACCAAGCTCTTGCATAGTATAGCATATCATCAACAAACAGATGGACAAACTGAGCGAGTCAACCAAGTGTTAGAGGATATGTTGAGAGCATGTGTGCTCACCTTCGCAGATACTTGGGGATGACTGTTGCCCTTGGCAGAGTTCTCATATAATAACAGTTACCAAGAGAGCATCAAAATGGCACCCTTTGAAGCACTGTACGGCCGCCGTTGTCGTACACCTCTCAGTTGGTCTGAACCCGGAGAAAGGGAATTCTTTGGAGTTGACCTAGTAAAAGATATGGAAGAGAAAGTCAAGCAAATACAAGAGAACATGAAGATTGCACAGTCTCGACAGAAAAGTTATGCTGACAAGAGACGTCGACCTCTGCAGTTCGAGATCGGGGATTATGTGTACCTGAAGGTCTCACCCACCAAAGGAGTCACTCGTTTTGGAGTCAAAGGAAAGTTAGCACCCGCTACATTGGTCCGTTTGAAATTCTGGATCGTTGTGGCAAGGTCGCTTACAAACTGAGTTTGCCCGATCATCTTTCAGCAGTTCATAATGTGTTTCATGTCTCCCAACTCAAGAAGTGCCTCCGAGTACCTGAACATGTGGTTGAAGTTGAAGGCGTTGAGCTAGAACCAGATCTGTCATACACTGAGTATCCAGTTCGCGTGTTGGATCACAAGGATCGTGTTACCCGAAGAACACCACAAGATGGTACAAGATCCAGTGGAACCAGCACTCTGAAGAAGAAGCCACCTGGGAATCCGAAGACTTCTTAGCAAAGAACTATCCCGACTTTCTCGAATCTCTGTAGATGTAAGGTTTTGCCTTTTCCTTCTTAAGACGTGGAATCTCGGGGCGAGATTTCTTTTAGGGGGGAAGGCTGTAACACCTCTGGTGTTTAACTGTAATTAACCTGACATGTCATCATCATTTGTCATTAATCATTCTTGCCTTGCATTTATGTTTGCCTAGTACTTGTGTAGCAATCTCTTTTCAAAAACCCTAAAAGCCCAAATCTTCCTATAAGGGCAAAAATGGTAATTTCACCTCTGTGCCTAGCTTTGTGTAATTCTTGTTCAGTTGGATGTCTTGAAGTTTTGTTGTGTTGGCCAAAGTTCAAAATCAAAATCAGATTTCAAATCCCTTTGCAAAACCCTGATTTCCAAACCCTGGATTTTATCCCTCTTTTTGTAATTCAAAAATTATTCAAAATTGAGGTTGATCCAAAAAGCAAAGTTGTAGATCTGGCCAAGAGAAACAACTTTGGTATTTACAAATTTTCAAGTTTCTGTACAAAGTTTGAAGTAAATCCAAATTCATTCAAATTCCAGTTTTTGTCCCCTTTTCAGTTTTCAAAATTTATTTAAAAACTATTGAGTTTCAGAAAAAGGGTATATTAGCAAAGTTGTAGGTTTTGATAAAAGGAACAACTTTCATATTTGCAGATTTCCAACTTTCAATGTAAAATCAAAAGTAATTTTGAATTTATTCAAATCCCAAAAGTGTTCCCTTTTCTGTTTTCAAATGTGGTCCAAAAACTGTTTGGAATTTGAAAATATTCTTTTTGACAAAGTTGTAGATCTCCTTTTTCTGCACAACTTTGGTATTTTGAGTTTTTCCTGTGCAGTTCAATTTTGGGAGAAATTTGCAAAATACAGAAAGTCAAAACCTAGACCTAGCCCTGTTCATCCCCTACCTCTAGCCGGCACAGAGCAGGGGGGGCCGGCCATGGCGCCTCGCCGGCACTGCGCACGCCGCGTGCCTGGCAGCCGCACGCGCGCCTCCAACCTGCCGCCGCTGACCCGTGATCATTCTGCCCCCGCACGCACGAGCGTGACCTCCGCGCCCGTCCCCCACTGTTCCCTGCACAGCGCCGCCGCGTGGCCGTCACCGGCAAGCCTTCGCCAGGCCCTGGGTGCACGCCCGTCCTCCCGCCAGCTTGCAATCGAGTGCGCACGCTTCGGCCGAGCTCATCCACACCATCCCGTGCTCTCTACCGTCCCCGACCGTGCCTATAAAAGGGACCGCCGGAGTCCGAGCTCCTCACTCATCTCCGCCGCCGTCGCCAGCCCACTCCGAAGCTCCCGCCGCTCAACCACCTAGCCCAAAAGCTCCGCCTTGAGCTCGCGAAGCTTCCCAGCCCCTCAATTTACCTCCCCGCCTCCAATCGCCCGGCGTAAACCCATCTTCCCAAACTCCGACGAAACACCGGTGAACACGGGTTCGTCAAATACTACCTCTCCGGCCACGATCATCTTCCCCTGACCCCTGTGTCAGCTTCCTTGGCTCCGCGCGACTCTAACCAGGCCCTTGCGGTCTCGTGTGTTGCGCAGGATCGCCGAATCGCCGGAGTGCCGCCGCGGCCGTCTCCTTCCTCGAGCCTCACCCGAGCCTCACCCTCGCACGTGTCGAGCCTCACCCTCGAGCCTCACCCTCGAGAACGTGTCGAGCCTCACCCTCGAGCACGTGTCGAGCCTCACCCTCGAGCACGCCGCGAACCGTGCTCCCTCGAAGCAGCCGAGCCCTGCCTTCGACCCGTGGTAAGCACTCGAAGCCCCGGTCTCTGCTTCCACTCCGCTTCGCCCGAGCCTACCGGCCAGGCCTCGGACAGACGCTTGTCTCCGCTTCGCCCGAGCCTACCGGCCAGCCTCGGACGGACGCTTGTCTCCGCTTCGCCCGAGCCTCCCGGCCAGGCTCGGACGAAACGCTTGTTTCCGCTCGCCCGAGCCCTGCTGTCCGCCTCGCCGCGATTCGCCCGAGCCCCTGCGAGAAAGGAGCACAGCACTCTTTTCTTTTTTCTTTTTGAAAGAGTGTGAATAGTGTGCTGTTTTCTCTTTTTTGTGTGAATTAATTTGTTGTTCCTTAAATCCTGATAAAATTATGGTATGCTCCATGCACTGTGTAGTATTTTAGAAAAATATGAAACTTGACTTTTCTGCAAGAATTTGAAAATGTAAAATCCCTCTTTTAATTAATAAATGGATGGTTTTGGATTTTTAGAAAATTATTTATAACTCCAAAAATCATGAGATAAATTTTTGTGAGCTTCCTATGCCATGTTTAGTCTCTGGTGAAATTTTGAAGTCTTTTGGAACAAGTTGATTTTTGAGCATTTATCTTTAATTGTTAAATAGTGCCTTTGTTAATTAATGTCTGATTTTATTTGAGCACCTTAATGACCTCCAAAAATTATGAAATTTGTTTTGCCATCTATCTACACCAATGAACTTATGTGATTAATTTGGTAATTTTTTGAGCAACTTCATAAAATGACCTTTTAAATAATAAGAAAAAAAAGAAAAAGGTGATTAAGGTTCATGTTGTGCCCTGTGTTGCATTGTTCATGCTAGCATACTCATGTGCATGCATCATTGCATTCGTATAGTCACCGAAGAAGGCGTCAAGATCGAGGCAGCCGCCGACGAACCTGCTCCCGAAGCTACTCCGAGCTTCGACCTCTGCACCTCCAACCCTGAGCAGCTGTCTTTGCTCTTCAAGGCAAGCCCCGGTGCATTTAAACCTTTCCTTGAATTTATAAAATGATTTCCTTAAATGCTTTTGAGTTAAATTATTGCATTAGGTTTATAGGAGTGTGTGTTATCCTAATTGATGCACTATCCACCTTGACCACTGATACACCCGATACCTGCTTTTCAAAAGTATTTGAAAAATGCTTAGCAATGCTTATTGAATTAGACTTTGCAATAAAATGCCAATTTCAAAAGTGTGATCACTTAAGGAATGTTTATGGGAATTTGGTCTTACTCCCCGGCTGTTGGCTAGGTATCTGATCCGTACCTAGTCAATAGCGAGGAGAGGTTGTCCGAGCGTACGGTGCCGTCATGTTGTAGTCCGGGACTCAACAGTTGACACCGACCGGGACAGGGTTGAAAAACTGACGGGACTATTACGCTTGGGTGAGATATAACCAAGGTATAGTTCTGGCTGGAAAATTAGGGACCATCCGTATGGGGGCCTGCTGGTCAAGACTTGTAACTATTCACATACTTCGGAAAGCTCTGGCTCCGAGGAATCCTTTATTGGACCGACAACCGCGCACTGGGAGTGGAGAGATGGCGGAAGTAGCATGTACCCACGTGGTCGTCGTACCTGGATAGGAGTGGTGTACTGTACTTCCGGGTGGCGTAGGACCGGGTCCAATCTTGGAGGAATCGTGGTGGACGAGTTGGCATATGCAAGCTTGGGTGCTACATATGCAGTGTGGATAGGGATCCTCAGCTGAGTATTATTTATCCGGATTAACGTTGCTCCTCGGTTATGGAGACTTGGTCACTGACTGTCAACGGAGAGTGGTTCTCAACTAGGAATGTTTTGAAATGTAAAATGAATCATGAACGATGAAGAATTGAGGAATGCTGAATCTTTCAAAAATAAAATAAGGTTTACAAAATGCTTTTTCTGCAAAATACTTGATCTTGCTTAAACCTTACCTTGACTACCCTAAGCCTCTCATTCCTGAGTCTTCTCCCTTTTTCTTAGTCGGGTAAGTCTTGTTGAGTACCCCAGTACTCAGGGTTTGTTACCCATGCTGCAGGTATGACAGAGTCCCCGATGTGTCTTGCACCCTGCTGCGTGACCATCGTCCAGGAAGAGGCCGATGAGGCCGAAGAATAGTTGTACACCCTCGGGCTGGGTGATTATAAGTATCTTTGCTGTTCTCCACTATGTTGCCTATGTCTATTTCTATTATCAGAACTTGGTTTGTAATAACTGCACCTTAATTTCTATTTGGAACCCTGCTTTGTAAAACTAATGTTATTTAAGTCTTCCGCTCTTTATTCCGATGTTATTTGTAAAAGTATGCAACTGTAACCGAATTGTGAGATGATCCTGCGGACATTGGGCACTGATGTAGCCCGGTGGCGAACAGGTCTTAATCACATGGAACATGGGTTCGGTAGGGACATGAGGGTGGCTATGTCTGGCGGTGGGTCGTAACGGAACTCACGTAACATTCAGCATTCCCGCGCCAGGGCTGCGTGGCGCGGGCGCCTGAGCGAGCATGCGGCGTGTACGATCCGGCTGCCGGGATGCGTCCCTGCGGCGACCCGGGCGGAGCCTCGGGCGCTGGGCTGTCAGAGGTTGACAGGGACACGTGGGCCATGGGATTAGGGTCGTTCCGTCACATACGCCTGGCGTCGGGGTTGGAGACGGCGGGTAGATCACGGAGCAGCATTGCCGCCGCCACCACGTTCTGCCCGGCTCGCGGGAAACGCACCTCGGGGCGTGTTGGCGCCCCGTCCTCGAGGATCTGCCGATGGACCTCTCGAGCTCGGCCACGAGCACCGGCGCCTCGACGCTGGGCTGGCTCTTGTGCTAGGGTTTTCTCAAGCTGCAGTAGGCGTTGTCGGTCCTCCTCAGTCTTGGCGATGGCCTCCCGCTGCTGCGCGAGCTACGCCGCTCGGTCATCGCTGTGCTGAGATGGTGCAGCCGGTGCCGGGGGTTCGTTCCTCCCCTGGACGCGTGATCCGTGTGCCGCAGCCACGTCTCCGGGCTCTTCGAGGTCGAGCGCCGGCCTGGTGTCGTTGTCGCCGTCGTCCTCGGCGTCGTCCACGACCCCCTCGAGCTGGAAACACTCCCTGGTAGGGTCCCAGAGGTCAGGGTCGTGGTAGTCGTACTCATCGGAGTCGGAGCTATTGACGGCGTGCCGCCTTGGCAGATGCTGGGACCGCAGCTCGCGGTACCATCCTCCGACGGTGGCTCGCCGGGGTGGCTCGATGGCTCGCGATAAGCCGCGGTCAACGCGCGCGGGGTGAATGATCTCCAGGTTGGCCATGGCTTGCAGTAGCACACCCGGGCGCTCCTCCTGCTTTGCCGGCGGTCGGTCCCGACGGCGCTCGTTGAGTTGGCGGGTGTAGGCTGCTGCGGAGTTGTCGAAGCCGGACGGGAACCGCCGGCATCGAGCGCGGTACAACCCGTGCGGGAGGAGGCTGGGTGGCGTCGACGGTGCGCGGCTCGGGGCCTCTGGCCTGGCTCCCGGTCCGTGCGCATGATGAATGTGAAGTCGCTGGGTGGGCGCGAGCGCGCCCTGGAAGTCTCCGGCCGTGCGCCGGGCAGGTTTCCCCTTGGGGACTCTGTGTCGGCCGCGGGGAAGTGGGCATGCGCCGCGGGCGCTGCCTGGGCCTGGCGACGATGGTGACGACGGCGCCGCTCATGAGGTGGCGACGCGTGGTGGTGCGGGCGACGCGCCACGCCCCCAGCGCAGGGTGGCGTGACGCGCCCCCCGCTCGGGCCCTCCGTGGAGAGCAGGGTCAGGTCGTTGCCGCTGCCGATGGCCAGGAACTCGAGGTTCCCGAACCAGACGACGGCACCAGCCGAGAACAAAGGAGGGGAAGAAGCCATGCAGGACACAACGAGAAATCGACTCGGACACGCGAAGCCCCCTACCTGGCGCGCCAACTGTCGGTGTTTCGAACCCGGGGGTATGACACCAACGAGTAATGTGATCGCGTGCTCTCTTCCTGGATGGTGATGCAAGATGACACATGGATTTATCCTGGTTCGGGCAAAGAAGGCCCTACGTCCAGCGGGGGAGGAGGTTCTTGTATTACTTGCACCTAAGTGCTTGTACAGGGGCGAATACAAGCTCAGTGAGCGTGGACCGGAGTCCGGACTTGAATGCGTGTGTGTGGACTGGTGTGTTGTGTCAACCTGTGCGCGAGGAGCCCCGGCGTCCCCTTTTATAGAGCAAGAGGAGGCCAGGGTTACACGGGAATGATATGTACAGCGCTCGATATGGCGAAGGGTAGGAATCCTGTCTTGTCGGGGCCACTGGAGCCGATGTGGGCGTTGCTGTTTAGGCGTGCTTGGGGCGTGGCCTCCATTCTGGGCGCGGATGTGGAGGCGTGGCGATGTGGAAGCCGTACAACACCCATCCCGGCACATACAGGACGCGGAGGGGTCCCTCCGGGTCTTGGGGTACCTGTCCTTCAAGAGCATGAAAGCAGTCAGGGCTCGAGGGGCTCAGAGCCGGCCTCGAGGTGGCGCCTATGGGGGGCTCCAGTCCCCGCAGTTATGGGCAAGTTCCGGGAAACCCGATTGAGCAGCAGGAAAACGGGCCTCGAGACGTGGCTTGGACGTGCGACAGTGTAGGGTATGGGTTAACAATACCGTACTGGCACCTTTTTGCCCATGCTTGTGGTGAAAACGAGGCTTGACTCTACTTTGGTTACTGTGGTACACCTCGGGCTGCAGAGGACGTGACTGGAGTAGGTGGACGCATTAAATGTGCGGTATGGAGCTAGGGAGCAGGAAGCTCCCTCCTCGTGGAAGGCTTCGAAGGGTAGCGGCGCACTCGCTCGAGGTCGGGCGCTGAGGGCTCGGGTGAGTGGAGGTTGAGCTCTAGCTCGAGGCCTAGGGCGAGACGAGCCTCGAGGGATAGGCTACCGTGCTGGACGGGCTCGAGGTCCCCGCGCGAGGTCCCGAGGAGCGGTTCACAGCTGTAGCGGGTTCGAGGGGCGGACTACCAGGAGGTGGCCGGTACGGTCTCGACAAGTCTAAGCTCCCTGGTGGTGTACCAGTGTTGCAGCCTCCGAGGGGTTAGTTTCTTGGGAGGTTACCTTAGCCGGGTTTATTAACTGGTGTTCTAGGTTTACCCTATTTGTTTTGTGTTGATTGGGGGTACCCCTTTAGTGTTCCCCCGACAATTTGAGCGGCTGATTTCTTGGGGATAGTCTCCTAACTACCTCGTGATCATCCTCTCCAAGTTTGGGAACATGGGATTGTGAGTTGATTCGATTTTGGGAGGATTTGGGAGAAGGGCGACCAAAATCGCCCTCTCTGCAAGGTCGCGGACAGTCCGGGCATCGGGGATGAGCCAGATCAGTCGACCAGGGACGTTCAGCAACCTTGCTGTTTTGTCCATTTGGCCGGCGGACAGTCCGAGCTTTTGTGGCGGACAGTCCGCAGTAATCCCGGACAGTCCGGGACCGTACCCGCGGACAGTCCGGGAACTCGCAGACAAGTGTTTTTCAGTGCATTTGGTCTCATGGCTTTTCCGCTTGGTTTTTGCACTTCTCGTTTGGCCTTGTAGTTGACCAAGGAACCTCTCTAGGTATCTTTGCTACTTGTTAGCATCGGTATTTGGGGATTTCTCGATGTAGCCATCTATCTACGTTCGGGACTTGGTTTTTGAGGGTCGAACTTGTTCCGGTGCTTTTGCCGTTTGGTTTGCTGTCGCTTTGTGGTGCCTCGCTGTGATCCTAGGGATCATCCACCCTCTTCCAAGGGTCGTGGGCATTACGGTTTCGATCAAAGCTTTCGGGGGTTGTATTTAGGGACAATAGGTCAAAGTTTCGAGAGAAATTTTTGAGCTCCCATTCACCCCCCCCCCCTCTGGTCGCCTTGCTATTTGCATTCTCGGTCCTTCAATTTTTGTAACAGAACTAACCAATTTGCACCAGATTAAACACTGAGATCCCCGCTTGACGCAGGCTCATCAAGTACTTAAGCTCGTACAAACCCGGTAGTCCGGAAATCTCAAAGGATTTCAAATCATTTCAACATTCAGCCAAGATCGTACTAGTTCAATGACATGCCCACAAGTTACATCACAGTTGCACATAGTTCAAATACATCGGAGTTCGAAACAATATTACAAACCATAGTTTTGGATAGTAGCGGAAGCAACATGGACTTAAAACATAAGTTTGGATTGTTCTTAATACAGTGCCATCATTCTGACCAGGTCCACAAAAGCATCAGAGAAGATAAGTGGTGACCATGCCCCTGGTCTAATCCTCTCCCATAACCGGGTACAGGCAGTTCTCGCAGTAACCAAAGAAGCATTGGCCATCTGCAACAACAAGGGAATAAAACCCTGAGTACAAGAAGGTACTCAGCGAGACTTACCCGACATAAACCAGAAATAATGAGACTCCAAGGATCATGTAGGCTATATAGGTGGGGTTGGCCACACATACTCCTTTGCATGAAAGCTTTTGTAAGTAAAACTCATTTTAGGGGTGTTGGCAGTTGCTTTTAACAATTAATTCTACATTACTTGGTTTGCACCTGAGCTAAAGCAAGCACTTGAGTAATTAACCAAACAAGAGTGACTATTTCATCAATAGCTGTAACATTCCGGCCTAAGGCTTAATAGGAATAATAGGATACTCATACCAACAAGTTGCAACTTCTTTTTTCGGAAGCCCATCTCCAAAGAACTCCAAAGTTAAGCGTGCTTGGCCTGGAGAAAATTAGGGATGGGTGACCGACCGGGAAGTTCTTCCCGGGTGCGCACGAGTGAGGACAAAGTGCGCAGAAAAGACTGGTGTTAGTCTGTGAGGGAAGTCTATATCCTAGAAAAGCTGCCAGATGTAAGTGGGCCCGGTCTCGTGGAGTCGGGACGTTACAGAATGGTATCAAAGCCGACTCTCGCGGTTTCACGGGCGCGTGTGTCACAGTTGCTCAGGCATGGTGGTCATGGTTGGTGTGGACCCGGAGTGGTCACACAGCATGGCACATGTGCTGGCACTGGACACACGGACGTGGCCAAAAGAGGACGTTCCTGGCTTGGGATTGATCGACGAGGACGTCGATCTCTTAAGGGGGTGAGGATGTAACATTCCGGCCTAAGGCTTGATAGGAATAATAGGATACTCATACCAACAAGTTGCAACTTCTTTTTTCGGAAGCTCATCTCCAAAGAACTCCAAAGTTAAGCGTGCTTGGCCTGGAGAAAATTAGGGATGGGTGACCGACTGGGAAGTTCTTCCCGGGTGCGCACGAGTGAGGACAAAGTGCGCAGAAAAGACTGGTGTTGGTCTGTGAGGGAAGTCTATATCCTAGAAAAGTTGCCAGATGTAAGTGGGTCCGGTCTCGTGGAGTCGGGACGTTACAATAGCCTTTCAGATTCAACATTATAACCATCTTTAGTTCCATAAGTTCTACGGGCGATGATCTATAGTCAGCTGCTCACTGTCCACGAGTGATGGCGATTATAATCGATTCCTACCAGCTGGGGATAAAATGTCTCACACTCGCCTGGCACAATCCGGCAACGGCAGTCGTAAGCCACCAGTCAGGAGATTCGAGAACACAACGCGCGGGACGGCCATGGGCCCTTCTGCACCGGGGGTTATCTCAGTGCCAGGTCGCTCAAGCTATAACCGCCCACGGTCATGCCAGGTCGATCAGGCCCTGCCTGCCCTCAGACCATGCCAGGTTGATCAGAATAGTTGCCCATGGTACAGCTGAGGCCCTGGGTGTTAGGCGTCAACATCTCCATCACCGGCTCGAATAACCTTACTCGGCTTCGTGGGAGGTACTCAGACCTACTCCGTTAAGTGATCGACGCGTTCAATTTGACTGAAGGGACATTCCCGAACGGGTCCTATGCGACACAGACGGAAGACTACTAGCACACAGAACCCATGTCCTGCTGCTCTTACATCAAGTCCGGTCTCAAATAATTATCACATGGTTATCTCCATGATAGCACAGCCTAATCATGATCAGTATCCACCTAATGCGGGAGATAGGAAATCACCCGACTTTTACCGGTCTAAGCAGGGCCAAGCATATAACGAGCCTAGACCTAAACAGGGATATCAAGATATAATTGCAGGTGGACAAGGATAAGTAAATAATGCATCAACAGTAGCAATCAATTCCTATAACCTAATGCAACATTCATCATCAGGTTAATTGTAAGACATTTGCAAACCGTAGGAGTTACAATGCTCTCAGGCTTGCCTTTCTCAAAGTCCGACGGACGGTGGTCGCGACACTCTGGCAGATCTTCGGCGTCGGTGCCTCCGGCCTCCTCGGTCAGGTTCTCCTCCTGGCTGGGCTCTTCCTGGGTCGACTGGTTCTGGGTCTCCTCCGCTAATCCTGTATGATGCGTAACATGTATGAATAGGATGAATGCACACAGAATGCATATGTGATGCATAAGATTAACAGCAATTAGGAGATAAGCACATGTCATCTATTGCATTCTCTTCAACAAGGTAGTCAACATCATCCTAATGCATATAACAGACTCCAACATCTAACGAACCACTTAATCTTCCATAACCAACTTGTTAAGCTACATAACCACCACGGCAAGACTTAATGAATTTAATTTCCTCTAAATACTTTGCTGAAATAAATTCATCTAACCATGCCTACAACAGCAACGCTTCCTAGACAGCTTCATAAAAATCTACAAAAATTACCATAGACTAATACTATGCAAAACAGTCCACTGTCAAAATTTTAAGCCATTTGGACCTAAACATTGTTCCCTATGAAAAAGACAAATATTGGGGTGAAAAGGTGCATTGAACTACATATCCTAACAAAAAGTGTCAAACAACAGATTTCATATTTTTCCTCTAAACTTCTTAGCACAAGAGCAGTCTACAAAAATTGTCAGGTTCATATTCACCATATTTTAATTACTATGAATTTTACAAAAAACAGCATTTAACCATTTTAAATGCTACTGCAAAAGTATTTCACAAAACAACTTCACATTATAATTTTCCCTGAAACTACTCATCTACACAAGCCTAACATAACTAGAATCACATTTGTCTGAGTTACACAGAATTAGTTATGCATTTTCCAAGTTAAAAGCAATTTCCTAGATTAAATTAAACTGCATATAAAAGTATCACCAAAAATGCATTTAACAGTTTTCACTGATAGATCTACTCATGCTTAACACAACAAAATTTGTTTCACAGGATTTGGACTTAAAATGAGCCTTGCATGAATTTTTGAAGCCTTTACATAAATTCTGGAAAACTCATTTTAAAGAAAACCCTATCCTAAACGCTATGGACACCAGGAAAAAGGCACCCGCAGACACAAGCAAAAATGCTACGCGCACCCGGCTATCCCGAGCGCTACTGCACCCAGACTCCTCTCCTTCTCACTACCAAACGGGACCCGCTGGTTAGTGACCCCACACCTCAGCGGTCAACGGGCCCATGTGTTAGAGGCAGCGAGCTTCCGCCAGAGTTGACCGGCTCTAGCTTGCCGGCGGTGAAGTTTCGGTCGACACCAACCCTACCACTAGACTCACCAACACGAGGCGGACACAGTCGACTAGGTCGCTTGGCCAGAGCATCACCGGAGCAAGCTCGACGGCGGCAATGGCGGAGCGGAGCGGCGTCGGCTAGGTCGATTGGCCAGAGCATCACCGGAGCTATTCCAAGGCTCGGCGGCGTGAGCATCAGTTCAAGCACTCCCTAAGCTACCTTCCTAGGCTGCTATTGAGCCTCGCCGGCCTCGGCATTGCCCGGCGTCATGCACGGCGGCGGTCCGCGACAGACATGGCGGCGGCACGGCTCTGTTCCGACCGAGACAAAGCAAGAGAAGGGTCTCCATCTAGCCCTAAGCACCTACAGAGGTCGAGGAGGTGGGAACTGGGCTTGGTTTGAGATGGTTTGGCCGGAGATGGCAGGACCACGCTTTGGTCATGGCGGCGGCCATGGCAAGAACTCGAGGTTGGCATTCGACGTTCTGCCGGCTAGAGAGGAGAAGAGGGGAAACCAACCCTGGCTGATGAAAAAGAAGGTTAAGGCGGAGAGGTTGGTGGGAGGAATCGGGCGGCGGTGCGGTGAGAAGCGAGTAATCGCTCGCCGGAGTTCGGCGGGCGGCGGCGGCGCTTTGCACCGGAGAAGATGGAGTGGAGCGAAGTGAGCGAGAGAGTGGCTTCTGGCTTGCGAGCGCGAGGCGGAGAGGGGGCAAAGGGAACGAAGTGCTCGGTGCATTGCACCTGGCCACTTCCCGTCGGGCGGCTCCCGACCGGGCGCAGCGGCGCTAGGAATCGCTCGCCACGCGGCGAACGCGCGTTGAGGAGGCAGCGCACGCGGGCGGTTTGGTCGGAATCTAGGGGCGGTGAGCTGCAGTTTGACCGGCCTGGCAGGCGGGCCTTTGGCGGCAGCGGCTGCGGCGGCGAGCAGCGGCAGCCAGCGGCGCGCGCGGGGAGGAAGAAGGGTGGCTGACAGGCAGGGCCCACTGACAGGTTTAAACTAATGAGGTTTTGTTTAAAACTTTGATGCTCCATAACTCCCAAACTAAGCCGAATTAGGAAAAGGTCCTAAAAGGAAAGTTGCCTAGAATTTTGCAAGGAACAAATCATCTTTAAGGCTCAAGTCCAAATTCTGCTTAGAAAAAGAAATTTACTTCTAATCTATTTTTCTAATGCAAGAAATTATAATTTAAAAGCCTTTTCTGAGAAAGTGCTTTTAAGCAAAGTTGTTCCTCTCATCAAGATCTACAACTTTGTTTTAAGGCACTAGGTCAGAAACAGAAAGCAAAACATGGATCTACTAGAGACTAAGCAAGGACTTAAACATTCATACAAACAAATTTACATGAAATGATGAGATGCTATGCTCATGCTATGTCAAATTATGCATTTTAGGATTGCTTAACACCTAGGGTGTTACAGCCCTCCCCTCCTTAAAGAAATCTCGTCTCGAGATTTGAATTACGAACCATTTCTTAAAAAAGTGTGGATACACCTCCTTTAGATAGTTCTCCGTTTCCCAAGTAGTATCCCGATCATCTTGCTCACTCCATGATACCTTATACTGCTTTACTATTCTTCCACGAGTTGCTCTTTCTTTCTCATCAAGCACTCGACACGGTGTAACTGAGTAAGTGAGATCGGATTGCAACTTGATATAGGCTGGCGGTACTTCTTCTTCTGGCACTCGAAGACATTTCTTTAACTGAGAGACATGGAACACAGGAAAAATAGCTTTTAAATGTTCTAGCAACTGTAGCTGATAAGCTACTTCTCCCCTTCTTTCCACAATTCTATAAGGTCCCACAAACTTTGGTGCTAACTTTCTTCTAACCCCAAAGCGCTTCACACCTTTCATAGGCGAGACCTTCAAATAGACATAGTCACCAACATTAAATTCAAGCGGCCTCCTTCATTTATCGGCATAGCTTTTCTGTCGAGACTGTGCAGCTGTGATATGTTGCTGAATGATCCTAACTTGTTCTTTTGCTTCTTTGACAAAGTCAATTCCATAGTACCGACGTTCTCCTGGTTCTACCCAGTTTACTGGTGTTCTACATCTTCTCCCATATAAAGCTTCAAAAGGTGCCATCTGAATACTTTCTTGGTAACTATTGTTGTAAGCGAACTCTACCAAAGGTAACCATTTCTCCTAAGAACCCCTTGCTGAAATTACACAGGCTCTTAACATATCTTCTAACACTTGATTTATTCTTTAAGTTTGTCCTGACGTTTGCGGATGATAAGCTGAGCTTCGAACTAAATCCGTGCCTAACTCCTTTTGCAACTTCTCCCAAAACGGTGCAGTGAACTACGGTCCTCGATGAGAAACTATAACTTTTGGTATCCCATGTAGTCAAACAATTTGACTCACATAGATCTCTGCATAGTCTGGTGCCTTATAGTTGGTTTTGACCGGGATAAAATGCGCTGTCTTGGTGAGACGATCCACAATTACCCAAATCGAGTCATTACCCTTTTGAGTAGTGGGCAAACCGGTGATAAAGTCCATGCTCACCTCTTCCCACTTCCATTCTGGTATAGCTAACGGCTGAAGCATTCCAGCTGGTTTCAAGTGAATAGCCTTCACTCGACAACATGTGTCACACCTAGCCACATAAGCAGCAATTTCCTTCTTCATCTTAGTCCACCAAAATCTGGGACGCAAATCTTGATACATCTTCGCACTTCCAGGATGGATAGATAACCTGGACAAATGTGCTTCATCCATAATCCAATTTCTGAGTTCCCTAACCTTGGGTACCACTAGTCGTTGGTTGAACCATAGGACTCCATTGTCATCCACTCGAAAATGCTTATCGGATTCCGCTTCAACCTTGAGTCTTTCCTTGATATGGTAGATTCCTTTATCGGTGTGCTGTCCTTCTATGATTTGATCAACTAATGCACTGCGTAACTCCAAATCATGTAGTACTGCGGGATGCATTAGACTGAATTCATCTTCGAGTAGTAGCTTCATAGCATTACAATGCGATTTCTGACTCAGAGCATCGGCTACCACATTTGCTTTGCCGGGAAGATAGTGAATCTGTAGGTTGTAATCTTTAATAAATTCAAGCCGTCTTCTCTGCCTCATGTTCAATTCTGCCTGAGTGAAGATATACTTAAGGCTCTTGTGATCTGTGTACATATTACAGACATTACCAAGCAAGTAATGCCTCCAAATCTTCAAAGCGTGCACGACTGCAGCTAATTCCAAATCATGCGTCGGGTAGTTCACTTCATGTTTCCTTAATTGCCGAGAAGCATAAGCGATCACTCTTCCTTCTTGCATAAGAACACAACCTAAGCCAACCTTCGATGCATCACAAAAGACATCAAATGGTTCCTCTATATCTGGCTGAGCTAAAACAGGAGCAGTGGTCAACAGTTTCCGCAAGGTACGGAAAGCAGTTTCACACTCCTCTGTCCATTCAAACTTGTGATTCTTTTGCAACAAACTTGTCATAGGCTTCGCAATCTTGGAGAAATCCGGAATGAATCAGCGATAGTATCCTGCTAAGCCTAAGAAACTTCGAATTTCACCGACGGTTGTAGGAGCCTGCCACTCCATAACTTCCTGCACTTTACTGGGATCAACTGAGATGCCTTCTTCAGATAAAATGTGGCCAAGAAAGTGTACTTTCTTCATCCAAAACTCACATTTACTGAACTTCGCATAGAGCTTATGCTCCCTGAGTCTAGACAAAACAATCCTTAGGTGTTCTGCATGGTCTTCTGCATTTTCTGAATAGATCAGAATGTCATCAATGAACACCACCACAAATTTGTCCAATTCTGGCATAAACACTGAGTTCATCAAACTCATGAAGTATGCTGGAGCATTCGTCAGTCCAAAGGACATGACAAGATACTCATATAAACTGTATCTGGTTGAAAAAGCAGTCTTTGGGATATCTTGCGGTCGGATTCAGATATGATGATAACCTGATCTCAAATCAATCTTGGAAAACACTTTGGCTCTGGACAACTGGTCAAAAAGGATATCTATTCTGGGTAACGGATACTTATTCTTAACAGTCACAGCATTGAGCGGACGATAATCCACACACATGCGTAAAGACTTATCTTTCTTCTTCACGAACAGAGCTAGGCATCCCCATTCGGACACACTAGGTTGAATGAACCCTTTGTTCAACAGTTGCTTGATCTGGGTTTTGTGTTCTGCTAATTCATTGGGCGGCATACGATATGGCCTCCTAGAGATTGGTGCAGACAACTGGGATTTTGGAGAGGTCTTCTATAGCAAGAGTGCAAGATAGGTCAACAAAATCGGCACCTCGAGGAAGAGATACACGAAGTTTGTTACCTGTCCGATTATCGGATAAGGTAAGAGTTCTGTTTGCAGTGTCTAACACCGCATTCCACATTCTCATCCAACTCATACCTAAGACTACGTACATCCATACTTAGTCCTGGCAGGACTACTAAATTGGCTCCAAATTTATGCCCTCCAATATCGATGGTTGCATTACAAATCATCTGTCTAGATAACACACTACTCCCAACGGAGCTTACGCGAAACCCATAATCCATTTAAGATATTTCTTGATTATGCTTTTGTGCAAATGCCTTGCTCATAAAAAAATGTGATGACCCAGTGTCAAACAAAACAACTGCAGGAAGATGGTTCACGAGACACATACCGGCAGTCACGGGCTCTCCTGCACGAGCTTCTTCAGCAGTCATGTTATGCAGGCGCGCTGGGTAATTGGCCTGCTGCTTCTTCGGGTGTGGGCAATACCTTGCAAAATGCCCTTCTTGATTGCAATTGTAGCATGGCCCATGAACTAGAGGCTTGCTTCCAGCTGAGCTGCCTTGACCTGCTCGAGTTTGATTGGCCGCTATCTTGTATGGCCGTTGACCACGCTGAGCTTGCTGCTGACCCTTTTTCTAAGGCGGCCTGAAACGAGCCCCAGGTGCTGGTGGTCGATATTGAGAACGCTGGGTTGGTGGTCCTCTAGGTTGAGATGGTCCAGACTCTATGGTCCTCTTCCTGGCCTTGCTGGCAGTATGCTTGTTATTGTGATTCTCCTGAATCAAGCAGTCACTGATAAAGTCGTTGAAGATGGTACGGGACGAAGTACCCACTGATTTTCCCATCTTGGTGTTTAGCCCTCTCTTGAAACTAGCTATCTTCTTAGCCTCGGTGTCAACGAAGTCCGGGGCATAACGAGATAAGGAGTTGAACAAGTGATGATACTCGGTCACAGATCGAGTTCCTTGTGTTAAGCTCATGAACTCTGCCACCTTCATCTGAGTCAAGCTTGGTGGAATATAATGCCCGCGAACGGCCTCCGCGAACATCCTCCAGGTAACAGGGGTACGGGCAGGATAGGTGGTACGGTGATGTCCCCACCAGATTTCGGCCGGTCCTTGTAGCTGATGTGCAGCATACTCTGCCTTCAACTCTTCTGTAAGCCTGAGTAGCCGAAATTTCTGCTGCAAAGTATGGAGCCATTCTTCCACTTCTCGAGGTTCTGTGGCTTCTTTGAAGATTGGTGGCCTTGTATCCAGAAAATCCTTGAATGAGCTGTACTGATTTGGTTCTGGGCGTTGATGGCCCTGTGCCAAATTCTCCCGCAGAAGTGCCTCAATGTTGCGTTGACTTCCCAGAAATTGAGCAAACAGTTGCTCGGCCGTGGGTGGTGGAGGAGGTGGTGGATTGCGGTTCTCTCTGTTACCCTCATTATCACCACTACCGCCTGCTCCACTGCGAGTTGTCGTCATCTGCATGTATCGATAGCGATGATCATTAGGCGATGTTGCCGTTATTGTAGAGAATAAATAACCATGCCGACGAAATTATTCGGAAAATGAATTCACCAAACAATTGCAGAGGCATAATCGATTTCAATCCACATCGCAGCATCACATAATAAAAGTGCTCATCATATAACATGCAAAATCTAACATAACATCCACAGATGCCCATACATATGGGACTTTTAAAGGTCTCGTACCACACGTGCATAGGTCCATAACACAAGTTTACATCATCATGATAACCACAAAAGATCAAGCGCGAAAGATATGCGACAAAAGGTTACTACGCGCTAACACTATCTAGTCTACTCCCTATCGGCGGCATCATCATCATCCTTATCGTCCTCATCATCACCGTCATCGTCACTCGAGATATCCGAAGAACCACTAGACGAAGCACGGGGATCCGGGTCCTCCTGAGGAAGGAGAGGGTTCCTCTCATTCTCGCGGCGATGGATCTCCTCATGTAGGCGGTCATTGTAATCCTGGAGATGGTGAAGCTGTAACTGCAGGTCTCCCATCTGAAGCCTGAGAAGCCTGTTCTGCTCAGTTGCACGCATGCCCTCAAGGCAAACACCGCGAAGTGACTCCTCGGTCTTGGCCATGATCGTGGATAGGAAAGTCGTCATCCCCTGCTGATCACTAAGCTGCTGTGCCATCTCCTGCTCCCTCTGACGAGCCTGGTCCCTCTCGACAGTCATATGCGCTAGCTGGGTGATGAGAAGGTCTATCTCTGTAGCATGCTCCTCCTGACTCTGGTGATGTGCAGCTATCTCCTCATTGAGAATATGGTCCAGGTGGTCGTAGCTACGTGACAACCACCCATAGGTAGCCATGAGTGCAGCCATAGCACTCCCAGCTGGTCCTGCGCAGTGCTCTCGCTCCAAAGAACTGGCCCCAAGTACAGTGGCACCTGGCTGTCGCCACACCGACTGGTAAGGGTCCACCGTAGGAAAGATGCTAGCAGGGGCTTGCGCAACCACCTCCGGGTGATCCTCCATAATGTCCCGAAGAACAGTATAGGCAACCCTGTTAGCTCCGTCCCACGGGGTCCTACCCTGTAGTGCGAAGACCCGGCGGCACCATACATGATCCTGCGGATCACGGCTAGCCACGTCCACGTCAACTGTGTACACGTAGCGATCCTCGGAAAGCTGAACACGATACCAATCATACTGCGGCTCCTGGCCCTCCTGGTATCCAACCAAGTGCAGCACCCTCCACAAGATGGTAGGCATGCCGAACTCCTCCAGAAAGTCCTCTGAACCCTCAGCAGTCTAGGGTCCAAGCATATAGTTAGGCCTCTTGCCTCCGATCGACTTATGGGTTGTACGCTTGGTGCGGGCCATCTGAAAGAAGTTTGTCCACATAGTTTTTAATTAGTTGAGAACAACTTTTAATTTAAAGAAACGGGATGGATAACATAAGGATGGAAGTAAGATTAATGCAAGATTGTATGATCATGATGCATGTGCGTAACGTACGTCCTCACTGTCTAATAATCTAACGGCTAGACGGTGGCATACAACGTTCTCTCATAGCGTTAACTAACGTACTACACGTTCGCAAGTTAGCGTACCTGCAGAAAATCATTTCAGCCCTGCCCACAGTATGAATATTATGCATTGCTGAAATTAAATCTAATACTGACTTAGGTGCACACCCAGTATACACGTAAGCAGTATATGCACCCATCAAATGAAATACTCCCACAATTAAATACTTTCGCTTGTACTCGTGTGCAAACGGGTACAGGCTCTAGTACCAAACTAGCTCTCCCCTAGACCAACGTATGTTTGGTCATGCTCTCACAACTCCCTTATTACTTTGGCGTAGAGGCATTTGATCCATATATTACTATTCTGAAGAATAGCACCCATACAATTTCACCCTTGCCGTATGGACGACAGAACAACAAAATTTAGATATGATGCACAACCCCAAGTTAGTACTTACATAGCCACCTAAAATCCTATTGGGCATAAGGACTTGGTCATTGGCACACTCTAGTTTTAATCCTTGCAAATTTTCAAATCCTACTATAACTATAGGTTGACAATTACCGTTTTGTCTTTGTAAGATACCGTTTTTCAAATACACTTATGAACAGTACACTGAACTATGCTCCGATGCCAGCTGTAACAGAACTGACCAATTTGCACCAGATTAAGCACTGAGATCCCCGCTTGACGCAGGCTCATCAAGTACTTAAGCTCGTACAAACCCGGTAGTCCAGAAATCTCGAAGGATTTCAAATCATTTCAACATTCAGCCAAGATCGTACTAGTTCAATGACATGCCCACAAGTTACATCACAGTTGCACATAGTTTAAATACATCGGAGTTCAAAACAATATTACAAACCATAGTTTTGAATAGTAGCGGAAGCAACATAGACTTAAAACATAAGTTTGGATTGTTCTTAATACAGTGCCATCATTCTGACCAGGTCCACAAAAGCATCAGATAAGATAAGTGGTGACCATGCCCCTGGTCTAATCCTCTCCCGTAACCGGGTACAGGCAGTTCTCGCAGTAACCAAAGAAGCATTGGCCATCTGCAACAACAAGGGAATAAAACCCTGAGTACAAGAAGGTACTCAGCGAGACTTACCCGACATAAACCAGAAATAATGAGACTCCAAGGATTATGTAGGTTATATAGGTGGGGTTGGCCACACATACTCCTTTGCATGAAAGCTTTTGTAAGTAAAACTCATTTTAGGGGTGTTGGCAGTTGCTTTTAACAATTAATTCTACATTACTAGGTTTGCACCTGAACTAAAGCAAGCACTTGAGTTATTAACCAAACAAGAGTGACTATTTCATCAATAGCCTTTCAGATTCAACATTATAACCATCTTTAGTTCCATAAGTTCTACGAGCGATGATCTATAGTCAGTTGCTCACAGTCCAGGAGCGATGGCGATTATAATCGATTCCTACCCGCTGGGGATAAAATGTCTCACACTCGCCCGGCACAATTCGGCTACGGCAGTCGTAAGCTACCAGTCAGGAGATTCGAGAACACAACGCGCGGGACGACCATGGGCCCTTCTACACCGGGGGTTATCTCAGTGCCAGGTCGCTCAAGCTATAACTGCCCACGGTCATGCCAGGTCGATCAGGCCCTGCCTGCCCTCGGACCTTGCCAGGTTGATCAGAATAGTTGCCCACGGTACAGCTAAGGCCCTGGGTGTTAGGCGTCAACATCTCCATCACCGGCTCGAATAACCTTACTCGACTTCGCGGGAGGTACTCAGACCTACTCCGTTAAGTGATCGACGCGTTCAATTTGACTGAAGGGACATTCCCGAACGGGTCCTATGCGACACAGACGGAAGACTACTAGCACATAGAACCCATGTCCTGCTGCTCTTACATCCAGTCCGGTCTCAATTAATTATCACATGGTTATCTCCATGATAGCACAGGCTAATCATGATCAGTATCCACCTAATGTGGGAGACAGGAAATCACCCGACTTTTACCGGTCTAAGCAGGGCTAAGCATATAACGAGCCTAGACCTAAACAGGGATATCAAGATATAATTGCAGGTGGACAAGGATAAGTAAATAATGCTTCAACGGTTGCAATCAATTCCTATAACCTATTGCAACATTCATCATCAGGTTAATTGTAAGACATTTGCAAACCGTAGGAGTTTGAATGCTCCGGGGCTTGCCTTTCTCAAAGTCCGACGTACGGTGGTCGCGACACTCTGGCAGATCTTCGGCGTCGGTCCCTCCGGCCTCCTCGGTCAGGTTCTCCTCCTGGCTGGGCTCTTCCTGGGTCGACTAGTTCTGGGTCTCCTCCGCTGATCCTGTATGATGTGTAACATGTATGAATAGGATGAATGCACACAGAATGCATATGTGATGCATATGATTAATAGCAATTAGGAGATAAGCACATGTCATCTATTGCATTCTCTTCAACAAGGTAGTCAACATCATCCTAATGCTTATAACAGACTCCAACATCTAACCAACCACTTAATCCTCCATAACCAACTTGTTAAGCTACATAACCACCACAGCAAGACTTACTTAATGAATTTATTTTCCTCTAAATACTTTGCTGAAATAAATTCATCTAACCATGCCTACAACAGCAACCCATCCTAGACAGCTTCAGAAAAATCTAAAAAAATTACCATAGACTAATACTATGCAAAACAGTCCACTGTCAAAATTTTAAGCCATTTGGACCTAAACATTGTTCCCTATGAAAAAGACAAATATTGGGGTGAAAACCTGCTTTGAACTACACATCCTAACAGAAAGTATCAAACAACAGATTTCATATTTTTCTAGTAAACTTCTCAGCACAAGAGCAGTCTACAAAAATTGTCAGGTTCATATTCATCATATTTTAATTACTACGATTTTTACAAGAAAACAACATTTAACCATTTTAAATGCTACTGCAAAAGTATTTCACAGAACAACTTCATATTATAATTTTCCCTGAAACAACTCATCTACACAAGCCTAACAAAACTGGAATCACATTTTTCTGAGTTACACAGAATTAGTTATGCTTTTTCTAAGTTAACAGCAATTTCCTAGATTAAATTAAACTGCATATAAAAGTATCACCAAAACTGCATTTAACAGTTTTCACTGATAGATCTACTAATGCTTAACACAACAAAATTTGTTTCACAGGATTTGGACTTAAAATGAGCCTTGCATGAACATTTGAAGCCTTTACATAAATTCTGGAAAACTCATTTTAAAGAAAACCCTATCCTAAACGCTACGGACACTCGGAAAAAGGCACCGCAGACACAAGCAAAAATGCTACGCGCACCCGGCTATCCCGAGCGCTACTGCACCCAGACTCCTCTCCTTCTCACTGCCAAACGGGACCCGCTGGTCAGTGACCCCACACGTCAGCGGTCAACGGGCCCACGCGTCAGAGGCAGTGAGCTTCCGCCGGAGTTGACCAGCTCTAGCTTGCCGGCGGTGAAGTTTCCGGCGACACCAACCCTACCACTAGACTCACCAACGCGAGGCGGACACAGTCGTCTAGGTCGCATGGACAGAGCATCACCGGAGCAAGCTCGACGGTGGCAATGGCGGAGCGGCGGCGCGGCAACCCTACGGTGCGGCCTTGCCCGGCTATTCCAAGGCTCGGCGGCGTGAGCATCAGCTCAAGCACTCCCTAAGCTACCTTCCTAGGCTGCTATTGAGCCTCGCCGGCCTCGGCATTGCCCGGCGTCACGCACGGCGGCGGTCCGCGACAGACATGGCGGCGGCACGGCTCTGTTCCGACCGAGACAAAGCAAGAGAAGGGTCTCGATCTAGCCTTAAGCACCTACAGAGGTCGAGGAGGTGGGAACTGGGCTTGGTTTGAGATGGTTTGGCCGGAGATGGCCGGACCACGCTTTGGTCATGGCGGCGGCCATGGCGAGAACTCGAGGATGGCATTCGACGTTCTGCCGGCTAGAGAGGAGAAGAGGGGAAACCAACCCTGGTTGATGAAAAAGGAGGTTAAGGCGGAGAGGTTGGCGGGAGGAATCAGGCGGCGGTGCGGTGAGAAGCGAGTAATCGCTCGCCAGAGTTCGGCGGGCGGCGGCAGCGCTTTGCACTGGAGAAGATGGAGTGGAGCGAAGCGAGCGAGAGAGTGGCTTCTGGCTTGCGAGCGCGAGGCAGAGAGGGGGCAAAGGGAACGAAGTGCTCGGTGCATTGCACCTAGCCACTTCCCGTCGGGCGGCTCCCGAACGGGCGCGGTGGCGCCAGGAATCGCTCGCCATGCGGCGAGCGCGCGGAGAGGAGGCAGCGCACGCGGGCGGTTTGGTCGGAATCCAGGGGCGGCGAGCTGTAGTCTGACCGGCCTGGCAGGCGGGCCTTCGGCGGCAGCGGCTGCGGCGGCGAGCAGCGGCAGCCAGCGGCGCTCGCGGGGAGGAAGAAGGGTGGCTGACAGGCGGGGCCCACTGACAGGTTTAAACTAATGAGGTTTAGTTTAAAACTTTGATGCTCCATAACTCCCAAACTAAAACGAATTTGGAAAAGGTCTTAAAAGCAAAGTTGGCTAGAATTTTGCAAGGAACAAATCATCTTTAAGGCTCAAGTCCAAATTCCGCTTAGAAAAAGAAATTTACTTCTAATCTATTTTTCTAATGCAAGAAATTATAATTAAAAGCCTTTTCTGAGAAAGTGCTTTTAAGCAAAGTTGTTCCTCTTATCAAGATCTATAACTTTGTTTTAAGGCACTAGGTCAGAAACAGAAAGCAAAACATGAATCTACTAGAGACTAAGCAAGGACTTAAACATTCGTACAAACAAATGCACATGAAATGGTGAGATGCTATGCTCATGCTATGTCAAATTATGCATTTTAGGATTGCTTAACACCTAGGGTGTTACAGTTTTTCTGTGGCTCAACCACCAAACCGAGCCGTAGAGGCGATGCACCGCCCGTGCACCCCGTCCACCGACACATGTCCCCAGGTCCTCGACCCGAGCAACACTGTGCCCCGCAAGTCTCCGCTCGTCGCTGTCCTAAGCTGTCAGCCACCACAGCTGATCCTCAGGCCACTGGTCCCTCAGTCCAAGCCTCACGTCCGCCCTGCACCGCTCCCGGTCCATCAGCACGGCACGTCTCTACTTGACCTTCACCTTGCCCTCGATCATTGTATCCGTGCTCGACACCTGCACAACACAAGCCAAAGAACATGCGCATCAAACCCGTTGACAATCACTCATCACTCGAGACTCGGCATACACCCATGTATCCGCACCAGTACCGCCTAGGAGTCCTATGTTCATCGAGCATCGTCCTGGCCATCTCTACAAGGGTCCAATTTTTCCTCTCTACAACACCATTTTGTGGCGGTGTGTAGGGGAAGAAAACTGATGCTCTAGACCCAAAGAATTACAAAACTTCTCAAAATCCGAGTTTTTAAAGTCGGAACCATTATCACTACAAATAGCTCTCATCGAGTTCTTAGGGAACTCGTTCTAAAGTCGCAAAATCAGATTGCAAGTAATAGCGAAAGTCTCAGTTTTCTCAGCTAAAAAGAAAACCCATGAATATCTTGAAAAATCATCAACAACAACAAGCACATACCACTTCCCACCGACTGAGCTCACCCGAGCCGGACCGACAAGGTCCATATGCAAAACTGTCCAGGGCGCTTAGTCATAACCTGATTTACTGGATGGTGGGGAGCGGCTACCATTTTCCCATGTCTACAAGAATGGCAAACAAGATCCTTCTCCATGCACAACTTGGGCAATCCTCGGATTAAGCCAAGTGAACTAAGCCTTGCAAGCAAGTCGAAGGTCAAGTGACCTAGTCTCCTATGCCACTTCCAAAGATCAGAGGAGGAAGGTCCAGCCACAAGACAATGAGATTCCAAACGACTCCGAGAAATTCGCTCGAAAGACTTTCCCAAAGGGCGAAATCAAACAGACAAGATTGCCCTAAGGATCTAAAATCCGACTAAGATTCGGCTTAAAACGAATCTCATAGTCATCATCAAAGAGTTGCGAAACTGAAAGAAGGTTAAAATGCAAGTTAGAAACAAGAGCAACATCACGCAACACAAAGTGCTCATTAACTCGCACCGACCCACGAGACAACACTTTACCTTTGCTATTGTCGCCGAAAGTGATAAACTCCTTTCCGACAACTGGACTAAGACTGGAGAACCACTTGGCGTTTCCGGTCATATGCCTTTAGCACCCCGAATCCACCAACCAAAACATTCTTCAATCGCCTTACCTACATCAATAAAAAGACATAGGGTGAGCATACGGTCCAACACTGGGGTGAGTAAAATGGGAAGTGTACCAGTGTTGGGCCGGCTGCTCAAAAGAACGGTTAGTAGCAAAACCATTCCTAGCACGCCTACGGGGAAAGCGATCACCACGTATAGGAAAACGTGGACCGCTGAGGGAAGAGCGTCCATCGCGATAGTCAAAATGAGGTGGGGGTAACGCTCAACAACAAAACCACCACCATAGGGTCCATACCCTACAAAAGCAGGATCCCGTCGGACACGTCCATCTTGCGGCCTAGGAACTTGAGGCATTGGACCTCTAGGCCTAGCAAGCCTCCTTTGAACCTTCGGCGCTTGTACGTCATGGAAAGTATGGTACATGTCCGAGTTGTTCATCTCCTTTGCACGGCGTTCCTCTCTCTTGCGCCGAAAGCAAAACTCCCTCAAGTGTCCATCTCTCCCACGGTGCTCACAGTGGTACCTCACCGCTCTCATAGGGGGTTGTTGGTACTCACGGTATTGGGTTTGGATCACTTGGTCCTTTTGTGGCATGAGCTTCTCATAGATTGGTGGCACAGTGGCTAGCTTGTTCCTGAGGTGATTTGGTTTTGGAGCCCATGACTGTTTCTTGGGTGGACCCTTGGAGGTTCGACAAACACTCCAAATCGGGAATCTTGGTTAGTTTGGGAGTAGTGGTGGAGTTAAGCTTCTCACTCGGCTTCAGACCACTAAACTCTCCAACCTTCCCAAAAGATGTAGCACTCTCAACACCCTGAGCAAAACCAACACCAGGACCTCCAACAGCACGTTTGAATTGGGCAATCATCATCCCAAGCTGCAGCTGACCACTAGACACCCATGACAAGATGGTCCGAAGGTATGTGTTTTCTTCCTCGGTTTGCATCTTGTCATGTTGCACATTCGCAATCTCCATCTCCAAACCCTCACACAAAACACACCTAGACACACAAGTGCTACCCGAGTTGGCCTTCTCAAGAGACAAAATCTTGGCATTCTTCTCTACCAACTCGGATTGCAAGCCTGCACAAGACTTGCACGCACCCAGCAACCCCGGTCTAGCCTTCAGCTCATCCATCTCTCCAACCAAAGCAACATACTTCCCCCTCAAAGTGAGAAGGTCAGTCATGTGCTTGGAGCACATCTCACACTCGTCCTCCTCAGACACAACAACGGTGGACTTTACAGAAGCTCCTTCACTACATCCTCCCACATTTGCCAAAACTCCTTCCTCTCTCTAGCAGCACGCCTAAGCAACTTATCTTGACTAAGGAGGGCAGCAGTAAGTTTATCAACCTCAGCAGAAAGCTCATCGGGAGTTTGTGATACCTGAGAGGTGTCGTCGTCGTCGTCATCATCATCGTTCTGAGGGATCTCCTCCAGCTCGCTGTTGACCTCATCACCAAGGACCATGGTGCAGAAGCCCTCGTTGTCGGCGAAGAAACAGAGGCCGTTCAGCTTGTCCTCGATCTTCTTCTTCTTCTCGGACTCGTCATCGCTTGATACAGCGGAGTCGTCATCCGAGTCATCAACATCGCTGAGCGTGGCGAAGAAGGCACGCTGCTCAGCCTAGGCCTTCTCCAAGTACTTCTCCTTGATGTACTCCTTGTTGAAGCCGCCCCTCCGCTTGTGCTTGGCGGGGACGTACTTCTCCTTACGCTTGCCGGAGTCGTACTTGTGACCATGATCTGCCTTGCCGAAAATTTGCTTGTTCTTCTTCGGGCAATTAACGATGAAGTGGTCTGAGCCTCCACACTCGTAGCAGCCTCTTCGTCCTCCTCCGTGGCGACAGTTCATGCGGTTGTTGTGAAACCGCGAGAACCGATTGGCATGCAGGGCCAACTCGTCGTCTGCCATGAACTCCAGCTGCTCCTCTGTGACAGAAAGAAGAGAGGACAAAGCAAAACCTCCAGAGGGGTTAGCAGAAGAGCCAGAAACCAAAGCCATTGACAGGCCAGAAGGATTTTCATAAGAAGCCCATGCCATGGCATCAATCTCACTGGACTTGAGCTTACTAAAGAGCTCATCACAAGTGAGAGTCTCATAGTTAGGCGATTCGATGATCGCCTGAACCTTGGAATCCCACAACGACTGATCAAGAGTATGGAGTAGCTTGAGAGATCTCTCATGACTGTCGAAAGGCAACAACTCCTTGTTAGCCCTCATCCTGTTGACAATCACCTGAAAGCGAGCGAATAAACTTTCTATGCTCTCGCCAGGCATGTGTCGAAAGTTCTCATACTCTCGCTTGTGTGACTCATAGAGACGGGTTTTGACTTGAGTGGTTCCCTCATGAAAACGCATGAAAGTAGCCCAAATCTCCCGAGCCGTAGCGAGATGAGAAACACGATCAAACTCAGACATGCTCAAACAGGAGAAAAGAGCATTATGGGCTCGGCTATTGGCATCGTGCTCATCAAGCTGATGCTGAGTCACACGAGCAGCCAAGACCACGTAATCTACAGAGTTGCAAATATCCCAAATAGAAGCACCCATACTCTAAAGATAGGCCGACATGAGTATTTTCCAATATGCATAGTTCGTCCCATCGAAAACGGCGGTTTGCCCACGCCGCGATCCATGTCGCCTTCTGTGAATCTTGGAACCGGCTAAGATGGAAGATCCTTAACCAGCTGTGATACCAATTGAAGGACCGAAAGTGCTACACAAAGGCGACCAGAGGGGGGTGAATGGGAGCTTTAAAATTCTTTTCAGAAAATTATCATCACTGTCCCAAGAATCAACCCTAAGGAGCAAGCCTAGAGTTTGATAGTGTCCACGACCCTAGATGTAGGGTGGATGCTTCCAAGAAGCACAGAGGGACACAACACAACTCTAGAAACCAAATGCAAAAGCCAAAAACCAAAAGTGACAATAGACAAATGAAACGCGGACGAAGGCGCGCGAAATAGCACTGACCGGACTCACTACTGCATCCGGTCAACAGTGATCGGACGCGTCCGGTCCGACAAAAACCGTTCTGGACCCTTACTGTGTTGGACCGGACTCAAAGTGAAGAATTGTCCGGTCACAACAGCTGTGCGTCCGGTCTACACAGAAGAAGCAATGAAAAGTGCTCCCTGTGCGTCCGGTCACACGAGGCCCTAGCGTCCGGTCCACTCAGAAAAAACTGAACAACCGAACCTTCAACGACCGGACTCACTCTCGAGCGTCCGGTCATCCCGACTCCAGAGTCCGGTCACCCCGACGCAGTGCCGTTCATCCACCGATTCGACTTGATCTCACCCAAAATGAATCCTCTAAGGATCAAACTTGGTGAGAGGAGTCAAAAGTGAAGGACCGAGAATGCAATCAGAAAGCGACAAGAGGGGGGGGGGGTGAATGGGAGCTTCAAATTTTCCTTTCGGAAACTTGTCACCACTGTCTCGAGAATCAACCCCAAGAGCAAACCTAGAGCTTGCAAGTGTCCACGACCCTAGATGTAGGGTGGATGCTTCCGAGAAGCACAGCGGGACACTATACAACCCTAGAAACCCAATGCAAAAGACGGAAACCAAAACCGTCAACGAACGAACGAGCTGCAGACGAGAACACACAAAGTCTGCATTGACCGGACTCTGCCTACGTCCGGTCACTCACCACTGGACGCGTCCGATCGAGCAAAACTCGGTTTAGGAGCTCTATGTTCCTGATCCAACTCACCAGTGTTGAGCGTCCGGTCAACCCACAGAGCGTCCGGTCACACAAATCAAAGCAGATGAACAGTAACAGGTGAGCGTCCAGTCACGCACAAGAACCAGCGTCCGGTCAGTAAGCAGAAAGAATTTGCGATGAACATTCAACGACCGGACTCTGGGGGGTGCGTCCGGTCAACCCGAGCCAAGCGTCCGGTCACCCCGAAACTTCACTGTTCGTCCACCGATTCGATTGGATCTCACCCAAAACGAATCCTCCAGGGATCAAACTTGGTGAGATGAGTCACAAGGAGGATAGTGAGTTATCTCTAAGAGATCATGGCTTGAACCTATCTCCAAATCGGTGAATCGAAGAAATTTTGGAAAGGGAGAAGAACTTGACCCGAGAAGAAAATCGATCGATCTACTAGGTCGTGAGGTTAGAGGTGAATTCCTTCGGAGGAAAGAAGTGCCTCATGATCTAGGACATCTTTGTTCAAACGGAATCGTAAAAGACGCAACGAACAAAGAGATTGATCGACGGGAAAATCATGGAGAAAAGCAACCCGCGAAGAACTCGAACAAAACGCGAATCACAACCACGAATTTGCAACCGTGTGGCTACCACACGCTACAACAGTGAGATTATGGTCTCACTTCCTCAAAATTTCACGGGCACAGAGGTATTGTTCTCTTCTCTGTGGATCTCAGTTCGCTACAGCAGAGGATGGGAGAGCAGGAAACCCTAGAAGCAAAAGAGCAAATGATTGAGATAGTTTGGGAGGTGGGTGTCTCCCCCTACTTATCCTAATTCTAATTCCCACTCTACCCCTAGTTATTTATAGAGCGACCCAGCCAAACACTAAGGCTATCCTGGACCAACTCGTGGTAGATGCTGATCCGACGGCCACGCCCGCACAACTGGTAGCGTTGCCTCGACGCAACCTCACCGATTAGCGCCACGTGCCGCCTCCGCTCCGCTTGTCCTTTTCACGGACTCCGTCCCCCGGTTTTGTGGCCAAAACCGGGAAACCAGGCCTTCAAGTCCATCCCCCGGTTTTGTGGCCCAAACCGGGAAACCAGCCCCCCATCGCCTGAGTTTTGTTGCCCAAACTCAGAAACCCGCCAGCACCCAGGTTTTGAGGCCCAAACCTGGAAACCGTCCTTAGCCCGAGTTTTGTGGCCCAAACTCGAAAACCGGCCGCAACCAGGAAACCTGGGCCTTCCCCTGGTTTTGAGGCCGAAACCGGGAAACCTGTCGTCCATCGGCTGAGTTTTGTGGCCCAAACTCAGAAACCCGCCAGCGCCCAGGTTTTGAGGCCCAAACCTGGAAACCGTCCTCAGCCCGAGTTTTGTGGCCCAAACTCGGAAACCGGCCACACCCAGGTTTTGAGGCCCAAACCTAGAAACCGTCCACTCGGTGGTTTTTCCGTGGTCAACCACCAAACCGACGTCGCAAAGGGATGCACCGCCCGTGCACCTCGGCCACCCACATGTCTTCACTTGTCGCTGACCTAGGCTGTCAGCCACCACAGCTGATCCTCAGGCCACCGGTCTGTCAGCCCAAGCCTCACGTCCGCCCTTCACCGCTCTGGGTCCATCGGCACGACACGTCTGTAATTGACCTTCACATTGCCTTCGATCACCGTCTCTGAGCTCGACACCTGCACAACACAAGCCAAAGAACATGCGCATCATACCAGTTGACAATCACTCATCATCTCAAGATCCGACATACACCCATGTATCTGCAGCTTGTTTTTGTTAGGTGTTGTTTTTCCTCACGTACATTACTTGTACCATAATGGAGCTCATGTAGCTTTAACCAAATTTCATTAGATGTTTGTAAAGTAAAAACTTGGTTAAAGACATCCATGCAAAGAGATTCAAACAAGCAATTTTTAGCTCTAGCATTTAGTTGTATTTATTTTTCATCACCCGCGGTTAGCTTGATGGGATTCTTAGGGGGTCTCATCCCATCGCAGGTGACTCTCCAAACACCTAGATCAACTGCTTCTAGGTAACAAGCCATTCTAGCACTATAGTAGGGAAAGTTTGTGTCGTCAAAGTGCGGAGGCCTAGAGGTATCCATCCAAACCACTATTAGGGGCGTCGGCTCGAAGGCGGTGAAGCCAAGAGTCCACAAATGAGCCAACTGGATCTGATACCAATTGAAAGGACCACGATGCCTAAGAGGGGGGGTGAATTAGGCAACTAAAAACTTGTACTCTAAATTATAGCCTCTAATTACCACCTAGTCAAAACCTATGCAAGAAACTAAGCTAACCAATGTGCAACTAAGGTTTTTCTAGGTGTATTTGCTATCTCTATCGCAAAAAAGTTTTGCTACCTATGATCCAAACCTATCAACTACGGATACATGGGTGTATTCCGGGTCTTATGATGATGAATGATTGTCAACTGGTTTTATGCGCATGTTCTTTGGCTTGTGTTGTGCAGGTGTAGAGATCAGAGACGGTGATCGAAGGCATGGTGAAGATCAAGTAGAGACGTGCCATGCCGATGGACCTAGAGTGGTGAAGGGCGTTCGTGAGGCTTGGACGGACGGACTGGTGGCCTGAGGATCAGCTGTAGTGGCTGACAACCTGGGACAGCGATAAGTGAAGACTTGCGGGTGGACGGGGTCCACGGGCGGTGCATCCCTCTACGGCTTCGGTTTGGTGGTTGAGCCACAGAAAAACCACCGGTGGATCGGTTTTCGAGTTTGAGCCTCAAAACTCGGGCTGAGGACGGTTTCTAGGTTTTGGCCTCAAAACCTGGGCGCGGGTTTCTGAGTTTGGGCCACAAAACTCGGGGTGGACGATTTGCTGGTTTGGGCCACAAAACCTGTGGCGGAGTTCACGAGGTGGACATCCGGGGCGTCGATGGCACGTGGCGGCATCTAGTGAGGTCGCGTCGAGGCGAAGCTACATCTTCGAGCTGGTCCAGAATAGCCTTAGGGTTTAGCTGGTTCGCTCAATGTATCAGTAGGGGTAGAGTGGGAATAATGTTAGCTTAAGTAGAGGGAGACACCCACCTCCCTCCTTATCTCAGTTATTTTGCTATTCTCACTTAGGGTTTCCTTATCCCCATTCCCTGCTGTTGCTACTGAGATCCGCAGAGTGCCATAATACCTCTGTGTACATGGAGATTTTGAGGAAACAGGACCGTAATCCCGTTGTCTTCTCGTTGGGACGATTTTCGGCTGGATTTCGTGTTTGTGATTCGCGTTCTAGAGTTGTTCTTCGCGTTCATATTTTCTCCATGTTTTTCCCGTCACTCGATCTCCCTCTACGTTGCTTCTTTCTCAAATCCGTTTGAATCAACTTGTTCTTTGATGTGAGGAGATCATTTCCACCGAAGGAATTAAACTCAAACCTCACGAACAAGTAGATCGGGTCGATTTGAGTTTCGTGGTGACTTTTTTGTTCTTGCACCAATCTCTTCGATTTCCCGGAGTTTGAGTTGATTTGAGCAGATGATTTCTTAGGGATAGTCTTCCAACTACCTAATGATCATCTTCTCTATTTTTGGGATCAAGTGATTGTGTTGGATCGGATTTGGGAAGATTTGAGAGGGGCGAAAGTTTTCGCCCTCTCTGCACAGCCGCGGACAGTCAGCCACTAGGGGCGCGGACAGTCCAGGCATCGGGGACACAGCCTGAGCAGTGGTTGTGTGCCTCAGCACTTTTGGCTCGGGAGATCGGCGGATAGTCCACCGTGCTAGGTCGCGGACAGTCCGGGCCTGAGCAGAACGAGTTCAGCAAGTTTGCAGTTTTATCTTCTTGACCGGCGGACAGTCCGCCAGGGTACCGCGGAAAGTCCGCTCGTGGCGCGGACAGTCCGGGGCCGGGAGTCCATACAGTCCGGATTCTAAAGCTTGTTCATCTTCAGTGCAATCGCTCTCCCGGCTTTTCAGCTTCATTTTCGGACTTCTCGTTTGCTTCTAAAGTTCACCAAGGAACCTCTCTAGGTATCTTTGCCACTCGTTGGTATAGGTATTTAGGGAATTCCCGATGTAGTCTTCCATCTACGCTTGGGAGTTGTTTTTTAGGTAAGAACTTGACATAGTGGTTGTGAGTTTTGGGTTGATCTTGCGTTGCTCCTTTTGGTGGTGCCTCGCTATGATCCTAGGGATCATCCACCCTCTTTCTAAGGGTCGTGGGCATCATGTTTGGGTTCGAAGCTTTCAGGGTTGAACTTTGGGACAATAGCTTATGTTTCGAAAGAAATTTTCTAAGCTCCCATTCACCCCCCGCTGGTCGCCTTGGTATAGCTTTCTGGGTCCTTCAATTGGTATCAGAGCGGGTTAAGGATCTTCCACCATAGCCCTTTCCAGATCCATAGTAGGCGACATGGATCGCGACGTGGGCAAACCGCCGTTTTTCGATGGGACGAACTATACGTATTCGAAGATACGTATGTTGGCCTATCTTCAGAGCATGAGTGCTTCTGATTGAGAAATTTGCAACTATGCAGATTACGTGGTCTTGGCTGCACGTGTTACTCAACGACAGATCAACGAGCACGAGACCAATATCCGAGCCCGTAATGCTCTTTTCACCTGTTTGAGCATGTCTGAGTTTGATTGCGTTTCTCATCTCACCACGGCTCGGGAGATTTGGGCGATTATCATGCGTTTTCATGAGGGAACCACTCAAGTCAAAACCCATCTCTACGAGTCGCATAAGTGTGAGTATGAGAACTTTCGACGCATGCCTGGCGAGAGCATAGAAAGTTTATTCACTCGCTTTCAGGTGATTGTCGACAGGATGAGGGCTATCATGGACCTGTTGTCGTACGACGATCATGAGAGAGCTCTCAAGCTACTCCATACTCTTGATCGGTCGGTGTGGGATTCCAAGGTTCAGGCGATCATCGAGTCACCTAACTATGAGACTCTCAACTACGACGAGCTCTTCAGTAAGCTCAAGTCCAGCAAGATTGATGCCATGACGAGGGCTTCTTATGAAAATCCTTCTAGCCAGTCAATGGCTTTGGTTTCTGGCTCTTCTGCTAACCCCTCTGGAGGCTTTGCACTGTCATCTCTTCTTTTTGTCACAAAGGAGCAGCTGGAGTTCATGGCGGACGATGAGTTGGCTTTACTTGCTGACGGACCAGAATGTCAGAGACATCATCAGAAGATGATTGCTCGGACTAATCCTAGGTGTCACGGGAGATCCAAAGACAGGATACGAAGTCTATATGGATTAGGACTCTCATTGTAACTTAGTCGAGTTTCTAAAGGAAGTCTTGTAATTAGAATATGACTCCTATGTTGTAACCGACTAGGACTCAGTATGTGCTAAGCTTCGCTCGACTATATAAGGGGAAGCAGGCGCATACCCCTGTAACACCCGGTTTTCCGAAGAATACCAAGTGCCCATTATATGTGTGCCCAGGAAGTCCACAAGACACATATAGCAACAAATATGGAATTTCTCAAAGACAATGCTTTATTATATATCGAGACATATATACAACAAGGCTTACATCTAAAAAAACAAAGCAGAGCGGAAACTATTCTTTGGGACTCCAAACTCCACAGGGACGGTTGACTGGGGGAACACTCGCCTAGAACTCTTGGAAACGCCTTCTGCAACTCCTTACTTGAATCACCCATCTGGTACCCAACCGGGATTTTGATTGATTGTACGCAAAGCAAGGGTGAGTGCACCATACTCAACAAGTATAACATGAGGGATGCAAGGTTCAAAAGGCTAGACACGGCTGAACTGCGATAAGCATTTTTAGTTGGTCATATTTTATTTATTAGACCTATGTCTCTAGGTCATGCTTAAGCTCCCATGGTGAATGTATAATTAAGTATCATCCAGATTATCGTCACCCACATTATTTATAGAACTGTCTCAAAAAGGATCCAGGCCGCTCATGACAGAGAGCACGACTGATATATCAGTTTATTCTTAACTCTGCAGAGTGTGTACAACTTTACCCACGAGTCATGATTTCCCTTTGCCCGAGGTGATCAGCCTCATGACTCACTGCCAAGGTAAGTCAGCAGGGATCACTACGAAGCCTTTCCAAAGTTGGTCTAACAAGTCATAGCCGCTAAGGTTTCTGTCTCCCAAGAGTTATGAACACCTCCCCACTAAGGTAACACCCCATCCTCCAAAGTATTTACCCTAGTGGGACCGGGCCATAACTACATGGTACACCCCTCTTGCCCATTCGGTAAGCTACAGACGAGCTAGAACATTCAGAGTACTTAGCTAAGACCAGAGCCATGTAGTCCTCGTGGTTGTACTGTAAATCCTGGGTTGCCGCTTTAAGATTCAGAACCAACATTTGTTCCATAAATCATTAATCAAGATTATCATTATAATATTTGGTAATTGCAGGCTAATCAGTACTACCCATATGCACAACCCAAGGTAACTTGGAATTCAGGATAACAAAGTTCTAGGTAAAATCTCTAGGGTTTAATCATATTAGACACATGCATATGAAAAGGTGATTCAAAGTTGCTGGGTAACAAAGGAACTCATGTTACACTTGCCTTCCAAAAACTTGTGTTGATGGTCTCACTTCTTCTTAGATCTGCTTCACGAACACCTTGGACTGCTCAAATTCTAAACGGGATCAAAGGCATCACATAAGCATCCATTCCCAATCATTACATGCAAACAAATAATATTCTATTAGAACAGTACACCAAACAGTACTGAAACAAGGTAAAAAGCTTATAAAACTATTCTACGCGTTTCTAAGAACGCATGAGCGCAAGAATCACTCTAATCGGTGTTTTAAATCAAAAGTTATGTTGAAAACAAGGTTCAATGGCATTTTTGTAAATAAACCGAAGTCCTTTTTGAATTAAAACAAATAAAACGCATTTTCTGCACAATTAGGACGGCGGCCACTATTTTCCAAAAACTCAGGGTTCAAAACAGAAGAAAACCGAACTAAAAAGAAATTATTTTGAACACACTAGGACTGCAGGTTGATTTTGGGAATTTAGGAGGGCTTTTATGCAAAAGAGCGCTAGCGTGGCCGGCTGACCGAGCCGCTGGCTGACCGGGCAGACACGTGGCGCTGCGGGATTTGCGAGGTCTACCACGTGGCTGTGGGCGTGTGTGTGCTGGCGGTGTGGACCGAGTCCATGGCGCTACGGTGGACCGGTCACAAACCTGAAGGGGTATCTTCTTTTTTCAGCCGTCCGCGAGGAGATCAACGGCTGGGGAGGCTCGGGGTTAAAGGCCGGCGGCCGGAGCGGCGCTCCCGTGGCGGCGCGCCATGGGAGGAGGCCGAAGGTCGGCGGCGGGCTGTCGGGATGGAGTTCCCGACCACCCAGGACCCAATGGAGACTACCAGAGAGGTCGTCGGGGCCTTGCGAGCGCGAAGGATGGGTTTTGCGGTGTAGGAGACCACTGGAGTGGCACCCTTGCGTGGCGGCGCCATTGGAGGAGGCTTGGAGTTCGACAAACAGGCACACCCGTGCATCAAACTCAGAGAAAAAGGGATAGGGAGGGAGAGGAGCTTACCGCGAGCACCACAAATGGGTCCTCGGCGTCGGCAATGAGCTCCGAACGGTGGTTCGTAGCGGCGGTTAGAGAGTTAGGGTTCGGGGGGAAAAGGAGTGGCTCGGCAAGAGGGGTGGGTGCCATTTTATAGGCCGGGAGAGGGACGGGAGAGGTTGCGGGCGTTAACTCCGACTCGAAACTGCGCCGGCTGCAGCCTTGATGGCCTCCATGCGCCAGACATTGATGTCGGGGGGAGGTTACGGCATCGGGAGCGACGGGAGGAAGACGAAGAGTGAGGAGACACTGCCAGGCTGGGTCCACGGAGCAGAGAGAGAGGAGGGAAACGGGCGCGGGGCCGACTTGGCTGACGAGCGGGCCCAGCGACGCAGTGAAAGAGAGGGAGGGAGTGCGGGCGAGGCAGCGGGTGATGCAGGCTACGGTCTTGGGCCACAAACCGGGCCGGGAGCGAGTTTGCGCGGGGGGGAGTGGGTCGCAGGGTGGGCCACGCCGGGCCGAGCGGCGCAGGAAGAGAGGAGGAGGGAGAGAGCAGGCCGGGCCGAGTTTTGGCTTTGGGCTGAAAGGAGGGGGAGGGTGATGGAGATAAAGAAAAGCCTTTTTATTTTTCAGAGACTCAAACTTTGATCAAATTCAAATGAAATTTGAATTTAACTACAAGCAACCTATTCCTACACTCAAACCAAATTATATGCACCGGCATGAATGCAACAAAAATGTTTCTATGCCCTAAGGGTTCATTTTAAATATTCGAAAATTATTATTTGAACTAGGTTAAATGCCCAAAAAAATTAAATAAAAGCTCAAATTTATTACTAAATTTGGAAAATGAAATTTAGGGTGTCACAACCCTTATCATTGAATCTTGAATCATAACACAAGGCACACGCCGCCACTAGACGTAAGGTATTACGCTATTAAGCGGCCTGAACCAGTATAAATCGATGTCCCTGTGTACTCGCCGAGTTCTACGAACGCCGATCTCCACCGAACAAATCGTCTGGGAATCCCCAAGACGAGTTGCTGGTTAAAAAACACCGACAGCTGGCGCGCCAGGTAGGGGCTCTCGACGATTCCGCTATCAAGAGCTCGACGAACCGCTTCAACATGTTCTCGGCGGGATCAATTTTCGTTTTTGGCTCGTGGACTTGCATCACGGATGATCAAGGAAAGCTGCATCGACACCTTCAAATCAAATCAGAAGCGCAAGCCACGCCAAAGACAGATCATCTCGCTCGAGACTTAGAAAACCTCACAATCCAAGAGTCGCCAGAATCTGGGGACCAAGCTGAATTATCCGACTCCTACTCGGACACGAACTCTAGGTCCGAAAAGGACTCGGATTTCAGACATCATATCCCCTTTGGATTGCACAACTCGACGAAAAACTTCCAAGAGTTGATGGGTTCAAACTTCCCAAGGCTTCAACAGATCCCTCTGACTGGAGCCCAACAGGGACTCGTCTTCAGTTCAACCTAGGAAGGTAACATCGTCCATTGGCCAATACAACCAGCCCCGGCTAGATTGGTTGGCACAATCGACCAACAACTCCCATACCAATATGGACATCAGCTTCCCTTTGAGGAGGACGATACCTCAATAGAACTAATCTTCGGTGCTTCTACCTTGGAATCGGTTACGCCGGGTCAACCAACCAAGGCTACACTCGCGAAGTCTACATGGCAGGACACTGTTGGTAGTTCTTAGCTTCACTAAAGATAGAGCTAGGCAACTATCCCCGGTAATGGCCCAGAGATGCTTGTTGGCACTCGCTAACGTTGTTACTAGGAGTAGACTATGGAGTCTATCCCCAGCAACGGCGTCAGAAATGCTTGAAGCAAGACCGGTCACTATACCTAAAGGAGTGGAGCTAAAGCAACTATCTACTAATGCCAAGCGGGGTTGTCAATCCCGACACTAGTAGGAGCTAGCTAGAGAGATTGCAATCTACCAAGAGGAGATTCTGCAAGCGCACAGAACTATCGTAGTAGCACTTCGCCTGGGAGTACCAGGTGTCGATTTATTTGATCCCAAGGGAAGGCTAGGGTGGTGTATGAGTCGAGTCAAGGAGGGGATGAGAGTCGAAGAAAAGAGAAAAGGGAAAAGGGGAGAAGGGAAAAGAGAGGATGGAAGGCTAGAAAGAATATATGGGTGGATAGGTAAGGATGATATGGATGGCTAAGGTAAGGTGGATGGATAGGTAGATAAAGGGGTAACTAAAGATAACTAACTAGCTACTAACTACTAACTACTCCTAGATAACCACACAGCAAGATAACTATGAAGCAAGATAGTTACGAAGCAAGGCAGGCAAAAGTCAATAAAGCAACTAAGTTGAGTAAAGTTTTATTCCTATCTTGTCAAGTATCGAGGCGTACTAGCCTTTACCACTTACTTAGGTTGAACGCTAGCACAACGAGCTTTACTGTTAAACTGGGCCAACTACGTGGTGGAATTCAAGGCGCACAGGGCTGTCACCACCTGCTTGCTACCACAGCTATCCGGGGGTCCAGCCGTATCTGAAGGTAAGTCTATAACTAAGCACCACGCTTAACTATATTCTAACTATCTCTACCCTAGCTTTGAATAGAGACACCCTTGCGGACGTCAGAGCAAACACCTTACTTAAAAAGATAAACACTAAACTAACTAAGCAACCTATTGGCAAAGATCAAACACTAAGCTCACTAGAGATTAACTACTATGGCTAAGTGAATTGAACTGTAGGATAGCTAGGCACTCAAGCAATCAATCAAGTATACCACTCAATACTGATAAGTAGAATAAAGTAATACTTGAAATGATGAACTAGAATATAGTAAGTGCTTGAGTAACAAGAGCAAAACCTTAACTGGAGATGAAGGAAAACTCTTCCCAGCTCCAGGACCGATCACTCGCACGCCTCTACTCTTGAGCTAAGCCTTGAGCAGCACTTCCGCGAGGGCAAGAATGCCTTGCTCTAATTGCTACCTACTTGCCTAAGCTCTCTGAGCTTCTAACCTAACTCTCACTTGCTTCTCTTGGTGTGGTACTTGATGGTACTCGTACGAATGGAATGGTGTCACCAGGGGGGTACTTATAGCCTTGTGGAGTGAGGGGGGTACTGAGGTCGGTTGCATGTCCTAGCAACCGACATTCAGCCTTGATCCATGCCACTCCTCCCTGAGTCATCCGATGCCACTGACCTAGTGACCAAGGGCCAAGATTTGGCCTTGGGGAGGTCACACGGATCGGTGACGTGGCAGGGAGTGGAGCTTGGGCCAACCCAAGTGGTGGGCGCCACTTAGAGGTGGCGGCCACCACCTAGGGGTGGCGGGCGCCACCCCCCCTTAGGCCCATTTGGGCCCTGCTGAGTGGGCTTGGCCTCTGGTGGGTCCATATGTCCAAATTTGGTTCAAATCCTGCATTCAAATAAAATTCTATGGACATGTGGAATTTGGTTAGTTTGAAACCTATTTGACTACATTTCATGCCTTTTTGGTGGACTTTAGGGTCAAATGTTGATGGCAAAACAGGTGTTTAAGGACCATCAACAAGCTCCCCCAAGCTAACCTGTTGCTCATCCTCGAGCAACAATGCGGTTTAAGCATTGAGCATGAAATGGATAGCAACTTAAGATGTCTGCAAGTGCATATTGTATAGTGAGAAATAACTTAGCATATATCATTAATCATAGCAATGTGGGGCTTATAGCTTTTCACTTCAAACATGCAAGAGTGAAATAAAGCAGTAGATAGAAAACTTTTATCTTGCTTAGGTTTGACTAGGATTCTGTCTGGAGGTTTTTTCAAGGTTTTCAAAAGATAACAACTTGCTTAAGTCCTCCAAGATTCCCTCAATCACTCAATGGTGTTTAAATCCTCACTTAGGCCAAAATGTAGCCTCTCCTATTTCTAAAGAATGATATGTGGAGTTATAGGTAGGCTAAGAACCATGAGCAAATTGCCTGATGTTTATTGCTAAACTAGACACTCATATCATAAGGAGCAGCAAATCATAAAAATCGATCAAGATGTGCATGTGTGGTTATGTGGAAGTGTATAGAGGGATATTTCATAATCCTACCTAGTTAATTTCTGGGGTCTAGAGCTAATGACAATTCTCTCTCTTTTTTTGGATACATAGTGAGTAGACAAAAGATGTGTCCTCACATTTTCTTAGGACATAGTCCTCTTTTGAGCTACTTTGCTCACTTTTTTTCACAGGACATAGTCCTTTCTTGAGCTACTTTGCTCATTTTTCTCTCTCTCTTTTAGCTCTAGATTTCCCCAGACATCTATAGGAAAGGATTTTTGAAATGAAAAAGGGAAATGGAGAGAAATGCTTATTCCCAGTGTAGGAATAGCATAAGGCTAGCAATGGGATGTTTGACAGGGTATTGCATATCTCCAGTGTAGAGAATAAGCAATTTATTTGGTGGTTGCAAACTTCCAAAGTGGAGAGTGGGCAATTTATGGTGGGTGTGTGTGAATCTTGATTCAAAAGATATGATAAGCTTCTCTACTAAGATCTATGAGGTCTAACAAAGCTCAACACAAACAAAGCTCTTTGTGGTTTTGACTAATGACTAACAAATATTTGGCTGGTGGTGGGATGGGATAAAATCTAGGAGGAACTTTTTAGCAAGGTTTTCATAATTTTTAAAAGAAATCCTCCAGATTAGGTCCTAATTTCACCTTAGCAAGTTTAAAGAATTACTCCATTTCTTACTAACTTTATTCACTAAGCATGATTTCAGTTTAAGCATGTGCAACCCACAAAAGCTACAACTTAGATAAGACTAGTCATTCAAACCATAACAATAGCATTTGCATGACATATTTCAAATCTTATTCAGGTTTCAACTTGTTTAAGCAGATTTTATCAATTTTATTCATGGAGTGGTTATTCAGGCAAGCATGTGACAGTCAAAAGATATAGATTTTAAGAACTGAATGTAAAGTGTAGGCTTGAGACATACCTTATCGGAGCGGGAGTCTCCCCCAAGCTGGCTTCTTGCTTGGTGAAAGATCTTCTTCTTCTCAGTCGGAGCTCTTGTTCTCATTTTATTAAAAGGGAAACTATCTAATGTTGTGAAAAGGGAAACTATCCTATTTTATTATTCTAGCTAAGTTAACATATACTTATGCATATAACTAATGATAACTGATTTTTTAGTTGCATGCATGACATATGTTATTTATTTGAAAAAGGGAAAATTGAAGGGAAAAATAAAAAATAAAACCATACCTTAGGTCCATGGAGTTTCATCCTTATCGGGTGGATCTTCTTCCTTGGGCACTTCTTCTCTTAGTACTCCATCGGGTTCTTCTTCTTTTGGCACCTCTCCTTTGTTATGTGAGTTACACAACTCAGGAGGAGGTGGTTCTTTCTTTCTGTTCCACCTTGTTTTTGGGCGCCTCTTCTTGGTACGAACGGATTTTGCTTCCTACATGTTAGCGGCATATGCGGGGCCACGGGAAAAAGAGAATATTTCCTTCCTCCCTCCTAATGTCATTTGAATTTTACCACTTCCCACATATATGCATACATCAACAGTGTTCAAGAAGGGTCTACCTAAGATTAGAGGCACATCTTTCCTATTTCCCATATCTAGTATTATGAAATCAGTAGGAACATATGAACCTCTAATATGAACAGGTAAATCATTAACTATTCCTTCTACATAGCAAGTGGATTGATCAGCTAGCACAACATAGGCAGATGTGGATGACATGGGTGGAAAGAACGAGTTTTCATAGAAATCTTTAGATAAAATGTTCACACTCGATCCTAAATCACACATGGCATTTTTAAAGACTTCACCAAAGATTGAGCATCTATTTATGGGACTACCAGGATCACCCTTTTTAACAGTCATGGTTTGATCTTCATAATAGTTAAAATATTTTATTTGAACCATATTTGCAGTTTCCATGTCAGGTTTAGCAGGAATTTTGGTAGATTCAAAAGATGGTATGATAGCAGCAAGTTGAGCTAATTGGGTTTCTAACATCTCATTAAAGCTAAGTTGATTTTTCAGAGCAGATGAGAAATCTTCCAATTTAGCATTTATATTCTCAAGGGCTTTATCATTCAACATTAATTTCTTATTCAAGAAATCAGTAGTTCTACCTTGTGAGTAAACTAAACTTTTCAAGAATGAGAGACTATCAGAATTATGAAAATTAGAGCGAGGGAATGAATTGTTACCTTGAGAGTTTGCAGGCTGATTCCTTCCTTGATTCTGTTGACGGAAACCGTTGTTGTTGTTGATGAAGTTCAAATCTTCAAGTAGCTCGGGGCAGTGGCTCCCAGAATATCCGGTTTCTCCACAGACTTCACAAGTCATGTAGGATTCCAGAGATTGGACACTCTCTTGTTGGTTCATCTTCTCACAGTTGTCCAGCTTCTTTGCCAGCAGGTCCATCTTGGCCACGATTATGTCGGCCTCCTTAAGGGAATGTATACCTCGCTTACGGGGCTGCAGTCTCTCATCATTCCATCCTTGGTTCGACACCATCTTCTCTATGAGAGCCTTAGCATCTGTAACATTCAGAGAAAAGAATGTATCGCCGGCGGCGGCATCCAAATGGCTTCTAGAGAGTGGGGTTAGGCCATGGTAGAAGTTTTGGATCAATAGCCAGTCCTCCATACCGTGGTGTGGACAAGCAGCGACATACTCTTGCAACCTCTCCCAAGCCTCGGGAATAGATTCCTCGGCTTGTTGCGTAAAGCTGGAGATTTTGTTGCGCAGAGCATTCGTCTTGCCCAAAGGAAAGAATTTGGCGAGAAAAGCATTGGAACACTTGTCCCATGTGTCTACAGCGTTGCGATCGGTATAGAACCATTGCTTCGCTTTTCCTAGCAAAGAGAAAGGAAAGAGACGAAGACGGATGGCCTCTTGGGCTATCCCCTTAATGGTGAATGTGCCGCAAATCTCCAAGAATTGTTGGAGGTGAGCATTGGCATCCTCATGAGCCTTGCCACAGAACGGGCTAGCTTGGACCATCATGATCAGAGCCGGTTTCAACTCAAACTTGAGGTTGGCATCGATCACGTCTGGTCCTATCGCTACATTAGCGGCAGAAGGAGCAGAAAACTCACGAATGGTCTTATTGGCCATCGTGAGGATAGAACGAGATAAGAAAGAAAGAAGTTGAAGAAGATGAAGGAAAAAGATAAGAAGAACTAAGAAAAGAAAGAATGGGGTAAGATGGGATTCGCTAAGCGGGAGCTTAAGCGAAGATAAATTCGACACGGACTCAACTGATACACCGATTGCCTTCCCCGGCAACAGCGCCAAAAATGCTTGTTGGTAGTTCTTAGCTTCACTAAAGATAGAGCTAGGCATCTATCCCCGATAACGGCCCAGAGATGCTTGTTGGCACTCGCTAACGTTGTTACTAGGAGTAGACTATGGAGTCTATCCCCGGCAATGGCGTCAGAAATGCTTGAAGCAAGACCGGTCACTATACCTAAAGGAGTGGAGCTAAAGCAGCTATCTACTAATGCCAAGCGGGGTTGTCAATCCCGACACTAGTAGGAGCTAGCTAGAGAGATTGCAATCTACCAAGAGGAGATTCTGCAAGCGCACAGAACTATCGTAGTAGCACTTCGCCTGGGAGTACCAAGTGTCGATTTATTTGATCCCAAGGGAAGGCTAGGGTGGTGTATGAGTCGAGTCAAGGAGGGGATGAGAGTCGAAGAAAAGAGAAAAGGGAAAAGGGGAGAAGGGAAAAGAGAGGATGGAAGGCTAGAAAGAATATATGGGTGGATAGGTAAGGATGATATGGATGGCTAAGGTAAGGTGGATGGATAGGTAGATAAAGGGGTAACTAAAGATAACTAACTAGCTACTAACTACTAACTACTCCTAGATAACCACACAGCAAGATAACTATGAAGCAAGATAGTTACGAAGCAAGGCAGGCAAAAGTCAATAAAGCAACTAAGTTGAGTAAAGTTTTATTCCTATCTTGTCAAGTATCGAGGCGTACTAGCCTTTACCACTTACTTAGGTTGAACGCTAGCACAACGAGCCTTACTGTTAAACTGGGCCAACTACGTGGTGGAATTCAAGGTGCACAGGGCTATCACCACCTGCTTGCTACCACAGCTATCCGGGGGTCCAGCCGTATCTGAAGGTAAGTCTATAACTAAGCACCACGCTTAACTATATTCTAACTATCTCTACCCTAGCTTTGAATAGAGACACCCTTGCGGACGTCAGAGCAAACACCTTACTTAGAAAGATAAACACTAAACTAACTAAGCAACCTATTGGCAAAGATCAAACACTAAGCTCACTAGAGATTAACTACTATGGCTAAGTGAATTGAACTGTAGGATAGCTAGGCACTCAAGCAATCAATCAAGTATACCACTCAATACTGATAAGTAGAATAAAGTAATACTTGAAATGATGAACTAGAATATAGTAAGTGCTTGAGTAACAAGAGCAAAACCTGAACTGGAGATGAAGGAAGACTCTTCCCAGCTCCAGGACCGATCACTCGCAGGCCTCTACTCTTGAGCTAAGCCTTGAGCAGCGCTTCCGCGAGGGCAAGAATGTCTTGCTCTACTAGCTACCTACTTGCCTAAGCTCTCTGAGCTTCTAACCTAACTCTCACTTGCTTCTCTTGGTGTGGTACTTGATGGTACTCGTACGAATGGAATGGTGTCACCAGGGGAGTATTTATAGCCTTGTGGAGTGAGGGGGGTACTTATAGAGGGCAGCCAGCCGACCTAGGGCTAACCCTAGTGGCGGGCGCTAGCCCTAGGTGGCGGCTGCCACCTCCCTCACCATTGGATGCACCGCCTTGGCTTCAACGGCATCCAGGTGGTTGTCCAAGGCAGTTTAGAGGTCGGTTGCATGTCGTAGCAACCGACATTCAGCCTTGATCCACGCCACTTCTCCCTGAGCCGTCCGATGCCACTGACCTAGTGACCAAGGGCCAAGATTTGGCCTTAGGGAGGTCACACGGATCGGTGACATGGCAGGGAGTGGAGCTTGGGCCAACCCAAGTGGCGAGCGCCACTTAGAGGTGGCGGGCGCCACCTAGGGGTGGCGGGCGCCACCCCCCCTTAGGCCCATTTGGGCCCTGCTGAGTGGGCTTGGCCTCTGGTGGGTCCATATGTCCAAATTTGGTTCAAATCCTGCATTCAAATAAAATTCTATGGACATGTGGAATTTGGTTAGTTTGAAACCTATTTGACTACATTTCATGCCTTTTTGGTGGACTTTAGGGTCAAATGTTGATGGCAAAACAGGTGTTTAAGGACCATCAACAGACACTAGCCATCTCTACGACCTCTGACTCCTCCGGACGTCTTCCGAGATGATGACACCTTGAGTATGATATCTGATGATGATCCAGAAGGACCCGGTGATACCGAGACCTTAAAGGCAGAAAGACTAAGGAGGAATCTAGCAAAAGATGCTCGTAGAAGGTGAGCAACTCATCGTAAGGAGGCTACGGAGCACTACCACCTGTGGCTAGAAGAATATAATAATCCAAGGTGTTTGGAAGAGGAAACCGAGCGTCAAGCTTGTAATCTGCGTGACCAGGAAATTCAGTCTCAAGATGACCGCAATCGACGATGAGCCGACTGCTCACGCAACCTCGAACTTGAATTCATGAGGGTCACTGGTCATAAAGTATATCAGACACCCTACCAAAACGTTATGGCCCTAGCCACAGAGATGGGAGCTAAGGACAACCGTACACCTGAAGAAGAACGACGATTAATCATGCTTCAGACTACCGCGCTACAGCTCAAAGGTCGGAACCTTGAGTCTTTAGCTGATGATCAAGACTTGTCTCACCCAAGCCAGAGACGACCTGTTCACGAGCGGCTCGGCCGGGTCCTGGTCAGGAGTCGCCTGGGCAACCGAGTACCCGACCAAGCAGAAGGAGTAGCCAAATCATCGTATCGAGGAGATGACAATTTAGCATCAAATGTAGTCAATCACTTCCCCTGTTTTTCCCAGAGGCTTCGAGCAGTCCCGTTTCCACGCAAGTTTAAACCCGGGAACTACTCTAAGTACGACCGGAAAACAAAACCTAAGCGGTGGCTCAGACTATATGCACAAGCAGACGAGCTAACAAGCAGAAGCAACGATGTCAAAGCATTATTCCTCCCCATGGCTCTAGAAACAATGCCCCTGGCATGGTTCGACAGACTTAAGCCCAAGTCCATCGACTCCTGGGAACAACTTCACCGCATTTTCATAGAGAACTTTGCAGGTGTCCCTGAGAGATTAGACCCGCGAACTAAGCTTAGGACTTGCAAACAGCAGAAAAACGATTCCATGCGAGAGTACTACAGATGCTTCTCCGAGATCCGCTACACAGTCTCAGATATAACAGACAGAGAAGTAATCGACCTTTTCGGCAATGGAATTTGTGAAAGGTACAATTACAAAGACTTCATCAAGCATGACCCGACCACCGCTGATGAGTTCCATCAGGCAGTAAACTCCATGATGGCGACAGAAGAGCGCACATAGGAGCGCTTTCCCGAGAGGAACACACAAGGTGATCGAGGAAATAACCAACGAGGAACCTAGAGTGCTCAGCAAAACACCCACAAGAGAACCGGGGATAACACCATTGCAGCCATGGAACCTCAGAAGAAAGGGAACAAACCGTCAAGCTTTGACGACCTCCTAGATGCTCCATGCCCTTTCCATCCAAAAGGAGGACACCCGGCCAGGTACTGTCGACAGCTTAAAGAGCGAGGTTTAAACTCCGACTTCAACAAAAGCAGGAAAGACAAAGGGAAGAAGGTAGCTGAAGATCCCCAGCAGGGCGCTGGTGGTTTCCAACAAGCCAAAGGCACTATCAATGTCATATTTGGAGGAGTAACTACCAGCGATAGCAAGCGTCTCCAGAAGCTTTCCTTGCGGGAAATTATGACTTCAGAACCAGCAACTCCCAGATATCTTGATTGGTCTGAGCATCCGATCAATTTCTCCCGAGCAGACCAATGGACCAGCGTCTCCAATGCAGGGCATTACCCTCTAGTCTTGGATCCTACGGTCGCCGGGTACAAATTGGGAAGAGTACTCGTAGATGGAGGAGAAGGACTCAATGTCATCTTTGCAAGCACCCTACGCAAGATGGACTTGGACATAGCAACTCAACTCACACCATCAAGCGCCGGCTTTTACGGCATAGTACCGGGAAAGGCGGCTATACCACTCGAAAGGATAATACTACCCGTCACTTTTGGAACTCTGACCAACTATCGAACAGAGTACATCAGTTTCGAGGTAGCCGACTTCGAATCATCATACCATGCCATATTTGGACGACCAGCTATCGCCAAGTTTATGGCAGTGCCACACTATCCATACCTGCTGCTAAAGATGTCGGGTCCTAAAGGTATTCTAACTTTCAAGGGAGACTTGAAGCGATCCTTCGAATGTGACACATAAGCTGTCCAAACTGCTGAAAAAGCTCAACTCTCCTTAGAAGTACAAGAACTCGTGCAGATGGTGCATAATGACAAACCTAGAGATTCAGAAATCCCAACCAAAAAGGCAGGCACCATCCAACCATCAGCAGAAGTCTCTACAAAGACTATTGACCTGGGAACCGGCGATCCCTCAAAGACGACAGTTATCAACGCTCATCTATCCGAAGAATAGGAACTCGCGCTCACCAAGTTCCTCAGGACAAATAAAGACATATTATCCTGGAAGCCAGCTGACATGCCAGGCGTTCCAAGGAACTTGGCTGAGCACAAATTGGAGTTAAAAGAAGGCTCCTGACCGATGAAGCAAAGACTACGACGATTCTCACCAGAGAAGAAAGAGGCAATCAAGAAGAAAATAGCTAAACTGCTAGCAGCCGGGTTCATTAGATAAATCCTCCACCCTGAGTGGCTAGCTAACCCAGTATTAGTAAAAAAGAAGAACTCTGCCGAGTGGTGCATGTGTGTCGACCACACAGACCTCAACAGGCACTGTCCAAAGGACCCTTTCGGATTAACAAGGATAGACCAAATACTTGATGCCACCGCAGGTTCCGCTCTATTATCCTTTCTGGATTGTTACTCGGGATACCATCAGATCGCCCTCAAAGAACAAGACCAACCAAAGACATCGTTTATAACTCCTTTTGGTGCCTATTGTTATAAAACCATTTCCTTTGGATTGAAGAATGCAGGAGCCACTTATCAGCGAGCTATCCAAGATTGCCTAGGCGATCAAATTGGCCGCAACGCGGAAGCTTATGTTGATGACGTGGTCCACTCTGGGTGTTGCGGCAATCACGCAGCCTCAAAGACATTAGTCGGAAAAATCTTCAGATCTAGGTACTATTGGCCCCCTGCCCTGAAAGATGCAGAAGACTTAGTCCGGCGATGCCAATCATGTTAGTTCTTCGCCAAGCAACAACATGTCCCGGCTCATGAGTTAATTTGCATGCCCCCGTCATGGCCTTTCTCATGTTGGGGACTCGACATGGTGGGTCCTTTAAAACGTGCTCTAGGAGGGTTTGAGTACGTTTACGTGACAATTGACAAATTCACCAAATGGATCGAGTACATTCCATTTGTCAAATTCAACACATCAAAATCAGTACAATTCATCGCTTTGGGATGCCACATAGAATTATCACTGACCTTGGTTCTCCCTTTACGACAATTGAATTCAAGTCCTGGGCCAGCGACTGCGGAATAAAGATAGACTATGCATCAGTAGCTCATCCACAGTCGAACGGCCAAGTTGAAATAGCCAACGCCCTCATCCTAGCCGGTCTAAAGCCAAGATTATTTGATCTTCTAAAAGACCACGGCGGGAAGTGGGTTGAGGAATTACCTAAGGTAGTCTGGGGGCTACGGACACAGCAAAGCAGGGCAACGGGGCAGACTCCTTTCTTCCTCGTCTATAGCACAAAAGCTGCGGATACCTGGGTGTATGCCAAGTCTCAAGTGATGAGTGATTGCCAACGGGTTTGATCGCATGTTCTTTGGCTTGTGTTGTGCAGGTGTCGAGCACGGAGACAGTGATCGAGGGCAAGGTGAAGGTCAAGTAGAGACGTGCTGTGCCAATGGACCGGGAGCGGTGAAGGGCAGACGTGAGGCTTGGACTGAGGGACCGGTGGCCTGAGGATCAGCTCTGGTGGCTGACAGCCTGGGACAACGACGAGCGAAGACTTGCGGGGCATGGTGTTGCTCGGGTCGAGGACCTGGGGACACGTGTCAGTGGACGGGGTGCACGGGCGGTGCATCCCCTTTACAGCTTCGGTTTGGTGGTTGAGCCACAGAAAAACCACCGGGTGGACGGTTTCCAGGTTTGGGCCACAAAACCTGGGTGCTGCGGGTTTGCCGAGTTTGGGCCACAAAACTCGGGTTGAGGACGGTTTCCAGGTTTGGGCCTCAAAACCTGGGCACTGGCGGGTTTCTGAGTTTGCGCCACAAAACAAAGTCGATGGGCGGCTGGTTTCCTAGTTTGGGCCACAAAACCGGGGGATGGACTTGAAGGCCTCGTTTCCCGGTTTCGGCCACAAAATCGGGGGATGGAGTCCGTGAAAAGGACAAGCGGAGCGGAGGCGGCACGTGGCGGCAATCGGTGAGGTTGCGTCGAGGCAACGCTACCAGTTGTGCGGGCGTGGCCGTCGGATCAGCATCTACCACGAGTTGGTGTAGGATAGCCTTAGGGTTTGGCTAGGTCGCTCTGTAAATAACTAGGGGTAGAGTGGGAATTAGAATTAGGATAAGTAGGGGGAGACACCCACCTCCCAAAATATCTTAGACATTTCCTATTTTGCCTTCAAGGTTTTCCTGCTCTCCCCATCCTCTGCTGTAGCGAACTGAGATCCACAGAGAAGAGAACAATACCTCTGTGCCCGTGAAATTTTGAGGAAGTGAGACCGTAATCTCACTGTTGTAGCGTGTGGTAGCCACACGGTTGCAAATTCGTGTTTGTGATTCGCGTTTTGTTCGTGTTCTTCGCGAGTTACTTTTCTCCACGTTTTTCCTGTCGATCGATCTCTTTGTTCGGTGCGTTTCTTGCAAATCCGTTTGAACCAAGATGTTCTAGATCGTGAGGCACTTCTTTCCACCGAAGGAATTCACCTCCAACCTTACGAGCTAGTAGATCGGTTGATTTTCGTTTCGGGTCAAGTTTTTCCCCCTTCCCCCAAACTTCTTCGATTCATCGATTTGGAGATAGGTTCGAGCCATGATCTCTTAGAGATAGCTCACTATCCTCCTTGTGACTCCTCTCACCAAGTTTGATCCCTAGAGGACTTGTTTTGTGTGGGATCGAGTCCAATCGGTAAACGAACAGTGGGCAGTCGGGGTGACCGGACGCTAGCGTCGTGCAGACCGGACGCTAGGGTAGAGAGTCCGGTCGTTGAATGCCACGCAAGGTTTTACTAGGACTTAACCGGACGCTCGTGTTTGCATGTGACCGGACGCACAGGTGACACTGTTCCCTGTTTGTCTGTGTTGACCGGACGCACTGCACGTAACCGAACGCACGTCTCACTGTGAGTCCGGTCATTTACAGAGTGGTCCAATTTCGTGTTTGGCTTGACCGGACGCGTCCGGTGCTCACTGACCGGACGCTGGCCAGAGTCCGGTCAAGTGCAGTTTGTGCTGTTTCGTTCGCAGCTCGCTCGCTCGGTCGTTGTCGGTTTTGATTTCTGGCTTTCACGTTGGGTTTCTAGAGTCGTGTAGTGTCCCGCTGTGCTTCTTGGAAGCATCCACCCTGCATCTAGGGTCATGGACACTTACGAGCTCTAGGGTTTGCTCTAGGGGTTGATTTTTGGGACAGTGGCGACAAGTTTCTGAAAGGAAAATTGAAGCTCCCATTCACCCCCCCCCTCTGGTCGCTTTCTGGTAGCACTCTCGGTCCTTCAATTGGTATCGGAGTAGGTTAAGGATCTTCCACCTTAGCCAGCTCCAGATCCACAGAAGGCGACATGGATCGCGGCGTGGGCAAATCGCCGTTTTTTGATGGGACGAACTATGCGTATTGGAAGATACGCATGTCGGCCTATCTCCAGAGTATGGGCTCTTCAGTTTGGGAGATTTGCAACAAGGCCGATTACGTTGTCTTGGCTGCTCGTGTCTCTCAGCTTCAGATCGATGAGCATGAAGCCAATAGCCGAGCGCGTAACGCTCTTTTCTCCTGTTTGAGCATGTCCGAGTTCGATCGAGTTTCTCACCTCCCCATGGCTCGTGAGATTTGGGCGACCCTCATGCGCTTCCATGAGGGAACCACTCAAGTCAAATCCCGTCTCTACGAGTCGCACAAGTGGGAGTATGAGAACTTTCAACATATGCCCGGTGAGAGCATAGAGAGTTTATTCGCTCGCTTTCAGGTCATTGTCAACAAGATGAGAGGGAACAAGGAGCTGTTGCCTTTCGACGATCATGAGAGGGCTTTGAAGCTTTTACATACTCTCGATCGGTTGGTGTGGGACTCAAAGGTCCAGGCGATCATCGAATCGTCTAACTATGAGACCCTCACTTGCGACGAGCTCTTTAGTAAGCTCAAGTCTAGTGACATTGACGCCATGTCGAGGGCTTCTCATGAAAATCCTTCTGGCCCGACCATGGCTTTGGTTTCTAGCTCTTCTGCTAACCCCTCTGGAGGTTTTGCACTTTCTTCTCTCTTTTCTGTCATAGAGGAGCAGTTGGAGTCTTTGGGGGATGATGAGTTGGCTTTGCTTGCCAACCGGTTCTCGCGGTTTCACAACAACCGCATGAACCGTCGCTGTGGAGGACGACGCTCGGGCTGTTTCGAGTGCGGCGACCCCAACCACTTCATCGCCATCTGTCCCAAGAAGAAGCACACATCTGGGAAGGGCGATCATGGGCACAAGTACGACTCCGGCAAGCGCAAGGAGAAGTACGTCCTCGCGAAGCACAAGCGGAAGGGCGGCTTCGACAAGGAGTACATCAAGAAGAAGTACTTGGAGAAGGCCCATGCTGAGCAGCGTGCCTTCTTCGCCACGCTCAGCGACGTCGACCGCTCGGATGATGACTCCGCTTGCTCAAGCGATGACGAGTCCAAGAAGAAGAAGAGGATCGAGGACAAGCTGAATGGTCTCTGCATCTTCACCGACGACGAGGGCTTCTGCACCATGGCCCTTGGTGATGAGGTCGACGGCAAGCTGGAGGACACCCCTCGGAACGACGACGACGACGACAACACCTCCCAGGTATCTCTGACTCACGATGAGCTTTCTGCTGAGGTCGAGAAGCTTACTGCCGCCTTGTTTAGTCAGGATAAGCTGCTTAGGCGTGCCGCTAGAGAACGCAAGGAGTTTAGGCAGAATGGGGAGGACACGGTGAAGGAGCTTGAGTTTGCCAAGTCCACCGTGGTCGTGTCTGAGGAGGGTGAGTGTGAGATGTGCACCAAGTACATGACTGACCTTCTCACTTTGAGAGGTAAGTATGTTGCCTTGGTAGGAGAGGTGGATGAGCTCCGGGCTAGACCCATGTTGTTGGGTTTAGGGTTTAGGGTTAAGCAGAGAAGGATGCCAAGATTGAGTCTCTTGAGAAGGCCAACTCGGGTAGCACTTGTGTGGCTAGGTGCGCTTTGTGCGAGGGTTTGGAGATGGAGACTGCCAATGTGAAGCATGGCAAGATGCAAACCGAGGAAGAAAAGACATACCTTCGGACCATCTTGTCATGGGTGTCATGTAATGAGCCGCAGCTTGGGATGATGATCGCGCAGTTTAAGCATGCTGCTGGAGGTCCTGGTGTTGGTTTTGCTCCGGGTGTTGATATCTCTTCTTTTGGGAAGATTGGGGAGTCGAGTGGTCTGAACCCATGTGAGAAGCCTAACTCCACCACTATTCCCAAGCTTACCAATCTTCCACCCAAAGAGCCTCCTAAGCCTAACACCAAGGACGGAGTGTTTGAGGAACCTCCGAGAGCTCCACCCAAGAACCAAGTGTGGCATCCCAAACCTAACCACCTGAAGAATAAGCTGGACACAATGCCACCTATCCAGGAGGAGCTTATGCCACAGAAGGGCAAAGTGATCCAAACCCACAACCGTGAGTACCAACAACCCCCTATGAGAGCGGTGAGGTACCATTGTGAACACTGTGGGAGAGATGGACACTTGAGGGAGTTCTGCTTTAGGCGCAAGAGAGAGGAGCGCCGTTCCAGGGAGATGAACAATGCGGACATGTACCATCCTTTCCGTGATGTACATGTGCCGAATGTTCAGAGGAGAGCTCCGAGGAGAGCTGCTAGGCCTAGAGGTGCAGCACCTCAAGGTCCTAGGCGTCAGGGAGGTGTTGGCCGACGGGGTCCTGATTTTGCAGGATACGGACCCCGTGGCGGAGGATTTGTTGAGCGTTTCCCTTCACCATGTTTTGAGTATCGCGATGGATGCTCTTTTCATAGCGGACCACGTTTTCCTGTGCGTGGTGATCGCTTTCCTCGTAGACGTGCTAGGAATAGTTTTTCTGCTAACCGTTCTTTTGAGCAGTCGGCCCAACACTGCTATTCCCCTTACTTCACTAACCCCAGTGTTGGACCATATGCTCACCCGATGTCTTTTTATTGATGTAGGTAAAACGATTGGAGAACGTTTGGTTGGTGGACTCTGGTTGCTCGAGGCTCATGACCGGAAACGCCAAGTGGTTCTCCAGTCTTAGTCCTGTTGCCGGAAAGGAGTTTATCACCTTCAGCGACAATAGCAAAGGTAAGGTGTTGTCTCGTGGGTCGGTGCGAGTTAATGAGCACTTTGTGTTGCGCGATGTTGCTCTTGTTTCTAACATGCATTTTAACCTTCTGTCCGTTTTGCAACTCTTTGATGATGACTATGAGATTCGTTTTAAACCGAATCTCAGTCATATTTTGGATCCTCAGGGCAATCTTGTGTGTTTTGAAGGACCGAGAAGCTACCCGAAAGCGACCAGAGGGGGGGTGAATGGGAGCTTCAAAATTTCCTTTCGGAAACTAGATGCCACTGTACCAAACTCAACCCCAAAAGCGAACCCTAGAGCTTGCTAATGTCCACGACCCTAGATGTAGGGTGGATGCTTCCACGAAGCACAGCGGGACACTAGACAACCCTAGAAGACCAACGCAAAAGACGAAACTCGAGTCCAATCAAGAACGAACGAACCGCGAACGAAACGGCGCGAAACTGGATCGACCGGACTCTGCCTGCGTCCGGTCAGCTCAGACCGGACGCGTCCGGTCAGCCAAAAACCGGTTTTGGACCTCTCTGGAACTGACCGGACGCAGTGACTGCGAGCGTCCGGTCGATCCCCGTGCGTCCGGTCACAAGTACGTTCGAGTAGTGAACAGGACTATGGGCGAGTCCGGTCACCACTAAACTCCAGCGTCCGGTCAGAGCAAAAACCAGAACACGCTCAAACCTTCAACGACCGGACGCGTCCGGTCAAGTCGTGACCGGCGTCCGGTCACCCCGAAACTGCACTGAAACTCCGGCGATTCAACCCTATCTCCTCCGAATCAAGTGCTCTAGGCTTGGGATTCGATCTGAGGAGTCACAAGGAGGTTAGTGAGCTATCTCTAAGAGATCATGGCTCGAACCTAACTCCAAATCGGTGAATCGAAGGAATTCGGGGGAAGGAAGAAAAAGAGACCCGAAACTAAAACTTGATCGATCTCCTAGACCGTGAGGTTAGAGATGATTTCTTTCGGTGGAAAGAAGTGCCTCACGATCTAGAACAACTCAGTTCAAACGGAATCGCAAAAGATGAACCGAGCACAAAGATCAAGCGACGGGAAAACTCAAGGCACAAAGCAATCCGCGAAGAACATGATGAACATGAAATCAAAACGCGAATTGACACCAAGAGATGGGATCCAAGGTGAGGATACGGCCTCACTTCCTCGAATCAACAGTACACAGAGTGGAGTCTCTCTGCGGATCTCAACTAGCTAAAGCAGGGATGGGAGAGTGGGTAACCCTAGCAAATGAAGGCACTAACTGAAATAGCTAAAACTGAGATGGGGAGGAGGGTGTCTCCCCTGGACTACTTATACTAACCTAGCCTAAGTCTATTTCCTACTCTACCCCTCTCTACTCTAATTACAGAGCGGGCCAGGAAAACCCTAAGGCTAATCTGGTCCACCCGCTGGTGGTAGGTAGATCCGACGGCCACGCCCGCACGGTCTTCCGCGTCGCCTCCACGCAACCTTCAGATCGCCGCCACGTGCCGCCACCACTCTGCACCCCCGATTTTGTGGCCCAAACCGGGAAACCAGCCTTTTCCATCAGCCCCCGGTTTTGAGGCCCAAACCGGGAAACCAGCCTCCAGCCCGAGTTTTGTGGCCCAAACTCGAAAACCCGCAGCGCCCGAGTTTTGAGGCCCAAACTCGGAAACCGGCCCACGCCCAGGTTTTGAGGCTCAACCTGGAAACCGTCACGCCCAGGTTTTGTGGCTCAACCTGGAAACCCAGCACACAGGTTTTGAGGCCCAAACCTGGAAACCGTCCACCGTTGGTTTTTCCCGGGCTCTACCAACAAACCGGCGTCGTAGAGGGGATGCACCGCCTGTGCACCCCTTCCACCGACATGATCGCACTTCTCCGCTTGTCGCTGTCGCAGGCTGCCAGCCACCACAGCTGATCCTCCGGCCTCCAGTCCATCAGTCTAAGTCCACGTCCGCCCTTCACCGTCCGATACATCGGCATGGCACGTCCGCCGCACGGCACGCCCATCCTTCATCGCGCCCGGTCCGTCGGCACGGCACGTCGCAACTTGACCTTCACCCGCCATCGATCACTGTCTCCGTGCTCGACACCTGCACAACACAAGCCAAAGAACATGCACATCATCTCCGTTGACAATCACTCATCACACAGAGACTCGGCATACACCCATGTATCCGCAATCTCCCCCTTGATGAGTGCATTGTCAACTCCACAACAAATCATGAATAAGAAGGAGGTAGGAAGGAGTGAGAAGAGAAAACCCAACCAAATGACCCAAAAGCCTAACAAAAGCCAAAGAAGGTCAAGTGGATGAAGCGAAAACTTGGTCCCCAAAGACATGGGCAACGGCTCGACGCAACCAAGCAAAGCAAAGCTAGCCCTCAAGAAGAGGTAGAACAGGCTCAACACTGCTAGCAGATACCAATTGAAGATCGGAGGACAATAGAAGCAAAATGCTAGTCCCTCAAGATAGAGGCACAGAGGCTCAACACAACTAGCAAGAAAATCACTCCGAACCAATTGGAATTCAACCCAAACCAAATGGGAAAGCACACCAGACGATACCAATTGAAAGCCAAATGAAAAAGCTTATGAAAGCTCATGAAAAGCTAGGAACGTTTGCTAGTCCCTCAAGACAGAGGCAACGGCTCAACACAACTAGCAAACTCCCCCTCGACAAATGCAAGCAACTAGGACAAATGATTCTCCCCTTAGTTGATCAACACAGGAGCATATGATTTGCATAAATTTCTCCCCCTAGTTGAAAATGCACTTATCAAGGCCAAAAGGTATCGGAGAAGCAACTCCCTTCACATAAACTCCCCCTGAACACAAGATCTCCTTCCAAAATGCATATGAAGTCAAAATGCAAGTTAGGAGCTTCAAGTATATAGTCAAAAGAGTGCAAAGATGCTCTAATCAGTATAGCTCCAACATCTCAATTAAGCACTCAAATAGCAAAGGCTCAAACTGATCACTTATACGAAATATGAAGCATATGAGCATGTGAGCAGTTTTAAGCCAAAAAGGATAGTCACCATCAAAATAGCACTAGACATGTATAGAAGGAATCCAAACAAGTGCTAAGCATATATACAAGGTGAACTACCCCTAGCAAAGTTCAATCATCATGCATAGGAATGAAGCATATACTTGTGATTTCAAATTCATATCGGAGTTGCAGCGGTAAAAGAATTCACAAGTTCATTTTTGGCATGTGATTGCGAGAGGTTGAAAGCTTGTCATTGCCTAACTTTTCAACCGTGCGAAGCCTATGCCGAAGCAATCAGAAGCTTAAAGCAACGGTTTCGGTCATACACTACATGGCTCAAGTTTAACTCAAAGTGCAATGAGAAACAGTCTCAATACCATGAGGTGTTGACAAGCAATCCCATCTCGATCTTTTCAATTCAACAATACTTGGTTCAGATTTTAAGCAAGTTATGAACAACCAAGCAAGTGAATGACTCAGAACTAGAGACATAGCAACCTAGCATATATGAAAAGCAGGAATGGACTCAACACACCCTACACATGCTAGTTGCATATCTCAATGGTGAACATTTTCAGATTTATATACATTAGGCATAATTCACCATTCCAAAAATAGCTCGCTCATAACATGTAACAGTGATCAGAAAGAGCATAAGCTACAAGCATCATCATAAGTATCGGAGCAATACTAACAAGAGCATAATTACATTCTAGTGAATATAGACATGAAGCTCAGAATGTAAATGCGTATGCCCGACACAAAACTGAAAGAAAGAAGATACCAATTGGAAAGACTCAAGAAACTCAAAAGAAAAGAGCCTCAAAATAAAAGAGTCAGTCTGTACATCTCAAAATGCTTCCCCCATCTAAAAGGGGAAACACACACCAAGCTCACCCCTCAACCTATTAAAGGTTGATTCGTCTAAAGGCTTGGTGAAAATATCAGCCAATTGGTGATGAGTATCGACATGGCGAAGGTCGATATCACCCTTCTCCTGGTGGTCTCGCAAGAAATGAAAGCGCACATCAATGTGTTTGGTTTTCGAGTGAAGCACGGGGTTCTTAGCAACGCTAATGGCACTCGTGCTGTCACAAAGCAAAGGAACTCGAGTAAAGCTCAAACCAAAATCACGCAAAGTGGCCATCATCCAGAGTAACTGGGAACAGCAGCTAGCCGCAGCAACATACTCAGCCTCCGTGGTAGACTGGGCGACACTAGACTGCTTGCGAGAAGACCACGATACAAGAGAAGATCCAATAAACTGGCAAGTCCCAGAAGTGGACTTGCGCTCAATGCGACAACCTCCAAAATCAGCATCAGAAAAGCCACAAAGCGAGAGGGTGGAAGAAGCAGAATACCAAATCCCGAACTCAGGCGCGAAACGAAGGTACCTGAAGATGCGCTTCACCGCCTGACGGTGAGAAGTGCGTGGCGAAGCCTGAAAGCGCGCGCACAAGCACACGGCGAACTGAATGTCCGGCCGTGTCGCCGTCAGGTAGAGCAGCGATCCAATCATGCTGCGGTACTCCTTCTGGTCCACTGCTTCTCCATCCGTGTCGGCATCCAGGGCAGTCGTCGTCGACATGGGCGTCGGAAGAGGCTTGGCCTCGCCCATGTCGAACCGCTTTAGCAAGTCCCTCGTGTACTTGCCCTGGTGCACAAACGTCCCCTCTCGGGATTGCTTAATTTGCAACCCGAGAAAGAAAGTCAGCTCGCCCATCATGCTCATCTCGAACTCCCTGCTCATAGTATCTGCAAACTTGGCAACCAAAGCGTGAGAAGAACCACCGAAAATGATATCATCCACGTAAATTTGGACCAAGAGAGTATCTTTGCATTGCCGGAGGAGAAAGAGCGTCTTATCTACACATCCCATTTTAAAACCCTTAGCTAGCAAAAAGGTTTTTAATCTCTCATACCAGGCTCTAGGGGCTTGTTTCAAACCATACAAAGCTTTGTGGAGTTTAAAGACATGGTTTGGAAACTTGGGATTTTCAAAACCGGGGGGTTGCTGGACATAGACTTCCTCCTCAATGTAGCCGTTTAAGAAGGCACTCTTGACATCCATTTGAAAAAGTTTGAAACCCATGGATGCAGCATAAGCCAAGAGTATCCTAATAGCCTCCAAACGAGCTACAGGAGCGAAGGTCTCCTCATAATCTATCCCCTCCTTCTGACTATAACCCTTCGCTACAAGCCGGGCCTTGTTTCTCACAATGTGGCCCTCCTCTCCTTGCTTGTTTTTAAATACCCATTTTGTCCCAATAGGTTTACAGTCAGGAGGTGGAGGCACTAGAACCCAAACCCGATTTCGCTCAAAGTTCTCTAGCTCCTCATGCATGGCATTGACCCAATCCGGATCCGTCAATGCGTGTCCAACATCTTGGGGCTCAAAAGACGCAACAAAAGCAGAATGAGCAAAGTGCGAGATGTGCTGTGACCTGGAGCGAGTAACTCGCTCGTCGATGTCGCCGATCATCTGCTGAGGAGGGTGCTGGCGCTGGATGTGTCGTGGCGCCTCCCGGGAAGAAGTGACCTCCCCCTCAACAGTAGCTGGTTCCACCCCGGGTACAAAAGGTACCGCGCGAGGTGGATCCCACGGCCCCCAGGAAGAAGAAGTGTCGGGGCCGTGAGTCGTCGTCGAGGCCGCTCCTTGCGGCACGGCTGGTGGAGGGGGTGCTGGATCATCTATACCTTCAGCACCCTCGTCCTCGTCATCGAAAAGAGGCTCTCCAACCTCATGATCACCTGCACGCTCAAAACGAGAAGAGGGACAAACAAGAGTCTCGTCGAAGGTGACATCTGATGTCTCCATGACTCGGTTAGTGTCAAGGTTAAGTACACGATAAGCTCGAGTGTGAGTGCCATAACCCAAAAACACACCGTCAGAAGAACGAGACTCAAACTTGTCCAGGTTGCCTTTTTTCAATATAAAACAGTGGCAACCAAAGACTCTAAAATAACTCACCTTGGGCTGGCGACCAAAACGCAACTCATAAGAGGTCTTCTTCAAAAACGCTCTCAGAAAAATGCGATTCGAAATGTAGCATGCAGTGTTCATAGCTTCGGCCCAAAAGCGCCTAGGAGTCCTATGCTCATCAAGCATCGTCCTGGCCATCTCAACAAGGGTCCGATTCTTCCTCTCTACAACACCATTTTGGGGTGGTGTATAGGGGGAAGAAAACTGATGCTCCAAACCAAGGCGGTTACAAAACTTCTCAAAATCCGAATTTTTAAACTCGGAACCATTATCACTCCGAATAGCTCGCATCGAGTTCAAAGGGAACTCGTTCTGAAGACGCAAAATCAGATTGCGAGCAAATGAGAAAGTCTCGGTCTTCTCAGCTAAAAAGAAGACCCACGAATATCTCGAAAAGTCGTCAACAACAACCAAAACATACCACTTGCCACCAACCGAGCTCACCCGAGCCGGACCAACAAGGTCCATATGTAAAAGCTCTCCGGGGTGCGAGGTCATGACCTTAGTCACTGGATGGTGGGGAGCGGCAACCATCTTCCCATGTCTGCAAGAATGGCAAACTAGATCCTTCTCCACCGAAAGCTTGGGCAATCCTCGGATTAGGCCAAGTGAGCTAAGTCTTGCAAGCAAGTCGAAGCTTAAATGACCGAGCCTCCTATGCCACTTCCAAAGATCGGAGGAAGAAGGACTAGCCAAAAGACAGCGAGAAGAACCAAACGACTCCGAGAAATTCACGCGAAAGACTTTCCCAAAGGGCGAAATCAGACATACAAGATCGCCCTGAGGATCTAAGATGCGACTAAGGTTCGGTTTAAAACGAATCTCATAGTCATCATCAAAAAGTTGCGAAACAGAAAGAAGGTTAAAATGCAGGTTAGAAACAAGAGCAACATCGCGCAACACAAAGTGCTCATTAACCCGCACCGTCCCACGAGACAATACCTTACCTTTACTATTGTCGCCAAAGGTTATGTACTCCTTTCCGGCGACCGGGCTAAGGCTGGAGAACCACTTGGTGTTTCCGGTCATGTGCCTCGAACAACCGGAATCCACCAACCAAACGTCCTCCAACCGTCTTACCTACATCAATAGAAAGACATAGGGTGAGCATACGGTCCAACACTGGGGTTAGTGAAATAAGGGTAATACCAGTGTTGGGCCGGCTGCTCAAAAGAACGGTTAGCAGAAAAACCATTCCTAGCACGTCTACGAGGGAAGCGATCACCACGCTGAGAAAAACGTGGTCCGCTGGGGAAGAAGCGCTCACCGCGATACCCAAACTGCGGTGGGGGAAAGCTCTCAACAAAGCCTCCGCCACGGGGTTCGTTACCTGCAAAAGCAGGACCCCGTCGGGCACGCTCTCTACGAGGTTTACGCCTAGGAGCCTGGGGCTCAACTGCTCTAGCGTCTCTCCTCGGAGCTCTCTCCTGCCTAGGCCTAACAAACTGAGGTGCTGGACCTCTAGGCCTAGTCTCCCTCCTCGGAGCTCTCATCTCCCGAGCCCTGCGCGCCTCTCTCTTGCGCCTAAAGCAGAACTCGCTCAAGTGACCATCTCTCCCACAAAAATCACACTGGTACCTCACCGCACGCACAGGGGGTTGTTGGTGACCAGGGCTGTGGGTGTGGCTCACTTTGCCTTTGCCCTTTGGTGGCAACTCCTCACGAATGGGTGGCATAGCATCAAGCTTGTTTCTGAGGTGGTTTGGCTTGGGTGCCCAAACTGGGTTCTTGGGAGGAGCTCTCGGGGGTTCCTCAACCACACCATCTTGGGTGATAGGCTTGGCTGGCTCTTTGAGTGGAAGCTTGGCAAGTTTGGGAGTAGTGGTGGAATTGGGCTTCTCACATGGGTTCAGACCACTAGACTCTCCAATCTTCCCAAAACCTGAGAGATCAACACTCTGAGCAAAACCTACACCAGGGGCACCAACAGCTCGCCTGAATTGGGAGATCATCATCCCGAGCTGCGGCTCACTACTGGAGACCCATGACAAGATGGACCGAAGGTATGTGTTTTCTTCCTCGGTTTGCATCTTGCCATGCTTCACATTGGCAATCTCCATCTCCAGGCCCTCACACAAAGCACACCTCGAGACACAAGTGCTATCTGAGCTGGCCTTCTCTAAAGACTCAAGCTTGGCATTTTTCTCTGCCAACTCAGATTGCAAGACAGGACAAGTCTTGCACGCACCCAACAGCTGCGGCCTAGCACGGAGCTCATCCACCTCTCCAACCAACGCAGCATACTTACCTCTCAGAGTGAGAAGGTCAGTCATGTGCGCGGTGCATGACTCGCACTCCGCCTCCTCCGACACTACCACGGTGGACCGAGCGAACTCAAGCTCCTTCACCGTGTCCTCCCACTTCTGCCTAAACTCCTTGCGCTCTCTAGCGGCACGCCTAAGCAACTTATCTTGGCTAAGGAGGGCAGCAGTCAACTTCTCTACCTCGGAGGAAAGCTCGTCGTAGGTAAGAGATACCTGGGATGTGTCGTCGTCGTCGTCGTTCCGAGGTGTGTGCTCCAGCTCGCCACCGACCTCATCTCCGAGCGCCATGGTACACAGGCCTTCGTCGCCGGTGAAGAAGCATAAGCCGTTGAACGTGTCCTCCAGCTTCTTCTTCTCGGACTCGTAATCACTCGATCGAGCGGAGTCGTCATCCGAGCCGTCGACGTCGCTGAGCGTGGCGAAGAACGCACGCTGCTCAGCCTGCTGCTTCTCCAAGTACTTCTTCTTGATGTACTCTTTGTCGAAGCCGCCCCGCTTCTTGTGCCTTGGGGGAACGTGCTTCTCCTTGTACTTGGAGTCGCGCCTGTGGCCGTGATCGCCCTTCCCCAGATGCTTGTTCTTCTTCTTGGGGCAGTCGGCGATGAAGTGGTCGGGGTCACCGCACTCGTAGCATCCGGTGCGTCCTCCTCCACGACGGCGGTTCACGCGGTTGTTGTGGAACCGCGAAAACCGGTTGGCAAGCAAAGCCAACTCGTCGTCCCCCAAAGTCTCCAGCTGGTCCTCTGTGACAGAGAAAAGATATGAAAGAGCAAAGCTGGGTGAGGGGTTAGCAGAAGAAGACCCGGAAACCAAAGCCATGGACGGGCGAGAAGGATTTTCGAAAGAAGCCCTCGCCATAGCATCGATCTCACTGGACTTGAGCTTACTGAAGAGCTCGTCGCAGGTGAGAGTCTCATAGTTCGGGGATTCGATGATCGCCTGAACTTTGGAGTCCCACACCGAACGATCAAGAGTGTGCAAAAGCTTCAAAGCACGCTCATGATCATCAAAAGGCAACTGCTCTCGGTTAGCCCGCATCCTGTTGACAATCACCTGAAAGCGAGCGAATAAACTCTCTATGCTCTCGCCAGGCTGATGTCGGAAGTTCTCATACTCCCTCTTGTACGACTCGTAGAGTCGGGTTTTGACTTGAGAAGTGCCCTCATGAAAGCGAATGAGGGTAGCCCAAATCTCCCGAGCCGTAGCAAGATGAGAGACACGATCGAACTCCCCAGCGCTCAAACACGAAAAGAGCGCATTACGAGCTCGGCTATTGGCCTCGTGCTCATCGATCTGGATCTGAGTCACACGGGCAGCCAAGACCACGTAATCGGCAGAGTTGCAAATATCCCAGATGGAAGAACTCAAACTCTGCAGATAGGCTGACATGCGTATCTTCCAATACGCAAAGTTCGTCCCATCGAAAAACGGCGGTTTGCCCACGCCACGATCCATGTCGCCTTCGGTGGATCTGGAACCGGCTAAGGTGGAAGATCCTTAACCTGCTCCGATACCAATTGAAGGACCGAGAAGCTACCCGAAAGCGACCAGAGGGGGGGTGAATGGGAGCTTCAAAATTTCCTTTCGGAAACTAGATGCCACTGTCCCAAACTCAACCCCAAAAGCGAACCCTAGAGCTTGCTAATGTCCACGACCCTAGATGTAGGGTGGATGCTTCCACGAAGCATAGCGGGACACTAGACAACCCTAGAAGACCAACGCAAAAGACGAAACTCGAGTCCAATCAAGAACGAACGAACCGCGAACGAAACGGCGCGAAACTGGATCGACCGGACTCTGCCTGCGTCCGGTCAGCTCAGACCGGACGCGTCCGGTCAGCCAAAAACCGGTTTTGGACCTCTCTGGAACTGACCGGACGCAATGACTGCGAGCGTCCGGTCGATCCCCGTGCGTCCGGTCACAAGTACGTTCGAGTAGTGAACAGGACTATGGGCGAGTCCGGTCACCACTAAACTCCAGCGTCCGGTCAGAGCAAAAACCAGAACACGCTCAAACCTTCAACGACCGGACGCGTCCGGTCAAGTCATGACCGGCGTCCGGTCACCCCGAAACTGCACTGAAACTCCGGCGATTCAACCCGATCTCCTCCGAATCAAGTGCTCTAGGCTTGGGATTCGATCTGAGGAGTCACAAGGAGGTTAGTGAGCTATCTCTAAGAGATCATGGCTCGAACCTAACTCCAAATCGGTGAATCGAAGGAATTCGGGGGAAGGAAGAAAAAGAGACCCGAAACTAAAACTTGATCGATCTCCTAGACCGTGAGGTTAGAGATGATTTCTTTCGGTGGAAAGAAGTGCCTCACGATCTAGAACAACTTAGTTCAAACGGAATCGCAAAAGATGAACCGAGCACAAAGATCAAGCGACGGGAAAACTCAAGGCACAAAGCAATCCGCGAAGAACATGATGAACATGAAATCAAAACGCGAATTGACACCAAGAGATGGGATCCAAGGTGAGGATACGGCCTCACTTGCTCGAATCAACAGTACACAGAGTGGAGTCTCTCTGCGGATCTCAACTAGCTAAAGCAGGGATGGGAGAGTGGGTAACCCTAGCAAATGAAGGCACTAACTGAAATAGCTAAAACTAAGATGGGGAGGAGGGTGTCTCCCCTGGACTACTTATACTAACCTAGCCTAAGTCTATTTCCTACTCTACCCCTCTCTACTCTAATTACAGAGCGGGCCAGGAAAACCCTAAGGCTAATCTGGTCCACCCGCTGGTGGTAGGTAGATCCGACGGCCACGCCCGCACGGTCTTCCGCGTCGCCTCCACGCAACCTTCAGATCGCCGCCACGTGCCGCCACCACTCTGCACCCCCGGTTTTGTGGCCCAAACCGGGAAACCAGCCTTTTCCATCAGCCCCCGGTTTTGAGGCCCAAACCGGGAAACCAGCCTCCAGCCCGAGTTTTGTGGCCCAAACTCGAAAACCCGCAGCGCCCGAGTTTTGAGGCCCAAACTCGGAAATCGGCCCACGCCCAGGTTTTGAGGCTCAACCTGGAAACCGTCACGCCCAGGTTTTGTGGCTCAACCTGGAAACCCAGCACACAGGTTTTGAGGCCCAAACCTGGAAACCGTCCACCGTTGGTTTTTCCCGGGCTCTACCAACAAACCGGCGTCGTAGAGGGGATGCACCGCCTGTGCACCCCTTCCACCGACATGATCGCACTTCTCCGCTTGTCGCTGTCGCAGGCTGCCAGCCACCACAGCTGATCCTCCGGCCTCCAGTCCATCAGTCTAAGTCCACGTCCGCCCTTCACCGTCCGATACATCGGCATGGCACGTCCGCCGCACGGCACGCCCATCCTTCATCGCGCCCGGTCCGTCGGCACGACACGTCGCAACTTGACCTTCACCCGCCATCGATCACTGTCTCCGTGCTCGACACCTGCACAACACAAGCCAAAGAACATGCACATCATCTCCGTTGACAATCACTCATCACATAGAGACTCGGCATACACCCATGTATCCGCATGTTTGATTTCGCCCTTTTGGAAAAGTCTTTCGTGCGAATTTCTTGGAGTCTTTTGGCATTTCTCGTTGTCTTGTGGCTGGACCTTCCTCCTCTGACCTTTGGAAGTGGCATAGGAGACTGGGACATTTGAGCTTCAGTTTGGGTTTGGAGCATCAGTTTTCTTTGGGTTTGGAGCATCAGTTTTCTTCCCCCTACACACCGCCACAGAATGGTGTTGTAGAGAGGAAGAATCGGACCCTTGTAGAGATGGCCAGGACGATACTCGATGAGCATAGGACTCCTAGGCGATATTGAGCCGAGGCTATGAACACTGCATGCTATATTTCCAATCGCATTTTTCTCCGAGCTTTCTTGAAAAAGACTTCTTATGAGTTGCGGTTTGGAAGACTACCCAAAGTGACTTATTTTAGAGTTTTTCGTTGCCACTGTTTTATACTTAAGAAAGGCAACTTGGACAAATTCGAGTCTCGTTCTTCTGACGGTGTATTTTTGGGTTATGGCACTCACACTCGAGCCTATCGTGTACTTAACCTTGATACTAACCGAGTCATGGAGACATCCGATGTCACCTTCGATGAGACCAGTGTTTGTCCTTCTTCTCGTTTTGAGCGTGCAGGTGATCATGAGGTTGGTGAGCCTCTTTTTGATGACGAGGACAAGGGTGCTGAAGGTATGGATGATCCAGCACCCTCTCCACCTGCTGTGCCGCAAGGAGCGGCTTCTACTACGACTCACGGCCCCGACACTTCTTCTTCCTGGGGGCCATGGGATCCGCCACCTCGAGCGGTACCTTTTATACCCGAGGGGGCACCAGCTGCTGTTGAGGGGGAGATCACTTCTCCTCGGGAGGCGCCACGACACATTCAGCGCCAACACCCACCTCAACAGATGATCGGCAGCATCGACGAACGTGTCACTTGGTCCAGGTCACAAATCTCTCACTTTGCTCATTCTGCATTTGTTGCTGACTTTGAACCCCGAGATGTTGGACACGCTTTGACGGATCCCGATTGGGTCAATGCCATGCATGAGGAATTAGAGAATTTTGAGCGAAATCGGGTTTGGGTTTTGGTTCCACCTCCTCCAGACTGTAATCCCATTGGGACAAAATGGGTTTTCAAAAACAAACAAGGAGAGGATGGTCACTTTGTGAGAAACAAAGCTAGACTTGTGGCCAAGGGTTATAGTCAGAAGGAGGGGATAGACTATGAGGAGACTTTTGCTCCTGTAGCTCGTTTGGAGGCTATTAGGATACTCTTGGCTTTTGCTGCATCCAAAGGTTTCAAACTTTTTCAAATGGATGTCAAGAGTGCCTTCTTAAATGGCTACATAGAAGAAGAGGTTTATGTTGAACAACCCCCCGGTTTTGAAAATCCCAAGTTTCCAAACCATGTTTTCAACCTCCATAAAGCTTTATATGGTTTGAAACAAGCCCCTAGAGCCTGGTATGATAGCTTGAAAACCTTTTTGCTTGCTAAGGGTTTTAAAATGGGATGTGTGGATAAAACGCTCTTTCTCCTCAAGCAAGGCAAAGACACTCTCTTGGTCTAGATTTACGTGGATGATATCATTTTCGGTGGTTCTTCACACGCTTTGGTTGCCAAGTTTGCAGATTTAATGAACAGGGAGTTCGAGATGAGTATGATGGGCGAGCTGACTTTCTTTATCGGATTGCAAATTAAGCAATCCCGAGAAGGGACGTTTGTGCACCAGGGCAAGTACACCAAAGACTTGCTGAAGAGGTTCGATATAGGTGAGGCCAAGCCTCTTCCAACACCCATGTCGACCACGACAGCCCTGGATGCGGATGTGGATGGAGAAGCTGTAGACCAGAAGGAGTACCGAAGCATGATCGGATCGCTGCTCTACCTGACGGCGACACGCCCGGACATCCAGTTCGCGGTGTGCCTGTGTGCGCGCTTTCAGGCGTCGCCGCGCACATCTCACCGTTAGGCGGTGAAGCGCATTATGAGGTACCTTCGTTTCACACCTGAGTTTGGGATTTGGTATTCAGCTTCCTCCACCCTCTCTGTTTGCGGTTTTTCTGATGCTGATTTTGCTGGTTGTCGAGTTGAGCGCAAGTCCACTTCTGGGACTTGCCAGTTCATTGGATCTTCTCTTGTATCATGGTCTTCTCGCAAGCAGTCTAGTGTCGCTCAGTCCACCACAGAGGCTGAATATGTTGCTGCGGCTAGCTGCTGTTCTCAGTTGCTTTAGATGATGGCCACTTTGCGTGATTTTGGTCTGAGCTTCTCCTGTGTTCCTTTGCTTTGTGACAACACGAGTGCTATTAGCGTTGCTAAGAACCCGGTGCTTCACTCGAAGACCAAACACATTGACGTGTGCTTTCATTTTCTGCGAGACCATTATGAGAAGGGTGATATCGACCTTCGCCATGTCGATACTCATCATCAGTTGGCTGATATTTTCACCAAGCCTTTGGACCAATCAACTTTTAATCGGTTGAGAGGTGAGCTTGGTGTGTGTTTCCCCTTTTAGATGGGGGAGACATTTTGGCTCTTGTTTCATAGACTGACTATTTTTCGTTTGTCTTTGTTTTCGTTTCCTTTTAGTTTAGTCCTTTTGCATTTCAGCATACGCTTTTACATTCTGAGCTTCATGTATATAATCTTTAGAATGTAATTATGCTCTATGTAGTATGCTCCGATGCTTTATGATGATGCTTGTAGCTTATGCTCTTTCTGATCACTAGTACATGTTGTGAGCTGAGCTATTTTGAAATGGTGAATTTGCTTAATGAACATATAATCTGAAAATGTTCACCATTGAGATATGCAACTAGCATGTGTAGGATGTGTTGAATTCACTCGTGCTTTTCATATATGCTATGTTGCTATGTCTCTAGTTCTGAGTCTTTCACTTGCTTGGTATGTTCATATTCTATTTAAATTCTGAACCAAGTTTTTAAGTGATTTGAAAAGATCGAGATGGGATTGCTTGTCAACATATAACGGTATCGAGACTGTTTCTCATTGCACTTTTAGTTAAACTTGAGCCGTGTAGTGTATGACCGAAACCGATGCTTTAAGCTTCTGATTGCATTTGCATAGGCTTCGCTCAGTTGAAAAGTTAGGCAATGACAAGCTTTCAACCTCTCGCAATCACATGCTGAATTGTAAACTTGTGTAATTTCACCGCTGCAACTCCGATTTAAAATCACAAGTGTATGCTTCATTCTATAGCATGATGATCGAACTTTGCTAGAGGTAGTTCACCTTGTATACATGCTTAGCACTTGTTCGAATTCCTGTCTATACATGTTCAGTGCTATTTTGATGGTGAATATCTTTTAGCTAAAAACTGCTCACTTTACTCTCATGTTCATATTTTGTATTTAGTGATCAGTTTGAGCTTTTGCTACCATTTTATGGATTTTGTTGAGTCATCGGATCAGAACTGTGTAGACCATCTTTGCATTCTCTTGACTATATTCCTGAAGCTGCTAACTTGCATTTTGACTCATATGCATTGTGGAAGGGGGAGAAATTCTCTTGTTGGCACTATTTGATGGTGCATTTTCTGAGGGGGAGAATTCTTACTTGATAAGTGCATTTTCAACTAAGGGGGAGAAATTTGACAAATCATTTGTGCCCTTTTGCGTTCAACTAAGGGGGTTTTGGGAGGAAAAATTTTGCACATCTTGTACCTTCCAAGTTGAACTAAGGGGTTGTGCGCACTATTCGAGGGGGAGTTTGACCGTAAGGTTTTGGTATCGAGCTTTCTGTGCTAGTTGTGTTGAGCCTCTGTGCCTCTGTCTTGAGGGACTAGCATTTGCTTCGATTTCTCAATTGATATCTGCTAGCGGTGTTGAGCCTGTTCTACCTCTTCTTGAGGGCTAGCTTTGTTTTGCTTGGTTGCGTCAAGCCGTTGCCCATGTCTTTGGGGACCAAGTTGTCTTGCTCTTTCCACTTGACCTTCTTTGGCTTTACGATGCTTTTGGGTCATTTGGTCGAGTTCTCTCCTCTCCCTTCTTCCTCTTTCTATTTCATTATGATTTGTGTGTGTAGTTGACAATGCACTCATCAAGGGGGAGATTGCGGATACATGGGTGTATGCCGAGTCTTGAGTGATGAGTGATTGTCAACGGGTTTGATTGCGTGTTCTTTGGCTTGTGTTGTGCAGGTGTCGAGCACGAAGACAGTGATCGAGGGCAAGGTGAAGGTCAAGTAGAGACGTGTCGTGCCGACGGACCAGGAGCGGTGAAGGGCGGACGTGATGCTTCGACTGAGGGACCGATGGCCTGAGGATCAGCTATGGTGGCTGACAGCCTGGGACAGCGACGAGCAAAGACTTGCGGGGCATGGTGTTGCTCGGGTCGAGGACCTGGGGACACGTGTCAGTGGACGGGGTGCACGGGCGGTGCATCCCCTCTACAGCTCCGGTTTGGTGGTTGAGCCACGGAAAAACCACCGGGTGGACGGTTTCCAGGTTTGGGCCACAAAACCTGGGTGCTGCGGGTTTGCCGAGTTTGGGCCACAAAATTCGGGCTGAGGACGGTTTCCAGGTTTGGGCCTCAAAACCTGGGCATTTGTGGCAGAACCTCCCGGCAATGTGGCCCACCTGCACACATCATCATCTCCCAGAGCTCTGATGACTGTGCATGTGTATCACGTTACTGGAAAGATCCGTCGGGAGTCCCCGAGAGAACCCCGAATAATCCACGAGTTACAGGATCATCCTCACCTTGAGTGAAATAACTACAACATTACAACAGTTGATACAAAATAACATCGGAGCGCGGAAGCAAGGTAAGATAAAATTTTACAAAGCATGAATAAGTTACATTTCAAATAAACTTTACTTGGATTGCGGGAGAAGAGCAGCACTACAGAGCCAGACTTAGGTAGAGCACCTAAGTCGAAGAGAGAACCACCAGATCATATCGAGCCCACGGACATGATCAAGATTGACACCACAAGCTAAAACCTGCAACAGGGGATTAACAAACCCTGAGTACATCAGGGTACTCAACAAGACTTACCCGACTAAGAAAAAGACTCCAAGGGCATGCTGGCTTAAGGGATGTAGTGGGGCTAGCAGGAGAGAAGAGCTTTGCAGAAAAAGCTTTCTACTAGTTCATCCTATTTTCAAGTTTTAGCGGTGCATTAAGTTATTAAGTAGTATCCACTTTGCACCTATCTAAATCAAACACTTGTCTAAGCATCACATCTCATGATAAACTTTTCTTGCCATCATCTTCACTTGATTAAACTACGCTGAAGGTGCGAGGACGAGTCTCCTTTTCTCGTGGAGCAAATGACGATTCGAACCGCTTGATCTACCCAACTGGGGCTTCCTTATCACACGACATATGCAAGACTGAACTTGCATATATCAACCTTCCCGTGGATCCGCTCAAACCGGACCAGAGCCGCGCCACCCGGAAGTACAGTACACCACCGCCCTACAACGGCCTTGATGAGAAACGTCCATCAGTGGACCGAGCAGGGTGGGTACACGCTACTCCCGCCATCTCTCCATTCCCAGTGCGCGGGTGCGCCGTTCCAGTAAAAGCATAGCCACAGTAGGGCTTACCGTAGCATGTGACCAGTACTAACAAATAGCTCTCGATCCAACGGGCCAACAGCGGACGGGTCCTAAGCGACACAGGCGGAAACACTACACCAGGACTCCATTCCTGTGCAAGTTACCCGCCCGGTCTCAGTTTAAATATTATCATCATATTAGGGTTCTCACGACCCATAGACAGAGTCGAAGAGAGAAAAGGTAAAACCTATATCTCGCGAACGATGAAACCATCGATCGACTTATACCGATGTCTAAGCATTGCTAAGCATTTGAGATCGTTTTATCACTACTGATGGGATATCATCAGGGGATTATCTGGAAATGCAAGGTATTCATGCAACAACGGTTTCATTCAACTCCTACTTACTTAATGCACATTTCACAAGACCTATAGTGTAATAAAGTATTTGTAAAACAGAGAGTGGGTGTATGCACTGGGGCTTGCCTGTGTTGCAGAGAAGACAGGATCACCGAAAGATCCACAGAAGTTAGTTCATTAGGACTTGAAATTGAATCTTCTCGAAGAAGCTTGTCCGACGAAGTTCTCCTCCTGAGGCTTGATCATCTGGACCTCCTCGATCCGAAGCTTGCTCAACACGACCATCAACTCTCTCGTATGAACTACACGTATACAATGATGCATGCTTAGTATGATGCAATGCATGTTAAGGTGCAGGACAAACAAATGCATAACAAAAGATAACACAAGGAAAGAGAGGTCGAGTATAACCTTTCTTCAAGGTAGAGTTGCAAACCAACAAAACCAACTTGTAACCTACCAACTAGTGTTCCTAGTGTAGTGTGTCATTTTTATACAACATTAATAGATGGATTAACTAAAGTGTTTAAGAGTGTATCACAAGCATCATCTACTGCCATAGAACCTCCGTGAAGGGATGCCCCATGGTTTTCAATCAAGACTTTAACCATACAGAGGTGCAAACCCAAAATAATTATTTATTAACCATTTTTACAATTGTTAGAGCGGACTACTCTAGTTCACCTTAAGCAAGGATAAGGTTATACTAACTTTCTTTTGAAAGTTCATTAAGTTAGCTATCACTTCATTTTTATCATCTTTAAGTGATCCTAGAGTTAACTAAGTCAAACAATAAAATCAAACACTGTTGTCCAGATTTTGGACAGATTTACACAATCAAATAGAACTATCAATAACTAGAGTTCCATACCTCAAAAAATAGTGATTGAGGATCATTTGGAAAGCTTATATAAATGTCTACAAACTTGTTATTATCACCGAAGGTTAATTCTAGACTTAACAAGGTCAAACAGTGCAAAGAAGAAGTTATGTCCAGGATTTGGACAGATTCCAACACTGCACAAAGAACAGCCATATCTGGAGTTTCAAAATATTTCAAACTATGAACGTGGACTTTTCGGAAAGCTTATTTAATTACCTACACTTTTGTTATTATCATCTTGAGTTGATTCTACAGCAATTTAGGTCAAACAACTTGGGCAAACATCCCTGTCCACATTCTGGACAGATTTGATCATCCAACTTCAAATAGCTATAACTGGAGTTCTAGGTCATTAAAAGATATGATCCTTAACAATTTAGAAATCTCAAGAAATATACTACAACTTTCTTTTTATGGTCAAGAGATGATTTCCTAGTTAAGACAGCTCAACAACTTCATTTCTCCGATCTGTCCAGAAGGGAGGACAGACTTGACCTGAATCTTATAAAATCCATAACTCTTAGTCTAACAGGCCTAAAATCATGAAATTTTAGGACAAGATAGATACAAAAGTTAACTACAACTTTCTTATTATAGTTAACAAGTGATTCGCAAGTTAAAATAACTTAAACAGCTCATTTCTTCAGATTCATCCAGAGAGTAAAACAGATTCGATTTGGTAACTTAGAAAATCTATAACTCCTAATCTAGCTGGCCTAAAATCATGAAATTTTCGGACAAGCTAGATACAGAAGTTAGCTACAACTTTGGTAACTCCTAATCTAGCTGGCCTAAAATCATGAAATTTTCGGACAAGCTAGATACAGAAGTTAGCTACAACTTTGGTATTTAACACGTTCACAGAAAACATGGTTTACCTAATGAAAATAGCTACCCAACAGATTCTGGTCATGCAGCCGCACCAACACATAAGTGAGATCAAAATCATTACTTGATTTCTAAATAAGATCACACATGACCAAATGGTTTTCATGGTGTGTAACAGCTACTCAAGGGTTACTAAAAACAGAAGTTAATTCTAGTTACCTTCTATAATCTTGCTCATAGAATTATTATCTAATCACGAAACGATTAGAGTTTAATACTTAATATTATTATATTATATGGTTAAGTGACTAAGTGCTATACTTAACAAGGGTCATTAAAGTGTTTAAGTTGATCATCAGAGCTGAACCATGTATTTGTTCTAATCAAAATCAGCAAGATCTAATTGGTTAGCTCAGGCTTTACTAACTACCACCTTATTAATTAAATATAAAAATTAGTGTTTAACTAAAGTTTGTCAAATGGAGTCCAAACTTTTTGTGATGGTGGGTTACAGTAAATAAATGTTACAAAATAATTCTGAGAATTTTTGGATTATTATTTTGACCTACAGAAATGATTTAAGTTTTAAGCATTACTTAATTATTTAAATGGGCCTAGAATAAGGATGAAACTTATTTTGTCCAAATGACCTCAAAAGCTCCATCACATGACACAAAAAGAAGCAAAAATAGTTTCATGATTTTTGGACAATTAAATAAGCCTATAGAAATTATTCAAAGTGCATTTATTAATTAAATGACCTTTTTAAATCACCATTAAAATTTATCCAAACACCAAGTCTCATATTTTTAATATGTAGACCACTGCATCAAGAACACAACAAAATTTGTTTCACAATTTTTGGAGCAGTATTTATTTACTTATGCATTTATCTATTTTCAGCACATTTACTTGATTTCAGAAATGGAAAAAATGTGAAATCCCTAAACTTATTGGTCCGGACTTAGCCCAAAGCTGCAGAAGGGCGAGCCCGGGGTCAGGCCAAGACCGAGGCTTGACCGACCACGACCGTGGCTCTGTCCGTGCGCCGGCCGGCAGCTATGCCGCGGAGTTCACCGGCGGCGAGGACTCCAGCCACGGCAAGGGTAGCGGCGTGCCCAGGACGCTCCCGCAGACCGACTTAGGGGGTTAACGGACAGGATTAGGACTCCACATAAGCACAACAGCGGCCATGGCGGTCCGCCCAATTTGACACGGCAGCGCGAGGTGCTGCGATGGCTGTGGTGCGGCAGAGACCTCAAGGATAGGTGCGAAAGCTCAAGGGTGCTCACCCCGTCCTGATGCTCGCGCTGGTGAAGGAGGTGGTGGTGCAGAACATGATCGACCATGGCGGCGGCGGCTCCATTTGCTTGAACCGACGGCGAAGCGGCGTCCCGGCGCGGTCGAGGTGGTAGAGACCAAAATAGCAGGTCGATAGGGTTCAGGGCGGTGTGGCGAAGCTTGGACGGGCACTGGTTTGTCTCAGGGTTCGCCAGGACGAGCGGCCTTGGAGGAACCGAAGCTCGCGGCCATGGCGGACGCCGTGGCGGAAAACGGTGGCACGGCCGGCTCTGGCTGCGAGGGTTGGCGCGAGTGGATCAGAGAGCTTCGCAAAGACGTGGTGAAGCCGTCTGCATGAGCTATTGAGCAGTGGTGGGGCGTTGGCGAAGAATTCGCCGGCCAGACGAAGCTCAGCTCCGACGGCGGTTCAGAACAGAGAAAAGGGAGAAGAGAATGAAATGGGAGAGGGAAGTGTTAGAAATAATCATGACTTGAATTAGTTTTAAGTCTATGCATATAGAATAGATGTCAGTCACGTTTTGTGTAAACGTGCTTGGCTCAGTTGTAGCTGGATACGTGATGCGTTCACGTTGGCCGGAGTCATTAGAGTGCATGTAGTTTGTTAGCATTGCATTAGTCGGTTGATAGCCAAGTCTTCGACGTGTGGCGGACGGAGGCAGGATGTGGCATGCACAGAAGGCGCAGATAAGCTGGAGACCGAGTCTCGTGGAGAGTAGCGGCTCTGCACAAAGTTTGGACTAGTGGGCGTTCGTGCGCATGGTGACTGGCTTAGTAGTTGCGTGGGTGCTGGGTTGCCATGGCTATAAAGCCGGATGTAATCGCTGTGTCGAGTTAGTCTCAGAGTCAATAAAAAGCCAACATACAGGCCGTCCGGCGGCCGGGGCGTTCGTCGCCGGCAAAGCTCCTGTCTATTGCATTGTTCATCTTCCACCTCGCGTTCGTGTGCGTGCGTTCCTCGGCAAAGCTAACAATTGGTATCGGAGCTAGGGAGATGGAAGGTGATGGTGAGAAGGGAAGTGGTAGCAGCTCGCCGCGTATGGTCATGGTGGAGCGTGTCACTGCCGTGGCGGGAGAGATTCCGAAGCTGACGAAGACGAACTACCGCGAGTGGGCACTTGAAGTGCAGTGCAACCTGGAGGGCATGGAGCTCTGGGATGCCGTGGAGGGCGGCAACGCCGAGCGCGGCAAGGATCGACGGGCACTAGCTGTCATCCTACGCGGTGTGCCGCCGGAGATGAAGTCTGGGCTCGTCGCGAAGAAGACGGTCAAGGAGGCTTGGGAGGCGATCAAGTCGCTGCGCATGGGAGACACGCGTGTGCAGGAAGCCAAGGCGCAGCACCTCCTCAAGCAGTTCGAGAACGCGGCGTTCAAGGACGGCGAGGCGATCGACGACTTCGCCGTGAGGATCGGCTCCATCGCTGCGGAGCTGCGCGAGTTGGGCGAGAACATGGAGGACGAGCGGGTCGTCAAGAAGATGCTGCGGGTTGTGCCATCGAGGTTCAACCAAATCGCGTGCTCCATCGAGATGTTCGCCGACTTCAAGAAGATGTCGCTGGAGGAGCTCGTCGGCAGGCTGCGCGTGGCGGAGGAACGGTGCGGCGGCACTGAACTTGGAGGTGAACGCACGGGGCAGCTGCTCCTCACAGAGAAGCAGTGGGAGGCGCGTCGTCGTCAGCGACGCAACAAGGATCATGCACGTGCGGGCGATGCGCTGAACAGCCATGGTGGTGGCCGCGACAGCAACAACGACGACGACGGGAGCAGCAGCACCTACTTCGAGAACGGCGAGCGCATGTCAAAGAACAAGAAAGGCAAGTGCTACGAGTGTGGCCAGCGTGGGCATTTAGCTCGTGAGTGTCCCAAGAAGAAGCAGGAAGAGGCGCTGCTTGCAACGGCCGATGACGAGGCGACCCTTCTGTGATGCAGCGTTGAGTACGCAAGTCAAGATTAGGGGAGACAATGTTAGAAATAATCATGACTTGAATTAGTTTTAAGTCTATGCATATAGAATAGATGTCAGTCACGTTTTGTGTAAATGTGCTTGGCTCAGTTGTAGCTGGATACGTGATGCGTTCACGTTGGCCGGAGTCATTAGAGTGCATGTAGTTTGTTAGCATTGCATTAGTCGGTTGATAGCCAAGTCTTCGACGTGTGGCGGACGGAGGCAGGATGTGGCATGCACAGAAGGCGCAGATAAGCTGGAGACCGAGTCTCGTGGAGAGTAGCGGCTCTGCACAAAGTTCGGACTAGTGGGCGTTCGTGCGCATGGTGACTGGCTTAGTAGTTGCGTGGGTGCTGGGTTGCCATGGCTATAAAGCCGGATGTAATCGCTGTGTCGAGTTAGTCTCAGAGTCAATAAAAAGCCAACATACAGGCCGTCCGGCGGCCGGGGCGTTCGTCGCCGGCAAAGCTCCTGTCTATTGCATTGTTCATCTTCCACCTCGCGTTCGTGTGCGTGCGTTCCTCGGCAAAGCTAACAGGAAGGAGAAAATGGAGTAGGCAAGAAGGAGCCGGCACACTGTAGAGCTCGCCACCGCGCTTGGAAGCGCCACGCGGAGGACACGCGCCACGCGGTCGGCCAGCGAGACGCGGCGGCGACGGTTCCGCTTGCCGCCTGCCCAGGCCACTGTTCTTCCCCAAATTGCCCTCGATTTTGTATAGGAACTCCAGAATCTACTAAAATAAAAGTTGCTCTAAATATTCTGATCTACAACTTTTATTTAAGGAGCAACTGCAAAATATGTGCAGATTTTAAAATCATAACTCGAATTTGAATTGCCCTTAAACCTAAATTCAAAATTACTTTTGAATTTGTTTAATAACTTCAAATTTGGTAAATATAAAAGTTGTTTCTTATAATATTATCTACAACTTTGCTTTTGGTCTCATACCAAAATTATGCATATTTTTCAAACTATAGTAAAGGGGGGTAAATCTGATTTTGAAATCAAATTTCAATTTGAGATTCAATTAAACTTATTTCTCCAATTACTTTAGATTTTCTTCAAAGACTTCAAATTCTGTATGAATAGAAGTTGTTTCATTTAATCTCCTTTACAACTTTACTTAAGGTACCAAGTTCTAATTCTTTCTAGTTTTTGAATTTTAGTTTAAGGGTTAAATTTGGAATTTAAGTAATTTCAAATTTATTCAAGTTCTATACCGAATCAGTGAAAATTTTGAATACCAAAGTTGTACCTTTCAACAAGAGTCACATGTTTGCTTTTAAGTTCATGTTGAGATTTAGCTTACTTTTTGACTTATAAAAAAAGGATAAAAGAACTATTTAAAAATTAGGGTTTTTGCTAATTTGAAACCTTCCATATTTGAGGAATTTAATTAGGGGTCTTTTGGTGTTCATTACTAGCAATCAACCTCACTGTTGATTAGAGCAAAAGTTGACCCAACAAATGGTGCCCTAGTTGGCCCAAGTTTATTTAAGAAAGTTCATTTTAGAATTAACTAGAGTTTTCTTAAGTTTGATTTTAGGTCGTCATTTCATGTGATACACATAAGACATTCATACAACACACATAAACAAGCATGGAAATCATCACACATGATATGCTTGTATGCCATGACACTAGATGATTATGCATACTAATCGCCATACTTTGAGTTTTAATTAATGCTTAACACCAGGGGTGTTACAGCTCCTCCCCCTTAAAGAAATCTCTTCCGGAGATTTTAGAAGCACCTAAAGTCTGAGGTTAAGTAACGGAAAAGGAAACATGTCAAGAAGGTTTACAGACAAGAAGTTCACAAAGCAGTTGAGGTTGTTTCGTGATTACAACCGAGAGCAAAACCTAGTTTCAAAAACAAGGTAGTGGATATTTGGGTGGCATGAACGAGTATTATCAAGAGTGAGAGCGTACATTGGTTGCGGGCTATAATGGATCATGACTGCTGACCTCGATACCAGCGCGCGCCGAACGAAAACTTGTGTAGGCCGTCACACAAGATTCTTCGGGTTCCGTCGCGGCACCGTGGTCACGATCATGGCACCACAATAGAGCACAACTTCTGTAACTCTCATCTTGTATTAAGGAAATTATAACCAAATCTTGGGTTGGTTATAATTACAAGGGTTTAAAGAAAATTACATGGAATATGGTTCTGAACTCCCATTTGGGCGTCCAAAAACGAAAGCACGTTAATAGTGAACTAGAAAGAATCATGACAAACGGCCTGGATATTAGCGAGCGCCCAGCAGTAACACCATATGGTGGCCGGCCATAGGTGACCCCAGGTTTCGACTCCTTTATCCAGTCCACGGATCATGGTTCCTTCATAGGACACAATCTCAGGAACTTTCGACCATCATTCGTTATTTTCACAGTATCAAACAAATAGCACGTATCAATTTAGGGCATGACACGCACATGAAGAAAGGACCAAGGATGTTACCATGATTCTGGTTTTATGTAGTGGAATATATAAAGATATCCAAAGTTCTCAACGACCAGAACTTAGTAAAGGGGTAACTGAATCCAGGGACGAATCTCTATTAGGGGATCATAGCTGTTCTCAGAATTAGAGGAGAGTTTAGCACATTATTTTATTATTATGCACGATATCATGTATGCTCGTCCTATACGGCCTCACACTGTCAGGAGTTTTCTACCTCCATTATGTTAGTTAGATATAGGGCTATACTTAATACATTAGCTTTCCTGGTGTCTACTATTGGAGTCACTAATAGCTCCACAAAGTTCTTAAGCAAGAAATTGAGGAAAGAACATTTTTAGTTTGTTACATTCAAAAACTTTTAGATTAAGAAATCATTTTGAAGTTTTTCAAAAGTAATGTTGTAACTATCCCCCTCGAAGAAGATCCTGCTCCGATACCATTTGTGGCAGAACCTCCCGGCAATGTGGCCCACCTGCACACATTATCATTTCCCAGAGCTCCGATGACTGTGCATGTGTATCACGTTACTGGAAAGATCCGTCGGGAGTCCCCGAGAGAACCCCGAATAATCTACGAGTTACAGGATCATCCTCACCCTGAGTGAAATAACTACAACATTACAACAGTTGATACAAAATAACATCGGAGCGCGGAAGCAAGGTAAGATAAAATTTTACAAAGCATGAATAAGTTACATTTTAAATAAACTTTACTTGGATTGCGGGAGAAGAGCAGCACTACAGAGCCAGACTTAGGTAGAGCACCTAAGTCGAAGAGAGAACCACCAGATCATATCGAGCCCACGGACATGATCAAGATTGACACCAGAAGCTAAAACCTGCAACAGGGGATTAACAAACCCTGAGTACATGAGGGTACTCAACAACACTTACCCGACTAAGAAAAAGACTCCAAGGGCATGCTGGCTTAAGGGATGTAGTGGGGCTAGCAGGAGAGAAGAGCTTTGCAGAAAAAGCTTTCTACTAGTTCATCCTATTTTCAAGTTTTAGCGGTGCATTAAGTTATTAAGCAGTATCCACTTTGCACCTATCTAAATCAAACACTTGTCTAAGCATCACATCTCATGATAAACTTTTCTTGCCATCATCTTGACTTGATTAAACTACGCTGAAGGTGCGAGGACGAGTCTCCTTTTCTCGTGGAGCAAACGACGATTCGAACCGCTTGATCTACCCAGCTGGGACTTCCTTATCACACGACATATGCAAGACCGAACTTGCATATATCAACCTTCCCGTGGATCCGCTCAAACCGGACCGGAGCCGCGCCACCCGGAAGTACAGTACACCACCGCCCTACAACGGCCTTGATGAGTAACGTCCATCAATGGACCGAGCCAGTGCGCGGGTGCGCCGTTCCAGTAAAAGCATAGCCACAATAGGGCTTACCGTAGCATGTGACCAGTACTAACAAATAGCTCTCGATCCAACGGGCCAACAGCGGACGGGTCCTAAGCGACACAGGCGGAAACACTACACCAGGACTCCATTCTTGTGCAAGTTACCCGCCCGGTCTCAGTTTAAATATTATCATCATATTAGGGTTCTCACGACCCATAGACAGAGTCAAAGAGAGAAAAGGTAAAACCTATATCTCGCGAACGATGAAACCATCGATCGACTTCTACCGATGTCTAAGCATTGCTAAGCATTTGAGATCGTTTTATCACTACTGATGGGATATCATCAGGGGATTATCTGGAAATCCAAGGTATTCATGCAACAACGGTTTCATTCAACTCCTACTTACTTAATACACATTTCACAAGACCTATAGTGTAATAAAGTATTTGTAAAACAGAGAGGGCTTGCCTGTGTTGCAGAGAAGATAGGTGTGACGGAACGACCCTAATCCCATGGCCCACGTGTCCCTGTCAACCTCTGACAGCTGAACCCATGTTCCATGTGATTAAGACCTGTTCGCCACCGGGCTACATTAGTGCCCAATGTCCGCAGGATCATCTCACAATTCGGTTACAGCATTGCATACTTTTACAAATAACATCGGAATAAAGAGCGGAAGACTTAAATAACATTAGTTTTACAAAGCAGGGTTCCAAATAGAAATTAAGGTGCAGTTATTACAAACCAAGTTCTGATAATAGAAATAGACATAGGCAACATAGTGGAGAACAACAAAGATACTTATAATCAACTAGCCCGCGGGTGTACAACTATTCTTCGGCCTCATCGGCCTCTTCCTGGACGATGGTCACGCAGCAGGGTGCAAGACACATCGGGGACTCTGTCATACCTACAGCATGGGTAACAAACCCTGAGTACTGGGGTACTCAACAAGACTTACCCGACTAAAGAAAAGGGAGAAGACTCAGGAATGAGAGGCTTAGGGTAGTCAAGGTAAGGCTTAAGCAAGATCAGGTATTTTGCAGAAAAGCATTTTGTAAACCTTATTTTATTTTGGAAAGATTCAGTATTCCTCAATTCTTCATCGTTCATGATTCATTTTACATTTCAAAACATACCTAGTTGAGAACCACTCTCTGTTGACAGTCAGTGACCAAGTCTCCATAACCGAGGAGCAACGTTAATCCGGATAAATAATAATCAGCTGAGGATCCCTATCCACACTGCATATGTAGCACCCAAGCTTGCATATGCCAACTCGTCTACCACGATTCCTCCAAGATTGGACTGGTCCTACGCCACCCGGAAGTACAGTACACCACTCCTTTCCAGGTACGACGACCACGTGGATACATGCTACTTCCGCCATCTCTCCACTCCCAGTGCGCGGTTGTCGGTCCCAATCAAGGATTTCTCGGAGCCAGAGCTTTCCGAAGTATGTGAATAGTTACAAGTCTTGACCAGCAGGCCCCCATACGGATGGTCCCTAATTTTCCAGCCAGAACTATACCTTGGTTATATCTCACCCAAGCGTAATAGTCCCGTCAGTTTTTCAACCCTGTCCCGGTCGGTGTCAACTGTTGAGTCCCGGACTACAACATGACGGCACCGTACGCTCGGACAACCTCTCCTCGCTATTGACTAGGTATGGATCAGATACCTAGCCAACAGCCGGGGAGTAAGACCAAATTCCCATAAACATTCCTTAAGTGATCACACTTTTGAAATTGGCATTTTATTGCAAAGTCTAATTCAATAAGCATTGCTAAGCATTTTTCAAATACTTTTGAAAAGCAGGTATCGGGTGTATCAGTGGTCAAGGTGGATAGTGCATCAATTAGGATAGCACACAACTCCTATAAACCTAATGCAATAATTTAACTCAAAAGCATTTAAGGAAATCATTTTATAAATTCAAGGAAAGGGTTAAATGCACCGGGGCTTGCCTTGAAGAGCAAAGAGGGCAGGCTCGAGGGCGGCAGGGCAGTTGTCGGAGCTCGGGGTAGCCTCAGGAACAGGTTCGTCGGCGGCTGCCTCGATCTTGACGCCTTTTTCGGTGACTATACGAATGCAATGATGCATGCTCATGAGTATGCTAGTATGAACAATGCAACACAGGGCATACAACATGAACCTTAATCACCTTTTCTGTTCTTCTTAATTATTTAAAAAGGTCATTTTATGAAGTTGCTCCAAAAATTACCAAATTAATCACATAAGTTCATTATGGTGTAGATAGATGGCAAAACAAATTTCATAATTTTTGGAGGTCATTAAGGTGCTCAAATAAAATCAGACATTAATTAACAAAAAGCACTATTTAACAATTAAAGATAAATGCTCAAAAATCAACTTATTCCAAAAGACTTCAAAATTTCACCAGAGACTAAACATGGCATAGGAAGCTCACAAAAATTTATCTCATGATTTTTGTTGGAGTTATAAATGATTTTCTAAAAATCCAGAACTATCCATTTATTAATTAAAAATAGGGATTTTATATTTTCAAATTATTGCAGAAAAGTCAAGTTTCATATTTTTATAAAATACTACACAGTGCATGGAGCATACCATAATTTTATCAGGATTTAAGGAACAACAGATTAATTCACACAAAAAAGAGAAAACAGAACACTATTCACACTCTTTCAAAAAGGAAAAAGAAAAGAGCGCTGTGCTCCTTCCTCGCAGGGGCTCGGGCGAATCGCGGCGAGGCGGACAGCAGGGCTCGGGCGAGGCGGAAACAAGCGTTTCGTCCGAGGCCTGGCCGGGAGGCTCGGGCGAAGCGGAGACAAGCGTTTCGTCCGAGGCCTGGCCGGGAGGCTCGGGCGAAGCGGAGACAAGCGTTTCGTCCGAGGCCTGGCCGGGAGGCTCGGGCGAAGCGGAGTGGAAGCAGAGACCGGGGGCTTCGAGTGCTTACCACGGGTCGGAGGCAGGGCTCGGCTGCTTCGAGGGAGCGCGGTTCGCAGGCGTGCTCGAGGGTGTGGCTCGGGAACGTGCTCGAGGGTGAGGCTCGAGGGTGAGGCTCGACACGTGCTCGAGGGTGAGGCTCGACACGTTCGAGAGATGCGGCTCGAGGGTGAGGCTCGACACGTTCGAGAGATGCGGCTCGAGGAAGGAGACAGCCGCGGCGGCACTCCGGCGATTCGGCGACCCTGTACACCAGGCACGGCCACCAGTAGCCGGTTAGGGGCGCAAGAAGGCAAGGAAGATGAAGCAGGGGTCAAAGAAAAATGATCATGGCCGGAGAGTGGGGATTTCCCGAACCCGAGCTCACCGGTGTTTCGCCGGAGTTTGGGAAGATGGGGTTACGCCGGGCGATTGGAGGCGGGGGAGGTAAAATTGAGGGGCTGGGAAGCTTCGTGAGCTCAAGGCGGAGCTTTCGGGCTAGGTGGTTGAGCGGCGGGAGCTTCGGAGTGGGCTGGCGACGGCGGCGGAGACGAGTGAGGAGCTCGGATTCCGGCGGTCCCTTTTATAGGCACGGTCGGGGACGGTAGAGAGCACGGGATGGTGTGGATGAGCTCGGCCGAGGCGTGCGCACTCGATTGCAAGCCGGCGAGAGGACGGGCGTGCACCCAGGGCCTGGGCGAAGGCTCGCTGGTGACGGCCACGCGGCGGCGTCGTGCTGGGAGCAGTGGGGGACGGGCGCGGAGGTCAACTGGCGCGCGCGTGCAGATAAGAATGATGGCGCTGTTCTGAGGGCGACGGGGCGGGGTGGTCAGGCGGCTGCCAGACGCGTGGCGCAAGCGGCGCTGGCGCGCGGCCATGGCCGGGACCCCCTAGCTGTAGGTTGAAGACGAACAGGGCTAGGTCTTAGGGTTTGACTATGGGCTGATTTCTGAATTTGCAAATTACTTCCAAAACTTGAACTGAGCAGCAAAAACTCAAAATACCAAAGTTGTGCAGAAAAAGGAGATCTATAACTTTGTCAAAAAGAATATTTTCAAATTCCAAACAGTTTTTGAATTAAATATGAAATCAGAAAAGGGGACACTTTTAAGATTTGAATAATTTCAAAATTACTTTTGATTTTATATAGAAACTTGAAAATCTGTAAATACCAAAGTTGTTCCTCTTGACAAGATCTACAACTTTGCTTTTTGGACCAAGTCCAAATTTTGAATAGTTTTTAACTTATTAAAAGAGGGGTAAAAACCAGGGTTTGGAAACTAGGGCTTTTCAAAAGGGATTTGAAATCTGTTTTTGCTTTTGGGTTTTTGAACAACACAACAGAGCTTCAAGACACAAAACTGAACAAGAAAATACACAAGCAAGTCACAGAGGTGAAATTACCATTTTGCCCTTAAAGGAAGATTTGGGCTTTTAGGGTTTTCGAAAAAGAAATCATCACACAGGTATTAAGCAAACTTAAATGCATGACAAGAATGATTAATGACTAAAGATGATGATGACATGTCAGGTTAATTACATATTAAACACCAGAGGTGTTACAGCCTTCCCCCTAAAAGAAATCTCGCCCCGAGATTCTGCGTCTAGAGAAGGACAAAGGCAAAACCTTACATCTACAGAGTATCGAGAAAGTCGGGATAGTTCTTTGCTAAGAAGTCTTCGGATTCCCAGGTGGCTTCTTCTTCAGAGTGTTGGTTCCACTGGATCTTGTACCATCTTGTGGTAGTTCTTCGGGTAACACGGTCCTTGGAATCCAACACACGAACTGGATACTCCGAGTACGGCAGATCAGGTTCTAACTCAACACCTTCAACTTCCACCATGTGTTCGGGTACTCGGAGGCACTTCTTGAGTTGTGAGACGTGAAACACATTATGAACTGCTGAAAGATGATCGGGCAAACTCAGTTTGTAAGCTACCTTGCCACAACGATCCAGAATTTCAAACGGACCAATGTAGCGGGGTGCTAACTTTCCTTTGACTCCAAAACGAGTGACTCCTTTGGTGGGTGAGACCTTCAGGTACACATAATCCCCGATCTCGAACTGCAGAGGTCGACGTCTCTTGTCAGCATAACTTTTCTGTCGAGACTGTGCAATCTTCATGTTCTCTTGTATTTGCTTGACTTTCTCTTCCATATCTTTTACTAGATCAATCCCAAAGAATTCCCTTTCTCCAGGTTCAGACCAACTGAGAGGTGTACGACAACGGCGACCGTACAGTGCTTCAAAGGGTGCCATCTTGATGCTTTCTTGGTAGCTGTTATTATATGAGAATTCTGCCAAGGGCAAACAGTCATCCCAAGTATCTGCGAAGGTGAGCACACATGCTCTCAACATATCCTCTAACACTTGGTTGACTCGCTCAGTTTGTCCATCTGTTTGTGGATGATATGCTATACTATGCAAGAGCTTGGTTCCAAGTGAGGCATGGAACGCTTTCTAGAACTTTGCGACAAACTGGGTACCACGATCAGAGATAATGGTTTTGGGTATGCCATGGAGTTTTACTATGTTGTTCTTGTACAAGGTGGCATAAGTGGGGACGGTGTAACTGGTCTTCACTGGCAGGAAGTGAGCTTGCTTAGTAAGGCGATCCACGATCACCCATATGGAATCAAAACCTCTCGATGTCTTGGGTAGACCATTGATAAAGTCCATACTGATATCGTCCCATTTCCAAGCAGGTACAGGTAAAGGTTGCAATTCTCCTCCGGGCTTCATGTGCACGGCTTTGACTTTCTGGCAGGTATCACACTGAGCGACATACCGGGCGATCTCAATCTTCATCTTTGTCCACCAGAATTTCTGCTTCAAATCCTGGTACATTTTGTTGCTGCCGGGGTGGATGGAGAATCTAGTCAAGTGTGCTTCATCAAGGATTAACTTTCTTAACTCAGGCACTTTAGGAACTACTAACCGATTCTTAAACCATACTACTCCTGCATCATCAATCCTGAAACAATCAGCCTTTCCGGATTGGACCTTTTCGATGATGTGCTTGATTCCAGGGTTATCTTTTTGTGCAGCGATGATCTGCTCTCTGATAGGGGTTTCTATTCTGATATTATTCAGAGTTCCTTGTGGAATCATTTCAATATTCAACTCTTCCAGCTCATAACACAAAGAAGAATCATAGGGTTTCATCATCAGACAATTGCAATATGACTTGCGACTGAGCGCATCGGCAACCACATTCGCCTTACCCGGATGGTAATGCACTTCAAGATCATAGTCCTTAATTAACTCAAGCCATCTTCTCTGCCTCATATTCAGTTCCTCTTGAGTGAAGATATACTTCAGGCTTTTGTGATCAGTGTACACATTACAGGTACTGCCCAACAGATAATGACGCCAGATCTTTAAGGCATGCACTGCTGCTGCTAACTCGAGATCATGAGTTGGGTAATTCTCTTCATGTCGCTTAAGCTGTCGGGAGGCATATGCGATCACTCGACCTTCTTGCATCAAAACACAGCCCAAACCAGTACCAGATGCATCACAGTAGACATCAAAGGGTTTCTCGATGTTCGGCTGGGCTAGCACAGGTGATGTGGTTAACAATTTCTTCAGAGTTTGAAAGGCTTGCTCACAGGCTGGTGACCAGACAAACTTCACAGAATTCTTTACTAACTCAGTGATAGGCTTGGCGATTCTTGAGAAATCTGGGATGAATCGACGATAATATCCTGCCATTCCCATAAAGCTGCGGACTTGATGAACAGTGGTAGGTGGCTTCCAATCCAGAATGTCTGCCACTTTACCAGGGTCAACTGACACACCTTCAGCGGAAAGGACATGACCAAAAAAATGTATCTGATCTAACCAGAACTCACATTTACTGAACTTGGCATACAGCTGATGTTCTCTGAGACGGGATAGAACAATACGAAGATGTTCGGCATGATCTTCAGGGGTTTTTGAGTAGACAAGGATGTCGTCAATGAACACGACCACAAATTTATCAAGCTCTGGCATGAACACAGAGTTCATGAGGTACATGAAATGAGCGGGGGCATTGGTCAAACCGAAGGACATGACCAAGTACTCATATAGGCCGTATCTGGTGGTGAAGGCTGTTTTAGGAATATCTTCAGGACGAATCTTTATTTGGTGGTAGCCAGATCTGAGGTCGATCTTGGAGAATACTTTGGCTCCAGCTAACTGGTCAAAGAGAAGATCAATACGAGGCAAGGGATATTTATTTTTGATGGTGACCTCATTGAGTGGGCGATAATCAATGCACATTCTGAGAGTCTTGTCTTTCTTCTTTACAAAGATTGCAGGACAGCCCCAAGGAGACGAGCTTGGGCGAATGAGGCCCTTATCCAGCAATTCTTGTAATTGGATTTTTAGTTCTGCCAACTCTCTGGGAGGCATTCGATAAGCTCTGCGGGATATAGGAGCAGTCCCGGGCTTTAGCTCTATGGCAAACTCAACATCACGGTCAGGAGGCAGACCAGGTAAATCCTCTGGAAAAACATCAGGGAATTCGCAGACCACGGGGATGTCTCTGGTTTCCAGAACATAGATGGTATTTATTTGAGTGGCTGCTGGTTTTTGAGGCATTGGAAGTTGGAGAAAGAGTTTGGAGGTACTGTTAGGAATGTCCACTCTCACAACTCTATTCAGGACGTCAATCATGGCTTTATACTGGCACATCCAATTCATGCCTAGAATGACATCTATCTCCTGATCACGAAGCACTATCATGGTGGTGGGAAATACATGTTCCCCCAACATTACTGGTATACTGCGAACCACTTCCTTAGTACTTATACGCCCTCCAGGCGAAAATATGCAGAAACTTTCTTTTAAAACCTCAATTGATATCTCATGCTTGATGACAAAAGTACGACTGATGAAGGAATGCGATGCACCAGAATCAAACAACACAACTGCACGGTGATTGGTAACAGGAAACCTACCGACCATGACGGGCTCCCCTTCTGGTATATCGCTGACAGCGGTGTAGTAGACTTGTCCGTGCTTCTTGACAATCTTGCCCTTCTGAGCATGCTGCTGCTGTGCACGGTGCTGCTGCTGAGATCCTCCAGGATTCTTCTGAGTATTCTGGGCATACCTCTTGGGCTTTGGGCACTCACGAGACCAGTGACCAAGCTGGCCGCAGTTGTAACAGGGATGGTTGTAGGCTGTTTGTGGAGTGGTGATACGAACACCTGGGGCGTTCGGCTGTGTGGCACTCTGCTGGTTGGCATTATGGGTGGTGGCCGCGGTACGGACGACCACTTGCTGGTTGGGGTAAGGTAGGCGATTTTGGTGGTGACTGGGGTGGTATATGATCCTCTGGCGCTTCTGACCGCCAGAGAAACTGCTGGATCCTGCTTTCTTCTTCTTCTCCTCCTCTTGGTACTGACGGTTGCTCTCTTCAAAAGCGACAGCCCGGTCAACAGCATCATGATACGAACCGGTCAGGTTATTGGACAGACTTCTGCGGATCTTAGGATGCAGACCTCTAAGGAAACAATCCCTCTTCTTTTCATCTGTGTTGACATACTCTGAGGCATACTGGCTAAGATGGTTGAACTGACCCACATACTGCATTACTGTGGAGTCCTTCTGCTGTAGTGCCAGAAACTGATCAAGCTTCATCTTCATTAATCCTGAAGGGATGTGATGTGCACGGAAAGCGGTGCGGAACTCTTCCCAGGTCAACTGATGACCTTCTGGCTGGGCAGCCAACAGGTTGGCATACCAAGCGCTTGCTGGACCACGAAGCTGCTGGGAAGCGAACCGGGGCTTCTGGATGTCGGTACAGCGAAGAAGACTGAACTTTTGCTCCATAGTGCGGAGCCAATCATCAGCTTCAAGGGGTTCATCTGCTTTGGTAAAAACTGGTGGACGGGTCTCGGTGAAATCCACATATGTAGTCTCACGGGTGATGTCGTGACGATCACGGTGACCATTGTTCTGCTGCCCCTGATTTTGAGCCATCAGGTTAGCAGCGGCTGCCAAGGCTGCAATGGCATCTGCTAGCGTAGCAGGAACAGGTGGAGGGTTTGGAAGGTTGGCATCATCAGAACCTCCAGCTCCAGTGCGAGTGTTTACAGGCATCTGTTAAGCAACTTGGAACTTAGCATTCATAGATAGGGTTCTGAAAACAACAGACTGATAGCTTCTTCTGATACAAAGACTGATAGATTGATAAAGATGACTGACAGACACAACTGACCGATAAGGGAAAAAAGGTACGAAAAGAAAGATACAGACTGACTTAACAAAAGACAGACTAACGCTCCCAAACCTAGACTAAGGTTTTAGGTAAGCAGGTGGTACAGACACACGGGATCTCCATCTCCTAAAGACGGGTCTAGTCCTCATCGATGATGATCATTTCTTCGTCGTCGTCTTCTTCGAGGATGAGCTCAGGCTCTTCCTCCTCGTCTTCAGCGTGGACGTCCTCAGCAGGTTCAATTTCTTCGTCCACGTCTGGCTCTTGTTCCACATCGGGTTCTTCCACTACTCCGTCCTCAGGGTCTTCCATAACCGGGGGTACCAAGGGGTGGAGTTGATCATACAGCTGATGCACTTCCTCATGAAGCATATCATTGAACTGTTCAATCTGAGCTGTGTACTGCTGCAGTCCGTGGAGCTCGGCTCTGGTAACGTCCTCGCGGGTCCAAGCATCATTGCGCTGCTCGATAGCGCGAACCGTGTTCCGGTTGGCCTGCTCCAGGGAAGCTCGTGCCTCATAAAACTCCAGGCGTGAGTGGTAGAAGTCATGCTCCAAGTTCTTCAGCTCAGCCTTCAGATCCTTGATCTCCTCCTTCAGGTTCTTACGGGTGCGGCGGGGAAAGCGACGACCGTTGGAAGATTCTCCAGTCTCCTCCCCAGCGCGTGGTGCCAGCTGGTGGCGTGGCACACCATGCGGTCCAGTCGACTTGCGGGCAGTCAGCTTGATGCGAGCCATGTCTGGATAAGAGAAGATGGATGAGAAAGGCTAGCAAGAACAGGTAAAGGCATACTACCCCAACGAACTTAGAGAGGAAGTTAACTTAAGTGATTATGACATGATGCATGAATCGTTCCTACGGAACAAAGCAATGCAATAAATAAATAAGGTACATAGGGCTTAAAAATATGTTGTTCCACTAGCTAGTGTTGCCATATGAGAGACAAGATGAGAGAAGCAATTTGGACTCAAAGTAGTCAAGTTTAGTTTGTTTGGACTCGAAAGGTCTTTTGAAGTTTTCGCAAAAACGAACACTGCAACGTTAAAGTGAGATGCTCCGATACCACTCTGTGACGGAACGACCCTAATCCCATGGCCCACGTGTCCCTGTCAACCTCTGACAGCCGAACCCATGTTCCATGTGATTAAGACCTGTTCGCCACCGGGCTACATTAGTGCCCAATGTCCGCAGGATCGTCTCACAATTCGGTTACAGCATTGCATACTTTTACAAATAACATCGGAATAAAGAGCGGAAGACTTAAATAACATTAGTTTTACAAAGCAGGGTTCCAAATAGAAATTAAGGTGCAGTTATTACAAACCAAGTTCTGATAATAGAAATAGACATAGGCAACATAGTGGAGAACAGCAAAGATACTTATAATCACCCAGCCCGTGGGTGTACAACTATTCTTCGGCCTCATCGGCCTCTTCCTGGACGATGGTCACGCAGCAGGGTGCAAGACACATCGGGGACTCTGTCATACCTGCAGCATGGGTAACAAACCCTGAGTACTGGGGTACTCAACAAGACTTACCCGACTAAAGAAAAGGGAGAAGACTCAGGAATGAGAGCCTTAGGGTAGTCAAGGTAAGGCTTAAGCAAGATCAGGTATTTTGCAGAAAAGCATTTTGTAAACCTTATTTTATTTTGGAAAGATTCAGTATTCCTCAATTCTTCATCGTTCATGATTCATTTTACATTTCAAAACATACCTAGTTGAGAACCACTCTCCGTTGACAGTCAGTGACCAAGTCTCCATAACCGAGGAGCAACGTTAATCCGGATAAATAATACTCAGCTGAGGATCCCTATCCACACTGCATATGTAGCACCCAAGCTTGCATATGCCAACTCGTCTACCACGATTCCTCCAAGATTGGACCGGTCCTACGCCACCCGGAAGTACAGTACACCACTCCTTTCCAGGTACGACGACCACGTGGGTACATGCTACTTCCGCCATCTCTCCACTCCCAGTGTGCGGTTGTCGGTCCCAATCAAGGATTTCTCGGAGCCAGAGCTTTCCGAAGTATGTGAATAGTTACAAGTCTTGACCAGCAGGCCCCCATACGGATGGTCCCTAATTTTCCAGCCAGAACTATACCTTGGTTATATCTCACCCAAGCGTAATAGTCCCGTCAGTTTTTCAACCCTGTCCCGGTCGGTGTCAACTGTTGAGTCCCGGACTACAACATGACGGCACCGTACGCTCGGACAACCTCTCCTCGCTATTGACTAGGTATGGATCAGATACCTAGCCAACTGCCGGGGAGTAAGACCAAATTTCCATAAACATTCCTTAAGTGATCACACTTTTGAAATTGGCATTTTATTGCAAAGTCTAATTCAATAAGCATTGCTAAGCATTTTTCAAATACTTTTGAAAAGCAGGTATCGGGTGTATCAGTGGTCAAGGTGGATAGTGCATCAATTAGGATAGCACACAACTCCTATAAACCTAATGCAATAATTTAACTCAAAAGCATTTAAGGAAATCATTTTATAAATTCAAGGAAAGGGTTAAATGCACCGGGGCTTGCCTTGAAGAGCAAAGAGGGCAGGCTCGAGGGCGGCAGGGCAGTTGTCGGAGCTCGGGGTAGCCTCAGAGACAGGTTCGTCGGCGGCTGCCTCGATCTTGACGCCTTCTTCGGTGACTATACGAATGCAATGATGCATGCTCATGAGTATGCTAGTATGAACAATGCAACACAGGGCATACAACATGAACCTTAGTCACCTTTTCTGTTTTTCTTAATTATTTAAAAAGGTCATTTTATGAAGTTGCTCTAAAAATTACCAAATTAATCACATAAGTTCATTATGGTGTAGATAGATGGCAAAATAAATTTCATAATTTTTGGAGGTCATTAAGGTGCTCAAATAAAATCAGACATTAATTAACAAAAAGCACTATTTAACAATTAAAGATAAATGCTCAAAAATCAACTTATTCCAAAAGACTTCAAAATTTCACCAGAGACTAAACATGGCATATGAAGCTCACAAAAAATTATCTCATGATTTTTTTTGGAGTTATAAATGATTTTCTAAAAATCCAGAACTATCCATTTATTAATTAAAAATAGGGATTTTATATTTTCAAATTATTGCAGAAAAGTCAAGTTTCATATTTTTATAAAATACTGCACAGTGCATGGAGCATACCATAATTTTATCAGGATTTAAGGAACAACAGATTAATTCACACAAAAAAGAGAAAACAGAACACTATTCACACTCTTTCAAAAAGGAAAAAGAAAAGAGCGCTGTGCTCCTTCCTCGCAGGGGCTCGGGCGAATCGCGGCGAGGCGGACAGCAGGGCTCGGGCGAGGCAGAAACAAGCGTTTCGTCCGAGGCCTGGCCGGGAGGCTCGGGCGAAGCGGAGACAAGCGTTTCGTCCGAGGCCTGGCCGGGAGGCTCGGGCGAAGCGGAGACAAGCGTTTCGTCCGAGGCCTGGCCGGGAGGCTCGGGCGAAGCGGAGTGGAAGCAGAGACCGGGGGCTTCGAGTGCTTACCACGGGTCGGAGGCAGGGCTCGGCTGCTTCGAGGGAGCGCGGTTCGCAGGCGTGCTCGAGGGTGTGGCTCGGGAACGTGCTCGAGGGTGAGGCTCTTAAGATTTGAATAATTTCAAAATTACTTTTGATTTTATATAGAAACTTGAAAATCTGTAAATACCAAAGTTGTTCCTCTTGACAAGATCTACAACTTTGCTTTTTGGACCAAGTCCAAATTTTGAATAGTTTTTAACTTATTAAAAGAGGGGTAAAAACCAGGGTTTGGAAACTAGGGCTTTTCAAAAGGGATTTGAAATCTGTTTTTGCTTTTGGGTTTTTGAACAACACAACAGAGCTTCAAGACACAAAACTGAACAAGAAAATACACAAGCAAGTCACAGAGGTGAAATTACCATTTTGCCCTTAAAGGAAGATTTGGGCTTTTAGGGTTTTCGAAAAAGAAATCATTACACAGGTATTAAGCAAACTTAAATGCATGACAAGAATGATTAATGACTAAAGATGATGATGACATGTCAGGTTAATTACATATTAAACTCCAGAGGTGTTACAATAGGATCACCGAAAGATCCACAGAAGTTAGTTCCTTAGGACTTGAAGTTTAATCTTCTCAAAGAAGCTTGTCCGACGAAGTTCTCCTCCTGAGGCTTGATCATCTGGACCTCCTCGATCCGAAGCTTGCTCAACACGACCATCGACTCTCTCGTATGAACTACACGTATACAATGATGCATGCTTAGTATGATGCAATGCATGTTAAGGTGCAGGACAAACAAATGCATAACAAAAGATAACACAAGGAAAGAGAGGTCGAGTATAACCTTTCTTCAAGGTAGAGTTGCAAACTAACATAACCAACTTGTAACCTACCAACTAGTGTTCCTAGTGTAGTGTGTCATTTTTATACAACATTAATAGATGGATTAACTAAAGTGTTTAAGAGTGTATCACAAGCATCATCTACTGCCATAGAACCTCCGTGAAGGGATGCCCCATGGTTTTCAATCAAGACTTTAACCATACAGAGGTGCAAATCCAAAATAATTATTTATTAACCATTTTTACAATTGTTAGAGCGGACTACTCTAGTTCACCTTAAGCAAGGATAAGGTTATACTAACTTTCTTTTGAAAGATCATTAAGTTAGCTATCACTTCATTTTTATCATCTTTAAGTGATCCTAGAGTTAACTAAGTCAAACAATAAAATCAAACACTGTTGTCCAGATTTTGGACAGATTTACACAATCAAATAGAACTATCAATAACTAGAGTTCCATACCTCAAAAAATAGTGATTGAGGATCATTTGGAAAGCTTATATAAATGTCTACAAACTTGTTATTATCACCGAAGGTTAATTCTAGACTTAACAAGGTCAAACAGTGCAAAGAAGAAGTTATGTCCAGGATTTGGACAGATTCCAACACTGCACAAAGAACAGCCATATCTGGAGTTTCAAAATATTTCAAACTATGAACGTGGACTTTTTGGAAAGCTTATCTAATTACCTACACTTTTGTTATTATGATCTTGAGTTGATTCTACAGCAATTTAGGTCAAACAACTTGGGCAAACATCCCTGTCCACATTCTGGACAGATTTGATCATCCAACTTCAAATAGCTGTAACTGGAGTTCTAGGTCATTAAAAGATATGATCCTTAACAATTTAGAAATCTCAAGAAATATACTACAACTTTCTTTTTATGGTCAAGAGATGATTTCCTAGTTAAGACAGCTCAACAACTTCATTTCTCCGATCTGTCCAGAAGGGAGGACAGACTTGACCTGAATCTTATAAAATCCATAACTCTTTGTCTAACAGGCCTAAAATCATGAAATTTTAGGACAAACTAGATACAAAAGTTAACTACAACTTTCTTATTATAGTTAACAAGTGATTCGCAAGTTAAAATAACTTAAACAGCTCATTTCATCAGATTCATCCAGAGAGTAAAACAGATTCGATTTGGTAACTTAGAAAATCTATAACTCCTAATCTAGCTGGCCTAAAATCATGAAATTTTCGGACAAGCTAGATACAGAAGTTAGCTACAACTTTGGTATTTAACACGTTCACAGAAAACATGGTTTACCTAATGAAAATAGCTACCCAACAGATTCTGGTCATGCAGCCGCACCAACACATAAGTGAGATCAAAATCATTACTTGATTTCTAAATAAGATCACACATGACCAAATGGTTTTCATGGTGTGTAACAGCTACTCAAGGGTTACTAAAAACAGAAGTTAATTCTAGTTACCTTCTATAATCTTGCTCATAGAATTATTATCTAATCACGAAACGATTAGAGTTTAATACTTAATATTATTATATTATATGGTTAAGTGACTAAGTGCTATACTTAACAAGGGTCATTAAAGTGTTTAAGTTGATCATCAGAGCTGAACCATGTATTTGTTCTAATCAAAATCAGCAAGATCTAATTGGTTAGCTCAGGCTTTACTAACTACCACCTTATTAATTAAATATGAAAATTAGTGTTTAACTAAAGTTTGTCAAATGGAGTCCAAACTTTTTGTGAAGGTGGGTTACAGTAAATAAATGTTACAAAATAATTCTGAGAATTTTTGGATTATTATTTTGACCTACAGAAATGATTTAAGTTTTAAGCATTATTTAATTATTTAAATGGGCCAAGAATAACGATGAAACTTATTTTGTCCAAATGACCTCAAATTTTTTGTCAAGCTCCATCACATGACACAAAAAGAAGCAAAAATAGTTTCATGATTTTTGGACAACTAAATAAGCCTATAGAAATTATTCAAAGTGCATTTATTAATTAAATGACCTTTTTAAATCACCATTAAAATTTATCCAAACACCAAGTCTCATATTTTTAATATGTAGAGCACTGCATCAAGAACACAACAAAATTTGTTTCACAATTTTTGGAGCAGTATTTATTTACTTATGCATTTATCTATTTTCAGCACATTTACTTGATTTCAGAAATGGAAAAAATGTGAAATCCCTAAACTTATTGGTCCGGACTTGGCCCAAAGCTGCAGAAGGGCGAGCCCGGGGTCAGGCCAAGACCGAGGCTTGACCGACCACGACCGTGGCTCTGTCCGTGCGCCGGCCGGCAGCTATGCCGCGGAGTTCACCGGCGGCGAGGACTCCAGCCATGGCAAGGGTAGCGGCGTGCCCAGGACGCTCCTGCAGACCGACCTAGGGGGTTAACGGACAGGATTAGGACTCCACATAAGCACAACAGCGGCCATGGCGGTCCGCCCAATTTGACACGGCAGCGCGAGGTGCTGCGATGGCTGTGGTGCGGCAGAGACCTCAAGGATAGGTGCGAAAGCTCAAGGGTGCTCACCCCGTCCTGATGCTCGCGCTGGTGAAGGAGGTGGTGGTGCAGAACATGATCGACCATGGCGGCGGCGGCTCCATTTGCTTGAACCGACGGCGAAGCGGCGTCCCGGCGCGGTCGAGGTGGTAGAGACCAAAATAGCAGGTCAATAGGGTTCAGGGCGGTGTGGCGAAGCTTGGACGGGCACTGGTTTGTCTCAGGGTTCGCCAGGATGAGCGGCCATGGAGGAACCGAAGCTCGCGGCCATGGCGGACGCCGTGGCGGAAAACGGTGGCACGGCCGGCTCTGGCTGCGAGGGTTGGCGCGAGTGGATCAGAGAGCTTCGCAAAGACGTGGTGAAGCCGTCTGCATGAGCTATTGAGCAGTGGTGGGGCGTTGGCGAAGAATTCGCCGGCCAGACGAAGCTCAGCTCCGACGGCGGTTCAGAACAGCGAAAAGGGAGAAGAGAATGAAATGGGAGAGGGAAGGAGAAAATGGAGTAGGCAAGAAGGAGCCGGCACACTGTAGAGCTCGCCACCGCGCTTGGAAGCGCCACGCGGTCGGCCAGCGAGACGCGGCGGCGACGGCTCCGCTTGCCGCGTGCCCAGGCCACTGTTCTTCCCCAAATTGCCCTCGATTTTGTATAGGAACTCTAGAATCTACTAAAATGAAAGTTGCTCTAAATATTCTGATCTACAACTTTTATTTAAGGAGCAACTGCAAAATATGTGCAGATTTTAAAATCATAACTCGAATTTGAATTGCCCTTAAACCTAAATTCAAAATTACTTTTGAATTTGTTTAATAACTTCAAATTTGGTAAATATAAAAGTTGTTTCTTATAATATTATCTACAACTTTGCTTTTGGTCTCATACCAAAATTATGCATATTTTTCAAACTATAGTAAAGGGGGTAAATCTGATTTTGAAATCAAATTTCAATTTGAGATTCAATTAAACTTATTTCTCCAATTACTTTAGATTTTCTTCAAAGACTTCAAATTCTGTATGAATAGAAGTTGTTTCCTTTAATCTCCTTTACAACTTTACTTAAGGTACCAAGTTCTAATTCTTTCTAGTTTTTGAATTTTAGTTTAAGGGTTAAATTTGGAATTTAAGTAATTTCAAATTTATTCAAGTTCTATATAGAATCAGTGAAAATTTTGAATACCAAAGTTGTACCTTTCAACAAGAGTCACATGTTTGCTTTTAAGTTCATGTTGAGATTTAGCTTACTTTTTGACTTATAAAAAAAGGATAAAAGAACTATTTAAAAATTAGGGTTTTTGCTAATTTGAAACCTTCCATATTTGAGGAATTTAATTAGGGGTCTTTTGGTGTTCATTACTAGCAATCAACCTCACTATTGATTAGAGCAAAAGTGGACCCAACAAATGGAGCCCTAGTTGGCCCAAGTTTATTTAAGAAAGTTCATTTTAGAATTAATCAGAGTTTTCTTAAGTTTGATTTTAGGTCGTCATTTCATGTGATACACATAAGACATTCATACAACACACATAAACAAGCATGGAAATCATCACACATGATATGCTTGTATGCCATGACACTAGATGATTATGCATACTAATCGCCATACTTTGAGTTTTAATTAATGCTTAACACCAGGGGTGTTACAGCACTGGCGAGTTTCTGAGATTGCGCCACAAAACTCAGGCGATGGGCGGCTGGTTTCCCGGTTTGGGCCACAAAACCGGGGGATGGACTTGAAGGCCTGGTTTCCCGGTTTCGGCCACAAAACCGGGGGACGAAGTCCGTGAAAAGGACAAGCGGAGTGGAGGCGGCACGTGGCGGCAATCGGTGAGGTTGCGTCGAGGCAACGCTACCAGTTGTGCGGACGTGGCCGTCGGATCAGCATCTACCACGAGTTGGTCCAGGATAGCCTTAGGGTTTGGCTGGGTCGCTCTGTAAATAACTAGGGGTAGAGTGGGAATTAGAATTAGGATAGGTAGGGGGAGACACCCACCTCCCAAAATATCTCAGCCATTTGCTATTTTGCCTTCTAGGTTTTCCTGCTCTCCCCATCCTCTGTTGTAGCAAACTGAGATCCACAGAGAAGAGAACAATACCTCTGTGGCCGTGAAATTTTGAGGAAGTGAGACCGTAATCTCACTGTTGTAGCGTGTGGTAGCCACACGGTTGCAAATTCGTGTTTGTGATTCGCGTTTTGTTCGTGTTCTTCGCGAGTTACTTTTCTCCACGTTTTTCCTGTCGATCGATCTCTTTGTTCGGTGCGTTTCTTGCAAATCCGTTTGAACCAAGATGTTCTAGATCATGAGGCACTTCTTTCCACCGAAGGAATTCACCTCCAACCTTACGAGCTAGTAGATCGGTTGATTTTCGTTTCGGGTCAAGTTTTTCCCCCTTCCCCCAAACTTCTTCGATTCATCGATTTGGAGATAGGTTCGAGCCATGATCTCTTAGAGATAGCTCACTATCCTCCTTGTGACTCCTCTCACCAAGTTTGATCCCTAGAGGACTTGTTTTGTGTGGGATCGAGTCCAATCGGTAAACGAACAGTGGGCAGTCGGGGTGACCGGACGCTAGCGTCGTGCAGACCGAACGCTAGGGCGGAGAGTCCGGTCGTTGAATGCCACGCAAGGTTTTACTAGGACTTAACCGGACGCTCGTGTTTGCATGTGACCGGACGCACAGGTGACACTGTTCCCTGTTTGTCTGTGTTGACCGGACGCACTGGACGTAACCGAACGGACGTCTCACTGTGAGTCCGGTCATTTACAGAGAGGTCCAATTTCGTGTTTGGCTTGACCGGACGCGTCCGGTGCTCACTGACCGGACGCTGGCCAGAGTCCGGTCAAGTGCAGTTTGTGCTGTTTCGTTCGCAGCTCGCTCGCTCGGTCGTTGTCGGTTTTGATTTCCGGCTTTCACGTTGGGTTTCTAGAGTCGTGTAGTGTCCCGCTGTGCTTCTTGGAAGCATCCACCCTGCATCTAGGGTCATGGACACTTACGAGCTCTAGGGTTTGCTCTAGGGGTTGATTTTTGGGACAGTGGCGACAAGTTTCTGAAAGGAAAATTGAAGCTCCCATTCACCCCCCCCTCTGGTCGCTTTCTGGTAGCACTCTCGGTCCTTCAATTGGTATCGGAGCAGGTTAAGGATCTTCCACCTTAGCCAGCTCCAGATCCACAGAAGGCGACATGGATCGCGGTGTGGGCAAATCGCCGTTTTTTGATGGGACGAACTATGCGTATTGGAAGATACGCATGTCGGCCTATCTCCAGAGTATGGGCTCTTCAGTTTGGGAGATTTGCAACAAGGCCGATTACGTTGTCTTGGCTGCTCGTGTCTCTCAGATCAGATCGATGAGCATGAAGCCAATAGCCGAGCGCGTAACGCTCTTTTCTCCTGTTTGAGCATGTCCGAGTTCGATCGAGTTTCTCACCTCCCCATGGCTCGTGAGATTTGGGCGACCCTCATGCGCTTCCATGAGGGAACCACTCAAGTCAAATCCCGTCTCTACGAGCCGCACAAGTGGGAGTATGAGAACTTTCGACATATGCCCGGCGAGAGCATAGAGAGTTTATTCGCTCGCTTTCAGGTCATTGTCAACAAGATGAGAGGGAACAAGGAGCTGTTGCCTTTCGACGATCATGAGAGGGCTTTGAAGCTTTTACATACTCTCGATCGGTTGGTGTGGGACTCAAAGGTCCAGGCGATCATCGAATCGTCTAACTATGAGACCCTCACTTGCGACGAGCTCTTTAGTAAGCTCAAGTCTAGTGACATTGACGCCATGTCGAGGGCTTCTTATGAAAATCCTTCTGGCCCGACCATGGCTTTGGTTTCTAGCTCTTCTGCTAACCCCTCTGGAGGTTTTGCACTTTCTTCTCTCTTTTCTGTCATAGAGGAGCAGTTGGAGTCTTTGGGGGATGATGAGTTGGCTTTGCTTGCCAACCGGTTCTCGCGGTTTCACAACAACCGCATGAACCGTCGCTGTGGAGGACGACGCTCGGGCTGTTTCGAGTGCGGTGACCCCAACCACTTCATCGCCATCTGTCCCAAGAAGAAGCACACATCTGGGAAGGGCGATCATGGGCACAAGTACGACTCCGGCAAGCGCAAGGAGAAGTACGTCCCCGCGAAGCACAAGCGGAAGGGCGGCTTCGACAAGGAGTACATCAAGAAGAAGTACTTGGAGAAGGCCCATGCTGAGCAGCGTGCCTTCTTCGCCACGCTCAGCGACGTCGACGGCTCGGATGATGACTCCGCTTGCTCAAGCGATGACGAGTCCAAGAAGAAGAAGAGGATCGAGGACAAGCTGAATGGTCTCTGCTTCTTCACCGACGACGAGGGCTTCTGCACCATGGCCCTTGGTGATGAGGTCGACGGCAAGATGGAGGACACCCCTCGGAACGACGACGACGATGACAACACCTCCCAGGTATCTCTGACTCACGATGAGCTTTCTAGAGTCGTGTTTTGATTTCCGGCTTTCACGTTGGGTTTCTAGAGTCGTGTAGTGTCCCGCTGTGCTTCTTGGAAGCATCCACCCTGCATCTAGGGTCGTGGACACTTACGAGCTCTAGGGTTTGCTCTAGGGGTTGATTTTTGGGACAGTGGCGACAAGTTTCTGAAAGGAAAATTAAAGCTCCCATTCACCCCCCTCTGGTTGCTTTCTAGTAGCACTCTCGGTCCTTCAGAAGCAATTCTCCCAGCGAACCTAATCTGAACTCTACATGAACAGAGCAGTACAGTGAAGGAGAGGCTGACGATACAAGGCGATTAGAAGTCGACAGTCTTGAAGAGGCTCGAATAAATGCACTCTTCCAATCAGCAAGATATCTCCAATGGATGAGGCGCTACTATGACAAGAACGTCCATCACCGCACTTTCCAAGTAGGCGACATGGTCCCGAAGAAGATTCAGAATACCACTGGATGCCACAAGCTTATGAGTCCATGGGAAAGACCCTACATAGTATCTAGAGTAACAAGACCCGGGTCATTTGAGCTAGTCACTGAGGCTGGTTATCCATTGCCAAATTCATGGAATATTGAACATCTAAAAAGATACTATACCTAAGGACTATGCTACAGATACGACTCAGGGCAATTTTGTATCTACTTACACATATTAATAAGGATTGGTTTCCATCAGAAACACAGAGCGTCACAACTCCTTTTCAAACCATTACATTTATCACGACTACTTAGTCGGATAATTTCTTCTAAAGCGTACAATAAGCTCTAGCTATTGTATCCCACCGACTAATATATAATATTACTCGGATGGACCCTTCTTGGTTCGGAGGTAACCATATTCGAGTTACGAGCTACGAGCTCAATACAACTCACCTGCTAGTATGACTTAAAAACCCGGCTACAAACCTATAGAGAGTACGATATCTTGCAGAGAAGATATTGGTTCCTATAAGGTACAACAAGGGGAGCACTCCTCACCCTGTCGTTTACCAATCGGATGAAGGAGAGTCCGACTTCGCACTCAAGCTACGACTATCAAGAGGATATGATTCACCCGACAGGAACCATCGTATTGGTCCTCAAGAGGTGCTTGATAAAATTTATCCCTTGAAACAGGGTACTAAGAGTAGTACTCGAGCAGACTAAAGTTCTCTAAACAAGTCCCCGAAGACTATAAGAGAAACAAAGTCGTATGACCCAACATCAAGTGCCCAAGAGCACTCAGATAGACCCGTCTATTAAGACGCCTGGTCATACATCCATCAAAAACAAAAAGACCCATTGACAAGATATTCTTGCAATGATGAGCCGATAACGCACGGAATTAACAAGACTCAAAAGTAAATTATACTTTGATTCTTCAACCATCATAATACTTGTTTACAGGAGATACAAAACTCTGGCCAAGGACTAGGAAGACATACTACTCTACAAGGTCTAATATCAGAGAGTACTCTTCCGCAGCGGCCTTGACCTCCTCCTACATGGCCGCATGATCTTCATCACTCTTGCCGTCAGGTAACCTCATGATAAATGACAGATCAAAAGATGACATATGAAGTCGCAGAGTAGCCAGAAGACCACAGACCACCGAAGTCGTCATGTCCTTGATGTATTGAGTAAGCCGCCCAGGCGCTGTAACACCCCAGGTGTTTGACGCCAGATGAGCAGTCAGTTTGAACACAGACATGGTCTATCAGGTGATGATCGAGAGATGATTTTTAGTATTGTCAGTGATGACTGAAGATTTGGAATCAACCCCAGAAATAGAGCCTCTGTTTAAAATTATTCCGGAAATAATTAACAACACAAGTAATAATGATTGCCCAATTCCAGAATATTCAAGATTACTGCTAAACATGACTTTTTCATGTGCCTCACTTCAGTTTCTATCTATAGTGACAGGTAAAAAAGTTTCACGAAATTTAGAATCAATAAGTCACATGAAATGATGAGTCGCAGCTTTGCCTGTTCTGGATGATTAACTGAAGAAAATCATTCGGGTTCAACCAAGTCTTGCAATTATGCCCAATCAATTATTTATGGACCCACGAGAAAAAGTTATGAAAGTTTTATGTTGAGCAGACGACCGGAAAATATTCCGACCGACGAGAGACCGTAATCTGGATCCTACCGGGTGACCCCTTTGACCGGAGTTGAACGGTATTTTCACGTGTTCGCATGTCAGTGCGCCTTAAACAAAAGTTGTAGTACAGATCGAAAGGAACAAATTTTGTTTTATGGCCAAGACCTGGATCGATGCCGAAAAGGGTAAAAATGAGGTCGCAAGATAAGATACAACGCAGTTTTCAGGTTCCAGAAATCAGTTAAGTCTGTACTGCAAAAATTGGAATTTCGGTCACCGCGAAGCTGCCGTCGACGATCGTTACCGGGCAAACCGTTGGAAATCTGACCAAATGCTTTTAACGAAAGTCGGAGTACTCGGGGAGACGACGACAGCAAAATTAGTTTCGTCGGAATCAGAGTCCGTTTGATCAATATTTGTAATTTTTGAAAAGGACCGAAAGTTTTCGGAAACCTGCCAATTTGGGAAAGAAAGTGGTGGAAAATTTCACGAGAAATTTTCCCGAGCCCGCGCTCCTCCTCCCGTGGCCGTCAGGGCCGCGTCCCGAGGCCGCCCTGCCCGCGCCCTCGTCCGATTGGCCAGCAGGGGCGGTGCCCTTTTTCCCTTGCCCATGCAAAATCAGAGGTCGGTCTCCTCTCTTCCTTCCCGTGAAAAACACCAAGCCCGGCTCCTCTCCCTCACACGAGCTCGCTCATTCCTTTCTCGGTCTCTCTCTCTGTTCGCTCCTCCTCCCTCCTTTCACTCTCTCCCTTGCAGAAGAAGAAAAGCAGAAGGAAACCAGCATCAAACTCCTCCATCCCTCCTCCACCTCCATGGCCGGCCTCCTCCCCTTCCTGGTTCGAACATGAGCAGCTGCTTCCTGCCCTCCGTGGCGAGCAGGCAAGGCAGCAGCGACTAGGGCCGTCCTGCAGGGAGCAGCAGGCGCCCTCTTCCTCTTCTCCTTCACCTCCCTCCCTTGTTTTTCCTTTCCTGTGTTTCTTTCTGCGCGTCGTTTTCTCGCGGAAGCCGCGCAGAGGAACTCGCCTCCCTGGTCACGTTCTGCAGAGGGAGGGAAAGCAGCGACCAGCAGCTGTGCTGCAACAAGCAGCGCCGACCAGCAACCACCAGCGACCAGCCCCGGCGCCCTGAACCCTAGAGCCCGGTCTCCTTCTCGTGCAGAAGCTCGGCGTCTCCTTCGTCCTCCCGTCGTTTTACCGTGAAAACGTAGAAGAAGGGTATGGGTAACGGTAGATACATTGTGAAGGACGTGATGATGAGGCTAAACCCGAAGACACTGTTTGGTGGATTATCCTGAAGAAGCGGAGTTAAGCAAGTGCTACAGCGGAGATGCTCGCCAAGCGAGTATCACCTAACAAACACTAACCTAGTGTTGGTTCCCAGGTGAAGGTTAGGTCTGCCAAAAGGTGATGGCCAGTGCCGGTGGGCTCGGTAGTTCCCTACCTCTTCTCTTTATGCTGTTGTTGGAGGATGTCACTCAAGCTAGCAAAGTATTTCAACTTATGTTATCGTATTCATTTCAAAGCTATATTGTTTCAAAGTATTTCCAACTTGTATTATTATTTGTGAACTCTATTGTAAATTTATTTCCGCTGCAAAGCTCTGTGGACATGATTTGTATTTGCTTGACCATGCGATCTTGGTTGAGATGTTGAAAAAGTTTGAAATCCCTCAGGATTTCACGGACTACCGGATTTATATGGGCTCAAGTGTGCTAATTCAGCTGCTCCGACAGAGGTTTTCACACTTGTGCTTTTATAAATTGGTCGGTTCTGTCACAGCTGGTATCGGAGCAAGGTTAAGCATAATACTTTCATGTGCATGGTTTCAAAACAAAAATTTTGGTTTTTGAAAAGCCTATTTTATCTAAAAATCTTTAGCTAGTAGGCAAGTTTGTCAAAACCTAATTTACAAAATTATGTGCTAGCGACAACCTCCAGTTATGCCCAACTAGGACTTCCAGGTGGCTTAACTACTAACAGGGTTCTGGGATTTGCTTCATGCTGGGTCTTTTATTTGCTGGTCCATTCTCACGGAAAAGGGAATGCGTCGATTGCGAAAACATGCATAAAATGATTTGGTAAGATATGAGAGCATGACCGTCCAACCATCAGTCTAGGGGAGAGTATTGTTATACTGGATTGTATGTGAGCTCTACGCGAACATATATGATGGTATCAATTTACTGGGTAATTTTCTAAGCTTGATGCATGAGATTTAGTGCCAACTTATATGCATAGTTGACGACTAGTTATGCCAAGAGTGCGTGTTATGCCACCGACCTAGAACGGATTGCCACCTCAGGCGGGCAATTTGTGAGGACTTATAGGACGAGCATGCATCTTGTTTGTGCTTTCCTCATGAACATGCTTTTCTCACCTTTGTTCTAACAAGAAACGACTTGTTGTCATGTGTGACTAATATAATGATAAAACATAATGGTTGTTTGTGCATAGTAATGCTTTCTCCACCCTTATTCCTGTGATGATAAAGTTTGTTATGAACTAGTGCTTCAATGTGATGTGCTAGATTGCTTGGAAAGATTAAAAGCAATTAGTTGTTTGATGTGGTGTTGATCTCAGCTAGATGTAATGGGGTCTTGTTCGTGATGTTTGCTAGTGTGCAATGTTTTTAGGGATGCTTCCATGTTAGCTAAACAAGTGATTGCTTTTTATAGGCTAGAAATAAATATCATGTATGATGTTGCCTGGTTAAGCCTACTAGTTTATTATGTTGTGTGTTTGTCTTTCTCTACATGATGTTTGCTAGAAGAATGGTTAGACAATAAGCCTCTAATGGCTAGTTTTTCCTTATATTGAAATGCCTTGTTGTAACCAAATTACTTGTGTAATGTTGTTCTATTTGAGTGGCAAAACTATGCTAAAGTTTGTGATTCAATGTTTTGAGTTAGTTTTGTCTTGAAATGCTTCACCTAAGGAAATAATAAAACTTGTTGTTTGAAACTGTTTTGTATGAAATTTTGTTGAGTTTGCTAAATGCTTCCTAAATTTGTTGAATGTGATAATAAAGCTAAATGTGTCCAAAGGTTACAATTCTAGTTTTGTAGCTTATGTTGACATGCTCTAGCAAGCAGAGGTGCTAAACTTGTTGTTTAAATGCTTTTTCCGTGCTATGGTAACTTAATCTTGTAGTCATGATCATGTTTACTTTTCTTGCAAAAATAAGAACTAGAGTTATATGAATGAAAGGTTTGTGAAACTAATTTCCATAGTTCTCTAGTCTCATGTTATTGTATGGAAAATGTATAGCTTGTTGCTTGATAACATTAAATAGCTCGAACTTGTTTAAGTTGTTTTAAGCATATATATTTACTTGCTAGATTGGTGTAGACAGTTTTACTTGCTCAAAATATACTGAAATACTTGTAATAGCCTACAAAATGCATGCGAGAACTGCTGTAAATTTTCTAGAAATTCTCTCGGCAATAAATTATAGTAGCTCTCTGTTTTACCTTGCTAAGCAAAGGAAATTCATAAGTGCATGTAAAGAATTTAATTTGAGTAAGCAATGAACTTTTCTAACATGTTTAAGATGTATATATAAACTGTTTTCATACCTGGTTATGCCTAGAATTATGTTCTTATGTGCACCATGCTTTATAATTGCTCTCTAATCTAGTTTTAATCCTCACTAGTGATATGCTTTTAAGAACTAAATGCTTGCAACTAATTTAAGTGGACTGCAATCTTAGCTTTTATAGCATGTTTAGAATGTTTTTCAAACTGTTGTTTTGCTTGGGTGTACCAAAAAATAAGTTGTTGTATGTGTCTTGTTAATTGTTGTTACCTAGTGTCTGTTTATTCCTTTTTGGAATATAGACTAGCATGAGCTTGTTGCTTGTTGTTAGTTTCTTAGATTAAATGAGTGAGTTGTTAGCTCTAGGTAGTGAGCTGTTGGTAGTTAACAAACATTTACACCTTAATTTGCTTGGTATGTTTGCTTTTACATAAAGAGTTATGCTCCAATCTAATAAACAGGAAATAAAACAATGGCAATGTTTGTTCACCATGTTTTGCATGTCTATGTGTTTGTGTGCTTGGATAGATGTTTGGTTGGTCTGAGCTTGGTAATTAGTGTTGGTTGCTTAAGTTGTTTGTTTATGTCTTCCTATGCTTGTTAAGGCTGTGTCTAGATATTCTGTAACCTAAGTGGTACCCTGGTTAGTCAGTTCTTTTGTCCTCGGTGAGTGCATGAGTAGTTGTTAAGCCTTTGTGACCAAGCCCTCTTGATCTTCTGAGATGCCTTTAGTAGAACCCTTGTGCTAAAAGGCCTTTGTTGTGGTGCTTTGTTTTGATGGTTTAGAATGCTTGTACCAAAAACCTGAACCTAGGCCTATCCATGCCTTTTGTTAGACAAGCTAGCTTAAGTTAACCTCTCCAAATCCTAGATCCAAACCGTGGTATGCCTATGTTTGTTGTGTAGCCATGCCTCTCACCAACCTGTAGATCCAAGTTTGGCCTTAGAGTGTTGCGTAAGACTTGGATGTTTGGTACCCTTTGTTGTGAAGGCCCTTGTTGGTTTGACCAGCCAAGACAAGTTCCTGCTAACCTCAGCCTTTGACCGTAATTTGTCTTGCCTAGTTGTGGAGACCCTGCTCAAATCCTTGTTGTACCCCTCGGTTGCCCTTTTGTTATCTCTTGGCCAAATCAAGTTCTTGAAATCTATTTGCTTGTCATCACCTTGATGTGCACAAGGCATATCCTTGTTGTCCTGTGCCGTGTTTTATCTTTGAAATCACATCCTTGTTTATTTCTAAACCTTGTGATCATCTTTGTTTTGCTTGCTTGTGCCTTGCATGTGATGCTCTCTCCATGCAAGATTTATCTGCGTCATGTAGGATTTCTCATCGGTTGTGGATTCGATAATGATGTCTTGGTTAAGAACTAATAGTGCCGCGACGAAACCGAGAGCCTCCTGTGGCTGCAGACACATGGTTGTGCTGCTCGGCACGCGCTGGTATCGTGGTTTCTAGTCGAGATTCATTATGGAAACTATGCCAATGTGTTATCTTTCGTGAAGCTTTCTCCTTGTTATCTCCTTTATTCATTCCAAGAGATTTCTATGGCGGATCAGTTGTGGCAGTGTTTCTTTTGAAGTTGCAAAGAGGATGATCTTTCCAGAACCAGTGAGTAATGAAAGCAATGATAGACCATAAGAGGTGGTAGACAAAGGACTCTGTTGGATCAAAAGCAAAGATCGAGCAACATATATGGTCATAGTGAAGTAAAGTGGCACAACCAAACTTGAGGTGGACAAGTATCCGCTGCAGAATGAGCGATGGAAGTGATGTGTTATTGGATAAGATACTCAAGATCCAAAAAGTTTTCTGCATGAACTTAATATATATATCTGCATGATGATCTTTTAGTCAACTCAATCCTCCTAGATATGTCTGATTCTCTGTAGACTTTGGTTGTGACCGTGTGCATTGATATCCAGCATTGCTTGCAGTAAAAGTTGAAACCTTGGAGCTTTTAATATTGAGCGACAACTGATTAAGTTTCAACCATGGAAAGGCTAATATCAAGTTCAGAAAGGACTCTTGGTAGTTATGAAGGCTGTGCCTCACAGAACAATGTTATATCAGAAGTCTGTGAACCAACTGATGTTGTTGGGGTACTCGTACATCCCAGTTTCTGTTGTGTTCAGGCCAACTTTATCTTGAATTTTTTTTGAATGGTAATACTAGACAATACAACAGTCTAGTAACTCCGAAAGAAATATACCTCGAGTAAGAACTATCTGGTAATACATTAGAGTACTATGGGAAGATTTATTTTGGATTCTATTAGATGAAGAACAGAAAGGACAGACAGAATCAGTCCCTTATTCTGGAGCGGTCAAGGTGTTCTACAAAAAAAAATCAACTCCTAGAAGTGCAGATTGATGACGAAGTGAAGTGTCAAACAACAGATTTTAAGAAAGTCACTGCATTACTGAGTGCTTTTAAGAAAGTCACTCCATGACCAAGGTAGTTCAACAAGTCAGCTATGTTGAATTGCAACTGCATCGTGAAGGAGAATGATGTTAATCTGCATAGTAGTACAAAAATTCGGTAGTAGATATTTTACCCAAGAGGTTGCATCAAACTCCACCTAAGTGTCTGTCGCTGTTTGGAAATCAGAATTCCGTAAAGAAGGATCAGAAAAAGCATAGAATTGATAGAGTCAACTATCACATTCACCGCTCTCTTAACAGACTCAGATAATATAATGTTATCATCAGAGAAAGAGAACTGCACACATGGAACCTCATGTAGCTTTCCATCGATTGCTATTTAATCAAATAATATACACCAATGGTATATATATACACAGTGGTTTTTGGTCAGCCAGTTCCTCCCAGTCTAGAAAGAAGTTGCTTTGTAATACTAGATGAATATCTAGTATTTTCTTTGACAATATTATCTTGGATTCCTCCCAAAGTAACAATGCAATCTTGGTTTTTCTTTCAACCTAACAGTGGTGTCTTGAGTGCACCTCAATGTTCGATGTTAATCAGCAAAGGAAATTCTTCAGACAAGAGTAACCGGAAAATGACTTGAAAGATCAGAAAGTTGTTCTATTCCTGATAGTTTCTTTTCTGCTCAGAAGTCAATATATCTTGAGTTGTCAGAAGCCAATAAGGAGAAGCCAATAAGGATAAGTGATATGCTTCTCTTCCCTTGAAAAGTCTTTCCTCCGGAATCTCGGGACGAGATTCTTTTAAGGGGGGAGGGTTGTAACACCCCAGGTGTTTGACACCAAACGAGCAGTCAGTTTGAACAAAGACATGGTCTATCAGGTGATGATCGAGAGATGATTTTTAGTATTGTCAGTGATGACTGAAGATTTGGAATGAACCGCGGAAATAGAGCCTCTGTTTAAAATTATTCCGAAAATAATTAACAACACAAGTAATAATGATTGCCCAATTCGAGAATATTCAAGATTACTGCTAAACATGACTTTTTCATGTGCCTCACTTCAGTTTCTATCTATAGTGAATGGTAGAGAAGTTTCGCGAAATTTGGAATCAATAAGTCACATGAAATGATGAGTCGCAGCTTTGCCTGTTCTAGATGATTAACTGAAGAAAATCATTAGGGTTCAACCAAGTCTTGCAATTATACCCAATCAATTATTTATGGACCCACGAGCAAAAGTTATGAAAGTTTTATGTTGAGCAGACGACCGGAAAATATTCCGACCGACGAGAGACCGTAATCTAGATCCTACCGGGTGACCCATTTGACCGGAGTTGAACGGTATTTTCAGGTGTTCGCATGTCAGTGCGCCTTAAACCAAAGTTGTAGTACAGATCAAAAGGAACAAATTTTGTTTTATAGCCGAGACCTGGATCGATGCCAAAAACGGAAAAAATGAGCTCGCAAGATGAGATACAACGCAGTTTTCAGGTTCCGGAAATCAGTTAAGTCTGTAGTGCAAAAATTGGAATTTCGGTCACCGCGAAGCTGCCGTCGACGATCATTACCGGGCAAACCGTTGGGAATCTGACCAAATGCCTTTAACGAAAGTCGGAGTACTCGGCGAGATGACGACAGCAAAATTAGTTTCGTCGGAATCAGAGTCCGTTTGATCAATATTTGTAATTTTTGAAAAGGACCGAAAGTTTTCGGAAACCTGCCAATTTGGGAAAGAAAGTTGGGGGAAATTTCACGGGAAATTTTCCCGAGCCCGAGCTCCTCCTCCTAAGGCCGTCAGGGCCGTGTCCCGAGGCCGCCCTGCCCGCGCCCTCGCCCGATTGGCCAGCAGGGGCGGTGCCCTTTTCCCTCGCCCACGCAAAATCAGAGGCAGGTCTCCTCTCTTCCTTCCCATGAAAAACACCGAGCCCGGCTCCTCTCTCTCGCGCGAGCTCGCTCATTCCTTTCTCGGTCTCTCTCTGTTCGCTCCTCCTCCCTCCTTTCACTCTCTCCCTTGCAGAAGAAGAAAAGCAGAAGGAAACCAACATCAAACTCCTCCATCCCTCCTCCACCTCCATGGCCGGCCTCCTCCCCTTCCTGGTTCGAACAGGAGCAGCTGCTTCCTGCCCTCCGTGGCGAGCAGGCAAGGCAGCAGCGACTAGGGCCGTCCTGCAGGGAGCAGCAGGCACCCTCTTCCTCTTCTCCTTCACCTCCCTCCCTTGTTTTTCCTTTCCAGCGTTTCTTTCTGCGCGTCGTTTTCTCGCGGAAGCCGCGCAGAGGCACTCGCCTCCCTGGTCACGTTCTGCATAGGGAGGGAAAGCAGCGACCAGCAGCTGTGCTACAGCAAGCAGCGCCGACCAGCAGCCCCCAGCGACCAGCCCTGGCGCCCTGAACCCTAGTGCCCGGTCTCCTTCTTGTGCAGAAGCTCGGCGTCTCCTTCGTCTTCCCATCGTTTTACCGTGAAAAGGTAGAAGAAGGGTATGGGTAACGGTAGATACATCGTGAAGGACGTGATGATGAGGCTAAACCCGAAGACGCTGTTTGGTGGATTATCCTGAAGAAGCGGAGTTAAGCAAGTGCTACAGCGGAGATGCTTGCCAAGCGAGTATCACCTAACAAACACTAACCTAGTGTTGGTTCCCAGGTGAAGGATAGGTCTGCCGAAAGGTGATGGCCAGTGCCGGTGGGCTCGGCAGTTCCCTACTTCTTCTCTTTATGCTGTTGTTGGAGGATGTCACTCAAGCTAGCAAAGTATTTCAACTTATGTTATCGTATTCATTTCAAAGCTATACTGTTTCAAAGTATTTCCAACTTGTATTATTATTTGTGAACTCTATTGTAAATTTATTTCCGCTGCAAAGCTCTGTGGACATGATTTGTATTTGCTTGACCATGCGATCTTGGCTGAGATGTGGAAAAAGTTTGAAATCCCTCAGGATTTCACGGACTACCGAATTTATATGGGTTCAAGTGTGCTAATTCAGCTGCTCCGGCAGAGGTTTTCGCACTTGTGCTTTTATAAATTGGTCGGTTCTGTCACAGGCGCCGCCTTAGCCTGGTCAATCAAGGACTCTTCAGCTCCCTTAGGGCGCAGTATCAAGTTCAGGACCGGCTCCACAACCCGCTCTAACGCCTTCAAAGAATCTTGAGAAGTCCTCAAGGACTCTCGGGACTCCTTTAGTTGCGTCTGAGCCGCTTCCAGAGCTTCCCGCGACTCCTTCATCGACTTCAAAGCCTGTAGTAGGTCCCGATCAGCACCCTTGTTGGTATAAATTAACGCACACTCTATTTTATCTGCAAGCGCACAGATAAAATCTACCGATGTAGCACTTCACTGGAATAACCTAGTTTTAATATCGAACCCAAAGGAACGGATAGTGTTAAGTATTAAATTCTAACCCCTGAGTAGCTAACGAGGACGGAGAATCTAGAAGTATAGAGGGGATCACTAAGGCTGTCTAATTCCAATTTAAGAGTGATATGTTTATATTTATTCTTAGTGGGGAAGTTGCCATAAAAGGTCACAAACTGAGTATGAGTCTTTTAAGCAAATGTACAATCCTATCGAGCCTACACACGGGTAAGTGGACTACAGAAGAATCAACAAGGCTATAAGAGTCACACTTGCGAATAACCACTACTACCGACGTTATAGGAGGCATTTATGAGCTATCAAGTCTAAGCACCATGCTTACACTATCCATCTACTCTAACTCTAGCGCATCTAGAATTAAAGTACTCAAAAGAGAGTCATAAACCTTAAGAATAATAACAACAATGTCTCAAACTTAAATATAGATGTTGATTACCGAAACAATCGCTGATGCAAGTTGAAGATGAACTTGAATCCGCAGGTACAAGATGAAGAAGTTGATCCGACAGGCCGAAGCTCCTTCTTGATCTCTTGCTCTCTTTCTCTATCTCTCTTCTAGTTATAGTATAAGACTAGGTTCTAAACCTAAACTAGAGGGGTAACTAGTCTTCTACTTGAAAGCTGGCTCTTGAAGTCTTCTTCTAGGGTTTCTGAATGAGGCGTAGACTTTTCTGAAGAGAGACTAGTTCTTCCCTGGGGCCTAGGGGCCTGAATATATAGCCCTGAGGGATCAACCGCGGCCGTTAGATCAAACCGACTTCACGTAGGGCTGAGATTGATCCTCAAAGGCGGTAGAGGAAGGTTCCAGAAGGGGGAGGCCGGCGGCGCCCTGGGGGGACCGACCGGTGGGACCCATAGACCGGTCGGTCCCACCTAGAGGTGGCTCGGGGTGCCCCGCCTCGTGGTGTCTTCAGGTGTTCTCTAGAGTCTTCTGGAAGATTCCTGACTTGACGAATGCGTTATCTCCCGTCGGTTTCCTTCTTGGGGAAGCAATTGAGGGTTGTTTCCCTGTTTAATCCCTGCAGAATCACAACTCACCAAAACTCGTGGAGTATTATCAATTAAAACCATAAACCTTTATTGATGATTGAATTCATGCCCTTTTCATATTTATTTATCCTTTAATTTTAATAGATAACCAGTGTGAACAACTCCACCAAGCTTACCTTTTGCTAGTCCCTTAGCAAAACCAAAAATTAACAATGGATCAGGAGTTGCTATAATATCTTCACTTCCAACAAGTATACGTGTTGTTAAGCAAAAATTCTCCAAAATATATTATGTTATTCTTCATGGGGCCTATTACTTTTACATTAGATCTTGAGTAATTGAAAGATTGAACGATCAAATCAAGCACTATGTCTCTAGTTCCTTCACTTCACCTTTATCCCGGAGTTTTAATTAATTTTTTTAAAGCTTTAATACATATGTTGTCAAATTAAACAATGGATCGTCCAAAGAGAAAGTCAACCAACCATTGAATAAAGAAGTGCATGTGTATGGAAAAATAGAGTCAGATGCTCTTTTGAATATATTCACTCTCTTCTGTTTGTTAAGCTAATTCTACTATCGGGCACGTGTCCATTTTTTCTGACATTTTTTTTCTTTGAGGTTCCGGACACTTGTCCCTTTTTATTTCCTCGGGATCTTTCTTTTTGAGGTTTCGGACACTTGTCCCTTTTTATTTCCTCGGATCTTTCTCTCTTGTTTTTCTTTCTCTTTTTTTTTAATAGCCACATGCTTCCAACAAACTTCTGAGAGGGTAGCAACAGATAATTATGAGCATTTATGCGGAAAATGGATGAAATGTGTAAGTGATCTCAATTCAATGGCATGATAAACTACTCATAGGGTCAACAAAGCTTAATTTAACTCAATGCAAGTATTAGTCATGTTTATATTTAGAAATCTCCGGAACTCTAGTGTTGTTTAGAACAAGATAATAGCAGCTTAGATCATCACATGTCATATCCCAATTACCTAGACCTTATATCAAGTAGTTGCCAACCATGCATTAAATTTTATTTTAAGGCATCATTATTAATCAGGAGAACTCATGCTTTGAAGACCAGGTACTTGAAAGAAAGTAGATAGAGCAACTATTCATCATTTCCATGCAAAAGAATAGAGAGAGAGGGTTCTCTTTTAGTCATCAACTTCTTAAAACACACTATTTTATGTATTTAATCTAACACACTTTAAGTTATAATATAAAGGCTAATAATAATAGTAGTAGTAATAATAAAAAAAATAAAGACATACCTGAATCGCGAAGATAACGGGGGTGCGTCTCTCCCAAGCTGGTTCCCTTAATAGCGTTGAGCCTTCATGTGCCCATATATTTTTCTCTTTTATAATTAATGGTGAGCCTTCATGTGCTCACATTTTTTTGTTCTTTTTTAATCAATGGTGAGCCTTCATGTCCCCACATATTTTTGTTCTTTTTTCTTTTTAAGGGTGAGCCTTCATGTGCTCACATTTTTTATAGATTTTTTTCTTTTTAAGGGTGAGCCTTCATGTGCTCACATTTTTTTTAATTTGAATTTGTTTATAGAATAAAAAACTTAAAAGGATAAAGATACTTACGTGGATACATGGGGGTGCCTTCCCCCAAGCTGAATGTTGACGTAGTCGTTCGATCTTGCAATGTAATAGACTGACAGTGGATATGTCCTTCCTCTATCAGAGCTTTGATTGATGTTGATGGTTATTGAAACAGTGCCCCAGTAGTGGATGGAACATTCACTTGCTTGTCAGCTTTTATTGGCCTTTCAAATCCTGTGAAACTAAAATAGACAACAAAACTTGTGGAACAATTTAAGCGTTAGTGGTTGGCCACTTAAGCCTTAGATGTCTAGAATTTCAGTAAGATCTCTTTCTTAATATTTTTGTATTTTTATTATTTTTATGATGCAAGAGAAAATGCAACAGGATGAACGCATGCATATTTATTTTTATTATTATTTATTTTTATGCCACCACGGTGAACATTCCTGCGAGTTTTTACACGCCATAGAATTATTCACATGGGGCTTTATGATGTAGTGAAATATTTTTATTTTGTTTTCTAATGTAATACAGAAATAAAAATGTGTTGTCAATTAAATATGATGATGCAAGAAATGGTTATGGATTAAATATGAGAAATATGCAGCAAAGTAAATATAAAGATAACTACCGATTTTTACCTTTTGGGGAAGGTTCGGATATTTAGGTCCGACGAACCTGACCTTCCCTTTTTTCAGACCTCCCAAGGTATGTCAGACGTTTGGAAAGTTTATATTGATTTTACCTCATAGGTGCAGACATTTTCTCCCATACTTTCTTGGTCTGAGTCTTCACTTCCCGTGGTTCACTGTCTTGAGGTTTCTCTCCTTTCTTTTCCGGGACAGTATCGATAGCTTCTTCTTCATGATTGGCCTTTCTATTCTTGATAGTTTGTCTACTTTGGCTTTGAGAGCGATGTCTTTCACTTCTATTCTTCTTGGGTGCTTCATTAGGCATTTAGTTGATGAAGTTGCATCGTGCCTTTTCTCCAGGAAAGTGAAAATGGATTTCCTCTTGTAGATGATTGCACTTGTAGCGTAGAGGAATGGTCTTCCTAGGATGAGGTGGACATCATCGTCTTCTCGTGTCGAGGATCAAGAAGTCTGTGGGGACTTCATGACCTCTAATTCTAACTACGACGTCTTCCATCTTTCCTTCTTGTTTATGCCTCTTGATATGGTGTCACTCATGTCATTTGTTTGTCCAGCAGTTTGAAGTGAAGCGTTAATTGTGGACGCTAGCAGCATCTTGCTCAGTGTGCATGTTCTTGTAGATCTAGGACCTTCACTCTGTAGAATTTGGGAGTGACAAACTTCTCCATATTTTGCTCAACAGTGTGTCCTACTCATAAAGACAAGGTAGAGATCAAGTGCATGGGCTCTGTAGGTGGAAAAACACCAACAGAACCAAAAGTTTTGTTTATTCCCCTCTAACCTTAGGCACATTGCACAAGACAAACTTGTTTTTTATGTGTCCTATTCAATCTTAACATGAGTGATAGGATCAGAGGATGAGCATGAAAGTAGCATCTTAAAATATTTAACAGATCAAATTACTTAGCCCAAGGAAGGATAATCTATGCATAAAGTGTCGATCTTTTCATGATTGAGATATATCATCTTCCAAAGGTTAGATGCACAACATTTTAGCTCATTTAGTTAAGACAATGAGATTCAAGAGAGTAAAGCTAGGAACAAAGATCAAAGGACTGAACATGTTGAGTTGATTAGGTTGGATCAAGTGAGGCACAACTTAAACATGTTTAGTTCTTTATTTATGTTCATACTAGAATCAAGAAGAAGTTTTTAAAGTGATGGTCACTTACCTTGAAATGTTACTATGTCATTGAAGAGTGATGTGTCGAACCACCTTGTGGAAGCTCCTCTTGTCTAACTGGTTGTTGTTTATGAATGGCTTGTCTTCTCTTGTTTGTCTCATAGTGTGATTGAGAGGAGGAAGATCATAGTGGAATCATCTTTAGTGGTATCGACCTTCCTTCTCTTTGTGTCGACTTATCAGTGAAGGCACATTGTTCCTCGAGTATGCTGTCTAGGATCCTCTCTCTTTCTTGTATCAATTTTGTACTATGAGGATGTAGGGACAGTTCCGCATTCTTCTCTTGTCAACCTTTCTTGTTTTTCTTTAATTATTTGGTTGATAAGAGACTTGAAGTTAGAACTGTTACTCGAGTGCCTCCATGATAGTCTTTGTCTTTTAGTGTCACAACTGAGAGTTGTCCTCTCAACAGTGTCTAGATGATGGAGATCTTATTGGTTGTTCTTCCTGATTTGCTGGCTCAGGTACTATGTCTCCATCTTCTAACTCTTGTGGTTGCGGATACATGGGTGTATGCCGAGTCTCGTGTGATGAGTGATTGTCAACGGGTTTGATGAGCATGACCTTTGGCATGTGTTGTGTAGGTGTCGAGCATGGAGACAGTGATCAAAGGCAAGGTGAAGGTCTAGTAGAGACGTGCCGTGCCGATGGACCGGGAGCGGTGAAGGGCGGACGTGAGGCTTGAACTGAGGGACCGGTGACCTGAGGATCAGCTGTGGTACCTGACACCCTGAGACAGCGACGAGCGAAGACTTACGGGGCACAGTGTTGCTCGGGTCGAGGACCTAGGAACATGTGTCGGTGGATGGGGTGCACGGGCTGTGCATCCCTTCTACGGCGTCGGTTTGATGGTTGAGCCACAGAAAAACCATCGGGTGGACGGTTTCTAGGTTTGGGCCACAAAACCTGGGTGCGGCAGGTTTCCGAGTTTGGGACACAAAACTCGGGCTGAGGACGGTTTCCAGGTTTGGTCCTCAAAACTTGGGCACTGGCGGGTTTCTGAGTTTGGGCCACAAAACTTAGGCGATGGATGGCTGGTTTCCCGGTTTGGGCCTCAAAACCGGGGGTTGGTCGTGAAGACAGGGTTCCCGGTTTCGGCCTCAAAACCGGGGTCGATGTCCGTGAAAGGACGAGCAAAGCGGTGGCGGCACGTGGCGGCAATCTGTGAGGTTGCGTCAAGGCAACGCTACCAGTTGTGCGGGCGTGGCCGTCGGATCAGCATCTACTTCGAGTTGGTCCAGAATAACCTTAGGGTTTAGCTGGTTCGCTGTGTAATTAAGTAGGGGTAGAGTGGGAATTAGAATTAGGATAAGTAGGGGGAGACACCCACCTCCCAAACTATCTCAGTCATTTGCTCTTTACCTTCTAGGGTTTTTCTGCTCTCCCAATCCCCTGCTGTAGCAACTGAGATCCGCAGAGAACCATACCTCTGTGTTCGTGAGATTTTGAGGAAGTGAGACCGTAATCTCACTATTATAGCGTGTGGTAGCCACACGGTTGCAAATTCGTGGTTGTGATTCGCGTTTCGGTGTTGTTCTTCGTGGGTTGCTTTTCTCCACAATTTTCCCGTTGAACAATCTCTTTACTCAGTGCGTCTTTTGCAATTCCGTTTGAACTGAGTTGTTCTAGATCATGAGGCACATCTTTCCACCGAAGGAATTCACCTCTAACCTCACGAGCTAGTAGATCGGTCAATTTTCGTTTCGGATCGAGTTTTGCTCCTTTTGCCCCGAATTCTTCCGATTCACCAATTTGGAGTTAGGTTCGAGCCATGATCTCTTTGGGATAGCTCACTAACCTCCTTGGAACTCCTCATACCTAGTCTAAGCCTTAGAGCTTTTGATTCGGAGGAGATTGAGTTGAATCCACGGAAGAACTGTGCTGTATCGAGGGCATCAGACGCTCTGTTCATGACCATCGGACGCTGAGTTCATACCAGCGGACGCGTCCGATGCCACGTGTCATCTGACAGCGATTTTGAAGGAGCATCAGACGCTGACCGTCGGAGCGTCCGTTGTCATCGGACGTGCCGGGGGTCTAGCATCGGACGCTAGGGTTTCACTGTAGCAGCGTTGTGACACCCCAATTTTAAGAACAAAATTTGAGCACAATATATGTATGCCAGGATCAATTTTCATATATATATATCGACATCATAGTAAATATCAAAATAATGCTTTATTAATATATCGAACATTATTACAAAAATGACCCTCGGGTCCAAAAGAAAAGTACAGACTCTGATGTAGACTCGCGGAAACTGGACGCCACTCCACAGGAAGGTCGACCGGGGGCTGCACCATCCTAGTACAAGTCGTCTGGGTCGTATCCACCGTCTTCTGGGTACAAGTTGTCGGGGTCGTATCCACCGTCTTCTCGGTACTCCTACTCCGCGTACGCGCCAACGTCTGGGTGGGGTAGCAGGGGGTTCAAAGAGGAACAGTGAGTACATCGAAATGTACTCCGCAAGTGTAGGAAATATATGCTTATGAGGCTATAACAAAGGTAGGCTAACTTTGTTTGAATCCAGCGCCTAAAGCGACACGTCCTATTAAATCCTATTAATCCTATGCACCTATTTACTAGGTTATAGACACAGACACTGTAGAAAAGTAGAACACTCGGAGTCGCACCGAGCAAACCACACTCGGAGTCACACCGAGCAACCAACACTTGGAGTCCACCAAGCAACCACACTTGGAGTCACACCAAGCAAACCCACACCTGAAGTCCATCAGGCAAACCACACCTGAAGTCCATCAGATGACCCGAACCAGTAACCAGTAACCAACTAATCTCGAAGAAGTCCAAGCCGCTCGTGACCGTGACCACGGCTGATATATCAGTTTTACACTCTGCAGAGGTTGCACATCGTTACCCATGAGTCGTGCAGTTCACGTCACGCTAAACACTGCCAAGGTGCATAGCGGGTTGCACTGCAAGGCCTTTACAAAGCCCCCTCCAAGCCCGTTCCACACGTACCTCTAAGGTTTCACCCCGTACATTGGTCTACGAACCTTAGGCCCCCCTCGTGAGCCACTACAACAAACCTCGTGTGGACCCTCAACATGGAGGTAACTAATTAATTAGCCAGGTCTAGCCCATCCAGATCTCATGGTTGCGCTGTTAAGCCGGGTTACAGGCTTCGAGAACCGGGTCCTAGGGATCCAGGCAGGATTGAAGGACCGAGAAAGCACTAGCAAGGCGACCAGAGGGGGGGGGGTGAATGGGAGCTCAAAAATTTCTCTCGAAACTTTGGCCTAATGTCCCAAAAAAAACCCCCAAAAGCTACGACCGAGAACGTGATGCCCACGACCCTTGGAAGAGGGTGGATGATCCCTAGGATCACAGCGAGGCACCACAAAGCGATAGCAAACCAAACGGCAAAATCACCGGAACAAATTCAACCCCAAAACCAAGTCCCGAACGTAGATAGATGGCTACGTCGAGAAACTCCTAAATACCTATGCTAACAAGTAGCAAAGATACCTAGAGAGGTTCCTTGATCAACTCTAGGGCCAAACAAGAAGTCCGGAAACAAAGTGAAGAATCCGGGAGAGCAAACGCACTAAATTAGAGGCTTAAGCCAATCCGCGGACTGTCGGGCCCTGGGGTCCCGAACTGTCCGCCCCTACTGCGGACTGTCCGCGAGGGGATCCTGGACTGTCCGCCAGTCAAAATTGCAAACCAACAGTGTTGCTGAAGTTCCCTAGACCCTTCCCGGATTGTCCGCGAAAAACAACTGCGGACTGTCCGCCGGTCAAACTTCGGCACTGTTCACCGAGACGCACAGCCACTGCTCGGCTGAGTCCCGACGCGCGGACTGTCCGCCGGTCAGAACCGCGGACTGTCCGCCAACGAACAGAGAGGGCGATTTCAGTCGCCTCCTCTCCAAATCTCTCCAAATTCGATCCAAATCAAAATCCCACGTTCCCAAACTTGGAGAAGATGATCAGGGGGTAGTTAGGAGACTATCCCCAAGAAATCATCCGCTCAAATTGATTCAATCACCGGGAAATCAAAAGGGGAAGATGAAGAACGAAAAAGCACCACGAAAACGAAATCAACCCGATCTACTTGTTCGTGAGGAGTTAGATGAATTCCTTCGGTGGAAGTGATCTCCTTTCAAAAACGAACAAGTTGATTCAAATGGATTTCGCAAAGACACAGTAGGGAGAGAGATTGAGTGACGGGAAAATCGCGGAGAAACGAAGAACGTGAAGAACACGAACAAAACGCGAATCAACATATCGATCTGCAACCGTGTGGCTACCACACGCTACAACAGTGAGGTTACGGCCTCACTTCCTCAAAATCTCCAGTACATAGAGGTATGGTTCTCTGCGGATCTCAGCTAGCTACAGCAGGGGATTGGGAGAGCAGGAAACCCTAAGTGCAAAGAGCAAATGACTGAGATAGATGGGGAGGTGGGTGTCTCCCCCTACTTATCCTAATTCTAACTATTCCTAATTCCCACTCTACCCCTAACTACTTACAGAGCGAACCAGCTAAACCCTAAGGTTATTCTAGACCAACTCGATGGTAGGTGGATCCGACGGCCACGCCCGCACAACTCGTAGCGTTGTCTTGACGCAACCTCCCGATTGCCGCCACGTGCCGCCAACGCTCTGCGTCCTTTTCCTGGACGTCGCACCCCTAGTTTTGTGGCCCAAACCGGGAAACCAGCCTTCACAGCCAACCCCCGGTTTTGAGGCCCAAACCAGGAAACCAGCCCACCAACGCCTGAGTTTTGTGGCCCAAACTCAGCAAACCCGCAGCACCCAGGTTTTGAGGCCCAAACCTGGAAACCGTCCTCAGCCCGAGTTTTGTGGCCAAACTCGGAAACCATCCGCGCCCAGGTTTTGAGGCCCAAACCTGGAAACCGTCCACCCGATGGTTTTTCTCTGGCTCTACCACCAAATCGAAGCTGTAGAGGGGATGCACCGCCCGTGCACCCCATCCACCGACACGTGTCCCCAAGTCCACGACTTAGGCAACACATGACCGCAAGTCTTCGCTTGTCGCTGTCCCAGGCTGTCAGCCACCACAGCTGATCCTCGGGCCACCGGTCCCTCAGTCCAAGCCTCACGTCCGCCCTTCGCCACTCTCGGTCCATCGGCACGACACGTCTCTACTTGACCTTCACCTTGCCTCTGATCACTGTATCCATGCTCGACACCTGCACAACACAAGCCAAAGAACATGCGCATCATTCCAGTTGACAATCACTCATCACTCAGAGACTCGGCATACACCCATGTATCCGCAATCTCCCCCTTGATGAGTGCATTGTCAACTACCAACACAAATCATAATTGAAAGGAGGAAGGAGGAAGAAGGAGAAGAGAGAATTCAACCAAATGACCCAAAAGCATAGCAAAGCCGAAGAAGGTCAAGTGGAAGGAGCAAAACAACTTGGTTCCCAAAGACATGGGCAACGGCTCGACGCAACCAAGCAAAGCAAAGCTAGCCCTCAAGAAGAGGTAGAACAGGCTCAACACCGCTAGCAAATTCCAATTTGAAAAATCGAAGCAAAATGCTAGTCCCTCAAGATAGAGGCACAGAGGCTCAACACAACTAGCAAGAAAACTCGATACCAAAACCTTACGGTCAAACTCCCCCTCGAATAGTGCACACAACTAAATCACTTCCCTTAGGAAAACATGGGAGGCATGATTTGTCCAAATTTTCTCCCCCTTAGTTGAAAATGCACCATCAAGCAAAAAGATCCGAAAGCAATGTTCTCCCCCTTCGAACATGCATATGAGTCAAAATGCAAGTTAGCAGCTTCAGGAATATAGTCGATAGAATGCAAGGATGCTCTAAACAGGATAGCTCCAACGACTCACCGAAAAGCATATAAGCTAGCAAAGGCTCAAACTGATCACTATATACGAAATATGAACATGAAAGCATAGTGAGCAGTTTTTAGCCAAAAAAAATAGTGACCATCAAAATAGCACTACACATGTATAGACAGGAATCCGAACAAGTGCTAAACATGTATACTAGGTGAACTACCCCTAGCAAAGTTCAAACATCATGCTATAAAATGAAGCATACACTTGTGATTTCAGTTTTAAATCGGAGTTGCAGCGGTGAAATAACACAAGTTCAAAAGTTTAGCAGATGTTTGCGAGAGGTTGAAAGCTTGTCATTGCCTAACTTTTCAACCGAGCGAAGCCTATGCAAAATGCAATCAGAAGCTTAAAGCGTTGGTTTCGGTCATACACTACACGGCTCGAGTTTAACTCAAATGTGCAATGAGAAATAGTCTCGATACCGTGATGTGTCGACAAGCAGTCCCATCTCGATCTTTTCAGTTCACTAAAACTTGGTTTAATTTTATTGACAAAATATGAACAAACCAAGCAAGTGAGAGACTCAGAACTAGAGACATAGCAACCTAGCATATATGAAAAGAACGAGTGAACTCAACACATCCTACACATGCCAGTTGCATATCTCAATGGTGAACATTTTCAATTTTAAGTTTGTTATGCAGGTTCACCATTCAAAAATAGCTCAGCTCACAACATGTACCAGTGATCAGAAAGAGCATAAGCCACAAGCATCATCATAAGCATCGGAGCATACTACATAGAGCATAGTTACATTCTAATGATTATATAAATGAAGCTCAGAATGTAAATGCGTATGCTAAAATGCAAAAGAAAACAAAGGCAAACGAAAAAGAGTCAGTCTATAATACAAAAACCAAAATGTTTCCCCCAACTAAAAGGGGAAACACACACCAAGCTCACCTCTGAACCTAGCAAAGGTCGATTGGTCCAAAGGCTTGGTGAAAATATCAGCCAACTGATGATGAGTATCGACATGGCGAAGGTCGATATCACCCTTCTCATAGTGGTCTCACAGAAAATGAAAGCGCACATCAATATGTTTGGTCTTCGAGTGAAGCACGGGGTTCTTAGCAACGCTAATAGCACTCGTGCTGTCACAAAGCAAAGGAACACGAGAAAAGCTCAGACCAAAATCACGCAAAGTGGCCATCATCGAGAGTAACTGGGAACAACAGCTAGCCGCGACAACATACTCAGCCTCTGTGGTAGATTGGGCGACACTAGATTGCTTGCGAGAAGACCACGATACAAGAGAAGAACCAATAAACTGGCAAGTCCCAGAAGTGGACTTGCGATCAATACGGCAACCAGCAAAATTGGCATCGGAATAACCGCAAAGCGAGAGGGTGGAGGAAGCAGAATACCAAATCCCAAATTCTAGAGTGAAGGATAAGTACCTCATTATGCGCTTGACCGCTTGACGGTGAGAAGTGCGCGGCGACGACTGAAATCGCGCGCACGGACACACCGCGAACTGGATGTCCGGGCGTGTCGCCGTCAAGTAGAGCAGCGATCCGATCATACTCCGGTACTCCTTCTGGTCCACTGCTTCTCCCTCCTTGTCCGCATCCAGGGCCATCGTGGTCGACATGGGTGTTGGAAGAGGCTTGGCCTCACCCATATCGAATTTCTTCAGAATGTCCCGGGTGTACTTGCCCTGGTGCACGAACGTCCCTTCCCGGGATTGCTTGATTTGCATCCCGAGGAAGAACGTTAACTCTCCCATCATGCTCATCTCAAATTCCCTGCTCATTGTATCTGCAAACTTGGCAACCAAAGCGTGAGAAGAACCACCAAAAATGATATCATCCACGTAAATTTGGACCAAGAGAGTATCAGTGCCTTGCTTGAGGAGAAAGAGCGTTTTATCTACACATCCCATTTTAAAACCCTTAGTTAGCAAAAAGGTTTTCAACCTATCATACCAAGCTCTAGGTGCTTGTTTCAAACCATACAAAGCTTTGTGGAGTTTAAAGACATGGTTTGGAAACTTAGGATTTTCAAAACCGGGGGGTTGTCTAACATACACCTCCTCTTCTATGTAGCCGTTTAAGAAGGCACTCTTGACATCCATTTGAAAAAGTTGGAAACCTTTGGATGCAGCAAAAGCCAAGAGTATCCTAATTGCCTCCAAACGAGCTACAGGAGCAAACATCTCCTCATAGTCTATCCCCTCCTTCTGACTATATCCCTGGGCTACGAGTCTAGCCTTGTTCCTCACAACATGGCCATCTTCTCCCTGTTTGTTTTTGAAAACCCATTTTGTCCCAATTGAGTGACACTCAGAAGGTGGAGACACTAGAACCCAAACCCAATTTCTCTCAAAGTTCTCAAGCTCCTCATGCATGGCATTGACCCAATCCGGATCCGTCAAAGCGTGTCCAACATCCCGGGGTTCAAAATCTGCAACAAATGCAGAATGAGCAAAGTGAGAGATTTGCCTTGACCGGGTGACGCGTTCGTCGATGCTGCCGATCATCTGCTGAGGCGGGTGCTGGCGCTGAATGTGTCGTGGCACCTCCCTTGCCGAAGTGGCCTCCCCCTCAACAGCATCTGGTGCCTCCTCGGGTACAAAGGGTACCGCTCGAGGTGGCGCATCCCACGGCCCCCAGGAAGAAGAAGTGCCGGGGCCATGATTCGTCGTAGAAGCCGCTCTTGGCGGCACAGTAGGTGGAGGGGGTGCTGGATCATCCATACCTTCAGCACCCTCATCCTCGTCATCAAAAAGAGGCTCACCAACCTCATGATCACCTGCACGCTCAAAACGAGAAGATGGACAAACCATGGTCTCGTCGAAGGTGACATCTGATGTCTCCATGACTCGGTTAGTGTCAAGGTTAAGTACACGATAAGCTCGAGTGTGAGTGCCATAACCCAAAAGCACACCGTCAGAAGAACGAGACTCAAACTTGTCCAAGTTGCCCTTTTTGAGTATAAAACAGTGGCAACCAAAAACTCGAAAATAACTCACCTTGGGCAGTTTTCCAAAATGCAACTCATAAGAAGTCTTTTTCATGAAAGCTCAGAGAAAAATGCGATTGGAAATGTAGCATGCAGTGCTCATAGCTTCGGCCCAATATCGCCTAGGAGTCCTATGCTCATCGAGCATCGTCCTGGCCATCTCTACAAGGGTCCAATTCTTCCTCTCTACAACACCATTCTGAGGGGGTGTGTAGGGGGAAGAAAACTGATGCTCTAAACCCAAAGAGTTACAAAACTTCTCAAAATCCGAATTCTTGAATTCGGAACCATTATCACTCCTAATAGCTCGCATCGAGTTCAAAGGGAACTCGTTCTGAAGACAAAAAATCAGATTGCGAGCGAAGGAGAAAGTCTCGGCCTTCTCAGCTAAAAAGAAGACCCACGAATATCTCAAAAAGTCGTCAACAACAACAAGCACATACTACTTCCCACCAACCGAGCTCACCCGAGCCGGACCAACAAGGTCCATGTCTAAAAGCTCTCCAGGGCGCTTGGTCATGACCTGAGTCACTGGATGGTAGGGAGCGGCAACCATCTTCCCATGTCTACAAGAGTGGCAAACAAGATCCTTCTCCATATGCAACTTGGGCAATCCTCGGATTAGGCCAAGTGAACTAAGCCTTGCAAGCAAGTCGAAGCTCAAATGTCCAAGTCTCCTATGCCACTTCCAAAGATCAGAGGAGGAAGGTCCAGCCACAAGACAACGAGAAGTGCCAAAAGACTCTGAGAAATTCGCACGAAAGACTTTTCCAATGGGCGAAATCAAACACACAAGATTGCCCTGAGGATCCAAAATACGACTGAGATTCGGTTTAAAACGAATCTCATAGTCGTCGTCGAAAAGTTGCGAAACAGAAAGAAGGTTAAAATGCAAGTTAGAAACAAGAGCAACATCGCGCAACACAAAGTGCTCATTAACTCGCACCGACCCACGAGGCAAAACCTTACCTTTGCTATTGTCGCCGAAGGTGATAAACTCCTTCCCGGTGACCGGACTAAGACTGGAGAACCACTCGGCGTTTCCGGTCATGTGCCTCGAACAACCGGAATCCACCAACCAAACATTCTCCAATCGTTTTACCTACATCAATAAAAAGACATAGGGTGAGCATACGGTCCAACACTGGGGTTAGTGAAGTAAGGAGAATACCAGTGTTGGGCCGGCTGCTCAAAAGAACGGTTAGCAGAAAAACCATTCCTAGCACATCTACGAGAAGAGCGATCACCACGCTGAGGAAACCGTGGTCCGCTGGGCAAAGAGCGCTCACCGCGATACTCAAAACGCGGTGGGGGAAAACGCTCAACTACAAAGCCACCGCCACGGGGTCCATAGCCTACAACTGCAGGCTCCCGCCGGGTACGTCCTCTCTGCTGCCTAGGCCTAGGAACTTGAGATTCAGGACCTCTAGGCCTAGCCGCTCTCCTCGGAGCTCTCCTCTGAACGTTCGGCACATGTACAGCATGGAAAGGATGGTACATGTCCAGGTTGTTCATCTCCCTAGCACGGCGCGCCTCTCTCTTGCGCCGAAAGCAGAACTCACTCAAGTGTCCATCTCTCCCACAATGCTCACAGTGGTACCTCACCGCTCTCAAAGGGGATTGTTGGTACTCACGGTAGTGGGTGTGGATCACTTTGCCCTTCTGTGGCATAAGCTCCTCCTGGATGGGTGGCATGGTATCCAGCTTGTTTTTGAGGTGGTTTGGTTTTGGAGCCCATGATTGTTTCTTGGGTGGAGCTCTCGGAGGCTCAACAAAGACCCCATCCTTGGTGTTAGGCTTGAGAGGCTCTCTGGGTGGAAGCTTGGTAAGTTTGGGAGTAGTGGTGGAGTTGGGCTTCTCACATGGGTTCAGACCACTCGACTCTCCAATCTTCCCAAAAGCAGAAAGATCAACACCCGGAGCAAAACCTACACCAGGACCTCTAGCAGCTCGCCTGAATTGGGAGATCATCATCCCGAGCTGCGGCTCACCACAAGACACCCATGACAAGATGGTCCGAAGGTATTTGTTTTCTTCCTCGGTTTGCATCTTGTCATGCTTCACATTCGCAATCTCCATCTCCAAACCCTCACAAAGAACACACCTAGCCACACATGTGCTACCTGAGTTGGCCTCTTCAAGAGACACAATCTTGGCATTCTTCTCTGCCAACTCAGATTGCAAGACAGGACAAGTCTTGCACGCACCCAACAGCATGGGTCTAGTCCGGAGCTCAACCACCTCTCCAACCAACACAGCATACTTACCTCTCAAGGTGAGAAGGTCAGTCATGTGCGTGGTGCACATCTCGCACTCGGCATCCTCAGACACGACCACGGTAGACTTAGCAAACTCAAGCTCCCTCACCATGTCCTCCCACTTCTGCCTAAACTCCTTGCGCTCTCTAGCGGCACGCCTTAGCAACTTATCCTGACTAAGGAGCGCGGCAGTAAGTTTCTCGACCTCAGCAGAGAGCTCATCGGGGGTCAGAGATACCTGGGAGGTGTCGTCGTCGTCGTCGTTGTTCCGAGGAGAGTCACCGCCGACCTCCTTGCCGAGGGCCATGGTACAGAAGCCCTCGTCGTCGGCAAAGAAGCAGTGGCCGTTGAGCTTGTCCTCGATCCTATTCTTCTTCTCGGACTCGTCGTCGCTTGAGGAAGCGAAGTCGTTGTCCGAGTCGTCGACGTCGCTGAGCGTGGCGAAGAAAGCACGCTGCTCTGCCTGGGCCTTCTCCAAGTACTTCATCTTGATGTACTCCTTGTGGAAGCCGCCCTTCCGCTTATGCCTTGCGGGGACGTACTTCTCCTTGCGCTTGCAGAGTCATACTTGTGCCCATGATCGCCCTTCCCAGAATGCTTGTTCCTCTTGGGACAGTTGGCGATGAAGTGGTCGGGGTCGCCGCACTCGAAACAGCCCGAGCGTCCTCATCCGCGGCGACGGTTCATGCGGTTGTTGTGAAACCTCGAGAACCGGTTGGCAAGCAAGGCCAACTCGTCGTCTCCCAGAGACTCCAACTGCTCCTCTATGACAGAAAGAAGAGAATGCAAAGCAAAGCCTCCAGAGGGGTTAGCAGAAGAGCCAGAAAGCAAAGCCATCGATGGGCCAGAAGGATTTTCATAAGAAGCCCTCGCCATGGCATCGATCTCACTGGACTTGAGCTTACTGAAAAGCTCGTCGCACGTGAGGGTCTCATAGTTAGGTGATTCGATGATCGCCTGAACTTTGGAATCCCACACCGACCGATCAAGAGTATGCAAAAGCTTCAAAGCCCTCTCATGATCGTCGAAGGGCAACAACTCCTTGTTAGCCCTCATCCTGTTGACAATCACCTGAAAGCGAGCGAATAAACTTTCTATGCTCTCGCCAGGCATATGTCGAAAGTTCTCATACTCTCGCTTGAACGAATCATAGAGACGGGTTTTGACTTGAGAGGTTCCCTCATGGAAGCGCATGAGGGTAGCCCAAATCTCCCAAGCCGTAGCGAGGTGAGAAACGCGATCAAACTCACTCATGCTCAAACATGAGAAAAGAGCATTATGTGCTCGGCTATTGGCATCGTGCTCATCGATCTGATGCTGAGTCACACGAGCAGCCAAGACAACGTAATCGGCAGAGTTGCAAATATCCCAGATGGAAGCACCCAAACTCTGCAGATAGGCCGACATGCGTATCTTCCAATACGCATAGTTCGTCCCATCGAAAAACGGAGGTTTGCCCATGCCGCGATCCATGTCGCCTTCTGTGGATCTGGAACCGGCTAAGGTGGAAGATCCTTAACCCGCTCCGATACCAATTGAAGGACCGAGAAAGCACTAGCAAGGCGACCAGAGGGGGGGGGGGTGATTGGGAGCTCAAAACTTTCTCTTGAAACTTTGGCCTATTGTCCCAAAATCAACCCCCAAAAGCTACGACCGAGAATGTGATGCCCACGACCCTTGGAAGAGGGTGGATGATCCCTAGGATCACAGCGAGGCACCACAAAGCGATAGCAAACCAAACGGCAAAAGCACCGGAACAAATTCAACCCCAAAACCAAGTCCCGAACGTAGATAGATGGCTACGTCGAGAAACTCCTAAATACCTATGCTAACAAGTAGCAAAGATACCTAGAGAGGTTCCTTGATCAACTCTAGGGCCAAACGAGAAGTCCGGAAACAAAGCGAAGAATCCGGGAGAGCAAACGCACTAAATCGGAGGCTTCAGCCAATCCGCGGACTGTCCGGCCCTGGGGTCCCGGACTGTCCGCCCCTACTGCGGACTGTCCATGAGGGGATCCCGGACTGTCCGCCAGTCAAAAACGCAAACCAACAGTGTTGCTGAAGTTCCCTGGACCCTTCCCGGACTGTCCGCGAAAAACAACTGCGGAGTGTCCGCCGGTCAAACTTTGGCACTGTTCACCGAGACGCACAGCCACTGCTCGGCTGAGTCCCGATGCGCGGACTGTCCGCCGGTCAGAACCGCGGACTGTCCGCCAACGAACAGAGAGGGCGATTTGAGTCGCCTCCTCTCCAAATCTCTCCAAATTCGATCCAAATCAAAATCCCACATTCCCAAACTTGGAGAAGATGATCACCGGGTAGTTAGGAGACTATCCCCAAGAAATCATCCGCTCAAATTGATTCAATCACCGGGAAATCAAAAGGGGAAGATCAAGAACGAAAAAGCGCCACGAAAACGAAATCGACCCGATCTACTTGTTCGTGAGGAGTTAGATGAATTCCATCGGTGGAAGTGATCTCCTTTCAAAAACGAACAAGTTGATTCAAACGGATTTTGCAAAGACGCAGTAGGGAGAGAGATTGAGTGACGGGAAAATCACGGAGAAACGAAGAACGTGAAGAACACGAACAAAACGCGAATCAACATATCGATCTGCAACCGTGTGGCTACCACACGCTACAACAGTGAGGTTACGGCCTCACTTCCTCAAAATCTCCAGTACACAGAGGTATGGTTCTCTGTGGATCTCAGCTAGCTACAGCAGGGGATTGGGAGAGCAGGAAACCCTAAGTGCAAAGATCAAATGACTGAGATAGATGGGGAGGTGGGTGTCTCCCCCTACTTATCCTAATTCTAACTATTCCTAATTCCCACTCTACCCCTAACTACTTACAAAGCGAACCAGCTAAACCCTAAGGTTATTCTGGACCAACTCGATGGTAGGTGGATCCGACAGCCACGCCCGCACAACTCGTAGCGTTGCCTCAATGCAACCTCCCGATTGCCGCCACGTGCCGCCACCGATCTGCGTCCTTTTCCTGGACGTCGCACCCCCGGTTTTGTGGCCCAAACCGGGAAACCAGCCCACCAACGCCTGAGTTTTGTGGCCCAAACTCAGCAAACCCGCAGCACCCAGGTTTTGAGGCCCAAACTTGGAAACCGTCCTCAGCCCGAGTTTTGTTGCCAAACTCGGAAACCATCCGTGCCCAGGTTTTGAGGCCCAAACCTGAAAACGGTCCACCTGATGGTTTTTCTCTGGCTCTACCACCAAACTGAAGCGGTAGAGGGGATGCACCGCCCGTGCACCCCGTCCACCGACACGTGTCCCCAAGTCCACGACCTAGGCAACACATGACCGCAAGTCTTCGCTTGTCGCTATCCCAGGCTGTCAGCCACCACAGCTGATCCTCGGGCCACCGGTCCCTCAGTCCAAGCCTCACGTCCGCCCTTCGCCACTCTCGGTCCATCGGCACGGCACGTCTCTACTTGACCTTCACCTTGCCTCTGATCACTGTATCCGTGCTCGACACCTGCACAACACAAGCCAAAGAACATGCGCATCATTCCAGTTGACAATCACTCATCACTCAGAGACTCGGCATACACCCATGTATCCACAAGGATAAGTCTAGCACAAGCCCAGAACCAAAACCAAAAGCAACTGTCGAGTCCCACGGCACAAAAACCACCACACGGTCCATCCTGCCGGATTTACCTACTCACCATATTACTCATTACCAGTCCATGTTCCATAGATCATTAATCAAGATTATTATTAAACCACCATCCCATCCCAAGACAGCAGGGCTAAGCATGACTTCTACCCATATCATCCCAAACCAGGTGACAAGGAGAATATAACAAATTCTAGTAAACCTTATCATGGGATTCAATTTAAGACTGCATGCAACTACTGGATCTAACTACTCTAACTCAAAATAAACTAAATACAGGAGCAAGATGTTCAAGGACACTTGCCTTCGGGCTGGGTCGGATCGACGAAGACGAAGGCTTGATCGGAAGGTTCCACATAGCTCGCACTCGCTGGATCAACCATCATCACATGGCCCAAACAAAGCATATAAGAAATAGTACATCATACAGTAATAAAACAGAACGTAAACTAATCTACTGCGTAGAGCTCGATGAAACGAATCTAACACAAGTTGAACGGGTCGAATTGGAGTTAAAATGAACAAGTTATGGGCTTTTGAATCTGGATGGCAAAACTGTAAATAGTTGAAGTCGATTTTGCATTTAAATAAATAAATTCTGAAAAAGAAAGTGGCACGGACCAGGCCTCATTTTGATGGGAACCGAAGGGCTAGAATGCAAGTTTGATCAGACTCAGCGAACAGGGCCAAGGAACTGCGGGTTGGTTCCAGGAAAAGGGAAGGGTTCTTTTGCAAGAGAGCAACTAACGCGGGGCGGCAGCTGACACAGCGCTGGCGTGGCGCCACGTGGCCGTGCGTGATTGGTTCGGGGCGCCAGCTGGGCGGGGGCGTGTGCAGCGCTTTCGTGGACTGCGCCTCATTTTGCAGGAAGTGCAGGGGCTTTATGGAAAGAATATGCAGACTCAGAGAATAGACAATGTGGACTGCGGGTTGATTTCTCAAACATATAAGGGCTTATATGCAAAAGCGCTCGGCGACCGGCGCGGGCTGGCGCGACGCTATCGTGGTCGCCACGCGGCGCTGCATGAGTGGACCGGTGCGCCACCTGGCTGTGGACGAGAGCACGAAGAGGCGGTGGACAACGTCCACTAGTCGATGCACCAGGTCTATACCCCTTCGGGGTATAGTCTAATCTGAGCCGCTCGCTCAGATCTGATGGATAGGGAGGGAGAGGGAGGGCGTGCGGCGGCCGGAGCCAGAGAGGACACCGCGGCGCCATGGCTCTGCCTGGGGAAAGCTCGCCGGAGATCTCGGTACAGGGGCTAAGGTGTGGTAGAGACCGCGCGAAAAGTAGGGGAAACGGGTGCGGAGCTTACAGCAGGCTCGAAGATGGATTCGGGGACGCCGATTGGTGCCCGTAGAAGGTGGACGTCGTGGTGGCCGAGCGGCTACTCCGACGAGGTCAAGGACATGGCCTCCTGGCAAAGTCGTACCCCGAAACGGCTTCTCGGACGCGGTGACGCTCTGCGAAACCACTGGAGGGGTCTGGTGTGGATCAAGGCGTCACCTAGGGGAGAACCGCGAGCTCTGAAGGTGGCTATGGCAGCGGCAAACCGGAGGTGGAGAGAGGCTAGGACCGGGAGAGGTGACGGCGCGATGGGCCCCCCCCCTTTATAGGCTGGAAGGAAGAGGGTGGCAACTAGGTGCCCTCTGTAGATCAATCCAAGGGGGGAAAGGGGTCGGAGGGTGCGGACGCGCGGCTATGCGCGTAGGGCGGGGATGTTCGGTGCATGTTCGCGGGGTGGAAGATAGCGCTGACAGGTGGGGCCCACCCGTCGGTGGCACTGACATGCGGGGCCGGTTGCTCAGAGAGAGCGAGAGGAGGATGGCAGCCCGCAGTATTGCTGCGCAAGGGCGGTAGGGGAACGGGCCAGGCCCAGCTGGGCGATACGGAGAGAGGGAGGCGGGAACGCGGACGCGGGCCGCGCGTAGGAGAAAAGAGAGGGAGGGAGAAACCGGGCCGCAGGATCAGCTGGGCCGGCGTGGGGAAAAAGAGAAAGAGAGGGAGGGTGGCGGGCCGGGCTGAAAGAGGAGAGGGGAGGGATGAGGAGAGGCCCTTGCCTTTTCTTTCTCTTTTTCTTTTCTTTTGCAAACTCTTTTCAAATCCAAATTCAAATCAATTTGAAAATCAAAATAATTGCAAAATTTTTGGAAATATTTTCCCTAGGTTTTGCAAATAAAACTTTGAATATGAAATTTTCATAAAACTCTTATAAATCTTTTTATTTAATTTCTAAATGGAATAAATCCGGTTCGTCCTATTCGGGTTTAATAAATTCTTTTTCACCCAATAGAAATTATGCACCAGCATGAATGCAACAAAAATGTGGCTAGAATTTTTTCCTCCATCTAAGATTTTGGCCATTTTCTAAATAAATTCTAATTTATTATAATTAATTTAACACCCGAGGTGTTACAAGCGTCTGATGCCAGTCCAGTAAGGTTCCAGTCAGGTTCATTCTGCATCGGACGCGTCCGGTGCTTGGCCATCGGAAGCAGGCCAGCGTCTGATGCTGTGTCTTCAGCACGTCTTCGTCCGCAGTTCGTTCGTCCGTTGTAGGTTTTGATTTCTGGCTTTTGCGTTGGGTTTCTAGAGTTGTATTGTGTCTCGCTGTGCTTCTTGGAAGCATCCAGCCTACATCTAGGGTCGTGGACACTTGCATGCTCTAGGTTTGCTCTTGGGGTTGATTCTCAGGACAGTGGCGACAAGTTTCTGAAAACAAATTTGAAGCTCCCATTCACCCCCCTCTGGTCGCTTTCTGGTGAAGGACCGAAAGTGCTACCAGAACTCAAATCAAAAGTGTTGATCAGTACTGACCGAACTCACTGGAGCGTCCAGTCGGTTCTGATCGGACGCGTCCGGTCTGTGCAGAGGTGTTTCGGGAGCTCTCTGTGTTGGACCGGACTCACTGTGTACAAGCGTCCGGTCACAATACACTGAGCGTCCGGTCAACACAAGAAGGGGTGAACAGTAACACCTGTGCGTCCGGTCATGTGAAGTAGAGTGCGTCTGATCAAAAACTTCGCAGACTGTGTAGCTCGGCCTTTAACGATCGGACTCATAGGGAGCGTCCGGTCGTTGAACAGCGAGCGTCTGGTCACCCCGACAATGCTCAGTTCATCCACCGATTCGACTCTATCTCACCCAAAACGAAACCTCTAGGGTTCAAACTTGGTGAGAGGAGTCACAAGGAGGATAGTGAGCTACTCGTAGGAGATCATAGCTCGAACCTATCTCGAAATCGATGAATCGTAGAGATTCGGGAAAGAGGAGAAAAGTTGATCCAAAACGAAAACCGATCGATCTACATGTTCATGAGGTTTGAGTTGATTTCCTTTGGTGGAAATGATCCCCTCACAGCAAAGAACAAGTTGATTCAAAATATTTTGCAAACGGAGCAACGTAGAGAGAGAACGATCGACGGGAAAATCATGGAGAAAATGAAGAACGCGAAGAACAATTTCAAAACACGAATCGAACCATGAATTGCGAGCCAAAATTCGTCCCCACAATGAGATAACGGGATTACGGTCTCGTTTCCTCAAAAAGCAAATACACAGAGGTATTGTTCATCGTCTCTGCGGATCTCAGTAGCTACAGCAGGGATTGGGAAGCAGGAAACTCTAGAACAAAAATAGCAATGGCTGAGATAGTCTGGAGGGAGGGGCTGCCTCTCCTTATATAGCCTAATACAATTGTTCCCCTTCTACCCCTACTGCTAATGAGCGAGCAGGCTAACCCAAAGGGTATTCCTGACCAACTCGAAGTTGATGGTGATCCGACGGCCACGCCCGCACAACTGGTAGCTCCGCCTCGACGCGACCTCACCGATTGCCACCACGTGCTGCCACCGCTCCGCTCGTCCTTTTCACGGACCTCGCCCCCAGTTTTGAGGCCGAAACCGGGAAACCTGTCTTCACGACCAACCCCCGGTTTTGAGGCCCAAACCGGGAAACCAGCCATCCATCGCTTGAGTTTTGTGGCCCAAACTCAGAAACCCGCCAGCGCCCAAGTTTTGAGGCCCAAACCTGGAAACCATCCTCTACCCGAGTTTTGTGGCCCAAACTTGGAAAACGACCGCACCCAGGTTTTGAGGCCCAGACCTGGAAACCATCCACTCGGTGGTTTTTCTGTGGCTCAACCACCAAACCGAGCTGTAGAAGGGATGCACCGCCTGTGCACCCCGTCCACATGCAAGTCTTCGCTCGTCGCTGTCCCAGGCTGTCAGCCACCACAGCTGATCCTCAGGCCATAGGTCCCTCAGTCCAAGCCTCACGTCCGCTCTTCACTGCTCCCGGTCCATCGGCACGGCACGTCTCTACTTGACCTTCACCTTGCCTTCGATCACTGTATCCGTGCTCGACACCTGCACAACACAAGCCAAAGAACATGCGCATCAAACCCGTTGACAATCACTCATCACTCAAGACTCGGCATACACCCATGTATCCGCATCTGGTTACACTCTCGATCCTTCAGTGGTGCAGTGGCTTCATCCTTCATAATGCCCTCCTCAATTCTTGGCAGTTGGTTCTTCCCTTGAGGTCTTCTCTTGGTCCTCTTTGGCTGCTCATAAGTGATGTAGTTGTTGAAGGTGTAGCGAAAGATCCAAAAGTTGACTTCTCCAGGTCTGGCAAAGATGATAACATTGATGGTGTTCAAGAACGATCTTCCAAGAATGTGTGGTGGATCATATTCTTCTTCTCAACTAGGACATCTAGTGGTTTGTACTGACCAAAGTGGTGACTAGAAGATCAATATGTTTGAAGTTGGGTTTTTCCTTCCTCCCTTTGATTGTGAAACACATCTAGACAACGGAATTGTCACTCCCAGGCTGACTTGTGATGTAGATGGACTCCCAACAACATGTTCATGTGTTTTACTTGTAGATCTTGCTATTGTTGTAGTGGTACCATCTTGTCTCCCAAGCTAGCTCTTGATTAGAAAAGAGGATAACTTCCCACTTCTTGTCTTGATGTCTTGGGCAATGATGGTTGCAGGCATAGGTTGTCTCATACGAGGTATGTTGCATCCTGTTTGTCATCAGTACCCAAGCAAGACTCAAAGCTAGGCTAGCACCATTTGTGATCTGAGAGTAGGTTTGTGTGTCTATGGTTTGAGTTTTGGATCTTCAATGTTCAGACCAAACCATGGATGAACAAAATCTCTCTCCTGCGTAATGTTAGTGGACATATACCCGAAGGATTGCAAGAATTTGAAACATGGGTTATTATCCACAACTTATGTATTTTGCATATATGATAATACAAAGATGTTTTTGGGATTATTTTAGCATAGACTAGAATTTTATGTGTTGGCTGCACTTTAACATGATTCAAGGCAAAAGATAACTTGCAGTAGAAGACAAAATAAATAAACTTTGATACTCACAGTTCTTTCATCCATGATGAATGAGCTGAGTCTTCATTCTGCAAAAGTTGTTGAAGTTCATTGTACGCCTTGCTTCGTCTCCAGTGTGAGTTCATCTCCTGGACTTTCCCAAATTGATATTGAAAGTTTCCCTGCAGGGGTTAGTCCAACAAAATATCCAACATCCACTATAGCATACTATCGGCTCAAAAATCAACCTAGACACCATGTCTAATTTGATCTAGGAAGGCATTTTGACTTAATTGCTTAAATTAAAAGCCTTTGAAAGCAAGATCACCACTCCTAAACTTGGCACCATGCTTAATTTAAGAGATGTATGAATGTACTCCAAACCTAAACATATAATATAGCGAATGAGGGTAGCATGAAAGTATTTATTCAGATGGTGATGAAAGAGCATGATTAGTATATGAGCATATCTTAAAGGTAGGGATAACCAATATATCAACATGGCAAGAGATGCTCTTAGAAAGTCTATTCCCCAGGCTTGGATTTTGCACAAATCAAGATTAGATGAATGTAATTCAATGTTACATGATGATTGGTTGGACATACCTTGTGTTTGTTGTTCCATCGTTCTTTTCTGCTCTAGACCTAGGAAGGTTAGTGACAAAATACCCGAAGGAATATTTTCACAATTATATTTCTATTCTTAGTGCAGCGGAAAGGTAGGCATAGCTAATAACCAGGTATTATGATGGGGTGTAAGGATTCTACTGGTTATAGCTTGCGCTCATGGGGTAGTGATAGATAAGAGTGGAATTCAAAAACAACATTCATAAGAATGAACACAAAAATAATAATGAAAAGACCAGGACAAAAAAGGAAAAGATAAAAGTATGATTACAAGGTTAAACTAAGACTTAAGATGATCTACCGTTCGACGGCAACGACGCCAGAAATGCTTGTTGGTATAAATTAACGCACACTACTTTATCCGCAAGCGCATAGATAAAATCTACCGATGTAGCACTTCACCGGAATAACCCAGTTTTAATATCGAACCCAAAGGAACAGATAGTGTTAAGTCTTAAATTTAACCCCTGAGTAGCTAACAAGGACGGAGAATCTAGAAGTATAGAGGGGATCACTAAGGCTGTCTAATTCCAATTTAAGAGTGATATGTTTATATTTATTCTTAGTGGGGAAGTTGTCATAAAAGGTCACAAACATAGTATGAGTCTTTTAAGCAAATGTATAATCCTACCGAGCCTACACACGAGTAAGTGGACTATAGATGAATCAACAAGGCTATAAGAGTCACCCTTGCGAACAACCACTACTACCGGCATTATAGGAGGCATTTATGAGCTATCAAGTCTAAGCACCACGCTTACACTATCCAACTACTCTAACTCTAGCGCATCTAGAATTAAAGTACTAAAAAGAGAGTCATAAACCTTTATTGGTGATTGAATTCATGCCCTTTTCATATTTATTTATCCTTTAATTTTAATAGATAACCAGTGTCAACAACCCTCATGAATCAATTTGGCCTCCTGAAGAGTGGTTTGCGCGTTAGCAAATACCTCCTCAAGTTCAGCCTCCTTTCGGTTGAAAGCATTCTGCCATCCAGCCGCCAGCATCTGTGATTTTGAAAAACAACAGACAAAGGACCGGATGAGTATCATCAGCTTAAAACTACAAGGACTTTGAATGGCTTTTACTAACCAGTGAGTTGCTTCTTAGAAGTTTTCAAGGCCTCCTTATGTTTTTGCTCCGAGGTGGCATGCTTGGAGAGTAGCTCAATTTCACGATGATTGGCCGCATCGCGCTCATCAACAACAACCTTAAGATTGTGCTGAAGCTCGTTGATGCGGTTATGAAGCACTTGGGTGGCTACATTCTGACTGATCTGATCTTGAGCAATATAATCCTTGAGCTGCTGGTTCTCAAGAGATAGCTCCTGACGGATCTGAGTGATCTGCTCGGTCACCTTTACATCAAAACCCTACGTAGAGACAATAACATAAGTACTCGGATGCGGTAATACAGTATAAAATGGACTTCAAGGAATTACCTCAATAAATTCCATTAGTGCCCTAGCTGGTGCCATCACTTGCTCATCCAGCTTCTTCAGACGGACGAGGTCTGGGTTGTACCCCACAACTTCAAGCTTCGAGCCTTGGCGGGAGGACTCGGGGGCATCTTGAAATTCCATCTGCGGTAGAACCGAGGTCTCAACCCCCCTCCAGCACTGGTCTCAGCCCGGATCATCTTCAGAGTGGGTTCTTCAGGCTGTCGGGTATGAAAAAACTAATCGTTCATCACCCGGTCATGCTCTAATTGGGCGGGAGATCGAAAGATGAAGAAGAGAATACCAACCTGAGGCAAGGGAGGAGCATCGGCTTCAGGAACTTTATCGACTTGAGTACGGGATGGAGAAGAGTCTGGCACGGTATTCACCTAGCTACTAACAGGAGGAATGCTTGAATCCGCTTTCCCCTGCGCTTCCGACTCTTCCCTCGTCCGGGTTTCAGACGCACTTCCTGAAGCTGCATCGATGGGCTTCACCTTCCTGCAGTGGACAAGTATTGATGTCAGTAATAAACCAAGAAATTATCTTAAAAGGGGGTAATAAGACTCACTTGGCTAGCCTCAAGGTCAAGGGCAGCTTCAAGATTGGCTTCTTTGGCTGTGGTTCTAGGAGCGAAGCCTCTTCAGGAGCAGCACCACTGGAAGCCCCCTGAGCCACCTCGACGTCTATATCAAACAAAGATATAAGAAAGGGGCTTATTAAACCAAAAGTGCACAGTCTATAAAGTACTAGGGTTTTCCCTTACCAGGAGCACCCAGTTTACAGTGCTTTTCAGCCAACTCTTTTGATAAAAGAACTTTTGGACAAGCACGGTGATTACCAGTGCGAGCCTTCTTCGGAATTGGATCTCTGGCTTCCTGGAGTGAACTCAGGGACCCCTTTCGGCTACTCTCGGCTTCGAGATCTAGGAGCATGACATTGGAGTCAGTTGAATCTGAGTCTAACCAGTCAAGATCACCAGGGGAGCTTGATTCATTGCGAAGGTCCTCACGTCGGATGGGACCCTCGAGAATGATGCCTCCTCCGTCTTGAGTTGCCGGGGGTAGAGGTGGACAGTCGTTGTTGTTCCGCCCTTGAGTCTACCAAAATAGAAGAAGGGAGTAATATTCAATTAAAATGATATCTAATCCAAACGACGGGTATTACAACTACTCACCTCCATGGGCGGATTGATGGCAGAGAAAGTTGTCATCATCAGAACAAGATGCTCATGACTCTTCAATAGCCGGTTCATCCTCTTCAAAATCTCCGCATTGGACAGCTACTCGGCAGAATGTCGACTTGGGTCCTTCACGCCAATATACTCGAAGCCAAAGATGGCTCGTTGTTGCAGCGGATGGACTCGACGAGCAATGAAGTCTTGGACGACGGTATACCCAGTCAATCCACTCAACTTTAAAGCCGCTATCATATCGATAAAAGGTTGAATGGCTTCCACCTCTTCGGAAGAGATCCTGTCTTTCCACTCTCGGGTCTTCTAGGGCGGCCATCCATCATTGCGACGAAGATCTGGTGGTGGGTTGGCTATGTAGAACCATCCACTAGCCCATTCTCGGACGGATTCCGACAACACTACAAAGATGTATTGAGAACCCACTTCTAGCCTAAGCTGGATACTAGCTCCTCCGACTACTTTGACTTTCGCATCACTGGGTTGACACTTTACCCAGAAGAAATAGCGAAAGAGGGTAAAAGAGGGGCAAATTCCCAAAAAAGCCTCACAGAGGTGGGAGAAAATTGCGATATGGAAGCAAGCATTCAGAGTGATGTGGTTGAGGGTCAAACCATAATAATGCAGCAATCCTCTCAAGAAATCAGATGTTGGAAGCCCTAATCCATGCTCAACGAATGACATGAACAACACGATCTCCGTCGTATTGAGGGCCGGAGCGCGATGATCCACTGGAACCCTCCATCCATCTATCGGTTGCGACCGAAGCAATCCTTGTTGATGGAGGAAAGACAACTCCACTTCCTTGGTGTTGGGTGCTTTCCAAGCAAGGATGTCAGTGGGAGGGCATGGGTGTCGTGGCTTTCCGCAAGCAATCCTCTTTTTCTTGTCCTCCTGAGTTTGCTTCTTGGGACCCATGTTGATGACAAGGGATTTCCTACGCATCAACTATCAGGACTCTGGGAATTCTTTCTCTCAAAGGCAAGGGTTTGATGAACGAGTGAAGAGTTTGAGAAGCAAATGGCGGCTTATTATAGATCTGTTTTCGCAAATGGTTCAGTTTCTAACCGGCGTTACGGAACCATCCAAAACCCTAACGGTTGGAAGGCTTTTCTAGACGGCGTCAATAACAAGAAACAGGCTGATGAGGGACGACCCGATCTTCCGAGAGGTAGCGATAGATTTGACTGGTGGAGAACTCGACGTTGGCGATCCGGCTTCAAATCAGACATGATTCGAACCCTGCAACCGTTACACCACTGCTCCGTTGGTTATCAACCAAGCACAACTTGATTGACCTCGACAAGAAGGCTATTTCTGCAAGCGAATCGAAGAACACAAGCAAGAAGGTAAAAACATGCAATCTAAAATTGCAGATATGAATTGATACGAATTTTAATGGATGGTTCAAGAACTCGGTTCCAAAGGACTAATCGACACAATGGAGGAGATCAAGAACGGGGGCCCTGGATCACTGTAAAAGGATTCGACACCACAGTCACAATGAACGATTCAGTTCCTCGATGGAAAACTAAACACTAAATAAAACCCAAGACCTAACGACAATGACGGCGGCTAATTATAGGGTTTAGGTCGTCGCCCCTACTGGACGCGCCCCCTAATGGGCTCTAAGACGATACACGGCCCATCGGACCAAAAGACGGTGTCGCAGCACCCTGGCAGATTCTGGATGCTCACTTGTTTCGACGATTCCCGTTGACTCCCGACGTATTTTGACGTAATTTCAAAGCCATTTATTATCTTATCAAATTATCTTTCCAAGCATATATGGTTCGTAAAAAACAGAGTCCGTATGCGTTCGGGGCGTTGATTTTACCCGGGACTGCTCCTGAATTCCGAGGGTGACGAGGTAGCTGAGTTGGAGACGGATTGCAACTTGGGGAAGACCATGGCATCGGTGTGTCCAGCATGGCGATGTCCTCATCATCCTCCCCTTCTTGAATTGGAGTCGTCCTTGACTCTATCTTGGCGATGTCCTCATCATCCCCTCCTTCTAGAATTGGAGACGTCCGTGACTCCATGTTATCTCCAAGCTCCTGCAAAAGGTTAGTGACCGCACAATGCGAAACACAAGGTATAGGATCATGTGCAGCAACATTAACATGTCGACAAAGCATAGTATAACAAGAAGCATCATTATTATCACATAACACATCAGTTGTAGCTAGAAAAACACCTCCTTTTAACTTAATCTCATTATTTTTAGTAATGTCTGTTGGGGGTTTATTTTCATTTTTAATCTCTTTAGCACATTTAATAATATCCGTAGGAGACAAAGGCAGCAAAGTAATTTTCTTAGCGTTATGTATGATAGTATATGTATTAGTTCTACCATGGTGTAAAGCATCATTATCAAATTCTCATGGGCGACCTAATAAAATAGAACAAGCTTGCATAGGGACAACATCAAAATCAGCAGTATCATGATAAGAGCCTGTGAAAAAGCTAATGCGTACTGATTTAGTTACCTTAGTCATAACATTATTATTGAACCATTGAAGTTTCTACGGATATGAATGTTTGTGGTCAAGCCAAGCTTCTCAACCAAATCTGAACTCACCAAGTTGTTGCAACTCCCGCTATCAATGATGGTGACAACACGACAACCCTACACAATGAGATACATGTGGAACAAATTGTGGCGTTGGATATCTCTTCTTCTTCATGTCCCACACGTGTACTCAACACTCGCTGCACAAGAAGACTAGGATAGTCTGCAGCAGCACCCACAGAGTCAATGGTGATGGTCTCCTTGTCTTGATCGTCCTCAGTGGAATCTGCATCAATGTGAGCAACAAGGGCTAAATCATCTTCAACATCACTAGCACTTACATATCCATCCTCGGTAGCAATGAAAGCGCGACGACTGGGGCAATCCTTCATGACGTGTCCCATGCCTTTGCATCGGTGACAAATGATTTTAGAGTTGGACGAGGAAGACCTAGTAGAAGCACCCGGAGTGACACCTTTCTTCAGCTGTGGAAACTACACATTAGACAATTTACTTACCCCGGAAGGTGTAGATGGCTGTGGTGCAGCAGGAAGTTTGGGCGTCTCCGGCTCGGAACGATGCTGAAAATTCCTCCCATTGTTCGACCTGAAAGACTGTTGTTGTTGTTTGCGGCCCTGTACTTCGCGTTCAGCTTTAAGAGCAAGATGATATAATTGGCTGAGCCTGTTCCAATCTTTGTAATCAAGAATATCCTGGATATCACGATTCAAGCCACCAAAAAATCTACCACTAGCATCAGTATCATCTTCATGTATACCACAACGTGCTAAACCAATAAGCAATTCTTGGTAATATGCTTCTACTCCTTTTTCACCTTGTTTTAAAGTTTGTAGTTTTAAACGCAAATTACGTTGGTAATAAGGAGGAACAAAACGAGATTAGATGCGTTGCTTTAAACCATTGCATGTTTGAGGCACAACAGCAACATTATTAGCATTGCAAAGATCGCTCCACCAGAACAAGGCAAAATTAGTAAACTCACTAGTAGCAAGTCTAACTCTATGCTCAGCAGGAATATTATGAGAATCAAATTTTTGTTGAACAGCAAGTTCCTAATCTAAATATGTCTCTGGATCCATATTACCAGTAAAAGGAGGTAGGCTAAATTTAATTTTAGCAAAAGGATCATTATTATGATTATTACCTCCCATACCGCGACGATTGAAGTTGAGGCAGCGACGGGGACCAGCATCAGCATCCGCATCTTCATCACCAAAATCATCCGCATCGTCGTCATCACGATGAGGTTGAGGTCGCTGCTCAAGCAGTTCAATGCGGTTGATCATATTGTTCACGTTGCGCGTCAGCTCAGTCATAAGGATGCGTTGTTCATTCATGAATGTTGTAAGGTCGCCCTTGGACATGCACTCATTGAAATTCATCGGAATTCCTGCCATTGTTAGAAGATAGAAAAAGACAACAGCAAAGTATTATCCCTATCAACTAAAAGGAACCGAGTGGTGGTTGTGGTGAAAGTGGAATGCAAAATCACAAACGGCTTACCACCGTCTTGCCTGTATTCTTTCCAACGCCAAACAAGATCAAACCAAAGTGATGAAGCAATCTGTTGTTGAGCGTGGGTAACAGTTGCAAGATGAATCTGTGCTGACAGAAGTATATGTGGAGCTATAGGTAGGCACAACATGACAACAAGGATTAGCAATTAACGAATGCAGATTAGCAAAGTTCAATAAGTATCCAAAGTACAAGTCACAATTGCTGGCTAAGACATGTGTAGACGTAGCGCAACAAGATGAAACAAAGAACGATGGAAAGAACACACAGAACAAGCAAAGAGCACTGATTTTTCCTTTTTCCTAAATTTTCCCTTGATTTTCCAAAAAGGTACCAGTAGGAATCAAACTTTTTTATTTTTTTACTATTTTTTTATATTTTTCTCTAAACAAGGATCACAAAATATGTAACAACAAAAATTGGCACCTGCAACTGAGGTGGGATGTGATCTACACAAAATTTGCACGTTCTCTGAAAAGCGTGCAGAAACCTTGACAATTTTTTTCTTTATTTTCCTGAATTGTTTTGGCAATTTTGAGGGGACCAAACAGGGCAAAGCAATCTTTGGGTTGGCTCCAAATGGTGTCAAGAAGCTCCACAAAAAAAATTCAGATTTTTCTGACAAACGAGCGAAAAGTTATGCCCATTTTACCGAAGGTATCTCTAGTTATGTTTTCTGGAGGCACAACACGAAAAATAGCAGTTACGGCAAAGCGACTGTGGCGGTTAGGGCAAAGCGACCCTAAACTCCCACACCGATCACAAGAGCATGCGTCCTTGTGATTAAGAGCAGTAGGTAGATGCCAGATGATGTAAGGAGGGCTGCGATGCAGGCAAAAATTAGAGCGGTTGGCAACCTATCTAGGGTTTGCGCGGCGGCGAGAAGTTACACAAGGCGGCTAGCGGGGAAAGTCGAGTAAAGTGGTGGCTTCAACTTGTTGTTTGGAAACGGTGGATGGGATAGTGGCGGAAACAAAGAAATAGCAACAGGCACGTTGAACTACGACGACGAACACAACCCTAAACCAGCAATAAGACTCGACCACAGACACAAACTCAACAATGCGAATCTGAAACGAAATTGCAAAGGCACAAAGGGCGATAGGACAACAGAAATTGAAAAACAATTTAGGCTTTTTGTGGACTCTACGTAATGAACAAATATGAATCTAATGGCAGACGAGATTATACCTCGCGGGAAACCTGAAATATCTGATACCAATTGATGAGGGACGACCCGATTTACCGAGAGGAAGCGATACATTCGATTGGTGGAGAACTCGACGTTGGCGATCCGGCTTCAAATCTGACACGATTCGAACCCTGCAACCGTTACACCACTGCTCCGTTGGTTATCAACCAAGCACAACTTGATTGACCTCGCCAAGAAGGCTATTCCTGCAAGCTAATCGAAGAACACAAGCAAGAAGGTAAAAACACGCAATCTGAAATTGCAGATATGAATTGATACGAATTTCAATGGAGGGTTCAACAACTCGGTTCCAAAGGACTAATCGACACAATGGAGGAGATCAAGAACGGGGGCCCTGGATCACTATAAAAGGATTCGACACCACAGTCACAATGAATGATTCAGTTCCTCGATGGAAAACTAAACACTAAATAAAACCCAAGACCTAACGACAATGACGGTGGCTAATTATAGGGTTTAGGTCGTCGCCCCTGCTGGACGCGCCCCCTAATGGGCTCTAAGACGATACACGGCCCATCGGACCAAAAGACGGTGTCGCAGCACTCTGGCAGATTCTGGACGCTGACTTGTTTCGACGATTCCCGTTGACTCCAGATGTATTTTGATGTGATTCCAAAGCCATTGGTTAGCTTATAAAATTATATTTCCAAGAATATCTGGTTCATCGAAAACGGAGTCCGTATGCGTCCGAGGCATTAATTTTACCCGGGACTGCTCCTGAATTCTGATGGTGACGAGGTAGCTGAGTTGGAGACGGATTGCAACTTAGGGAAGACCATGGCGTCGGTGTGTCCAGCGTGGCGATGTCCTCATCATAGGCAACCGGCAAGCAGACAATATCATTTTGAAGGATGCATTTAGTACTTGGAAGCAAAGACAAAGGACTCAGAAAACATTCCAAGTACCCAGATCTTAACAATTATTACTCGGAATTACAACAGAGATACATGGTTACATCTTGAGTTACAGCAGTCTCCAGTATAGGCTCAGTCAGGCCGTAGAACACTACTATAGTGTAATCAAGGTACAAAGTCTTGATGCATAGCACACCAAGGCCCGGGTTCAGTAAGTCGCAGTAAAGCAGACATTGAACCTTGGATAGACACTATCTTTTCAGTGCATCCCAAGGTGGGTTTAAGGCTCTACCCCAGTACACAAGGAACTTGATAGTTAGCCTTAATCCTAACGCCTTTTGATAACCTGTGACCCCGAGGTTGCCCGTGATGCGGGAGTCACAAGAGTTCTTCTAGGCGCCACTCTCTATCCTTCTGCTCCCGACCACTTGGAAACCACCCTAACGAATGGTCCTTTCACAAGAGTTCTTCTGGGCACTTCAACTAGCCTACATAAGGAAGATATCCGAGGGCTCGGATATCTCCCTATGGACAATATAACACTCATGGGAATAAGAGAGGTCATATACTCAGGAAGGTGTGACATCCTTGCTTCCCAGGCAGAGTATTTATAGGCGATTGCTCTTGGTCTATGGACTCAGTTCAAAGATACAATTGCGCAAAGTTCAATAAAGGCACCCTTGTGCGTACTATAACACATGTGAAGCCTAGCCTCACTGATCGGCTATATCCTTCACGTGCATGTTTCAAGCAGAAAAAGACAAGTGTTGCAGTTGCACAAAACGACAAGGAATCATCAATGTGGACAGGTGATATAGTCATTGGTCAATTATTGTTTCCCTTCGTAGTAATTTTTTCAGTGGGGGGTGAAAAGGGTTGTTCAATGAAAGCATTACCCACCTGAAGCCGAATAATTATTACTCGAAATGATTACACATCAAATCAGTGTCATGTATTAACCTCTTATAAGATTTACTCGGATGATATATTGAAGACCCCAAGTCCCGACTACCTGGGTACTCGGAACTCAGGCTCGGGGGCTGCAGGGTATATATCATTAAGGAAATGTTTTTTCTTAACTAAAGGATTACTCAGAAAAAGGGCTCAAAGATCCTCAAAGTTATTAAAAATAACAAGAGGCTCGGGGGCTGCACCCTATGGGTGCACTTTCCTAAAAAAGTGCACACCATGGAGTTCTTTCGTCTATTGAGCACTTCAAGATTTCTCAAGACATTACTCGGAGATTCTCAAAGAAAACTAGAAGATAACATTTTAGACAAATATTGAAGAGCTCGGGGGCTTGACGGACCAGAATGTCAGAGACATCATCAGAAGATGATTACTCGGACTAATCCTGGGTGTCACGGAAGATCCGAAGACATGATACGAAGTCTATATGGATTAGGACTCTCATTGTAATTTAGTCGAGTTTCTAAAGGAAGTCTTGTAATTAGAATAGAACTCCTATGTTGTAACCGACTAGGACTCGGTATGTGCTAAGCTTCACTCGACTAAATAAGGGGAAGCGGGCGCATACCCCTATCATTGAATCTTGAATCATAACACAAGGCACACGCCGCCACTGGACGTATGGTATTATGCTATTAATGAAGGACCGAGAATGCTAAAGCAAGGCAACCAGCGGGGGGTGAATGAGAGCCTAAAAATTTCTTTTGAAACATTGGACTTTGTCCTAAAAGTCAATCCCCAAAAGCTTCGACCAAAACATGATGCCCACGACCCTTGGAAGAGGGTGGATGATCCCTAGGATCACAGCAAGGCACCACCAAACAAGAGCAAACCAAACGCCAAAAACACCGACTCAAGTTCGACCCCAACAACCGACCCTCGAACGTAGATGGAAGGCTACATCGAGAAATCTCCAAATACCTATGCTAACAAGTAGCAAAGATACCTAGAGAGGTTCCTTGGTTAACTCTAGGGTCAAACGAGAAGTCCGAAAACCAAGCAGAAAAGCCGGGAGAACCACCGCACTAAAACTCAACACTCAGCCAAATCCCGGACTGTCCGGACTCCTAGTCTCGGACTGTCTAGCCCTACTGCGGACTGTCCGCCGGCCAAAAGTGCAAAACTGCACAGCTGCTGAAACCTTTCTGAGTGATTCTGGACTGTCCGCGGATCACAAAAGCGGACTGTCCGTCGATCAAATTTCGGCATTGTTCACCGAGACACGCAGCCACTGAACAGGCTCGGCCCCGATGCGCGGACTGTCCGCCAACACCCAGTGAAGGCGATTTCGGTCGCTCTTCACCCAAATCTTCCCAAATTCGATCCAAATCAAAATCCCTTGTTTCCAAACTTGGAGAAGATGATCACGAGTTAGTTGGAATACTATCCCCAAGAAATCATCCGCTCAAATCAACTTAATCAACGGGAAATCGAAGGGGAAGGTGTATGAACGGAAACAGCGCCACGAAATTTGAATCGTCCCGATCTACTTGTTCGTGAGGAGTTAGATGAATTTCTTCGGTGGAAATGATCTCCTCACATCAAAGAACAAGGTGGTTAAACTGGATTCGAAAAAGACGCAGCGTAGAGGGAGATCGAGTGACGGGAAAATCGTGGAGAAACGAAGAACGCGAAGAACAAATTGAAAACGTAAATTCAAACAACGAATTGCAACCGTGTGGCTACCACAGGAGACAATATCGAGATTACGGTCTCACTTCCTCAAAATCTCACGAACATAGAGGTATGATTCCGTCTCTGCGGATCTCAGTAGCTACAGCAGGGAATGGGAGAGAGGAAACCCTAGAATGAAAATAGCAAATGACTGAGATAGGATGGGAGGTGGGTGTCTCCCTCTACTTATCCTAATTCTAGGTCCCACTCTACCCCTAACTAATTACAGAGCGAACCAGCTAAACCCTAAGGTTATTCTGGACCAACTCGATGTAGATGGCGATCCGACGGCCACGCCCGCACAACTGGTAGCTTCGCCTCGACGCGACCTCACCGATTGCCGCCACGTGCCACCACCGCTTTGCTCGTCCTTTTCACGGACCTCGCCCCCGGTTTTGAGGCCGAAACCGGGAAACCAGCCTTCAAGTCCTCCCCGATTTTGAGGCCGAAACCGGGAAACCCGTCGTCCATCGCCTGAGTTTTGTGGCCCAAACTCAGAAACCCGCCAGCGCCTAGGTTTTGAGGCCCAAACCTGGAAACCGTCCTCAGCCCGAGTTTTGTGGCCCAAACTCGAAAAACCCGCCGCACCCAGGTTTTGTGGCCCAAACTTGGAAACCGTCCAGCGGTGGTTTTTCTGTGGCTCAACCACCAAACTGACGCCGTAGAGGGGATGCACCGCCCGTGCACCCCGTGCACCGACACGTGTCCCCAGGTCCTCTACCCGAGCAACACCGTGCCCCGCAAGTCTCCGCTCGTCGCTGTCCCAGGCTGTCAGCCACCACAGCTGATCCTCAGGCCACCGGTCCCTCAGTCTAAGCCTCACGTCCGCCCTTCACCGCTCTGGGTCCATCGGCATGGCACGTCCACCGCACGGCACGCCCATCCTTCACCGCTACCGGTTCATCGGCACGGTACGTCTCTGCTTGACCTTCACCTTGCCTTCGATCACTTTATCCGTGCTCGATACCTGCGCAACACAAGCCAAAGAACATGCGCATCAAACCAGCTGACAATCACTCATCACTCAAGATCCGACATACACCCATGTATCCGCAATCTCCCCTTGACGAGTGCATTGTCAACTACCAACACAAATCATATGAAGGTAGAAGAAGGAAGAAGAAGGAGAAGTAGAGAACTCATTCAAATGACCCAAAAGCATAGTGTTTACACCAGATTTTGGACCGTGAAGCACCTAAAATGCTAAAGCGAGGCGACCAGAGGGGGGGTGAATGGGAGCCTAAAAAATTCTTTCGAAATAACGACCTCTGTCCCAACAAAATCAACCCCAAAAGCTTCGGACTCAAACGTGATGCCCACGACCCTCGGAAAGAGGGTGGATGATCCCCAGGATCACAGCGAGGCACCACACAAGAGAGCAAACCAAAACTCTCAAAACCCCGAGTCAAGTTCGTGCCTAAAAGACCACTCCCAAACGTAGATAGAGGGATACGTCGGGATTCCTCCAAATACCGATGCTAACGCGTAGCAAAGATATGTAGAGAGGTTCCTAGGTGAACTCTAGGAGCAAACAAGAAGTCCGGAAACAAAGCGGAAAATCTGGGAGGGCTAACGCACTAAAACTGCCCAAGCTGCAGAATCCCGGACAGTCCGCCGTCAGGCTCCCGGACTGTCTGGTGTGGGCCGACCTATCCGCCACTAGGGGGCCGGACTGTTCGCCGGCGAAAGGGGAAAACAGCGAAGCTGCTGGACGTTCCCTGCGCGACTCACGAACTGTCCGCGCCTGTCAATGGCGGACTGTCCGCCGGTCACCTGAGGAAAAAAACGCCGAGGAAGGCAGCCACTGCACCGTGTGAAACCCCGCCTCACGGACTGTCCGTGGCTGGGGGGCGGACAGTCCGCCACTGCCCAGATTGCCCAAAAACGCCACGGGACAAAACCAAAATCGATTGGATCCTCACCAAACCGAACGGGGCTGCAACCAAACTTCTCCCAAGTGTTCTTCTACGTGTTGGGAAGCTAATCCTAGGATATCATCGCCGCAAACCAACTAATCCATGAGAAATCGGAAGAACACTAGAAAAGGGGAAGAACGAAGAACAAAAACGATTTCGACCCGATCTACTTGTTCGTGAGGATAGAGATGAATTCCTTCGGTGGAAATGTTCTCCTCACTTCAAAGAGCTAGTTGATTCAAACAGAATCGCAAAAGACGCAACATAGAGGGAGATCGAGTGAGGGGAAAATCATGGAGAAAAGAAGAACGCGAAGAACAAATTCAAAACGCGAATTCAACAACGAATTTGATCCTTGGATTCAGAGGAATGGAAGATTGATTAATCACTCGGTGTCGGGCTACAAGCCACTCCTAGCAACACAAAGCTCGGATGGCGAAAAAGCTCAAGAACAAGAGCCGGTCTCTCCTCTAGCCCTAGCCTCCTCTCACCTAAACAAAATGAGAGTGACACCTCCAAGGCTGGGCTGCCCTAACCAGCCCCCTTCATATATATAGGCGCACGTCCGAAGACCAAAACGCTCTCACATGAAGCACGCAACCCAAATACCCCCTAGGGGTAAAACCGTCCAGACTTGACAGTTTCCATCCGATGGCCACGCGCCTTCTCATCCTTCGCTTCGCCTCGACGCAAGCTCTAGGATGCCGCCACGTGCCGCCACCGTTGACCACCGCGCCTTCTCGTCGATAGCTTCGCCGCCGCGCCAGCCTCTCCACACCGCCACCCGTCGACCGTCCTTTTGGACCTTCCCCCGGTTTTGAGGCCCAAATCGGGCAACCTGCCAGCCCAGGTTTTGAGGCCCAAACCTGGAAACCGTCCACCCCGAGTTTTGAGGCCCAAGCTCGGAAACCCGCGAGCCCAGGTTTTGAGGCCCAAACCTGGAAACCGTCCACCCCGAGTTTTGAGGCCCAAACTCGGAAACAGTCGAGCTAGCTTTTCGAGTCTCAGCTACCGAACCCGCGCCGTAGACGGGATGTGGTTTGCACACCCCGACCACCGGTATCGATGCCGATGCCTGTCCAGCCTCGACGCCGGGCACAATGCCTTCGCCATCCTTCTTGACTCGGCCGACGGCACTTGCGCCGCACGCAAGCCCGTGTCCGACCTCCCGCCAAGTGCCAGGACGCCATCGTCTTCCTCCCAACTCGGCCGATGCATTGCACATCCCCAGGTGCTCTCGTTCGCCGATGCCACATGCCAGCTACCACAGCTGGTCCTCTGGCCCTCTGGTCCGTCAGTCCAAGCCTCACGTCCGCCCTTCACCGCTCTGGGTACATCGGCGTGGCACGTCCGCCGCACGGCACGCCCATCCTTCACCGCTCCCGGTTCGTCGGCACGGCACGTCTCTACCTGACCTTCACCTCGCCATCGACCACTGTATCCGAGCTCAACACTTGCACATCAACACAGCCAAGAGACACATGTTGCACACGCACACCAACACAGAAACACCACAACTCAACACCACCGGTTAGTCATAAGCATTAAGCACATAGCGAGATAATGACTCAACCGGGAAAAGCCTCAAACCTTCCTCATCAAAGTCAATCATTCATCATATAAGTTCTCAATCTCCCCCTTGATGAATGCATTGACTAACAATAAAACCAAAAAGGAAGGGTTTGAAGGCAAACCTCATTAAAGTGCCCAAAAGCTAATCAAAAGCAAACACAAGGCCACTTGGAATGAGGAAGGGTCATGAAAACTCCAAATAAAAGCTCTCGGTCCCGAAAGAAACGAGAAAAGTGGTCAAAGCCTCCACACAACCGAAGAGTCAAGATAAAACAAGAGTTTCATGAAATCCCAAAAGGTATTCCAAAACCAATCTCAAATAAATTGTCAAACAATCATCACAAAAGAAACCAAGGTACTTATCCACTTGGGTTCACTTGGGAAGAAACCAAGGTACTTATCCACTTGGGTTCACTTGGGTTGAAATTTCTCCCCCTTGATGATTGAATTGACAAAAACTAGGCACAAGAGATGGTTTGAGGTACCAAAACTGAAAACTTGGTCCCCAAAGACATGGGCAACGGCTCAACGCAACCAAGCAAAGGATCGGAGCAACAACTCAACAAAGAGCAAAACTCGATCACACAGAGCAAAAGACTTGGTTCCCAAAGACATGGGCAACGGCTCAATGCAACCAAGTCAAAAATGAGCTAGCCCGCAAGAAAAGGCAAAAAATGGCTCAACACCACTAGCTCAAGGCTCGATACCAATTGAGGCTGAAACAACGCATTAGAATGCAACCAATCACAAACAGGCAAGAATTGGTGAAAACAGCTAGTTCCTCGAGACAGAGGCACATAGGCTCGACGCAAATAGTTGAAGGGTCCATACCAATCGAAAATACCAAGCAAAAACTGCTAGTCCTTCAAAAGAGAGGCAAAAACAGCTCAACACGACTAGCAGGCTTGATACTGACTGAGAAAAACACAAGGAGAAGCTCAAAACTAAATGGAGCACAAACACTCAGAGCACACGGAGAAGTTGCAAAACAAAACAACTCCCCCTGAAAGCAAGCCTACATACAAAGGTTATGCAACAAAGCTCATGACACCAATTACACTCCATACAAAAAGATGGATACCAATTGAAACACATAAAAGAGCTATACCAATTGAAGAAGGACATAAAAGAGCTAAACTCCCCCTAGCTCAAAGCTCTCCCCAAAATGAATGACTCTCCCCTTTGTGCCAACACTCAAGCTCCCCCTTGCAAACAGCTTCTCCCCCTTGACAAAAGGGAACATGCTGAGGGGTTTTGGCATTTTTCCACAAAGTTGACACAAACACAAGACAAGTCATCAATCGAAGGCATATGGGGGTAATGAAAAGCATTGAAAGTGACCACAAAGTGTATCGGAGCTGGGGGTATGTACACTAAGATAAAAATGCATGAAATGTACAATGCAACAGCTTCAAGTGTATAGCAATCAGAATGAAAAGATGCTCAAAAGGGTGCTGCCCTAAAAGAGTAGCAATCAATACAAATGCTAGCAAAGGCTCAAACTGATCAAATGAATACAAAATATGAATAATAGAGCATATGAGCAGTTTTAAGGCATTCAAAAGGAGTTCACCACTAAAATAGCACTAAGCATGAAAAGACAGGAAATCAACCAAGTGCTAACTCAAGTATACAAGGTGAACTACCCGTAGCAAAGTTCAATCATCATGCCATAGAATGAAACATCAACTTGTGTCATTATCAAATTTTATCGAAATTTGCAGCGGTATTAACACAAGTTCAAATTAAAAGCATGTGATTGCAAGAGGTTCAAAGCATGGTCATTGCCTAACTTTTCAACCAGGCTAAGCCTATGCAAGAAAAGCAATCAGAAGCTTAAAGCACCGGTTTCGATCTTACACTACACGGCTCAAGTTTAACTCAATTGTGCAATGAGAAACAGTCTCGATACCGTGAGGTGCTGACACATGCAATCCCATCTCGATCTTTTCATTTCACTTAGACTTGGATCCAATTTTAAGCACAAGGTAAATATGAACAATCCAAGCAAGTGAATGACTCGGTGCAAGAGACATAGCAACCTAGCATACAAAAGATAGCACAAGTGATCTCAACACATCCTACCCATGCTAGTTGCCACTCTCAATGGTGAACAAATTAAAGGTTTCACAGTTGATTAATCAAGTTCACCATTTGCAAAAATAGCTTAGCTCATAACATGTATCAAGTGATCAAAAAGAGCCTAGGCTACAAGCATCATCATGAATAAACAGGGCATAACAAAAAGAGCATAATCTCATTCTCATTGCTCTAAACATGAAGCTCTAAAATGCACTAGAGTACATGATGAAATGCATGCAAAAGCTAGTCTATCAAAGACAAAACAAAACAAGCCTAAAAAGGAAAACCCAAAACAAAAGGGTATCAGAGAAGTCAAACTAAGATACAGCAGGCAAAATGCTTCCCCAACTAAAAGGGAAACACACATCAAACTCACAAAAGAAGAGCCAGGAAACGCTCAAGCGACAGCCAACAAAATCCTCATCGAGAAGACCACACAGCAAAAAGAGGTCAAGGAAGAAGAGTACCAAAACCCGAACTCAGAAGTGTGTCGGAGGTACCTCATGAAGCGCATGACCGCCTACTGGTGTGATGCCCGAGGGGACGCCTGAATCTGCTGAACTCCGGGGTGCCTGCCTCGCCGAAGTCGTTTCCCCCTCGCCTGATGCTGTTGCTCCCATAGGTGCAGCTAGTGCTCGCTGGAGAGCTGCTCGAACAGAACCCCAAGTCATGGAAGAAGTGGGATCGGGTTTGTGAGCCGATTAGCTCTCTCCAGGTTCCTGTTCTCCTGCACACTCAAAGGCAGAAGAAACACAAGGCGTTTTCTCGTCCAGTGTGACCTCAAGGTCTCCACGAAAACGGTTATTAGTCATATAATAAGCATAAGGCGAACTCTCAACAAAAAGAGATCTACCTATGAATGATACCGCAAGGAGATCTGAACTCAAACTAGTCAAGACTACCATGCAACAGTATAAAGCACTGTATAGCAAAATGTAGCCTAAAGAAATGATCAACCCAAACATAGCCTAAGCCTCAACACATGATACAATGCAAGATAATGATAGCAATAGATCCAAAAGCATGTAACATGACACAAGAGTGAAAGGCTAGTGCTCAAACTAAACATGTCAATAGGATACATGTAGCTAACCAAAACTAGCACCTGAAAAGTGATACCTAATGAACATCATACCTCTACAAGTAAAGCCCATGGAGAAGTATGGTAAAGCATGGCATAATGTTCACGAGGATCACATACTAGCATGAAAAGTGACTAATCCACCAGGCTATACACAAAGCTAGCATGACATATGATATACAGGGTAGCACATGCAAGACAAACACAAAACATGATACAAAAGAAAATTTACATGTAAAAACTATACAATTGAGCACATGAAAGTCCATCTCATACCACAAGACATAAATCATGGATGTACAAGGTATGAGTGTATGTCAAAGCTCACCAAACTGCAAAAGCCTCTTTGGAGGCAAATCTAAGCGGGATGCAGAGAACCATCAAAAACTTGATCACATCTAAAAGACCAAGTTCCTTTCAGTGCATGTTCTCCACCCCGCGTCCTCATATCTACACACAAGAGGACAAAGCAACCCGAGTCTTGGATCCCGAAGGGTTAGCAAGCATGTACTTGGGAACCCAAGACTTGGTCACGAATCTCAACTTATCATGTGGGTTAGCATGATGCAAGTGTTGGTTCAAATGCAATTGTGAAACACCCTTGGAAGCATTCCTCAAAAGGACAACTCGAGGAGAAGAACGAGTCGTACCACGGGAAAAGAGGCAAACATCTTCCAAGGTTTTTATAGAAGAACCAATAGAAGCATCATGAAAAGCATGACGTGGACCAAGAGAAGAAGCACGAAAAGCATGTCCACCTATCCCACTAGAGAAGGAGTCATAAATCCCATCAACAAAGAGGGGCTTCTTACTAGGAGCACAAGCGTTCATGCCATGAGAAGGGCTATGAACCACCATCTTCCTAGAAGAGCGAGCTTGGCGCAAACGTTTGGCACGCCGATAGCAAAAGCTTTCTTGATTCCCATCTTTCTCACAAAAAGAGCAATGGTACAAAGGCCTACTAGAAGGCACACCATTCTCCGACAAGTGAGAAGTCCCTTGGGACATAGAACAAGAAGCATCAACAACTAACTTGGTGCCAACACTAGGAGCATACGTGCCATGGGAAAGGCTACGCGGCTTCCTAAAAGCCTTAGCTCGAATTCGTCACTCGTCTTTGACACGGCGGAAACAAAAATCGAATGAGTGTCCATCCTTCTTGCAAAAGGTGCAATGAAAAACCGGATTGGGAGCACGAGTCCCAAAAATATGAGAAGCACCCTTATCAAGTGAAGTCCCTTAGACATCACTCGAAGAAACAGCAAGGTTAGGAGTAGCTATGGAAGAGCTATCTGAAACCTTGGCACAAGTGCTATCGTCAAAAGACTCACGCGCAACATAAGAACTCAACTCCGGTTGCAAAGATGCAGACTTGGAAACATCAACATTGGAGTTGGAAGAAATGCGTGACTCAAACGACTTAGCACAAAAGCTCTTGCATCTTTTGGCCAAAACCTCATTTTCAAACATGAGGCGGTCACAAGTACCACAAGGAGTGTTTCTCAAGTTTTCCATCTCCTCCCTAGTGCACTCGGCATATGTGGTATGCAAGAGCTCATTTTCTTTTTCAAGGTTGGCACTCGTATCATTGTGCTCAACCAACTTGGCGCTCATATCATCGTGCAATTGCTTTAAAACCAAAACTTCTTTTTCTAAATCCATGCATGATGTGCAAATGAAATTGGTGAAAGAAACATCACCATTCACATTAAGCAAGGAATCATGAATATCACTAGAAGCATGGCAAGCATTTTTATTTAAAGAGCACAAGCTACAAGGCTTAGAATTTAATTCAACAATCTTAGCCCTAGCATGCTCAAGTTCATCTACACATGTCCTATGAATCAAACATAATTCTCTAAGTCTAGCAACAAAAGACTCACAGGAATCACATGGTGACAAACCATTTGACTTTAGCAAGGCTATTTCAGTTTTAGCACTATCAATGTCCTTGCGCAAGTCAATGCAAACTAGACATGGTTTGGAAGCATTGGATTTCAACATTTCATTTTCAGATTTTAAGCTAGCAAGAGAAAAGCGTAGCTCATCAACCTTCCTAACCATGTCACTACTAGAGGTGCAAGGAAAAGCTGCACTAGACTTCCAATGAGAAAGACCACATTTCAACCTAGTGATGGAGCATTTCAATTTCTTGATCTTTCTACGCAAGGTATCACAAAGCTCGTCATATCTAATATTATCAACATAGCAAGCATCATACCGATCATGCAAAGTCACAAGACTACCAGCGAGTGTACCTTTCTTGGCCTTGCCAAGTTCACGTCGAAGATCCTCCATTGAAACCTCACCACCATCTAGGAAGTCCAGCAAAGCATCCACCTCACGTTCCGTCTCAAGAGCCGCACTCCTCCTTCTTCTAGAAATGTCATCCTCGATCGTATCTCCATGATTCAAATCTGAGGACAAAGACATACTATAAGAAGAACTTGGTGCCATTTTCAAAAGCACCGTTAGTGTTAGCCAAAACACAAGCTCAACACCTCGACAAGCAAAGTCGGAAACACAACCGCTCTCAAAAGGTCGCCTTCGCGGATCCGGAACCGGTTAAGGTAGAGAGATCCTTAACTGGCTCCGACACCAATTGAAGGACCGAAAATGCTAAAGCACGGCGACCAGAGGGGGGGGGGTAAATGGGAGCCTAAAAAATTCTTTCGAAATTACGGCCTCTGTCCCAACAAAATCAACCCCAAAAGCTTCGGACTCAAACGTGATGCCCACGACCCTCGGAAAGAGGGTGGATGATCCCTAGGATCACAGCGAAGCACCACACAAGAGAGCAAACCAAAACACTCAAAATCCCATGTCAAGTTCATGCCTAAAAGACCACTCCCAAACGTAGATAGAGGGCTACGTCGGGATTCCTCCAAATACCGATGCTAACGCGTATCAAAGATATGTAGAGAGGTTCCTAGGTGAACTCTAGGAGCAAACGAGAAGTCCGGAAACAAAGCGGAAAAGCCGGGAGGGCTAACGCACTAAAACTGCCCAAGTTGAAGAATCCCGGACAGTCCGCCGTCAGGCTCCCGGACTGTCCGGTGTGGGCCGGACTGTCTGCCACTAGGGGGCCGGACTGTCCGCCGGTGAAAGGGCAAAACAGTGAAGCTGCTGGACGTTCCCTGCGCGACTCGCGGATTGTCCGCGCTTGTCAACGGCGGACTGTCCGCCGGTCACCCGAGGGGAAAAACGCCGAGGAAGGCAGCCACTGCAACGTCTGAAACCCCGACTCGCGGACTGTCCGCGGCTGGGGGGCGGACAGTCCGCCACTGCCCAGAATGCCCAAAAACGCCACGGGACAAAACCAAAATCGATAGGATCCTCACCAAACCGAATGGGGCTGCAACCAAACTTCTCCCAAGTGTTCTTCTACGTGTTGGGAAGCTAATCCTAGGATATCATCGCTCCAAACCAACTAATCCATGAGAAATCTGAAGAACACTAGAAAAGGGGAAGAACGAAGAACAAAAACGATTTCAACCCGATCTACTTGTTCGTGAGGATAGAAATGAATTCCTTCGGTGGAAATGTTCTCCTCACTTCAAAGAATAAGTTGATTCAAACGGAATCGCAAAAGACGCAGCATAGAGGGACATCGAGTGAGGGGAAAATCATGGAGAAAAGAAGAACGCGAAGAACAAATTCAAAACGCGAATTCAACCACGAATTTGATCCTTGGATTTAGAGGAATGGAAGATTGATTAATCACTCGGTGTCGGGCTACAAGCCACTCCTAGCAACACAAAGCTCGGATGGCGAAAAAGCTCAAGAACAAGAGCCGGTCTCTCCTCTAGCCCTAGCCTCCTCTCACCTAAACAAAATGAGAGTGACACCTCCAAGGATGGGCTGCCCTAACCAGCCACCTTCATATATATAGGCGCACGTCCGAAGACCAAAACGCCCTCACATGAAGCACTCAACCCAAATACCCCCTAGGGGTAAAACCGTCCACACTTGACAGTTTCCATCCGATGGCCATGCGCCTTCTCATCCTTCGCTTCGCCTCGACGCATGCTCAAGGATGCCGCCACGTGCCGCCACCGTCGACCACCGCGCCTTCTCGTCGATAGCTTCGCCGCCGCGCCAGCCTCTCCACGCCGCCACGCGTCGACCGTCCTTTTGGACCTTCCCCCGGTTTTGAGGCCCAAACCGGGAACCTGCCAGCCCAGGTTTTGAGGCCCAAACCTGGAAACCATCCACCCCGAGTTTTGAGGCCCAAACTCAGAAACCCGCGAGCCCAGGTTTTGAGGCCCAAACCTGGAAACCGTCCATCCCGAGTTTTGAGGCCCAAACTCGGAAACCGGCCACCCGAGTTTTGAGGCCCAAACTCGGAAACTGTCGAGGTAGCTTTTTGAGGCTCAGCTACCGAACCCGCGCCGTAGACGGGATGTGGTTCGCACACCCCGACCACCGGCACCGATGCCGATGCATGTCCAGCCTCGACTCCGGGCACAACGCCTTCGCCATCCTTCTTGACTCGGCCGACGACACTTGCGCCGCACGCAAGCCCGTGTCTGACCTCCCGCCAAGTGCCACGACGCCATCGTCTTCCTCCCGACTCGGCCGATGCATCGCACATCCCCATGTGCTCTCGCTCGCCGATGCCACGTGCCAGCTACCACAGCTGGTCCTCTGGCCCTCTGGTCCGTCAGTCCAAGCCTCACGTCCGCCCTTCACCGCTCTGGGTACATCGGCATGGCACGTCCGCCGCACAGCACGCCCATCCTTCACCGCTCCCGGTCCATCGGCACGACACGTCTCTACTTGACCTTCACCTCGCCATCGACCACTGTATCCGAGCTCAACACCTGCACATCAACACAGCCAAGAGACACATGTTGCACATGCACACCAACACAGAAACACCACAACTCAACGCCACCGGTATTAAGCACATAGCGAGATAATGACTCAACCGGGAAAAGCCTCAAACCTTCCTCATCAAAGTCAATCATTCATCATATATGTTCTCTGACCGAGAAGATTATTATTTTGTAAACATAAACGGCTGATTTATTAAGGAAAAGGATGGGCCTAAAAATAAAGAAGCTTATGTAGGGTCAAGCATAACCAAAAGGATTCATATGGACTAGCGCGATGGGCTTCGAAGACGTGCCGGGCTCAAACAAAGAGTTCAAGTCTGAGTCATCTTTATTTTTACCTATTATGTAACTTAGTCATGTTAGGTCAGGAGTCAATCTGGTTATAAATAGTTAGAAACCCTGATTTTGTAGGATACATCCAATCAATCAAACACACCGGCACAAAGCCAAAACCCTAGGAGTAGGAGTAACGTAGATCTCGGCTAGACCTTCAATCAAGCAGGGCTGCATTGGCATCGACCGACCTCTGGTTTGCTTGTAAGTTTCACCAATGGCTTATGTCATCGTGTAATAAGGCTGCATTGGCATCGACCAAACTCTTGTTAAGCTATGGCATGGCTAGTTATCGGTCTAAGCTCGTCTTTTGTGAGACTGTCTTAACTCTGATCAATCTCTTACTTTAGTCGATCTTGACTAGTTATCGGCTCTACTGGCTTGGTAAGCTAGTAGATTCATTAAGTTATTGATGTTGTTTTATGTTTTAATATGTTTATTTACGTTTTAAACAATATCTTGCCCAATCAAGATTGGCGAAGTAATCTAAACCTAAAAGATACTTAGTTTCGGCTATCGTGAGGTTTACACGCTCACAACAAAGGAAATAGCCGATTCAAGTCTTTCATCGACTATTTCATCATTCTTGGTTGTTACATGGTGTGCGTTCGAGATATTCGATAGAGTCACGATCTGATCTAAGAGCAGATAGATTTGATCTAACATGTCTATTATGGCTGTATTCCTGAACCCCACTGATATATATGATAGATTAAGTCTGTTTATCTTAGTTTAAATCATGGCTTTGACAGATAGATCTCGTTCGTGCCTCATGGACCCTGAATCGGCTAAAATAGTCGATCCAGTTATGCTTTCTTCATAATGTGTTCTTTTAAGTGGCTTGTAAATAATGGATCTACTCTTTGCACGAGATGTGATCTAGCTTGACCATCATCATGGCTGCATGGAGACACCCCACTGTTGATGTTTAAGCTATTTTATCATTCTATTTGTTATTATGGTTGTATGGAGACACCCCACTGTTAATGAATAGAACTGCTCGTGCAATTAGTCGATACGTTGGTTTCATGTCGTTTAAATGTACATATAGATCTTTATCTTGTTAATATTTTCTAAGTTTATCAGCTGTTTATCTATTACAAACATTCATCTTATATATGTCATAAACGTTATGCTTCATATCTTTTTCAATACTTTTTTATGCAATTTCATGGGAGTTGACTTTGTAGTCAATATCCTAAAGACAATGGCTATATCAGAGCCGTACAATTTGGAACTGTCTTGCACCAAACCGGCAGGTTCCATGATTTAATGATCTTTTTCTTCTCCTTATCAATTACAGGTCAAATTAACTGGCACGCCCTAAGTCGATTTTGCTGAGAATCGGCTCCACCGCCTGTCGAAGGTTCAGGAGGTCAAGACCTTGCTCTGCACTCCTCTGAGAACCGTGAGCCCCGAGTGTGTTGGTGTGACCGACCGAGATTTTACGTCAACACATTCTTTTGGCATGCCCGGTGGGACACAATCGTCTGATCATGACAATCAACAATGAAGACGTGCTGAACGTAACAATGGACGATCTTCCAGAAGAAACTCAACGCTTGGTAGAACAGGTTGTTGAGCAATATCAACACATGTGTTTGCTAAGTTACAGCAAGACCAGGGATAAAAAGATTATTCAGAAGACTCATCTTCCAAGAGTGGTTCTGGAAGGACATGAAGATCCAATGGTCCAGATCCAGCATAATGCCATGCAAGAAGTAATCAGCAAGGCAATGTCTGCCACTTTGATGAATCATAATGAGATTTTTCTCAACAGCCTCACAAACAACATTAAAGAAGTTTTCAACTTGGGTGGTGACAGAAGGGTTCCAACATATACTGTTGGAAACAGTCAAGGAGCTGGAAATTCTACTAGACCTCAAATCAATGGCCCAAATGGCAATGGAGGTCAGATGATGATTAACCCTGGAGGCATGACACCACAGCCAGTGCAACAGCCGATTATGAGTAATAACATGTACTCATCGGCTACAAAAATAGCTCCTCATGCAAGGCGCATCACAAGAGACTTCATTATGCCTCTGATTTCTATACTTTGGACGCTGTTGATGCTCACTAATGCTCATAATTAACCCTCAACTATTGCATGTAATTACACTAAATGAATCACAAAGCATAGTTATAGGGTTTGAATCTAACAAGTTCCACGAGTTTTGGTGCTCTCACTTATTTTGTTGGACATCCATATTTTTACCATATAAAAGTATCTCAAGTGATGAAACAGAGAACACCATTGCGAAGACCTCATCGAGACGATCGAAACGGACATATGATTTGCTATATTTGGAGTCCCGGAGCGAGAGTCCTAGATGGATACGACTTGGAAGATTCTAGAACATTCCAGAAGACACGAGAAGGTGACCCACGGAAGGCGGGGCCCACCCGTCATAGAGGCAGACCGACCGGTTTCCTCCCTGGACCGACCGGTCAACTATTGGGCCCACTCTGCTCCTCCTTCGCGTGACGCACTCCAACCGACCTCTTCAACGCGTTTTGGCCCATTTAAGCCCATGTGCATATGGCGAAGAATTTAGTCCCACATCGCTTGCCCAAGGTGGAGGGGAGGCCATGAGCCCCTATATAATAAACCCAGGACCCCCTTGAGGCAACACAACATCATCATGGAGTTGTAGAGGCATCCCTCGAATGGATGACCTTTCTTCTCTATGTAATTAGGTTTAGATTTTCCAATGTAATAGATTAACTCTAGTCGGGAGTTAGGGAGAGCGGAGCTGCGCTTCGGTTCCGGAGGAGTCTTCAGAGTTTTGGTATGTCTTTGTATCTTTTCTTTGTAAGACTTATGCTTTAATATATTTATCTTCTCTATTTACTTTATGCCTTTTATATTATGATTAGTATAGTTGTTATATTCTAGCATAGGATCTCTGCTCGTATCGAGTGCACTAGTTATAGGCCATAATTAGAGTAGTAATCGATAGATTAGACTTGGTGTTTAGTCTATAGGTTACCTGAGGTTGCGCTCAACCCCACGGATAGTTGTGGTAGCCCCAGGTGGTGACAGCCCTGATGGCCGACGTATTCCACCACGTTCAGGTTGATGTTCATAGGACCGTAGTTAGAGCTTCCCAAACCCCCTTCTCATCCCTTTCTGTGGTTGGTTTTCTGATGTCCCGAAGTGTTATTATATGACTGCTATATCTTTTCATCCTTGTTACCTTAGAACCCAAGTAATAGAGAAGTGCATAGGAACCTTGATCTCTCCCGTTGTCCTTCCACTATAGTTATCTATACATTTATCATTACATTCTCTTTATTGTGCTTTCATTTAATATCATATCATTTATCATTTACTCCTGCTCTAGTCTATTTAGTACTCTGAGTTAGTAGATGCATGATAGTGAGTTATCAGATTCTTGACCCTAGCTTCCCAGTGGTAAAATATAAATAACGATCTTGGAATACTCCCGGTAAAATGCTACAATGGTGTTTTGTGCGCTTGCAGAATCTTTTCATATTCTTATTTGCGTTAACAAACGTCAACAAGCACTTTTGGCGCCGTTGCCGAGGAAGCAATTGGTGTAAAGATTTTGATAATGATCTTGATGTCTGCTAATTTAGTGTGCCACTAGCTTTAGTAGGATTACCCCTTGTTCTGTTGAGTGTGGAATAGACAGGACATCAAATGCCGTTTCAACCTTATGGCAAGCTTCCACAAGATTGAAGAACCCAGGGTGCCTGAACATTCAAGATCCATCATTAATTCTGGAACCCTGCCATCTCACAGGTTTGTGTATACATATATAATTATTCTAACCATGTGTAGATTGGAGAAAAGGTCGCCGTCACAAGAATTCAACGCCCATCCCATGTGACGGATATTTACGCTGCGCCACTCGCAAATCCCAGTTGTGAGTCATGGTAAGTATGATCAAGGTGAGACAGTCTTGCTCATGGACTTTAAACTTTATGAGTAGTTATCTTTTTAATTCCTTGCATTCCACTGCATGTTTGCTTTTAATCATTCATCCACTCTATTTAGTTTAGATTTTCTTTTATGCAATCCTCATCATATTTAGTTCCTTGCATGCATTCATGTCATCTGCATCTAAAAAAAAGAAAAAAATATATATATTCCTCACTGTGATCATACTCCGTCATCTCTACTTGGATAAATCTCTTTCATGCTTTCATGCTACCTTTGTCTATGCTAGTATATTTTGGTTTGAAAGTACTTCAATTGGGTATTTTCATAGGCTTTTTAAATTAAGCGTGGTGCTTAGGTTAAATAGTCTACCTTAATCAAATTAGACATGGAGTTTGGTGTGATTATTGATCTGAAATTAGCTAGTGTAGACATTGGATATTTTGTTGGACTAACGCCTGCAGAGAACTCTAAATACACTTTGGGGAAGTCCTGAGATGAATTCACATCAGAGATAAAGCAAGGCATACGGTGAACTGCATAATGAAGACTTAGCTCATTCATCATGGATGAAAGAACTGTGAGTATTAAAGTTTATTTCAATTTATCTTCTACTACAAGTATCTTTTTCCTTGAACCATGTTAAAATGCAGCCAACATATAAATTGCTAGTCTATGCTAAAGTAATCCTAAAATCATCTTTTCATTAGCATGGATGAATAACACATATGTTGTGGATAACAACCCATGTTTCAAATTCAGTGCAATCCTTCGGGTATGTGTCCACTAACATTTTGCAGGAGATGAGATTCGCTTATTCATGGTGTGAACTTGAAGATCCAAAACCAACCTGTGGATAGACAAAACTCATCATCAGACAAGTCACTAGTGATGTCGAAGGCAGCCAAGCTTTGAGCCATCCCACAGCCTAAGCCAGGACACTAATGACGAATAGGATGCAACTCACCCCGTATGGGTCAATCTATGCCTACACTCATCATTGTCAAAAACATCAACACCGACACCAACAACAAATTTCAAGGTGACGATATGCCACTACATTATAACATCTATGTGTCGTCCGAAGGAAGTCTGTTGGTGGTTCACTATGAAGACAAGCAGTGGAAGTTCTCCTCACTTCTAATCATTGCAACACAAGAGCTAGTTTGGGGGACGAGGTGGTACGACTTCAACAACAACAAGGTCTACAATTTCAACTCATGAACATGTTGTTGAATAAATTTGGGTATCCACCTACTTCACAAGAAGCTTGGGGGAGACACGATTCTGTTGTCCAGATCTGCTTCATGATCAAGGGTAGGAAGGAGAAATCCAGCTTCAAGACACTTTGACCTCCTACTCACCACTTTGATTAGTACAAGCCACTAGACGCTGCCCCAGCCAAGAAGAAGAATATGATCCATCACTCATTCTTAGAAGAACATTCTTGAACACCACCAAAGTTATAATCTATGTCGGACCTGGAGACATCCACTTTTGGATCTTCGATGAAAAGGATTGCTGCTTCATCAACAACTACACCATTTATGAGCAGCCGAAGGAAACCAAGAGAAGACGTTGACTTAACCGACAAAGAAAGAACCAACTGCCAGGAATTGAGGGTGACATCATGAAGGACGAAGCGACTGCACTCGAAGAATTCAAAGATGGAGAGATAGTACCCGAGCCTACAAATCAAGAGAATAGTTGGCAAAGTCTCCATCATCTGGACCTGTTGAGATCAAGACTCAGTTGGCCCACTGTGAGATAAACAAGAGAAGACAAGCCATTCATGAATCAACCAGCTAGACAAGAGAAGCTTCCACAAGGTGGTTCGACACAATCACTCTTCAATAATAAAGCATCATTTCAAGGTAAGTGACCATCACTTTAAAAGCTTCTCCTTGATTATGGTATGCACATAAATAAAGAACCAAACATGTTTAAGTTGTACCTTGCTTGATCCAACCTAATCAACTCAACATGTTCAGTTCTTTACTCTTTGTTCCTGGCTTTACTCTCTTAATCTCACTATCTTAACTAAATGAGCGTAAAATGTTGTGCATCTAACCTTTGGAAGATGATATATCACAATCATGAAAAGATCGACACACTATACATAGATTATCCTCCCATGGGTTAAGTAATATGATCTGTTAAATATTTTTAAGATGCTACTTTCATGCTCATCTTCTGATCTTATCACTCATGTTATGATTGAATAGAACACATAAACAACAAGTTTATCTTGTGCAATGTGCCTAAGGTTAGAGAGGAATGAACAAAACTTTTGGTTCTGTTGGTATTTTTCCACCAATAGAGCCCATGCACTTGATCTCTACCTTGTCTTTATGAGCAGGACACACTCTTGAACAAAACATGGAGGAGTATTGTCAATTTTCAAATTCTACAGAGTGAAGACCCTGAATCTACAAGAACATGCATACTAAGCAAGATGCCGCTAGCTTCCACAATTAATGTTTCACTTCAAATTGCTGGATGAGCGAAGAACATGGGTGACACCAAATCAAGAGGTGTAGTTACCAAGGTCAATATATCGAAATCAAATGATACACCTTAGGAATGAACATGGTGAGAAGTCCTGTTCAAAGGACTTTAAACATTGAACCCTCGCCGAAAGGTAAATCGGTAGTTATCCATATTTATTTTTTCTGTATTAGTTTCCATTTTGCATATTTACTTTCTATCATCATCTCTCCACAGCATATTTACTTTTATGCATTAGCATTGCATAAAAAAAGAAAATAAAAATATTTTACTTATTGCACTGCATCATAAAATCCTTGCCCCATGTGATTAATTTTGTGTTGTGTAAAAACCCATATGAAATATTTCCCGTGGTGGCATATAAAAATAAAAATAAAAATGCATTCATTTTCTTAAGTTGTCAATGCATCATATAAATATATAAAAAAAATATTGAGAAAGAGATCTTACTGAAACTCTGGACAACTAAGGCTTGAGTGGCCAACCACTAACGCTTAATCTGTTCCACAAGTTTTGTTGTCTATTTGAGTTTCATAGGATCGAAAGACTAAGAAAAGCTGACGAGCAAGTGGATGTTCCATACACTATTGGAGCACTATTTCAACAACCATCAACATCAATCAATGCTCCGATAGAGGAAGAACATTTTCACTGCGAGTCTGCTACATTGCAAGATCAAACGACTACGTCAATATTCAGCTTGGGGGAAAGCACCCCTGTGTATCCAGGTAAGTACCTTTATCCTTTTAAGTTTTTATTTTTATAAATAAATTCAAAATACAAAAAAATGTGTGAGCACATGAAGGCTCACCCTTAAAAAGAAAAAGAACAAAAATATTCGGGCACATGAAGACTCGACGCGATCGAAGGGATTAGCTTTTGGGAGACGCACCCCCGTTATCTTTGTGATTCAGGTATGTCTTACTGCTATCTTAATATTTTTATGTAATAGGTTATAGTGTGTGTTAGATTAAATAAATAAAGCATGTCCAATCTGAAGAACTCTCTCCCTAATTTCTTAAAATGGAAATGATGAATAGTTGCTCTATTTTATTTCTTTCTAGTACCTAGCCTTTAAGTATGAGTTATCTTAAGTTTAAAAATTAATGATGCCTTGAAATAAAATTAAATATATGGGTAGCAAATGTTTGATCCAGAGTCTAGGTAATTGACAGATATGATATGTGATGATTTGAGCTACTGTTATCTTGTTCTAAAACAACACTAGAGTTCTGGAGAGTTTATAATATTAATATGACAAATAATTGCATTGAGTTAAATTAAGCTTTGCTGATCCTGTGAGAAGTTATCATACTATTGAATTGAGATCACTTACACATTTCATCCATCTTTCACATAAATAGTCATGATTATCTATTGCTATCCTCTCAAAAGTTTGTTGGAAGCATGTGGCTATTAAAAAAAAAGAGAGAAAGAAAAGAAAAAGAAAAAAAGATCCAAGGAAATAAAAAGGGACAAGTGTCTGAAACCTCAAAAAGATAGATCCCGAGGAAATAAGAAGGGACAAGTGTCCGGAACCTCGAAGAAAAAAAAAATATGAATATTAGAAAAAATGGGCACGTGCCCGACAGTAGAATTAGCCTAATAGCCATGTGTCTCTGATAAACAAAATAGAGTGATATATTCAAAAGAGCATCCGCCTCCATTTTCCATACACATGCACTTCTCGATTCAATGGTGTGGTTGACTTTCTCTTTGGATCCATTGTTTAATCTGACAACATATGTTTTTAAGCTTTTTGAAAATTTATAAAAACTCTGGGATAATGGTGAAGTGAAAGAGCAAGAGACATAGTGCTTGATTTGATCGTTCTATCTTTCAATTACTCAAGATTCAAGGTAAAGTACTAAGCCTCGTGATGAATAATATGATATCTTTTTCTAATCCAAATGAGAACATTTGTTTGAATGCATGTGTACTTGTTAGAAATGCAGATATTGCAGCAACTCCTAATCCATTGTTGAGTTTGACTTTGCTAAGGGACTAGCAAAGGGTAAGCTTGGGGGAACTTGTTGATGCTCACTAATGCTCATAATTAACCCTCAACTATTGCATTAAATAACACTAAATGAATCACAAAGCATAGTTCTAGGGTTTGAAACTAACAAGTTCCACGAGTTTTGGTGCCCTCACTTGTTTTGTAGAACATCCATATTTTTACCATATAAAAGTATCTCAAGTGACGAAACAGTGCACACCATTGCGAAGACCTCGTCGAGACGATCGAAACGGACATATGATTTGCTATATTTGGAGTTCCGGAGCGAGAGTCCTGGATGGATACCACTTGGAAGATTCTAGAACATTCCAGAAGACACGAGAAGGCGACCCACAGAAGGCGGGTCCCACCCGTCATAGAGGCAGACCGACCGGTTTCCTCCCTGGACCGACCGGTCAAATATTGGGCCCACTCTGCTCCTCCTTCGCGTGACGCACTCCAACCGACCTCTTCAACGTGTTTTGGCCCATTTAAGCCCATGTGCATATGGTGAAGAATTTAGTCCCACATCGCTTGCCCAAGGTGGAGGGGAGGCCTGGAGCCCCTATATAATAAACCCAGGACCCCCCTGAGGCAACACGACATCATCATGGAGTTGTAGAGGCGTCCCTCGAATGGATGACCTTTCTTCTCTATTTAATTAGGTTTAGATTTTCCAATGTAATAGATTAACTCTAGTCGGGAGTTAGGGAGAGCGGAGCTCCGCTCCGGTTCCGGAGGAGTCTTCAGACTTTTGGTATGTCTTTGTATCTTTTCTTTGTAAGACTTATGCTTTAATATATTTATCTTCTCTATTTACTTTATGCCTTTTAAATTATGATTAGTATAGTTGTTATATTCTAGCATAGGATCTCTGCTCGTATCGAGTGCTCTAGTTATAGGCCATAATTAGAGTAGTAATCGATAGATTAGACTTGGTGTTTAGTCTATAGGTTACCTGAGGTTGCGCTCAACCCCACGGATAGTTGTGGTAGCCCCAGGTGGTGACAGCCCTGATGGCCGACGTATTCCACCACATTCGGGTTGATGTTCGTAGGACCGTAGTCAGAGCTTCCCAAACCCCCTTCTCATCCCTTTCTGTGGTTGGTGTTCCGATGTCCCGAAGTGTTATTATATGACTGCTATATCTTTTCATCCTTGTTACCATAGAACCCAAGTAATAGAGAAGTGCATAGGAACCTTGATCTCTCCCGTTGTCCTCCCACTATAGTTATCTATACATTTTATCATTACATTCTCTTTATTGTGCTTTCATTTAATATCATATCATTTATCATTTACTCCTGCTCTAGTCTATTTAGTACTCTGAGTTAGTCGATGCATGATAGTGAGTTATCAGATTCTTGACCCTAGCTTCCCAGTGGTAAAATATAAATAACGATGTTGGAATACTCCCGGTAAAATGCTACATTGGTGATCTATGCGCTTGCAGAATCTTTTCATATTCTTATTTGCATTAACAAACGTCAACAGACGCTCTAGAGAACCCAGGATACAATGGTAATACCCTCGGGGGGGCAGAACATCGGCTATCAAAAGCCGGTGAGTCAAAATGATCAACTAATGAGTCGTGTAACTGACCTGGTTCAGAAACAATTTGGCTTGACGCCAAAGTCTACAGTGACTGGTTACAAAAAGCCGTATCCAGAATGGTTTGATCAAGTTGTTCTTCCTCTGAGATATAGAATCCCTGATTTTACCAAGTTCACAGGATCCGGTTCAGTGACAACCATCGAGCATATAACCCAGTTCCTAGTCCAGCTCGGAGAAATTGGTGACGAACAAGCACTCAAAGTCATAATGTTCCCTCTCTCTCTGTCTGGTTCGGCTTTCTCATGGTTTTCATCTCTGCCACCCAATTCCATTCAGAGCTAGGATGATTTGGAAGATAAGTTCCATAAATATTTCGACTTCGGAGTATTGGAAAAAGGCTTAGTGGATTTAACCGATACAAGGCAAACGAATAATAAGTCTGGATGCCAGTACCTCCAAAGATTTAGAGAGATGAAGAATCAATGCTATTCCTTGACATTTCCAGATTCAGAGGTGGTTAGCATTGCAGTTAGAGGGTTGATACCTGCTATCAGAGAGAAAATCGGCTTCGGTTGTAACAACATGGCCGATTTAGCTAAAAAGGTGGCAAGTATTGATGCCCATAATCGATACAATCAAGTCTTTAAACCCAAGAAAACCTACAATGCAGAGAGTCATGTTTTCCTGCAAGATGAAAACAATGACTCAGAAGATGAAAATGATGAAGAAGTGGCTGCTGTAGACTGGGTTTGGAAAAACAATGAATTCATGCCTTGGGCAAAGGTTAAAAGTGCTGAGAAAGATATAAAATATAGCTTTGATGTCACTAAGGCCGACAAAATATTTGACTACTTACTGGAGAAGGGTCAAATTAAATTATCTGGGAATCATACTATCCCGTCGGCCGAGGAGCTTAAAGATAAAAGGTATTGCAAGTTTCATAATTCTGGTACCCATACTACTAATGATTGCCGAGTTTTCAGAGATATGATACAGAGGGCAATTGTTAAAGGAAGCATTGGCCTAGAAAAGGCCAATGGCATGAGTATCAACGGCCATCCTTTCCCACAAAACATGGTGGCTCCGGTACTTCGAAGTGAAGTCAAGGTGTTAACTTCTGATAAAGTCAGGGCAGCCGGGACAATTGATCCAAAGAAGCAGCTAATAGCCAAAGAATATCAGGAGATGAAAGGAAACAACGATCGACATGATCAACCTGAGACTTCAAAGGCTGGTGAAGCAAGAAGCCGTCCAACTATCAGAATCTTATTAAACAAGTGGCAACGTCAGAAGGAAAGGAGCCATATGCAAATAGAAAGGGATGAACAAGAGTATCGTGAGTGGCTCGAGGAAGAAGAGTATAGGAGGTCTTGTGAAGAAGGAAGACGCGTTCGAGATGAAGAAAAGTATCATTGGGATTGTCCTTTCTTCAGGCATTGTTGGAATGAGGGTTTAAAGCTTCCTACTCTTCATAGTTGTCCAGAATGCAGTGATCAGTATCAAGAATATAGGCAGTCGAGAGACAACCGCCGATTTGTACATGAAAGATTAAGGTTTGAAAATACAGATCGACGCATAAAAAATAAAAGTGTTCATAGTCGACTTGGAGCAAGATTAGCCGATCATGATCATCCTTGGCAAGAGGGACAATGGTGTCCTGGTGGCTTGACCAAAAGCCAAAAGCGACGGGTTCAAAGGTTGAGGAACGAAGAAGTCCAGAAGAAGAAGCCCAAAGTCTGGCAAGTCAAGCAGATAGCCGATAAGGGTAAGTCATCGGCTAATATCGCTGCTCTATTCATGCTACCTGCTGAATTTAGATCCTCTGATCATGAAGAAGAATCTGATAATGAGGAAGCCATTGCTCAGTGGATCTATCAAGCGGAAGAGGCTACGTTTCAAAAGCCTGAGAGACATTCCCATTTAAAAGCTTTGTACTTGAAAGGGTTTGTTAATGGAAGGCCTCTGAACAGGATGCTAGTTGATGGAGGGGCAGCAATTAATTTGATGCCATATGCCACTTTTAGAAAGCTTGGTAAGACTACGGAAGATTTGACTAAGACCAATATGAGGTTGACCGACTTTGCTGGCAACGTATCGGCTACTAAAGGTGCTATATGTGTTGAGTTAACAATTGGCAGCAAAAGTATGCCGACTACTTTCTTTGTAGTCGATGCAAAGGGATCCTATAGTGTGCTTCTTGGAAGGGACTGGATCCACGCCAATTGTTGCATTCCATCTACCATGCATCAGAATGTGATTCAGTGGATTGGTGACACCGTGGAAGTAGTGCCAGCCGATTCGACTGTTAGTATTGCTTATTCAGATCCTGGTGTTTGGAACTTTGATAACATGGAGTGCTTTTCCGGAAGGATTTTTGAAGAAGACTTTCTCAAGACAGCCGACGAAATTCAACAGCCGATCTAAGCAATCGGCTTCAAAAATGTTCTAAGAGATTAACTTGCTTGCAATGATTTGCATCAGCGCCAATGAACTAAGGCCGGTGTTATGTCAGTCAAGGTTAATTCTTCTAGGATTGGAACGAGGGATTGATTTCTTTGATTTTATAGCCGATACTAATGTATCGCCTTTAGAACAAAAATAGCCGATATGTATGTATCGTCTTTTGATTTTAATTGATAGCCGATACTAAGGGAGTATCGCCTTTAGAACATTCATCAAAAGAAAAAAGCCTTGGAAAGCTCAAGCAATGCAATGCAAGGGATGTCAGGCAAACGATATTTAACAAAATTATTTAGGTTGACGATGCAGGGGCAGACTTGTTGTTCTGTTTGTTCGGTCATCAAACCGGATACACCAAAAAGAACGTTAAAAAAACAAATTAATCCAGATGGAGCTTGTTTAGGAGGTCCTCCAGGTGCGACACCTCCGTCACGGAGAGTCCCAGGGGCAGGAACTCCTCCACCATCTCCCAGAAATCTCCCCTCGTCCTGGCGCCGACGAAGGAGGAGGAGACTTCCCCGGAGATCTCAGCCCCATTGAGTTCAGCTCCGGCGAGGGCGAAGGTGGCGCCGTGGCAAATGGCGTGGAGGGCCAACTCCCTGATGCGCGTCCCGACATCATCCAGGCGCGCCCGCAGGCTGTCTCCCCGCACGTTCACGAGATCGGCAATCGCTGTGGCTCACCCAGGGAGCCAGTCGAATTGCCGTTGGAGTTCTGCAATTGGATGGAAGAGACTAAATTTTAAAGAATAGCCGATTCAATTAAACCAAAGAACAAATCGGCTAAGTATTTAAACAAGCAGTTGCCACCAGATTCACTAGTACAGTTATACAAAGGTAATTAATGTGATGAGTTGGGGACTTCGAAAAATGTACCAGCAACCCTGGCGTCGGACGCCTCTAAATGCTCAAGAGCACTGTTGAGGCAAGCGCGGAGGACTTCTCGCTCCTCCACCAGGCGGGCAGTTCGACGACGCTCCTCCTCCAAGAGGCGTCGGGTGTCGGGGACACCCCGGATGAAGGCCCATGCCTCATCATCTAATGCCAGCCCATGTCCTGATTGGGGTTGGCTGAGGCCTTGGCCGTCTGTCGGAGGAGGAGGACTGCGGAAAGATGAGGGTTTTTCCTCGAGTAAATGAAGAATTTCGGAGCATAAAGAAGCGCTAAAGAGGAGAATCATTACCTGAGCACACGACGACGGGTCGCCGGAGGGCCATCCGCGGACTCCGATGCCTCCGCGGGGCGTTTGCCACGGTTGTCCGCCATTGCTTTGATCACCGAGGAAGAAAAGGCAGTCGGTGGATGAGGAGAGCAAAGGCCGAAGAGTAAAGCAGTAAATGCGTGGTGTGTTCGAGAAGCTGATGTTTCGTATTTATGAGTAAGACTCGAGAAGGTGAAAAGGCGTCGATTCGGGGGCACCCTCAGATCCAGATCCTAAGGTGAATCGACTAGATGGGCCGTTCTGGCACTAATCGGCTAAAGATTAAATCGTCTAAGATAATATCAGCAAAAGATAGCTGATAGAGCTTCAAGTGTTAAATGAAAAACAGAGTATCATAACGCCTGTCAACCAATGAATAATGTTTACAGAGAAAGGGTTGAGAGTCAGGAATTACAGATAGACTGGATTACATGTTTAGTGCAGATTTTAATACGTTCAGAGCATTCAAGCGGATGGCGTCTATATCGGCTATCTTTTACTGATCCCCTTCAATGGAACCTGGGATTGGTTTCTTCTTGGCCTTAACATCCTGGAGCTCGCCATGAAGAAGTGCTATCTTTTTCTTTTGTTCACAAAGAGCAACAGGAATGTTCTCCAGGCTATCTTTCTTCAACTTGATCTGTTCATCGATAACTTGAAGCCTGCTCAATAACTGATCCCTCTCGGCTTCTAGAGATGATAGTTTGCCGATGAGGACAGTGGAGTCTGAATTCAGTCGATCTATAGTGTCCTTTGCAGCAACCATGTCAGAGATGCAACGTTGCTCATGTGCTGGCAGATGTACTTGAGCTTCACGCGCTGAAAGTTTAGCTCTGGCTTCCATAAATTCTAACCGAAGAAACTCTATATGAGCAACAGGAATCAGAGCTATGTTGAGATCATCTGGTATGTCATCTTTGATCAAGTCAAAAATGTTTCTGATTCCTCTTGCATAATTCACCAGATCGGCTATGTTGGTCTCCAAAAGAGGAAGTAATGATTGCAGCCGATCCTTAGTTTCTTCAGAAAGTTTCTTGGAGTAACCTGGTACAGGTTCTTCCCCTTCATCCATATAATCTTCTAAGTCAAAAGGGATGATAGGGGAAGAAGGTTCTCCTTGCTCCTACACAGATAAATGTATAAGTAATCACAAACAGGGAGATGTTGAAAGGAGTAGTGTTGATTAGAGTACCTGGCCAGAAGGGATGATTTGAAGCTCAGGGAGTACATCTGAAAGAAATATTCATTAGTATTCGAAGGTCATCCATTGGGAAAAATAAGATTGTTAAGAAACATACCTGGTTGTGGAAGCTCTTGGTCGATGTCAAGAAGAGGAAGTATTTCAGACTCGATATTTTGAGTATCTACCCACTCTAGAGGTAACTCGATATTGTGGTTACCAGTCTGTTCTTGAAAATTAAAAGACAAAAAAGGGTTACAGGCTTGGTAATAAAGACAAAGGCAGGCGGATTTTTATTACCTCTATATTGACATTTTTTATCATAGATTGGCTATTGTCAGAGGTGTCTCTTTTCTTCTTCTTGGATATGACCTTAGTAGTTGGCTTGTCAGTTTTCTGTTTCTTGGAAGAGCCAGCTTCCTTTATAAAAGTGCTAAGGGTCTGATCATCTGAAGTGTTAGAGACATTCCTCTTCATCAAAGTCTTGATTTTGGGAGCATTACAGCCAATCCTTGGATTTGGGCACCATATGTTGTAATCAATTTTTGGAGGACTCAAGGTGACCAGATCCTGCAAACAATTGACACATGGCATTAGGAGTAGTCAGATGATAAAGATGTGAAATTTGAGAACAGATTGAACCATACCTCGTCAATTGCTTGGAAGTCTGAGTCCAGTTTCAGACAGTAGATGGCCACAGCTTCGCTGAAGAGATGAATGCTCCATTGCTGCCACCAATTTTGGAAAGAAACTAAAGAAAAAGGTCTGTAGTTCCATTCCTTGACCATCTTCAGGGAAACAAATTTTTCAAGTTGGAGTATTCTATCATACTCTAGGGAAGAGTCTACTGCTTCCCTTGGTCTGAGTTTATTAGCAAAATAAAGGGATGGGGGCACTTGGCCAAAACCAATTTGTCTAGCTGCCATGACAGGATGATAAAATTCATAGGACATGGGAGGTTTTTCTCTACCATGCCTGATTTCAGTCTGTAGGAGACAAGGCTTCATGATCTAGCACAAGATCTTCAGACCTTCATCGTCACATTCTCTCTGAAATCTAAAAGGGTATGGACTCTCAAAATCTATAATATCTGGATACTGAAACCAACCGAGAATGGCAGCGGGGAATCCTTTGTAGAAGATCTTGAAAAAGAAGCTGACTGATTCATCAATAGATATCATAGCAGTAGCTTCTCCAAATGAGGTGCATCTTCTCATTTTTGCACCATCAGGCAATGATTTTTCTTGATTGTCTGGATATAGTTTGGGGAATGATAAAATCTTTAAGTCTGGGGTTATCAATCTGTGAAGATGAAGGTTAAGCTAGAGTTGGAGCAGCCACCAAGGACATGCTGGTGATGGGATATCTTCATTTTCCATCAAGCTCTGGGCTACTTTATTCAACATGCTATACAAAGCCCCAAGAAGGTACTTTCCCAGAGGTATATCTGAAGTCACGGGCAATTTTTCTGCCAGGGCTAGAAAATTGGAGGTTGGGCCACAACTCTGACCATAGAATAGTTACTTCTCCAGCCACATATTCAGAAAGATAATATGCTCTCGGTCTGAAACACTGGATTGAGAGGTATTAAAAGTGGTAATATAGTTGGACCAACCACTAGGTTTTCCAAGCTTGATGGAGGGCTTAGTTTGGAGGCTATAAGGGTTGGTCGACCCAACAATGTTTAGGCCAGTCAGCATGTGCACATCGGCTAAAGTAGGGGTCATAGGGCCCTGGTTGAACATAAAACTGTTGAAGGTACCAGACCAAAAATAGCAGGCAGCCTTCAGCATTTGCTCGTTTTTCTTCATATCAGCTAAGGATAGGGTGATACACTGGTCTAAGCTGTGAAAGATCCAATCCGGCTTCTTTTTTGCCTCTACCTTAATTAGCCAGTCTCTCCAACCTGGGACGATCGATGGCCAGTTCCTGAAAGGAGTTTTGCCCCAGTGCTTTGAAGCGAAGTCTGAATTCTAGAAGGGGACTCTCTGAGTTTCGGCAGTAATGACTTCGGTAGGATCAAGATTTCCTACTAGGCCAAGAAAGAAATTATTTGGATTGTCCTGAATTGCGATGAGGATCTGGTCGTGGAGCGCCCGAAAATTCAAATTTGAGGGAAAACACAATAAAGGAAAATCATTGAGAAGAAGGATGATAAGGAACCTGAAATTTACCTCGGGGATGGAATCTTGGGTCACCATTTGACTTCCAGGAGCGCCAAATTGGAGTGCTCCAAAGATTTTTTCTCTTGAATCAGATGGCGGTGGACTTCTTTGGAGGTTAGGGTTTGAGAACAGTCCTGAAAGAAAACAATAACGGTTGGGAAGAAAACTCAGCTGGTCGACTAAAGAAAAAGTTAGTCGATCAGACCCTAAGGAAAGGAGAATGACATTTTTGGGATAAAATAAATTTTACTCCAAAATTGGGGGGCATGTGTTTACACCAAATTTTGGACCGAGAAGATTATTATTTTGTAAACATAAACGGCTGATTTATTAAGGAAAAGGATGGGCCTAAAAATAAAGAAGCTTATGTAGGGTCAAGCATAACCAAAAGGATTCATATGGACCAGCACGATGAGCTTCGAAGACGTGTCGGGCTCAAACAAAGAGTTCAAGTCCGAGTCATCTTTATTTTTAGCTATTATGTAACTTAGTCGTGTTAGGTCAGGAGTCAATCGGGTTATAAATAGTTAGAAACCCGGATTTTGTAGGACACATCCAATCAATCAAACACACCGGCCCTCGGCCAAAACCCTAGGAGTAGGAGTAACGTAGATCTCGGCGAGACCTTCAATCAAGTAGGGCTGCATCGGCATCGACCGACCTCCGGTTTGCTTGTAAGTTTCACCAATGGCTTATGTCATCGTGTAATAAGGCTGCATTGGCATCGACCAAACTCTTGTTAAGCTATGGCATGGCTAGTTATCAGTCTAAGCTCGTCTTTTGTGAGACTGTCTTGACTCTGATCAATCTCTTACTTTAGTCGATCTTGACTAGTTATCAGCTCTACTGGCTTGGCAAGCTAGTAGATTCATTAAGTTATCGAAGTTGTTTTATGTTTTAATATGTTTATTTACGTTTTAAACAATATCTTGCCCAATCAAGATTGACGAAGTAATCTAAACCTAAATGATACTTAGTTTCGGCTATCCTGAGGTTTACACGCTCACAACAAAGGAAATAGCCGATTCAAGTCTTTCATCGACTATTTCCTCAATCTTGGTTGTTACATGTTGTGCGTTCGAGATATTCGATAAAGTCACGATCTGATCTAAGAGCAGATAGATTTGATCTAACATGTCTATTACGGCTGTATTCCCGAACCACACTGATATATATGATAGATTAAGTCTGTTTATCTTAGTTTAAATCATGGCTTTGACGGATGGATCTTGTTCGTGCCTCATGAACCCTGAATCGTCTAAAATAGCCGATCCAGTTATTCTTTCTTCATAATGTGTTCTTTTAAGTGGCTTGGAAATAATGGATCTACTCTTTGCACGAGACGTGATCTAGCTTGACCATCATCATGGCTGCATGGAGACACCCCACTGTTGATGTTTAAGCTATTTTATCGATCTATTTGTTATTATGGTTGTATGGAGACACCCCACTGTTAATGAATAGAACTGCTCGTGCAATTAGTCGATACGTTGGTTTGATGTCGTTTAAGTGTACATATAGATCTTTATCTTGTTAATATTTTCTAAGTTTATCGGCTGTTTATCTATTACAAACATTCATCTTATATATGTCATAGCCGTTATGCTTCATATCTTTTTCAATACTTTTTTATGCAATTTCATGGGAGTTGACTTTGTAGTCAATATCCTAAAGACAAATGGCTATATCAGAGCCGTATAATTTGGAACTGTCTGGCACCAAACCGGTAGGTTCCACGATTTAACGATCTTTTTCTTCTCCTTGTCAATTACAGGCCAAATTGACTGGCACACCCTAAGTCGATTCTGCTGAGAATCGGCTCCACCGCTTGTTGAAGGTTCAGGAGGTCAAGACCTTGCTCTGCACTCCTCTGAGAACCCTGAGCCCGGAGTGTGTTGGTGTGACCGACCGAGATTTTACGTCAACACATAGCAAAGCCATAAGAAGGTCAAGTGGAATAGCAAAACAACTTGGATCCCAAAGACATGGGCAACGGCTCGACGCAACCAAGCAAAGCAAAGCTAGCCCTCAAGAAGAGGTAGAACAGGATCAACACCACTAGCGAGAAAGCTCGGCACCAATTGAAACTTTGAGAAAGCTCAACATCAATTGAAAAGCTAGCCCTCAATAAGAGGCAGAACGGGCTCAGCACCGCTAGCGAGAAAGTTCGATACCAACTAAAAAACAAGAGGGCCTAGATACCAAATGAACTTTTACCAATTGAACCAAAATCAACTGAAAAGCATATTAGAACACAAAACTGCTAGTCCCTCAAGATAGAGGCACATAGGCCCAACACAACTAGCAGAAAAGTTCCAAACCAATTGAAAAATCCGAGCCAATTGAAAAATGCTCCCAGCAAACTCCGCCTTCAACAATGCACACAACTAAGATATGATTTGACAATTTTTCCCCCTTAGTTGATAATGCACTATCAAGTAAATTTCTCCCTTCCAAATGCATATGAGGTAGAAATGCACGTTAGCAACTTCAGGAATATAGTCGATAGAATGAAAAGATGCTCTACAAAGTGTTGATCCGATGACTTAACAATACGCACAAAATGCTAGCAAAGGCTCAAACTAATCACCAAATACGAAATATGAACATATGAGCAATGTGAGCAGTTTTAGCCAAAAAGGTATTCACCATCCAAATAACACTGAACATGTATGGACATAAAGTCAAACAAGTGCTAAACATGTATACAAGGTGAACTACCCCTAGCAAAGTTCAATCATCATGCTATAGAATGAAACATAGACTTGTGTATTTAAATTTTATCAGAGTTGCAGCGGTTAAATTACACAACTTCAAATTTCAGCATATGATTGCGAGAGGTTGAAAGCTTGTCAAAGCCTAACTTTTCAACCGTGCTAAGCCTATGCAGAAGCAATCAGAAGCTTAAAGCAACGGTTTTGGTCTTACACTACATGGCTCAAGTTTAACTCAAAGTGCAGTGAGAAACAGTCTCGATATCGTGATGTGTTGACCAGCAATCCCATCTCGATCTTTCCAATTTACTTAACTTGGTTCAATTTTATGATAGAATATGAGCATACCAAGCAAGTGAATGACGCAGAACTAGAGACATAGCAACCTAGCATATATGAAAAGCACAATTGATTTCAACACATTCTGCACATGCTAGTTGCCAATCTCAATGGTGAACAAATTTCAAATTTTATGTTCATTAAGCATTTTCACCATTCATAAAATAGATCAGCTCACAACATGTATCAGTGATCAGAAAGAGCATAAGCTACAAGCATCATCATATAGCATCGGAGCATACTAGACAGAGCATAGTTACATTCTAAAGAATATAGTCATGAAGCTCGAAAATGCAACGATGCATGATGTAATGCAAAGACTAATCTACTAAAAACGAAAATAAGCCAAAACACAAAGGAGTCAGTTTATAATACAGGAGACAAAAATGTTTCCCCCATCTAAAGGGGGAAACACACACCAAGCTCACCTCTCAACCTAGCAAAGGTTGATTGGTCCAAAGGCTTGGTAAAAATATCTGCCAACTGATGATGAGTATCGACATGGCGAAGGTCGATATCACCCTTCTCAAAATGGTCTCGCAGAAAATGAAAGTGCACATCAATGTGTTTGGTCTTAGAATGCAGCACGGGGTTCTTAGCAATGCTAATTGCACTCGTGTTGTCACAAAGCAAAGGAACACGAGAAAACCTCAGACCAAAATCACGCAAAGTGGCCATCATCCAAAGCAACTGGGAATAGCAGCTAGCCGCAGCAACATATTCAGCCTCTCTGGTAGACTGAGCGACACTAGACTGCTTGCGAGAAGACCAAGATACAAGAGAAGAACCAATAAACTGACAAGTCCCAGAAGTGGACTTGCGATCAAGTCGGCAGCCAGCAAAATCGACATCAGAATAACCGCAAAGGGAGAGGGTGGAGGAAGCAGAATACGAAATCCCAAACTCTGGAGTGAAACGAAGGTACCACATAATGCGCTTGACCGCCTGATGGTGAGAGGTGCGCGGCGACGCCTGAAAGCGTGCGCAAAGACACACCGCGAACTGAATGTCCGGGCGTGTCGCCGTCAGGTACAGCAGTGACCCGATCATGCTTCGGTACTCCTTCTGGTCCACAGCTTCTCCATCCTCGTCCGCATACATGGCTGTCGTGGTCGACATGGGTGTTGGAAGAGGCTTGGCCTCACCCAAATCGAACTTCTTCAGTATGTCCTTGGTGTACTTGCCCTTGTGCACAAACGTTCCTTCCCGGGATTGCTTGATTTGCAACCCGAGGAAGAATGTCAACTCGCCCATCATGCTCATCTCAAACTCCCTGCTCATAAGATCTGCAAACATGGCAACCAAAGAGTGAGAAGAACCACCGAAAATGATATCATCCACGTAAATCTGAACCAAGAGAGTGTCATTGCCTTGCTTGAGGAGAAAGTGCGTTTTATCCACACATCCCATTTTAAAACCCTTATCAAGCAAAAAGGTTTTCAACCTATCATACCAGGCTCTAGGGGCTTGTTTCAAACCATACAAAGCTTTGTGAAGTTTGAAAACATTGTTTGGAAACTTGGGATTTTCAAAACCGGGAGGTTGTTTCACATACACCTCTTCTTCTATGTAGCCGTTTAGGAAGGCACTCTTGACATCCATTTGAAAAAGTTTAAACCCTTTGGATGCAGCAAAAGCCAAGAGTATCCTAATTGCCTCCAAACGAGCTACAGGACAAAAGTCTCCTCATAGTCTATCCCCTCCTTCTGACTATACCCCTGGGCTACAAGTCTGGCCTTGTTTCTCACAATGTGGCCATCCTCTCCTTGTTTGTTTTTGAAAAACCATTTTGTACGAATAGGGTGACACTAAGGAGGAGGTGGAACTAAAACCCAAACCCGATTTCTCTCAAATTTTTCTAACTCCTCATGCATGGCATTAACCCAATCTGAATCAGATAAAGCATGTCCAACATCTCAGGGTTCAAAATCAGCAACAAATGCAGAATGAGCAAAGTGAGAGATTTGTTGTGACCTTGACCGAGTGACACGTTCGTCGATGCTGTCGATCATCTGTTGAGGCGGGTGTTGGCGCTAAATGTGTCATGGCGCCTCCCGAGCTGAAGAAATCTCCCCCTCAACAGCGGCTAGCGCCTCCTCAGGTACAAATGGTACAACCCAAGGTGGCGGATCCCACGGCCCCAAAGTAGTCGATGATAAGGGGTTGGGGCCGTGAGTCATCGTATTAGAAGCCGATCCTAGCGGCACAGCAGGTGGAGGTGGTGCTGGATCATCCATCCCTTCAGCACCCTCGTCCTCGTCATCAAAAAGAGGTTCGCCAACCTCGTGATCACATGCACACTCAAATCTAGAAGAAGGACAAACCATGGTCTCGTCGAAGGTGACATCGGATGTCTCTATGACTCGGTTAGTATCAAGGTTAAGTACACGATATGCACGAGTATGAGTGCCATAACCCAAAAATACACCTTCAGAAGAACGAGACTCAAACTTGTCCAAGTTGCCTTTCTTGAGTATAAAACAGTGGCAACCAAAAACTCTAAAATAACTCACTTTGGGCTGTTTTCCAAAACGCAACTCATAAGAAGTCTTTTTCAAGACAGCTCGGAGAAAAATGCGATTGGAAATATAGCATGCAGTGTTCATAGCCTCGTTCCAATACCACCTAGGAGTCCTATGCTCATCGAGCATTGTCCTGGCCATCTCAACAAGGGTCCGATTCTTCCTCTCTACAACACCATGTTGTGGCGGTGTGTAGGGCGAAGAAAACTAATGCTCCAAACCCAAAGAGTCAAAAAACTTTTCAAAATTCGAGTTTTAAACTCGAAACCATTATCACTACGGATAGCTCGCATCGAGTTCTAAGGGAACTTGTTCTGAAGACACAAAATCAGATTGCGAGCAAAAGAGAAAGTCTCTGTTTTCTCGGCTAAAAAGAAAACGCACGAATATCTCAAAAAGTCATCGACAACAACAAGCACATACCACTTCTCACCAACCGAGCTCACCCGAGCCGGACCAACAAGGTCCATATGCAAAAGCTCTCCAGGGCACTTGGTCATAACTTGATTCACAGGATGGTGGGGAGCAGCAACCATTTTCCCAAGTCTAAAAGAATGGCAAACAGGATCCTTCTCCATGTGTAATTTGGGCATTCCTCGGATTAGGCCAAGTGAACTAAGCCTTGCAAGCAAGTCGAAGCTCAAATGTCCAAGTCTCCTATGCCACTTCTAAAGATCAGAGGAGGAAGGTCCAGCCACAAGACAACGAGAAATGCCAAAAGACTCCGAGAAATTCGCACGAAAGACTTTCCCAAAGGGCGAAATCAAACATATAAGATTGCCCTGATGGTCCAAAATACGACTGAGATTCGGCTTAAAATGAATCTCATAGTCATCATCGAAAAGTTGTGAAACAGAAAGAAGGATAAAATGCAAGTTAGAAACAAGAGCAACATCACGCAACACAAAGTGCTCATTAACTCGCACCGACCCACGAGACAACACTTTACCTTTGCTATTGTCGCCGAAGGTGATAAACTCCTTTCCGACAACTGGACTAAGATTGGAGAACCACTTGGCGTTTCTGGTCATGTGCCTCAAACACCCGGAATCCACCAACCAAATGTCCTCCAATCGTTTTACCTACATCAATAAAAAGACATATGGTGAGCATACGGTCCAACACTAGGGTGAGTAAAATGGGAAGAGTACCAGTGTTGTCCCGAATGCTCAATAGAACGGTTAGTAGAAAAACCATTCCTAGCACGCCTACGGGGAAAGCAATCACCACGCATAGGAAAACGTGGTCCGCTAAGGGAAGAGCGTCCATCACGATAATCAAAAAGCAGTGGAGGGTAACGCTCAACAAAGCCACCGCCATGAGGTCCATATCCTGCAAAGCTAGAATCCCACCGGGCAAAAACTCCCTGAGGCCTAGGACCTTGTGGCATTGGACCTCTAGGCCTAGCTGCTCTCCTCTGAACATTCGGCACATGTACATCATGGAAAGGATGGTACATGTCCGCATTGTTCATCTCCCTTGCACGGCGCTCCCCTCTCTTGCACCGAAAACAAAACTCCCTCAAGTGTCCATCTCTCCCACAATGCTCATAATGGTACCTCACCGCTATCATAGGGGGTTGTTGGAACTCACGGTAGTGGCTGTGGATCACTTTGCCCTTTTGTGGCATGAGCTCCTCCTGGATAGGTGGCATTGTGTTTAGCTTGTTCTTCAGGTGGTTTGGTTTTGGAGCCCATGTTTGTTTCTTGGATGGAGCTCTTGGAGATTCCACAAATACTCCATCCTTGGTGTTAGGTTTGAGAGGCTCTTTGGGTGGAATCTTAGTAAGTCTGGGAGTAGTGGTGGAGTTGGGCTTCTCACTCGGGTTAAGACCACTAAACTCTCCAACCTTGCCAAAAGAAGCAGCACTCTCCATCCCGTGAGCAAAGCCTACATCAGGACCTCCAGCAGCACGCCTAAATTGGGCAATCGTCATCCCAAGCTGCGGCTCACCACAAGACACCCATGACAAGATGGTCTGAAGGTATGTGTTTTCCATCTCCAAACCCTCACACAAAGCACACCTGGACACACAAGTGCTATCCGAGCTGGCCTTCTCAACAGCCACAATCTTGGCATTCTTCTCTACCAACTCGGATTGCAAGCCTGCACAAGACTTGCACGCACCAAGCAACACGGGCCTAGCTCTCAGCTCATCCACCTCTCCAACCAAAGCAACATACTTACCTCTCAAAGTGAGAAGGTCAGTCATGTGCTTGGAGCACATCTCACACTCACCATCCTCAGACACGACAATGGTGGACTTGACAGATTCAAGTTCCTTCACCGCATCCTCCCACTTCTGCCTAAACTCCTTCCTCTATCTAGCAGCATGTCTAAGCAACTTATCTTGACTAAGGAGGGCGGTAGTGAGTTTATCAACCTCAGCAGAAAGCTCATTGGGGGTCTGTGATACCTGGGAGGTGTCGTCATTGCTATCGTCGTTCTGAGGGTTCTCCTCCAGCTGACTGTCGACCTCCTAGCCGAGGGACATGGTGCAAAAGCCCTCGTTGTCAGCGAAGAAGCAGAGGTCGTTCCGCTTGTCCTCAATCTTCTTCTTCTCGGACTCGTCGTCGCTTGAAGCAGCGGAGTCATCATCCGAGTCGTCGACGTCGCTGAGCGTGGCGAAGAAAGCACGCTGCTCGGCCTGGGCTTTCTCCAAGAACTTCTTCTTGATGTACTCCTTGTTGAAGCCGCCCTTCCGCTTGTGCTTGGGAGGAGCGTGCTTCTCCTTGTGCTAGCCGGAGTCATACTTGTGGCCACGATCACCCTTGCTCGCCGCTTGCTTGTTATTCTTTGGGCAGTTGGCGATGAAGTGGTCCGGATCGCCGCACTCGAAACACCCAGCGCGTCCTCCTCCACGACGTCGGTTCATGCGGTTGTTGTGAAACCGCGAGAACCAGTTGGCAAGCAAAGCCAACTCATCGTCTACCATGAACTCCAGCTGCTCCTATGTGACAGAAAGAAGAGAGGAAAGTGCAAAGCCTCCAGAGGGGTTAGCAGAAGAGCTAGAAAGCAAAACCATAGACGAGCCAAAAGGATTATCATAAGAAGCCCTCGTCATGGCATCAATCTCACTGGACTTGAGCTTACTAAAGAGCTCGTCGCACGTGATAGTCTCATAGTTAGGCTATTCGATGATCGCCTGAACCTTAGAGTCCCACACCGACCGATCGAGAGTATGCAAAAGCTTGAGAGCCCTCTCATGATCGTCGAAAGGCAACAACTCCTTGATCTCCCTCATCTTGTTGACAATCACCTGAAAGCGAGCGAATAAACTTTCTATGCTCTCGCCAGTCATGTGTCGAAAGATATCATACTCCCACTTGTGCAACTCATAGAGACGGGATTTGACTTGAGTGGTTCCCTCATGGAAGCGCATGAGGGTCACCCAAATCTCACAAGCCGTGGGGAGATGAGAAACGCGATCAAACTCAGACATGCTCAAACCGGAGAAAAGAGCATTACGGGCTCGGCTATTGGCATCGTGCTCGTCGATCTGCAGCCAAGACCACGTAATCAGCCTTGTTGCAAACCTCCCAGACAGAAGCACCCATACTCTGAAGATAGGCCGACATACGTATCTTCCAATACGCATAGTTCGTCTCATCGAAAAATGGCGGTATGCCCACGCCGCGATCCATGTCGCCTTCTGTGGATCTGGAACCAGCTAAGGTGGAAGATCCTTAACCTGCTCCGATACTTAACCAGCAAGGCGACCAGAGGGGGGGTGAATGGGAGCCTAAAAATTTCTCTCGAAACTTTGGCCTTTGTCCCAAAAGTCAATCCCAAAAGCTTTGACCAAAACTTGATGCCCACGACCCTTGGAAGAGGGTGGATGATCCCTAGGATCACAGCGAGGCACCACCAAACAAGAGCAAACCAAATGCCAAAAACACTGACTCAAGTTCGACCCCAAAAACCGACCCTCGAACATAGATGGAAGGCTAGGTTGAGAAATCTCCAAATACCTATTCTAACAAGTAGCAAAGATACCTAGAGAGGTTCCTTGGTTAACTCTAGGGTCAAACGAGAAGTCTTAAAACCAAGCGGAAAAGCCGGGACAACCACCGCACTAAAACTCAACACTTAGCCAAATCCCGGACTGTACGGACTCCCAATCTCGTACTGTCCGGCCCTACTACGGATTGTCCGCAAGTGGGTGGCGGACTGTCCGCCGGCCAAAAGTGCAAAACTGCACAACTGCTTTAACCTCCTTGTTGATCCCGGACTGTTCGCGGATCACAACGGTGGACTGTCCACCGGTCAAATTGTTGCACTGTTCACCGAGACACGCAGCCACTAAATAGGCTCGGCCCCGATGCGCGGACTGTCCGCACCCTGGGTGGCGGACTGTCCGCCAACACCCAGTGAAGGTGATTTCGGTCGCCCTTCACCCAAATCTTCACAAATCTGATCCAAATCAAAATCCCTTGTTTCCAAACATGGAGAAGATGATCACGAGGTAGTTGGAAGACTATCCCCAAGAAATCATCCGCTCCAATCAACTTAATCAACGGGAAATCGAAGGGGAAGGTGTATGAACAGAAAAAGTTCCACGAAACTTGAATCAACCCAATCTACTTGTTCATGAGGAGTTAGATGAATTGCTTCGATGGAAATGATCTCCTCACATCAAAGAACAAGGTGATTCAACTGGATTCGAAAAAGACGCAACGTAGAGGGAGATCGAGTGACTGGAAAATCGTGGAGAAACGAAGAACGTGAAGAACAAATTGAAAACGCGAATTCAAACCACGAATTGCAACCGTGTGGCTACCACACGAGACAATAGTGAGATTACGGTCTCACTTCCTCAAAATCTCACGAACACAAAGGTATGATTCTATCTCTACGGATCTTAGTACCTACAGCAGGGAATGGGAGAGAGGAAACCCTAGAATGAAAATAGCAAATGACTGAGATAGGATGGGAGGTGAGTGTCTCCCTCTACTTATCCTAATTCTAGTTCCCACTCTACCCCTAACTAATTACAGAGCAAACCAGCTAAACCCTAAGGTTATTCTGGACCAACTCGAAGTAGATGGTGATCTGACGGCCACGCCCGCACAACTGGTAGCTTCGCCTCGACGCGACCTCACCGTTTGCCGCCACATGCCGCCACCGCTCTGCTCGTCCTTTTCACGGACCTCGCCCCCGGTTTTGAGGCCGAAACCGGGAAACCAGCCTTCAAGTCCTCCCCCGATTTTGAGGCCGAAACCGGGAAACCTGACGTCCATCGCCTGAGTTTTGTGGCCCAAATTCAGAAACCCGCCAACGCCCAGGTTTTGAGGCCCAAACCTGGAAACCGTCCACCAGTGGTTTTTTTGTGGCTCAACAACCAAACCGACGCCGTAGAGGGGATGCACCGCCTGTGCACCCCGTCCACCGACAGGTGTCCCCAGGTCCTCGACCCGAGCAACACCGTGCCCTACATGTCTCCGCTCATCGCTGTCCCACGCTGTCAGCCACCACAGCTGATCCTCCGGCCACCGGTCACTCAGTCCAAGCCTCACGTCCGCCCTTCACCGCTTTGGGTCCATCGACATGGCACGTCCACCGCACGGCACGCCCATCCTTCACTGCTCCCGGTCCATCGGCATGGTACGTCTCAGCTTGACCTTCACTTTGCCTTAGATCACTGTATCCGTGCTCGACACCTGCACAACACAAGCCAAAGAACATGCGCATCAAACCAGTTGACAATCACTCATCATTCATGACCCGGCATACACCCATGTATCCGCAATTAAGCGGCCTGAACCAGTATAAATCGTTGTCCCTGTGTACTCGCCGAGTTCTACGAACACCGATCTCCACCAAACAAATGGTCTGGGAATCCCCAAGATGAGTTGCCGGTTAACAAACACCGACACTTTCCAACCGGTTCTCGTGGTTTCACAACAACCGCATGAACCGTCGCCGCGGAGGAGGACGAGTTGGCTGTTTTGAGTGTGGCGGCTCCGATCATTTCATTGCCAATTGCCCGAAGAAGAACAAGCAAGCTGTTGGCAAGGGTGATCATGGCTACAAGTATGACTCCGGCAAGCGCAAGGAGAAGTACATCCCCGTGAAGCACAAGCGGAAGGGTGGCTTCAACAAGGAGTACATCAAGGAGAAGTACTTGGACAAAGCCCAGGCCGAGCAGCGTGCTTTCTTCACCACGCGCAGCGACGTTGACGACTCGGACAATGACTCCACTGCATCAAGTGACGATGAGTCCAAGAAGAACAAGGTCGAGAACAAGCTGAACAGTCTTTGCTTCTTCGCCGACGATGAAGGCTTCTGTACCATGGCCCTCGGTGATGAAGTCGAAGGTGAGCTGGAGGAGATCCCTCGGACCAACGACGACGACGACACCTCCCAGGTATCTCAGACTTCCAATGAACTCTCTGCTGATGTTGAAAAACTTACTGCTGCTCTCATTAGTCAAGATAAGTTGCTAAGATTTGCTGCTAGAGAGAGAAAGAAGTTTAGGAAGAAGTGGGAGGATGCGGTGAAGAAGCTTGAGTCTGTCAAGTCCACCATTGTAGTCACTGAGGAGGATGAGTGTGAGATGTGCTCCAAGCACATGACTGACCTTCTCACACTGAGAGGGAAGTATGTTGCTTTGGTTGGAGAGATGGATGAGCTTAGGGCTAGATCCACCTTGCTTGGGGCGTGCAAGTCTTGTGCGGGCTTGCAATATGAGTTGGCAGAGAAGAATGCCAAGATTGAGTCTCTTGAGAAGGCCAACTCAGGTAGCACTAGTGTGTCTCGGTGTGCTTTGTGTGAGGGTTTGGAGATGGAGATGGCAAATGTGAAGCATGACAAGATGCAAACCGAGGAAGAAAACACATACCTTCGGACCATCTTGTCATGTGTTTCTAGTGGTGAGCCGCAGCTTGGCATGATGATTGCTCATTTCAAGCGTGCTGCTGGAGGTCCAGGTGTTGGCTTTGCTCAGGGTGTGGAGAGTACTACATCTTTTGGGAAGATTGGTGAGTCTAGTGGTCTTAAGCCGAGTGAGAAGCCCAGCTCCACCACTACTCCCAAACTAACCAAGATTCCACCCAAAGAGCCTCTCAAGCCTAACACCATAGATGGAGTGTTTGTGGAACCTCCAAGAGCTCCACCCATGAAACAAACATGGGCTCAAAACCAATCCACTTGAGGAACAAGCTAGACACCATGCCACCAATCCAAGAGGAGCTCATGCCACAAAAGAACCAAGTGATCCACACCCAATACCATGAGTACCAATAGCCCCCTATGAGAGCGGTGAGGTACCATTGTGAGCACTATGGGAGAGATGGACACTTGAGGGAGTTTTGCTTTCAGCGCAAGAGAGGAACGTCGTGCAAAGGAGATGAACAACTCAGACATGTACCATCCTTTCCATGATGTACATGTGCCGAATGTTCAAAGGAGGAGTGCTAGGCCTAGGGGTCCAATGCCTCAAGGTCCTAGGCCGCAAGGAGATTTTTCCCGGCGGCAGTCTAGTTTTGTAGGCTATGGACCCCGTGGCGGCGGTTTTGTTATTGAGCGTTACCCCCCACTGCGTTTTGGCTATCGCGATGGACGCTCTTCTCTCAGCGGACCATGTTTTCCTATGCATGGTGATCGCTTCCCCGTAGGCATGCTAGGAATGGTTTTTCTACTAACCGTTCTTTCGAGCAGCCGAGACAACACTGGTATACTTCCCATTTTACTCACCTCAGTCTTGGACCGTATGCTCACCCTATGGCTTTCTATTGATATAGGTAAGTCGATTGGAGAACGTTTGGTTGGTGGATTCTAGATGCTCAAGGCATATGACCAGAAACTCTGATCCAAGTGGTTCTCCAATCTTAGTCCAGTCACCGGCAATGATTTTATCACATTCGATGACAATAGCAAAGGTAAAGTGCTATCTCGTGGCTCTGTGCGAGTTAATGAGCATTTTGTGTTGCGTGATGTTGCTCTTGTTTCAAACTTGCATTTTAACCTTCTTTCTGTTTCTCAACTTTTTGAGGATGACTATGAGATTCGTTTTAAGCCGAATCTCAGTCGTATTTTGGATCCTCAGCGCAATCCTGTGTGTTTGATTTTGCCCTTTGGGAAAGTCTTTCATGCGAACTTCACGGAGTCTTTTGGCATCTCTCGTTGTCTTTTGGCTGGATCTTCCTCTGATCTTTGGAAGTGGCATAGGAGACTTGGTCATTTGAGCTTCGACTTGCTTTCAAGGCTTAGTTCACTTGGCTTAATCCGAGGATTGCCTGAGTTACACATGGAGAAGGATCTTGTTTGCCATTCTTGTAGACATGGGAAAATGGTTGCCGCTCCCCACCATCCAGTGAATCAAGTTATGACCAAGCATCCTGGAGAGCTTTTGCATATGGACCTTGTAGGTCCGGCTCAGGTGAGCTCGGTTGGTGGGAAGTGGTATGTGCTTGTTGTTGTTGATGACTTCTCGAGATATTCTTGAGTTTTCTTTTTAGCTTAGAAAACTGAGACTTTCTCTTTTACTCGCAATCTGATTTTGCATCTTCAGAACGAGTTCCCTAAGAACTCAATGAGAGTTATTCGTAGCGATAATGGTACCGATTTTATGAACTCGGACATTGAAAAGTTTTGTAACTCTTTGAGTTTGGAGCATCAGTTTTATTCCGCCCACACACCTCCACAAAATGGTGTCGTAGAGAAGAAAAATTTGACCCTTGTAGATATGGCCAGGACGATGCTCGATGAGCATAGGACTCCTAGGCGATATTGGGCCGAGGCTATAAACACTTCATGCTATATTTCCAATCGCATTTTTCTTCATGTCTTCTTGAAGAAGACTTCGTATGATTTGCGTTTTGGGAGACATCCCAAAGTGAGTTATTTAGAGTTTTTGGTTGCCACTGTTTTATACTAAAAAAGGTAACTTGGACAAGTTTGAGTCTCGCTCTTCTGACGGTGTCTTTTTGGGTTATGGTAATCATACTCGTGCATATCGTGTACTTAACCTTGACACTAACCGAGTCATGGAGACATCCAATGTTACCTTCGATGAGACCATGCAATGTCCTTCTTCTAGATTTGAGCGTGCAGGTGATCACGAGTTTGGTGAACCTCTTTTTGAAGGACCGAGAATGCTAAAGCAAGGCAACCAGAGGGGGGGGGGTGAATGGGAGTTTCAAATTTCTTTCAAAATGTTGAGGCCTCTGTCCAAGAAAATCAACCCCAAAAGCAAAGTCGGGACGCGTGATGTCCCCGACCCAGAGACTGGGCGGATGTTCCCTAGGAACACAGCGGGACACCATAAAAACATTCTCACCCAAGTGCACACAAGTCAACTAGTGACAAGATGGAGTTTGGGTAACCTCAACCTCCCCTGAGCAACGCGAGGGGGATTTAGGCTATTTCGCAAAGCGGGAAGCACGATTTCTGTAGAGCACGGATGCCAAAAATCCAACGCAAAAGCCCACAGCCAAATCCGAAGTCGAGTGAACAAACTGCAGACGAAACAGTGCAGAACTCAGAGCATCGAACGCTGGCCAGCGTCCGATGGGATCCTGGCGGATGCGTCTGATGTAAATCAGGCCAAAACGAAACCTTACTATGTAGCGATGGACGCTGCTACAGTGACAGCTTAGCGTCCGATGCTAAGGCCTCGGAGCGTCCGATGACAACGGAGCATCTGATGGCAACACACCTGCTGCGTCCAATGCAAAAAGAGCGTTTCCAAAAGCTCACTGCATGACCATTGGACGCTGCACTGTAGCGTCCGATGTCAGCGTTCGATGCCTCTTTAAAAGCACAGAATCTGACACGTGGCAACGGCGCGTCCAATGTGATGAACACAGCGTCCGATGCCCTCGTGTTCAGCGTCCGATGCCCCCAAAACAGCACAGTTCTTCCGCGGATTCAACCCGATCTCCTCCGAATCAAAAGCTCTAAAGCTTAGACTTGGTATGAGGAGTTCCTAGGGTGTTAGTGAGCTACTCCTAAGAGATCATGGCTCGAACCTAAATCCTAATCAGTGAATCGAAAGAATTGGGGGCAAAGGAGAGAAAACCGATCCAAATGCAAAAACAAACGGATATACTTGTACGTGAGGATTGAGTTGAATTCCTTCGGTGGAAACGATCCCCTCACGACAAAGAACAAGTTGAATCAAACGGTTTTCCAAACAGAGCAACGTAGAGGGAGATCAACCAACGGGATAATCGAGTCAAAAAGCAAAATGCGAAGAACCACTCTAGAACGCGAATCACAAACTCGATTTCTAGCCGAAAATCGTCCCCACGAGGAGACAACGGGAATCCGGTCCCGTTTCAGCAAAATCCAAATACACAGAGGTATGATTAAGCCGTCTCTGTGGATCTCAGTAGCTACAACAGGGATTGGGAAGCAGGAAACCCTAGAATGAAAATAGCAATGGCTAAGAGATAGTCTGGAGGGAGGGGTGGTCTCTCCTTATATAGCCTAATACAATTATTCCCGTTCTACCATTAAAGCTAATGAGCGAGCAGGCTAACCCTAAGGGTATTCCTGACCAACTCGAGGTTGATGTTGATCCGACGTCCACGCCCGCACATCAGGTAGCTTCACCTCGACGCGACCTCATCGGAAGCCGCCACGTGCCGCCACTGCGCCGCTCGTCCTTTTCACGGACCTCCCCCGGTTTTGAGGCCGAAACCGGGAAACCTGAGCCGTCCCCGGTTTTGAGGCCGAAACCGAGAAACCTGTCGTCTGTCGCCTGAGTTTTGTGGCCCAAACTCAGAAACCTGCCAGTGCCCAGGTTTTGAGGCCCAAACCTGGAAACCGTCCTCAGCCCGAGTTTTGTGGCCCAAACTCGGAAATCGGCCGCACCCAGGTTTTGAGGCCCAAACCTGGAAACCGTTCACTCGGTGGTTTTTTCTGTGGCTCAACCACCAAACCGACGCCGTAGAGGGATGGACCGCCCGTGCACCCCGTCCACCCGCAAGTCTTCACTTGTCGCTGTCCCAAGCTGTCAGCCACCACGGCCGATCCTCAGGCCACCGGTCTGTCAGTCCAAGCCTCACGTCCGCCCTTCACTGCTCCAGGTCCATCGACACAACACGTCTCTACTTGACCTTCACCTTGCCTTCGATAACCATCTCTGTGCTTGACACCTGCACAACACAAGCCAAAGAACATGCGCATCATACCAGTTGACAATCACTCATCATCTCAAGATCCAGCATACACCCATGTATTCACAATCTCCCCCTTGATGAGTGCATTGTCAACTACCAACACAAATCATATGAAGTAGAAATAGAGAAAGAAGAAGGAAGCGAACTCAGCCAATCAACCAGAAGCAAACCAAAGCCAAGAGAAGTCGAATGGAGTGAGCGAGACAACTTGGTTTCCAAAGACATGGGCAACGGCTCGACACAACCAAGCAAAGCAAAGCTAGCCCTCAAGAAGAGGCAGAACAGGCTCAACACCACTAGCGAGAAAGTCGTAGCAAGGAAGACAAAGACAAGCTAGTCCCTCCAGAAAGAGGCAAAGGCTCAACACAACTAGTAGAACCGCTCCAAACCAATTGAAAAATGCTCTGAACCAATTGACCAACAAAACTTGTCAAATAAAACAAGTGAGCAAGCTCCCCCTTCAATAGTGCACACAACTAGGGACATGATTTGTCAAATTTCTCCCCTTAGTTGAAAATGCACACCAACAAGGCAAAATGCATATGAGTCACAAATGCAGGTTAGCAGCATCAGGTATATAGTCGATAGAAAGAATAGATGCTCTAAAAAGTGCTTATACAACGATTCAACAACAAGCATAAATGCCAGCACAGGCTCAAACTGATCACAGAATACGAAATATAAACAAATGAGCATAGTGAGCAGTTTTTTTTAAGCGATTCAAAAAGGGTTTCACCATCAAAATAGCACCAAACATGTATAGACAGGAAGTTACACAAGTGCTAAACATGTATACAAGGTGAACTACCCCTAGCAAAGTTCAATCATCATGCTATAGAATGAAACATAGACTTGTGTTTTCAAAAAATTATCGGATTGCAGCGGTGATTACCAAAGTTTGAATTTTCAGCATGTGATTGCGAGAGGTTGAAAACTTGACATTGCCTAACTTTTCAACCAAGCTAAGCCTATGCATAAGCAATCAAAAGCTTGAAGCAACGGTTTCGGTGTTACACTACACGGCTCAAGTTTGACTCAATGTGCAATGAGAAACAGTCTCGATACCATGATGTGCAGTCAAGTAGTCCCATCTCGATCTTTTCAATTCACTTAAACTTGGTTTAAATTTTAACAGAAAATGAACATACCAAGCAAGTGAGTGACTCAGAACTAGAGACATAGCTACCTAGCATATATGAAAAGCACAAGTAACTTCATCATATTCTACATATGCTAGTTGCCTATCTCAATGGTGAACAAGTTTCAAATTTTATGTTGAATTATGTATATTCATAGTTCTGAGAAGTAGCTCGGCTCACAACATGTATCAGTGATCAAGAATAGCCTAAGCTACAAGCATCATCATATACCATCGGATAACACACTAATCAAAGCATAGATTCATTCTAAAGTTTATAGACATGAAGCTCGAAAAGATAAAGATGCAAATATGATGAAATGCAAAAACTAAATAAGAAAGAGAAGTTAGTCTATGATACAATAACCAAAATGTTTCCCCCAACTAAAAGGGGAAACACACATCAAGCTCACCTCTCAACCTGGCAAAGGTTGATTGGTCCAAAGGATTGGTGAAAATGTCTGCCAACTGAAGATGAGTATCGACATGGTGAAGGTCGATATCACCCTTCTCATAGTGGTCTCGCAAGAAATGAAAGCGCAAATCAATGTGTTTGGTCTTAGAATGCAGCACAGGGTTATTAGCAACGCTAATCGCACTCGTGCTGTCACAAAGCAATGGAACTCAAGAAAAGCTCAGACCAAAATCACGCAAAGTGACCATCATCCACAACAACTGGGAACAGCAGCTAGCTGCAGCAACATATTCAGCCTCCATAGTAGACTGTGCGACACTAGATTGCTTGCAAGAAGACCAAAATACAAGAGAAGAACCCAAAAACTAACAAGTCCCAGAAGTGGACTTGCGCTCAAGTCGGCAACCCGCAAAATCAGCATCCGAGTAATCGCAAAGGGAGAGGGTGGAAGAAGCAGAATACCAAATCCTAAACTCAGGTGTGAAACATAAGTACCTCATGATGCTCTTGACTGCCTGACGGTGAGAAGTGCGCGGCGATGCCTGAAAACGTGTGTAGAGGCACACCGTGAACTGAATGTCTGGGCGTGTCGTCGTCAAGTACAGCAGCGACCCAATCATACTCTGTTACTCCTTCTGGTCCACAGCTTCTCCATCCTTGTCCGCATCCAGAGCCGTCATGGTCGACATGGGTGTTGGAAGACTCTTGGCCTCACCCATATTGAACTTCTTCAATATGTCCTTGGTGTACTTGCCCTGGTGCACGAACGTCCCATCTCAGGATTGCTTGATTTGCAACCCGGGGAAAAACGTCAACTCGCCCATTGCTCATCTAAAATTCCCTGCTCATAGTATCTGCAAACTTGGCAACCAATGCATGAGAGGAACCACCGAAAATGATATCATCCATGTAAATTTGAACCAAAAGAGTGTCATTGCCTTGCTTGAGGAGAAAGAGCGTTTTATCTACACATCCCATTTTAAAACCCTTAGATAGCAAAAAGGTTTTCAACCTATCACACCAGGCTCTAGGGGCTTGTTTCAAACCATACAAAGCTTTGTGAAGTTTAAAAACATGGTTTGGAAACTTGGGATTTTCAACACCGGGGGTTTGTTTCACATACACCTCTTCTTCTATGTAGCCGTTTAGGAAGGCACTCTTGACATCCATTTGAAAATTTTGAAACCCTTGGATGCAGCAAAAGCCAAGAGGATCCTAATTGCCTCCAAACGAGCTACATGAGCAAAAGTCTCCTCATAGTCTATCCCCTCCTTCTGACTATACCACTGGGCTACAAGTCTGGCCTTGTTTCTCACAATGTGGCCATCCTCTCCTTATTTGTTTTGGAAACCCATTTTGTACCAATAAGGTGACACTTAGGAGGAGGTGGAACAAGAACCCAAACCCGATTTCTCTCAAAATTTTCTCACTCCTCATGCATGGCATTAACCCAATCTAGATCAGATAAAGCGTGTCCAACATCTCGGGGTTCAAAATCAGCAACAAAAGCAGAATGAGCAAAGTGAGAGATTTGTTGTGACCTTGACCGAGTGTCGCGTTCGTGGATGTTGCCTATCATCTGTTGAGTTGGGTGTTGGTGCTGAATTATGTTGTGGCGCCTCCCTTGCTGATGTAACCTCCCCCTCAACAGTAGCTGGTGCCTCCTCGGGTACAAGTGGTACAGCCTGAGGTAGTGGATCACACGCCCCCCATGTAGTGGAAGAAGACGGGTCGGGGCCGCGAGCAGTTGTGGTCGAAGTCGACCCAATCGGCATAGCAGGTGGAGGAAGTGTTGGATGATCAATCCCTTCAGCACCTTCTTCCTCCACCTCGTGATCACCTGCACGCTCAAATCTAGAAGAAGGACAATGCATGGTCTCGTCGAAGGTGACATCGGATGTCTCCATGACTCGGTTCATATCAAGGTTAAGTACACGATATGCACGAGTATGATTACCATAACCCAAAAATACACCGTCAGAAGAACGAGACTCAAACTTGTCCAAGTTGCCTTTCTTGAGTATAAAACAGTGGCAACCAAAAACTCTAAAATAACTCACTTTGGGTTGCCTTCCAAAATTCAACTCATAAGATGTCTTTTTCAAGAAGGCACGGAGCAAAATGCGATTGGAAATGTAGCATGCAGTGTTAATAGCCTCGGCCCAATACCGCTTAGGAGTCCTATGCTCATCGAGCATCGTCCTGGCCATCTCAATAAGGGTCCAATTTTTCCTCTCTACATCACCATTTTGTGGCGGTGTGTGGGGGGAAGAAAACTGATGCTCTAAACCCAAAGAGTCACAAAACTTTTCAAAGCCTGAGTATTTGAACTCGGTACCATTAACAATACGAATGGCTCTCATCGAGTTCTTATGGAACTCGTTCTGAAGTCGGAAGATCAAATTGCGAACAAAGGTGAAAGTCTCAGTTTTCTCAGCTAAAAAGAAAACCCACAAATATCTCGAAAAATCGTCAACAACAACAACCGCATACCACTTCCCCCCCAACTGAGCTCACCCGAGCCGGACCAACAAGATCCATGTGTAAAAGCTCTACAGGGCGCGTAGTCATAACCTGATTCATCAGATCGTGGGGAGCAACAACCATTTTCCCATGTCTACAAGAATGGGAAACAAGATCCTTCTCCATGCACAACTTGGGCAATCCTCGGATTAAGCCAAGTGAACTAAGCCTTGCAAGCATGTCGAAGCTCAGGTGACCTAGTCTCCTATGCCACTTCCAAAGATCAGAGGAGGAAGGTCCAGCTACAAGACAACGAAAAATTCCAAACGACTCCGAGAAATTCGCACGAAAGACTTTCCCAAAGGGTGAAATCAAACACACAGGATTTCCCTGAGGATCGATCTAAAATCCGACTGAGATTCGGCTTAAAATGAATCTCATAGTCATTATCAAAGAGTTGCGCAACAGAAAGAAGGTTAAAATGCAAGTTAGAAACAAGAGCAACATCACGCAACACAAAGTGCTCATTAACTCGCACCGACCCACGAGACAACACTTTACCTTTGCTATTGTCGCCGAAGGTGATAAACTCCTTTCCGGCAACTGGACTAAGACTGGAGAACCACTTGGCGTTTCCGGTCATATGCCTTTAGCACCCGGAATCCACCAACCAAACGTTCTCCAATCGGCTTACCTACATCAATAAAAAGACATAGGGTGAGCATACGGTCCAACACTGGGGTGAGTAAAATGGGAAGTGTACCAGTGTTGGGTCGGCTGCTCAAAAGAACGGTTAGTAGCAAAACCATTCCTAGCACGCCTACGTGGAAGCGATCACCACATATAGGAAAACATGGTCCGCTAGGGAAAGAGCGCTCACCGCGATAGCCAAAACGCGGTGGGGGGTAACGCTCAACAACAAAGCCACCGCCACGGGGTCCATATCCTACAAAGTTAGGATCCCGCCAGGCAAAACATCCTTGTGGCCTAGGACCTTGAGGCATTGGACCTCTAGGCCTAGCAGCTCTACTTTGAACATTTGGCACATGTATATCATGGAAAGGATGGTACATGTCCGAGTTGTTCATCTCCTTTGCACGACGCTCCTCTCTCTTGCGCCGAAAGCAAAACTCCCTCAAGTGTCCATCTCTCCCACAGTGCTCACTGTTGACACCTCGGGTGGCACGCAGAAGAAACCTCAAGCGCACGGCTGTCAGTTGTAGCTTTTCACCTCAGAGTATTCTGGGGTATCGAATCCACGAGGAACGCAAAGTGATTTTGAGAAAACTAGGGGGATAAAGATATCTAGGATAGATGAAGGGGAACAGGCACTATCTACTGGGGTAGATCCTAGTTCTATTAGACTTCTAGTGATTTAAGTTCTCTACTAGTGTACTGTGGGCGTACTAGCCTTTACCACTGACTTAGGTTGAACGCTAGCACAACGAGCCCTACTGTTAAACTAGACCAACTACATGGTGGAATTCAAGGCGCACGGGGCTGTCACCACCTGCTTGCTACCACAGCTATCGGGGGCCTAGCTATATTCACTGGCAATATATAGCCTAAGTACCACACTTAATCTATATATTACTACTACTAGCCCTGTACTAGAACTAGAGCACTTGAAACTAATATCAAGCAATGAAACGAGTACACAAGTACTGAAAATAAATACTTGAAGATAAAATAAATACTAAGTTACCAAAGTTGAAGCGCAGAGCAGAGAGAAGCAGAGGTCTCCGACAACTCCGGAACTCCCCAGACTTCTACTCTTCTCCTCTCTAGCTCCTCTTCTAGTGAGGCACTCACACTCTCTCTAATCTCTCTAGCATAGCAAGTGTGCTAATCTAACCAAATGGTGAAGACTGATGTGAGGCTCCCCGAATGAGAACTCTAGGGGCCTATTTATAATGCTAGGAATCTAGGTGTACTTATAGAGTGAAGGGGAGGTCGGTTAGGGTTTATAGGTTGGTGCCAGCCACTAAACCCTGGCGCCCGCCACACCTTTGTCGTCCATTGCAACCCCCATTCATCCAACGGTCTTCACTTGCTCCCCTAAGTCGGTTTGAGGGTCGGTTAGGGTTTTAGATAGGGATTTCTCCTCTTAGCCCTTGGATCAAACTGTCTTAGTGTGCAATGGCCGGGATTTGAGCTTGAGGTGACTCCCACGGATCAATGACGTGGCCTGGGCCACTTTGGGCAAGATGGCTCTGGCGGCCACCAGTAATAGGTGGCGGCCGCCACCCTACTCAGGCCCAAATGGGCCAGAGTGGCTTGGCCTTGCTCCTGGTACACTTGTTTGGCTCAAATTCCATCATTTCCTGCATTAAGATAAGAAACTATGCACATGTGGAAATAGGTTAGTTATAAACCAAATCTTCTACTTTTTATGTTATTTTACCTTGGTTTTGGGTGAAATGTTGATAGTGAAATGATGTTTTAAGCACCATCAACAAGCTCGCCCACACTAACCTCTTGCTCGTCCCGAGCAAGCATGGACTCTAAGAATTGCAACAATTTGTTGAACTAAATATTCACACAAGATGTTCAACTACCTATAATCATGTTAGTAACCTTTCCAAGTGGCTGATAAATCATACCTATGGCGGTTGAAAGATAGAATAGCTTGCAAATAAGAGAAACACACTTTCCTCTTTTACATACCTTGGGGTTTCAGGATATTTTCAAAAAGAAAATCATGGTTCATTGAACCTCTCTTTAAATCTCAAGGCACTCATGGTGTATATCGTTACTTTATGGCAAAAGAAATGCCAGAGTCTATCTTATGGTTTATGTGGAGTTTATAGGGAAAGGAAAGAATGTAAGGCACTTCTATCTCTCTTTTATTGCTAAGTCAAGTTTAGGATCATGGGAGAGTATAGTCATGCAATAGCCAAGGTATAAGGTGGACTAACTCAACTCCTTTGTTCTTTTTGAATCTCTTCTCTTACCCAGGATCATGGCTATATGCATCTCTCTCTCTCTCTCTCTCTCTCTCTCTCTCTCTCTCTCTTTTACTTGGACACTCGTCCTTTTTAGAGCATTTGCTCCTCTTTTTTTTGAATACTTGGGCACTTGTCCTTTTTAGAGCATTTGCACCTTTTTTTTAGATACTATATAGCCATGTCCTTTGAAGGAATAAGAAAATTTATTCAATTCTTTTAGAACAAAATTTTGGAGGAGAACTACACGAGTATACTCTCAGTGTGAGAGTTGTCTCAAAAAGGCATGGTTTGCCTTGGCTTTGAGAGCATGACTAAACTCTTCTACCTAGATCAACTATTCTTGACAAGACTCAAAGATTGATTTAGAAGGCTTTATGGGCCGTTCTCCTATACTCTAATATTTTGGCTTTGGTTGGCGGATAGGAAAGAAAGATCATGAACCATGGTAATTTTGGTTTTCAAAATAAAAACTCCCAAGGTTGTAGCAGAGTACTAATGCAATTTCAATTACTACTTCTATATCTTATCAAGCAACAACCTAGGTTGATTTCCCTATCAAAATGTAAAAGGTAGAAAAACATGTCGTGTAAACACTCAATTCAAAAGAAATTATTTCAGCATTTTTATTTCCTAGCTGCATTTTTAGTTCAAACCGAGACATCCAGTGATCCAAATTGTACAGAATTTAAAACACAAGTTTAGGGTTTCACCGGGGGTGTTTCGGTGCTGAGTGACCTGGCAGCCGCTAGTAATAGGTGGCGGCCGCAATGGGCTTTGGCCGAAACGGCTTGCAAATAGCGTGGTAGCTACCTTGCTAAGAATAGGTTACTGCTTTGAACATTTTAGCACGTTTTACAGTGGTGTTTAAAGAGGGGATTTGCCCCACACTAGAAGTTTTGGCACTTTTTTTTAATGAACAACCTTGATGAAGGGAAAAATAAGGGTGTCTTTTTTTATTCATTATAAGAATTTCCTAAACAAATATTCTAAATTGAAATTTAAACAAACTAAAATTTAAATCAAGTAAACTAAAAATTAAACTTAGACACCCTAAACCTAATCTAATCTACTGAAGGAGTCTCTTAGAGATCCTCGAAGCCCGTTTCTTTGAAGAGACGCTTGATCTTCGAGGTGCAGCCCTTGCGGAGGATGGTGAACCGATCCTCCATATCCATCCGCCACAGGGCTATCTCTGCGACCTGATCCTCCAAGGCGCTCTTCTCCTTGCGCACCTTCTTCACCTCGTCGGTGATTTTTTCGAGGGTTAACCCTTCCTCACCACCGCTGTGCTCCATCTCGCCGGGGACTCCTGTCGGCGATGGGTTGAGACGGCGGTGCACCGATGGCGTGGAGAGCGACCCATTGGAGTCATGAGTGCTCGCCTCGCGCTCACGCAGCACCTTATCATAATGCCCATCTGGCATCCTCACGCCATACACCTCTAGTTTAGCCCTCTTAGGATTGGGGCTGTAACTAAGGGTGCAGCTATCCGAGCCATAGCTGACCTGGGATTTCACCCTTGATGTAGTGGGCGTCTCATCGCCCCTGGTCTTGACGGCCGGAGACTTCCTCGGGGTGATCTCCCCCAAGGTTGGTCTAGTGGGCATCCTCAACTTCTTCCCGGACGGTGTCACCGGAGGAGGATGAAGACGGAGAGGCGAGGCCAGGGGGCGCTTCACCCCTGGCGACCGCCCAGCAGGGGTGGCGCCCGCCACAAGAGTGGTGGCTGGTGCCTTCCCCGCACCCTCCGGTGGTGTCCCCCCAACATAGGTTCCGTCAGGCAGTATCATAGCTAAAGGAGGCACATCAAGCGCCTCTATGTCATCGTCGGTTAATGACCGGATGATGGCTTTGGTGGAGGACGAGACTGATCCTTGAGGGTTGTAGGACACGGATTTCCGTGGGGACGACATGGTTTTGGAGGAGGTTTGGCTAGACTTCATGGGTGGATGGAGGAAGAAGAAGGAGTTCTTCTTTTAAGAAGGGGGAAGAAGTGGAGGGATAGGCCTTAGATGAACTAACACTCCCTCATCTTCTCCTTCTCTCACTCTCCCGAGCTCGGGATTGGTTGCCACGTTCAGGGGGGCCTCTAAACCGCTGCCTAGCATGGCGGGCGCCAGGGTTTGGTGGCGGCCGCCAGTTGAGAGTGGCGGCCGCCACTCCTCCTTCGCCGGGCATCGAGCGGGAGAAGGTAAGTGTAACACCCCAGGTGTTCGCTGTCAGTTGAGCAGTCACATTAAGCACAAACATGGTATGTTCAGTGATGTTCAAGAGAAGGTTTCAAGTATCGTCAGTGATGACAGAAGTTTTGGGATCAATCTCAGAGATGGAACCTCAGTTTGAATTATGCAGGAAATAATTAATGGAGCCGATTAATAATGATCGTCAATTTATGAATATTCAGGATTTATGCTAAACCTGGATTTTTCATATGACCCACCTCCATTCCTGTCTATAGTAACTGATGAAAAAGTTTCGTGAAGTTTGGAATCAAAAAGTCAAATGAAATGACGAGTCACAGCTTGCCTGTAATGGCCGATTAACTGAAGAAAATCATTTGGGTTCAACCAAGTGTTGCATTTATGCCCAATCAATTATATATGAGCTCACGACCAAATGTTATGAAAGTTCCGTATTGAGAAGATGGCCAGAAAAGGTTCTGACCGACGAGAAACCCTAACTCGGATCCTACCGGGTGACTGCTTTGACCGGCGTTGAACAGTATTTTCAGATGTTCGCATGTCAAAGCGCCTTAAACGAAAGTTGTAGTACAGCTCGAGGGGAACAAATTTCGTTTTACGACCGAGACCTGGATCGGTGCTGAAAATAGTGAAAACGAGCTCGCAAGATGGAGCACAATGCAATTTTTAGGTTCCGGAAATTGGCTAAGTCAGTACTGCAAAATTGGAATTTCGGTCATCGTGAAGCTGCCGTCGACGATCGTTACCGGGCAAACCGTTGGGAATTTGACCAAGTGCCTTTAACGAAAGTGGGAGTACTCGTCGAGACAACGACAACAAAATTAGTTTCGTCGAAATCGGAGTCCGTTTGAGCAGTGTTCGCAATTTTAGAGTTTAACTGAAATTTTTCGGAAACTTGCCATTTTGGGAAAGAAATTTTAGGAAAAGTTTCACGGGACTTTTTCCCATGGCCGACCAGATGGGACGCCCTCGAGATGCGCCCCTCTCCTCCGTCAAAAAGACCGAGCTTCTCCTCCATCGATCCCTCTCCGTCCACGGCGATTTCAGAGCTGCAGCAGGTGGAGCTCCTCCCATGGCGCCTCCTCCCTACTCCTCTCCCTCCCCATGGCCGACTCCCTGCTCCTCCCCTGTGTGGCGCCCCCTTCCTGCTCCCCACCATGGACGCCCCTCTCCACTTCTTCCTCCTCTTTTCTCTGTTGCAGCAGCAGGCAGCAATCTCCCTCCCCTCTCCCTCTCTAGCCATGGCAGGCAGCAGCTCTTCTCCTCCTGCTTCTCCTTCTTCCATGGCCGAGCAGAGCAGCACTTGGGCGGTCTCCCTTCTCCTCTGCTCCCTTCTCCCTTCCTGTTCCCTCCATTGCCAAGCACCAAAGGAAGCAGCAAGTTGCAGCACCAGCCCCAAACCCTAACCATGGCGCCTTGTCCCCTCTCCTTCCCATGAGCAGCAACAACGCCGGCAACAGCGATCCTAGGGTTTAATGGCTGTGAATCTTGTTTTTCCTTAATGCTTGATATGTGGCTGATTTTATAAATAATGTGCTCTATTCTTGAAGTGCTTGATGTATATTTATGGTATAGGTGGTTCAAATATAATCGAACAAGTGATGGAATCAATTTATTGATGTGCTGAAATTGCTGCAGGAGCAGGTTCTGTTCATATGTTAATTTCGTGATTGAAATCTTGTTTGCTGCAGGTTTGGTCAATACAAAAGTTGTAGATAACTTCCTTATCTTGCATGTCCTGAAATTTCATGATTTTAGGCCAAGTGGTTTGGGAGTTATAGTTTTTAGAAGTTCGCTGTCAGGATTTGCAGGCTTCCAGTGCAGATCTGATACAATGAACTGTTGGTCTAGCTTAACTCGTGAATCATCCTTTGATGTTTATATAAGAGTTGTATTACTTTTCATAAGCTTTCTAAATTGTCTTAGATCATGTTTGTTGGAGTTATATAACTTGAGTTATAGCTGTTTTAGTGTAGATAGGTAAATCTGTCCAAGTCTGGACAGAAGTGCCTAATTATACTAATTAGACCTTGTTAACTTGTGAATCATCTTAAGATGATTATAGATGATTTGTAGAAAACTTAATAAACTTTCTAAAAAGTCTAGGGGCAAGTTCCCAGGTATTATAGATCTTTAGTTATGGTTATCCTAAGTTACTGTTGTTGATGTGTTTCTAGTTCTGTCCAAGTGTGGACAGAGCTGCACTGATCATGTTGTTTGACCTTGTTAATGATTGATTCCCCTTCAGCTAACAATTAGAAAGATTTATATAATATTGTAAGCTTTCTAGAATGTCTAATTGCATGCTCATGTGATATTTGTATCTTGAGTTATGCTTCTCTGAAACTCTGTCTGTCCTGCTGTCCAACAGTTGGACAGAGCTGCATAGTTATCTCTTTTTGAGTTAGATAACCTTTGAATTAGCTCTTGTGGTGAATAACAAAGTTGTAGACAATTGAGTTAGCTTTCCATAAAGCCTTATCTCACCTTGTTTGGAGATCAGTAGCTTAAGTTACAGTTAAAAGAGTGAACTGCTGTCCTGCTGTCAAAATCTGAGTGTTTGTGTTTGATTGCTTAACTTGGCATAAGTTGATTAGGTGAACCTAGTGGTCAATTTAAAAGTGTGCATAACCTGTTGGTTGTTGTGTGCTTTGGTGTGTGCTAAGTTATCTTAACTGTTCCATGAATTTTGTGCTAAGTGCTTGTTAGTGGTTGCTTGTGCTATGTGATCAATATATTACTTCATGAGCATTCATACATATGCATTGTGCATCTCATATCTAGGTTCGCTAGATGGAAGAACGTCAAGCGAAGGACGTCGTGATGGAGCCAGACCACAGGATGATGGTTTGGTGATCGCCGGGAGAAGATGGTGTTGGTGAACCACAAGTTGCTGGAGTGGTGACATTCCCGAAGATGGTGCCATCTAACACTAACATAAGTGTTGTTTCCCAGGCAAGCCCCGGAGCATTCTAAGTCTCCTACCATTCTTTTATAAATGCAATCGAGTCAATATAATGATTGTTGCATTAAGTTATAGGAGTTGAATGATACCGTTGATGCATTACTTACTTATCCTTGTCCACCAATAATTATTATCTTGATATCCCTGATAGGTCTAGGCTCGATTTATATGCTTAGCATTGCTTAGACCGGTACAAGTCGGGTGATTTCCTGTCTCCCGCATATAGGTGGATACTGCTCATGACTAGCCTAGTGTTATCATGGAGATAACCATGTGATAATTAATTTGAGACCGGGCGGGATGCAGGAGCAGCATGACATGGGTCCTGTGTGCTAGTAGTCTCCCGTCTGTGTCGATTAGGACCCGACGAAGGCACACCTCAGTCATTTTGAATGCGTCAATCACTTAACGGAGTAGGTCTGAGTACCTCCCGTGAAGCCGAGTAAGGCTATTCGAGCCGGTGATGGAGATGTTGACGCCTAACACCCAGGGCCTCAGATGTACCGTGGGCAACTATTCTGATCAACCTGGCATGGTCCGAGGGCAGGCGGGGCCTGATCGACCTGGCATGACCGTGGGCAGCTATAGCTTGAGCGACCTGGCACTGAGATAACCCCCGGTGTAGAAGGGCTCATGACCGTCCCGCGCGTTGTGTTCTCGAATTTCCTGAAGTGGTCGCCGACGGCTGCCTGGCAAGGTGTGATCGGGCGAGTGTGCGACATTTTTATCCCCAGCTGGTAGGAATCGATTATAATCGCCATCGCTCTTGGTTAGTGAGTAACTTGACTGGGCATGTGTTACCGTAGTAACTTATGGAACTAAAGATGATTATGATGTGGAATCTGAAAGGCTATTGATCAAATAGTCACTCTTGCTTGATTAATTAGCCAAGTGATTGCTCTAGATCAGGTGCAAATCTAGTTAATCAGGGTTATTACATAAAAGTGACTGCTAATACTCTAATGATGATTATCTAATAATGAAAATACTTTTATGCAAAAAGGTAAGTATGGCCAACCCCAGATACAGCCTTGAATACTCCTTGGTGTCACTTTATTTCTGGTTTATGACGGGTAAGTCTAGCTGAGTACATTCGAGTACTCAGGGTTTATCCCACCTTGTTGCAGGTGAAGGTTAGGCCTGCCGAAAGGTGATGGCCACTGCCGGTGGGCTCGGCAGTTCCATACTTCTTCTCTTATGCTGTTGTTGGAGGATGTCACTCAAGCTAGCAAAGTATTTCAACTTATGTTATGGTATTCATTTCAAAGCTATGTTCTTCTAAATTAAGTGGAACTCAACTTGTATTATTATTTGTGAACTCTATTGTAATATTATTTCCGCTGCAAGCTCCGTGGACATGATTTGTATTTGCTTGACCATGCGATCCTGGCTGAATGTTGAAATGTTTGAAATCCTTCGAGATTTCCGGACTACCGGGTTTATATGGGCTCAAGTGTGCTAATTCAGCTGCTTCAGCGGAGGTTTTCGCACTTGTGCTCTTATAAATTGGTCGGTTCTGCTACAGCAAGCCTCCTAAAATTCAAAGTCCCGAGGTTCAAATGGCATGGTTGGGCCTAAAGGGGCCTTTCTCGGGGTTTTGGATGGACTAGGTGCATGAAATGGACAAAGGATAAACTAGGTCCATCTATTAATGGTCATGGGCTTGAGCTACCTCAAAATCAATTATATCAATTTCATTTAGCTCATTTTTATCAAAGTCATAGAACATTTTTAATCTTTGTCCATTGACTTTAAAGATTTGCCCATCGTCACTTTCCAATGAGATGGCTCCATGGGACGAGGTTGCAACAACCATAAAAGGTCCTTCCCATTTGCTTCGAAGTTTACCATGTTCGAAAAGTCGAACACGGGACTTAAAGAGTAAACTTTATCTCCTACTTCGAAATCTTTCTTTTTGATCCATTTATCGTGCCATCTCTTAGTCCTCTCTTTAAAGTTCAAAAATTTGCATCTTCCTATTTTGGCCAGCTTGGTCAAGGTCCATGTTCCATTTCTTAATGGCCCAATGAGCTTTGAACTCAAGCTGAACAGGAAGATGACAAGTTTTCCCATAAACTATGGTATGGGGACATTCCAATTGGGGTCTTATAGGCGGTCCGATAGGCCCACAGAGCTTCGGGTAAATTATGTTTCCATCCCTTTCTCATTTCTTCTACCGTCTTTTGCAAGATATTCTTAATTTGTTTATTGGACGTTTCGGCCTGTCCACTTGTCTGGGGGTGGTATGCAGTGGCTAGATTATGTTGGACTCCTTGACTAGCTAAGAAATGTCGGAAGCTCTTATCTATGAAATGAGGGCCTCCGTCACTAATGACTAGTCTAGGAACTCCAAAACGAGGAAAGATGTTTTCTTTGAACATTTTCTTCGAATGTTTAGCATCTACCGCTCGACAGGGTATGGCTTCTACCCATTTTGAGACATAATCCACAGCCACAAGAATGTACTCGGTGTCATAGGATTTAGGAAAGGGGCCCATGAAGTCTATACCCCAAACATCGAACAACTCAACTTGGAGATTGTTCACGAGAGGCATAGCATCTCGGGCACTAATGTTACCATGCTTTTGGCAACGAGGACAACGTCTCATATAATTCTTTGTGTCCTCGTACATGGATGGCCAATAAAAACCACTTTGCCATATTTTAGCATGTGTCCGAAAAGATCCATAGTGTCCTCCATATTCGGCGGAGTGACATCTATCTATGATTTTTGTTCCTTCTTCTATGGGGACACATTTTCTCAAGAGTCCATCTGCACAGACCTTATAGAGATATGGTTCATCCCATAGGTGCGTTCTGCTTTGATATAGTAGTTTCTTTTTATTCTCCCCCGGCGGGACATAGCCGGTGACTATAAAATTCACGATGTTTGCATACCAAGGGTTGGTATACGTGACTTTTAAAAGGGTATCATCACGAAGGAAGTCATTTATTGGGAGATTGTCTGAATTATTGACTTGTAGTCTAGACAAGTGATCAGCTACTGAATTCTCTACTCTTTTCTTATCTCTTATTTCTAGGTCAAATTCTTGAAGGAGAAGGATCCAGCGGATGAACCTTGGCTTAACATCTTTCTTAGTGAAGAGATATTTTAGAGCAGAGTGATCGGTATAAACGATCACCTTAGCTCCCACCAAGTAAGATTTAAACTTGTCTATGGCAAAAACTACGGCCAAAAGTTCATTTTCTATGGTTGCATAGTTTAGCTGGGGGCAGTCAGGGTCTTACTAGCATAAGAAATAGCATAATGCTTATTATCTTTAGTTTGACCAAGGACGGCTCCCACAGCATAATCACTAGCATCACACATGATTTCGAACGGCAAGTTCCAATCTGGAGGTTGGATGATTGGTGCAGAAGTTAGAGCCTTTTTCAAAATATTGAAAGCTTGTAGACAATCCTCGTCAAATTTGAACGGGACGTCTTTTGCTAACAGGCTTGTTAAGGGTCTAGCGATTTGTGAGAAATCCTTAATAAACCTTCTATAAAAGCCGGCTTGGCCCAAGAAGCTTTGGATTCCTTTCACATTAGTGGGTGGTGGCAATTGTTCAATTACATCGATTTCGGCTTTATCCACTTCTATCCCACGTTCTGAAATTCGATGGCCTAGGACAATTCCTTCCCACACCATGAAGTGACACTTTTCCCAGTTAAAAACTAGGTCCTTCTCTTCACAGCGTTGGAGGACTTTGTCTAAATTGGCTAGGCAATCATTAAATGTTTTCCCATAAACCGAAAAGTCATCCATGAATACCTCCATGATTTGTTCAATCATGTCGGAAAAGATGGACATCATACACCGTTGGAAAGATGTCGGCGCATTGCAAAGTCCAAAGGACATGCGTCTATAGGCATAAGTTCCATACGGGCATGTGAAAGTGGTCTTACTTTGGTCATCTGGATGGATTAGAATTTGGTGGTAATCAGAATATCCATCCAGGAAGCAAAAGAAGGAATGGTTTGCCAATCTCTCTAGCATCTCATCTATAAAAGGGAGTGGGAAATGATCTTTCTTTGTGGCTTTATTCAGCTTCCTATAGTCTATACACATCCTCCATCCAGTGACAGTGCGTTGAGGGATTGACTCATTTTTCTCATTCTTAACGACTGTCATGCCTCCTTTCTTTGGAACTACTTGCACGGGACTTACCCATTCACTATAAGGAACTGGATAAATAATTCCCGTGTGCAAGAGTTTCAGAACCTCCTTTTTCATGACTTCACGCATAGCGTTATTAAGTCGTCTTTGGGGCTCTCTTGAAGGGGGTATCTCATGATCGAGAGGGATACGATGGGTGCAAAGATTTGGACTAATTCCCTTCAAATCTTGAAGTGAATAGCCAAAGACAGATCGGTGTTTTTCTAAGAAAAGGGTCAACCTACGGACTTCCTCTTCAGATAGCTTACTGCTAATGATTACGGGAGTCTCGGGGTCATTGTTTAGAAAAATGTATCTCAGGCCTTCAGGCACAGGTTTTAGCTCTATGGAAGGTCGAGATGGTTTTTGCGATTCGTCTAAGCGAAACGGTTCATCTGTCTCGGCTTCTTCTTCGACAAAGAACTCAGAATCTTTTTCAAAATCAGGATGAGCCAACTCATAAAGGGTAGAGGTTCTAGCTTCATTGAGAAGATCTGGTTCTGGTGGTTGTTCGGCAATAGAATTTAATGCACGAACGAAAGGTACTGAGTACTCTTTTCCAACGATTTGAGCATTAAAGTGCTCTTGACATGGTCCTTGCCAGGCAAGTATGGACCAAGGTTGTCCTAAGAAGATGTCAAAAAGGACTATATCGAAAATGTAGAAATCTAAGACCATGTCCGCTCCGTCTACTTGGATGGGGACCATCTTTAGGATTCCTTCACTTTCCAAGATGTCACCATTTGGGTCTCTTAAACACCGTTTAGTTGGTTGTCGTTGAAGATCGGGGAATGTTCTGGATACATAATTACTAGCAAGAACATTAATTCCCACGACAGGGTCGTAAAAGGCAAAGGCTCTTTCTCCCCTAATTCGACAATTTATTATGCTAGGTACATTATCTATGCGAGGCATGGTTTCTGTTACTTCGGCTTCCATTGTCCATTCATGACTCATGACAGCTGAATGTTCCAAAAGACGCTCTCGGCTATAGATTCCATCAGAAGACTCAGGAAGTGGTTTGTCGGATGGGAGAGCTTGAACGGAGTAGTTCATAGCATTTCCGTAATCCTCAAACACATCATCCTCTATCTCGCCCAAAAATTTCGTAAGAATTTCTTCCCCAGATGTGGTAGGAATAGGCTCCACTATGTCCAGCGAGCTAGACTTGGGCTCTTCTTGTTGTTCTACGGTCGAAACTTGAGTTTCTACGACTTCTTCACCAGGGATTTCATCGGAAACTCCAGTATAAGGAGTATTCTCAAGAATTCTATCAAGAACCTCCTTTCCACCTCGTGGAGAAAGATGAAGAAATGCTCCACCTGACGAATGATCAAGGTGAAGGGCGCTCTCTTTCTCTAAACCGACATAAAAATGCTGAAGGAGCGTTGGATCTGGTATGGCTAAATCGGGTCCTGAATTGATTAAATCAATAAAATGGGCCCAAGCCTCCCCTAATGTCTCCTTATCATTTTGTCTAAAGGTCAACACTTCTACTCGTAGTTGTACCACTCGGTGGACAGGGAAATATGTTAAGATAAACGAGAACGTATGCTATGCAAACTAGACTCCTGTGCAAACTATGCAAACTCAAATCAAGACCACAAGAATCTAATCTGATGGCTGGTAATTTTAGCATTCAAACCCCCCCACTCATCCTATCCGGCTGTTGCAAAACACCCCAATCAGTGGAGGGGTTTGAGTGCTAAAATTACCAGCCATCGGATTAGATTCTTGTGGTCCTGATGTGAGTTTGCATAGTTTACACATGAGTCTAGTTTGCATAGCATACGTTCCCAAGATAAACTTAGTCCGTAAAGTTCCCCAGTCTCCTTTGGCACTTTCCACGGTTTGAGCATGCCATGTTTTAGCTGCTCCCGTCAAAGTGAACGGAAACAGCTTCCACTTGACAGTGTCAGGTGAAATGCCCGAAATGTTCAAACATGCACAGACTTGCTCAAACTCACGTAGATGTGTGTAGGGATTTTCTGATCCCATAAATATGCTCTCCTGAACTTTGTTAATAAAGTCAGGGCGCAATTCGTAACTATCAGCATATATAGCTTGTGATGATGAATGTGGCTCTAATCGCGAACTCTTAGGAGCTGCAAATTGGAAGATAGATTGGTTCTCCATATGGAGAGGGTAAAGATGATCCTAACTCTAGTCTCAAAAATCAGCTACCGTTCCCCGGCAACGGCGCCAGAAAAGCTTGTTGACACCTCGGGTGACACGCAGAAGAAACTGCAAGCACACGGCTGTCAGTTGTAGCTTTTCACCTTAGAGTATTCTGGGGTATCGAATCCACGAGGAACGCGAAGTGATTTTGAGAAAACTAGGGGGATAAGGATATCTAGGACAGATGAAGGGGAACGGGCACTATCTACTGGGGTAGATCCTAGTTCTATTAGACTTCTAGTGATTTAAGTTCTCTACTAGTGTACTGTGGGCGTACTAGCCTTTTACCACTGACTTAGGTTGAATGCTAGCACAACGAGCCCTACTGTTAAACTAGACCAACTACGTGGTGGAATTCAAGGCGCACAGGGCTGTCACCACCTGCTTGCTACCACAGCTATCCGAGGGCCTAGCCGTATTCACTGGCAATATATAGCCTAAGTACCACACTTAATCTATATATTACTACTACTAGCCCTGTACTAGAACTAGAGCACTTGAAACTAATATCAAGCAATGAAACGAGTACACAAGTACTAAAAATAAATACTTGAAGATAAAATAAATACTAAGTTACCAAAGTTGAAGCGCAGAGCAGGGAGAAGCAGAGGTCTCCGACAACTCCGGAACTCCCCAGACTTCTACTCTTCTCCTCTTCTAGTGAGGCACTCACACTCTCTCTAATCTCTCTAGCATAGCAAGTGTGCTAATCTAACCTGAAGGACCGAGAATGCAATAGCAAGGCGACAAGAAGGGGGGGTCAATGGGAGCTCAAAAATTTCTCTCGAAACTTTGGCCTTTGTCCCACAAATCAACCCCAAAAGCTTCGATCGAAACCGTGATGCTCAAGACCCTTGGAAGAGGGTGGATGATCCCTAAGATCACAGCGGAGCACCACAAAGTGATAGCAAACCAATCGGCAAAAACACCGAAACAAGTTCGACCCTCAAAAACCAAGTCCCGAATGTAGATCGAGGGCTACGTCGAGAAATCCCCAAATACCGATGCTAACAAGTAGCAAAGATACCTAGAGAGGTTCCTTAGTCAACTCTAGGGCCAAACGAGAACTCCGGAAACCAACCGAGGAAGCCGGGAGAGCAAACGCACTAAAATGGAGGCTTCAGCCGATTCCCGGACTGTCCGGACATGAAGTCCCGGACTGTCCGCCCCTACCGCGGACTGTCCGCGAGGGGTTGGCGGATTGTCCGCCGGCCAAACACCAGAAACAACAAGGCTGCTGAACAGTCCTTGGACGTTCCCGGACTATCCGCGAGTCCCAACGGCGGACTATCCGCGGTTCAAAAATCACTTGCCCAACAGCGCGGAGTCAGGCCACTGGTCTGACCAACCCCGACGCGCGGACTGTCCGCGGTAGCAGTGGCGGACTGTCCGCGGATGAACAGAGAGGGCGATTTCGGTCGCCCCTCACACGAATCCTCCCAAATCCGAATCAATACTCAATCCCACGTTCCCAAACTTGGAGAAGATGATCACAAGGTAGTTAGGAGACTATCCCCAAGAAATCATCCGCTCAAATCAACACAAACACCGGGAAATTGAAAGCGGAGGAGTATGAACGAAAAAGCGCCACGAAAACGAAATCAACCCGATCTACTTGTTCGTGAGGAGTTAGATGAATTCCTTCGGTGGAAATGATCTCCTCACTATAAAGAACAAGTTGATTCAAATGGATTTCGCAAAGACGCAGTAGAGAGGGAGCTCGAGTGATTGGAAAATCGCGGAGAAACGAAGAACGTGAAGAACACAAACAAAACGCGAATCAAGTCATCGATCTGCAACTGTGTGGCTACCACACGCTACAACACTGAGATTACGGTATCACTTCCTCAAAATCTCCAGTACACAGAGGTATGGTTCTCTACGGATCTCAGTTGCTACAACAGGGGATTGGGAGAGCAGGAAAACCTAGAAGGCAAAGAGCAAATGGCTGAGATAGAATGGGAGGAGGGTGTCTCCCTCTACTTATCCTTATTCTAATTCCTACTCTACCCCTCTCTAATTACAGAGCGAACCAGCTAAACCCTAGGGTTATTCTTGACCAACTCGAAGATGCTGGTGATCCGATGGCCACGCCCGCATAACTGGCAGCGTAGCCTCGACGCAACCTCACCGATTGCTGCCACGTGCCGCCACCGCTCCGCTCGTCCTTTTCCCGGACTTCGCCCCCAGTTTTGAGGCCCAAACCGGGAAACCAGCCTTCACGATCAACCCCCAGTTTTGAGGCCCAACCTGGGAAACTAGCCGTCCATCGCCTGAGTTTTGTGGCCCAAACTCAGAAACCCGCAACGCCCAGGTTTTGAGGCCCAAACCTGGAAACCGTCCTCAGCTCGAGTTTTGTGGCCCAAACTCGGAAACCATCAGCACCCAGGTTTTGAGGCCCAAACCTGGAAACCGTCCACTCGGTGGTTTTTTTGTGGCTCAACCACCAAACCGAGCCATCGAGGGGATGCACCGCCCGTGCACCCCGTCCACCAAAACGTGTCCCCAGGTCCTCGACCCAAGCAACACCGTGCCCGCAAGTCTTCGCTCGTTGCTGTCCCAGGCTGTCAGCCACCACAGCTGATCCTCGGGCCACCGGTCCCTCAGTCCAAGCCTCACGTCCGCCCTTCACCACTCTCGGTCCATCGGCACGACACGTCTCTACTTGACCTTCACCTTGCCTTTGATCACTGTATCCGTGCTCGACACCTGCACAACACAAGCCAAAGAACATGCACATTATCCTAGTTGACAATCACTCATCACTCAGAGACTTGGCATACACCCATGTATCCGCAATCTCCCCCTTGATGAGTGCATTGTCAACTAACAACACAAATCATAATGAATAGAGGAAGGAAGGAAGAAGGAGAGAGAGAACTCGACCAAATGACCCAAAAGCATATCAAAGCCGAAGAAGGTCAAGTGGAAAGAGCAAAACAACCTGGTTCCCAAAGACATGGGCAACGGCTCGACGCAACCAAGCAAAGCAAAGCTAGCCCTCAAGGAGAGGTAGAACAGGCTCTACACCGCTAGCGGGAAAACTTGACACCAATTGGAAAATCAACTGAGAATCAAGCAAAACAGAGCTAGCCCTCAAGAAGAGGCAGAACGGGGTCAACACCGCTAGCGAGGAAGCTCGATACTAAACAAAGAAAGCTTGACATCAACTGAAGAGCATAACAGCAACGGTGCTAGTCCCTCAAAAAAGAGGCAAAGGCTCAACACAGCTAGCTACCAGCTCGAAAACTCCCCCTCAAGAAGTGCACACAACCAAGAACTCTCTCCTTAAGTTCAACTCGGAAAGCACAAGATTTTGAAAATGTTTTTCTCCCCCTTAGTTGAACACTCGGAGAACATATGATTTGCAATTTCTCCCCCTTAGTTGAAAATGCATCATCAAGCAAATTTCTCCCCCTTGACAGAATAACTCCCCCTTCCAAAAATGCATATGAGTCAATATGCATGTTAGCAGCTTCAGGAATATACTCGATAGAATATGAAGATGCTCTACAAAATGCTGATCCGATGATTCAACAATATGCACATAATGCTAGCAAAGGCTCAAACTGATCACCAAATACGAAATATGAACATGTGAGCAACGTGAGCAGTTTTTAGCCAAAAAAGTATTCACCATCAAAATAGCACCAAACATGTATAGACAAGAAGTCAAACAAGTGCTAAACATGTATACAAGGTGAACTACCCCTAGCACAGTTCAACCATCATGCTATAGAATGAAACATAGACCTGTGTATCAAATTTTATCGGAGTTGCAGCGGCTAGATTACACAAGTTCAAATTTTAGCATGTGATTGCGAGAGGTTGAAAGCTTGTCATTGCCTAACTTTTCAACTGTGCGAAGCCTATGCAGAAGCAATTAGAAGCTTAAAGCAACAATTTCGGTCATACACTACACAGCTCAAATTTAACTCAAAGTGCAATGAGAAACAATCTCAAAACTGTGATGTGCTGACAAACAATCCCATCTCGATCTTTCCAATTCACTTAACTTGGTTCAGAATTAAGGCAGAGTATGAACATACCAAGCAAGCGAATGACTCAGAACTAGAGACATAGCAACCTAGCATATATGAAAAGCACAAGTGATTTCAACACATTCTACACATGCTAGTTGCACATCTCATTGGTGAACATTTTTAGATTTTAGGTTCATTAAACAAGTTCACCATTCATAAAATAGCTCAGCTCACAACATGTATCAGTGATTAGAAAGAGCATATGCTACAAGAATCATCATAAAGCATCGGAGTATACATTAAGTAGAGCATAGTCACATTCTAAAGATTATATACATGAAGCTCTGAATGAAAATATGCAAGATGAAATGCAGAAAAGATGCAAGAAGAAACCAATTAAAAAACAAAAGGTCAGTTTATGATACAAGAACCAAAATGTTTCCCTCATCTAGAAGGGGAAACACACACCAAGCTCACCTCTCAACCTAGCAAAAGTTGATTGGTCTAAAGGCTCGGTGAAAATATCAGCCAACTGATGATGAGTATTGACATGGCGAAGGTCGATATCACCCTTCTCATTGTGGTCTCGCAGAAAATGAAAGCGCACATCAATGTGTTTGGTCTTAGAGTGCAGCACGGGGTTCTTAGCAATGCTAATAGCACTCATGCTGTCACAAAGCAAAGGAACACGAGAAAAGCTCAGACCAAAATCACGCAAAGTGGCCATCATCCGAAGAAACTGGGAACAGCAGCTAGCCACAGCAACATACTCAGCCTCCATGGTAGACTGGGCGACACTAGACTACTTGCGAGAAGACCACGATACAAGAGAAGAACCAATAAACTGACAAGTCCCAGAAGTGGACTTGCGATCAATACGACAACCAGCAAAATCGACATCAGAATAACCGCAAAGAGAGAGGGTGGAGGAAGCAGAATACCAAATCTCAAATTCTGGAGTGAAGCATAAGTACCTCATAATCCGCTTGACCGCCTGACGGTGAGAAGTGCGCGGCGATGACTGAAATCGCGCGCATAGACACACCGCGAACTGTATGTCTGGGCGTGTCGCCGTCAGGTAGAGCAGCGACCCGATCATACTCTGGTACTCCTTCTGGTCCACAGCTTCTCCATCCACATCCGCATCCAGGGCCGCCGTGGTCGGCATGGGTGTTGGAAGAGGCTTGGCCTCACCCATGTCGAACTTCTTCAGGATGTCCTTGGTGTACTTGCCCTGGTGCACGAACGTCCCCTCTCGGGATTGCTTGATTTGCAACCCGAGGAAAACGTCAACTCGCCCATCATGCTCATCTCAAGCTCCCTGCTCATGGTGTCTGCAAACTTGGCAACCAAAGCGTGAGAAGAACCACCGAAAATGATATCATCCACGTAAATATGGACCAAGAGAGTGTCATTGCCTTGCTTGAGGAGAAAAAACGTTTTATCCACACATCTCATTTTAAAACCCTTAGCAAGCAAAAAGGTTTTCAACCTATCATACCAGGCTCTAGGGGCTTGTTTTAAACCATATAAAGCTTTCTAAAGTTTAAAAACAGGGTTTGAAAACTTGAGATTTTCGAAGAGCCGTTTACTTGTATGCCATTAAAAAAGATGGTGTAATCGTCCATATCCTTCGAAAATGGGTTCTAACGTTCTTGTCCCTGGGTTTGAAAAGTTTTCTCTCTCACGCCATTCCGTCCGTTTTCAGCACTAACGGTGTTAAATATGGATGGCAAAAGACTTCAATGCCCCTGAGAACTTTGTTTGTCATGCGCCACTAGCTGTCGGGTGCCTCGATTAGAAAAAAATCTACGAGACGCATGTGAGTTTGAGCAGCGCAAAAGCGAAAGTCGTGTGGGCAACAATCTGAACCACTGATTTTTCATATTTTATAAATTACTTAATAAATTTAAAAATCTAGGATAAAAAAAATAAAAAAATCATGTATCATTCTCCTAATCACGGAAATTGTGTGGCGTATGACAACAAAGCATTACGTTGTTATCTATTTTTTTTTAAAAAAACTTTTGTTATGTTATGCATGTTACTAGACACATGGAGGGATGCTGCCGGCGACCACGGGCCAGGCACGGAGGACTGCACCCACGGGCACGGTCGCCGGCGCCTCCGCGAGGAGAGACGTGTTCGCCGGCCATGGGCGGGGCCGCGGCCACCAACCTCAGCGATTGCATCCATCCATAGTGTCCATGCCTGTTAATTGCCACGGGTCACTGGAGGGCATCGATCGGCTACCGCTGCAGCTGGCACTGTTCCTTGCATCAGCCTCGAACTCCGCACGGCGCATGGTTACTTGTACAGCAGTACAGCAGCACTTTTTTTACAGCAGTACAGCACCCACCCGCTACAGTTAACACCGACACCCATGTTGCAAGCTACTGTTTCTTTTGTTCGTCGGTAACCGGAGGTGCCTTTTCTTTTGTTCGTCGATAACCGGAGGTTCCTTTTCTTTTCTTATATTCAATATTTTTATTTTTCTTATTTTTCTTTTCTAATATTCAAATATTTTTATTTGAAAAAAAAAATCCACGAGACGCGTGTGAGTTCGAGTAGCGCAAAGGCGAAAGTTGTGTGGACAGCAATTTGAACCATTGATTTTTCATATTTTATGAATTATTAATAAATTTAAAAATCTAGGATAAAAAAAAATGAATTTTTTTTTATTTAGCGTGCATGCAGTGCAGGGAGAGGACCCAATAATCGCACTTGATTCACTTCACCGTGGTCCGTGCCTCCGTGGTCCGCCGCGCCGTGCTCGGAGCAACAGCCGAGACTAACCGAGCAAATCCTCGTGTCATTGGCGGGTGCTGGTGCGTGCACGCTACCCGGCTGCTAATCACGCAACCGAGGGAATCATACGATAGGATGGTTGCGATGGTTGAGCGATGTTGCATATACACACATCCATCGATACATTCACCCCCACCGTACCTGCTTTCTGCACCAGCAGACCAGCTGTGATGGACCGATCCGCCGTCCGTTAGGTAGGCACGCCGTGCTGCTATTGCTACCCACGCGTATTTTATTCTGTGATGGGACGGGGAAGGGTGTTGCGACACGGGCCACGCGATGGAGCCCAACCTAGGATGACAAAAAAAATCTAGCGTGTGAGTTTGATTTTTCACTCGGCCGTCGTGCACTTGTAGAAGCGCATGCTCCAACACAAGATCGACGTGCATGCATACGGTGAGCTCATCACGCTAGCTAGCTTTCCGTCGTCGCGGCAGCACGTACATGGTAAACGACATAAGATACATGATCTTTTCATTTTTTTGTTATCCTAGATTTTTAAATTTATTTAATAATTTATAAAATATGACAAATTAATGGTTCAGATTGCTACACGACTTTCGCCTTTGTGCTACTCGAACTCACACGCGTCTTGTGGATTTTTATTTTCTAATCGAGGCGCCCAGCAGCTAGTGGCGCATGAGAAACAAAGTTCTCAGGGGCATTGAAGTCTTTTGTCATCCATATTTAACACCGTTAGTGCTGAAAATAGACGGATTGGCGTGAGAGAGAAAACTTTTCAAACCCAGGGACAAGAACGTTAGAACCCATTTTCGAGGGACATTGACGATTACACCATTTTTTTTAATGGCATACAAGTAAAAGGCTCATTTTTGAAACTGGGGGTGTCTCACATACACTTCTTCTTCTATGTAGCCGTTTAAGAAGGCACTCTTGACATCCATTTGAAAAAATTTAAACCCTTTGGATGCAGCGAAAGCCAAGAGTATCCTAATTGCCTCCAAACGAGCTACAGGAGCAAAAGTCTCCTCATAGTCTATCCCCTCCTTCTGACTATACCCCTGGACTACTAGTCTGGCCTTGTTTCTCACAACATGGCCATCCTCTCCTTGTTTGTTTTTGAAAACCCATTTTGTCCCAAAAGGGTGACACTCAGGAGAAAGAGAAACAAAAACTCAAACCCAATTTCTTTCAAAATTTTCTAACTCCTCATGCATGGCATTGACCCAATCTGGATCAGATAAAGCGTGTCCAACATCTCAGGGTTCAAAATTAGCAACAAATGCAGAATGAACAAAGTGAGAGATTTGTTGTGACCTTGACCGAGTGACACGTTCGCCAATGCTGTCGATCATCTGTTGAGGCGGGTGCTGGCGCTGGATGTGTCGTGGCGCCTCCCGAACTGATGTAGCCTCCCCCTCAATAGCAGCTGGCGCCTTCTCGGGTACAAATGGTACCGCTCGAGGTGGCGGATCCCACGGCCCCCAAGTCGAAGAAGAGGGATCGGGGCCATGAGTCGTAGTAGAAGCCGCTCTTTGCGGCACAGCAGGTGGAGGAGGTGCTGGGTCATCCATCCCTTCAGCACCCTCTTCCTCATCATCAAAAAGAGGCTCGCCAACCTCATGATCACCTGCACGCTCAAAACGAGAAGAAGGACAAACCATGGTCTCGTCGAAGGTGAAATCGGATGTCTCCATGACTCAGTTAGTATCAAGGTTAAGTATACGATATGCGCGAGTATGAGTGCCATAACCCAAAAATACACCGTCAGAAGAACAAGACTCAAATTTGTCCAGGTTGCCTTTCTTATGTATGAAACAGTGGCAACCAAAGACTCTAAAATAACTCACCTTAGGCAGTTTTCCAAAACGCAACTCATAAGAAGTCTTTTTCAAGAAAGCTCGGAGAAAAATGCAATTGGAAATATAGCATGCAGTGCTCATAGCTTCGACTCAATATCGCCTAGGAGTCCTATGCTCATCGAGCATCGTCCTGGCCATCTCTACAAGGGTCCGATTCTTCCTCTCTATAACACCATTTTGGGGCGGTGTGTAGGGAGAAGAAAACTGATGCTCTAAACCCAAAGGGTTACAAAACTTCTCAACATCTGAATTCTTGAATTCGGAACCATTATCACTCCTGATAGCTCGCATCGAGTTCAAAGGGAACTCATTCTGAAGACACAAAATCAGATTGCGAGCAAAGGAGAAAGTCTCGGTCTTCTCAGCTAAAAAGAAGACCCACGAATATCTCGAAAAGTCATCAACAACAACAAGCACATACCACTTCGCCCCAACCGAACTCACCCGAGCCGCACCAACAAGATCCATATGCAAAAGCTCTCCAGGGCGTTTAGTCATGACCTGTCTCTAGATGGTGGGGAGCGGCAACCATCTTCCCATGTCTACAAGAATGGCAAACAAGATCCTTCTCCATGGATAACTTGGGCAATCCTCGGATTAGGCCAAGTGAACAAAACCTTGCAAGCAAGTCGAAGCTCAAATGTCCAAGTCTCTTATGCCACTTCCAAAGATCAGAGGAGGAAGGTCCAGCCACAAGACAAAGAGAAATGCCAAAAGACTCTGAGAAATTTGCACGAAAGACTTTTCCAAAGGGCGAAATGAAACACACAAGATTGCCCTGAGGATCCAAAATACGACTGAGATTTGGTTTAAAACGAATCTCATAGTCATCATCAAAGAGTTGCAAAACAGAAAGAAGGTTAAAATGCAAGTTAGAAACAAGAGCAACATCGCGCAACACAAAGTGCTCATTAACTCGCACCGACCCACGAGACAACACTTTACCTTTGCTATTGTCGCCGAAGGTGATAAACTCCTTTCCGGCGACCGGACTAAGACTGGAGAACCACTTGGCGTTTCCGGTCATGTGCCTTGAGCAACCGGAATCCACCAACCAAACGTTCTCCAATCGTTTTACCTACATCAATAAAAAGACATAGTGTGAGCATACTGTCCAACACTGGGGTTAGTGAAGTAGGGAGAATACCAGTGTTGGGCCGGCTGCTCAAAAGAACGGTTAGCAGAAAAATCATTCCTAGCATGCCTACGGGAAGAGCGATCACCACATAGAGGAAAACGTGGTCCGCTAAGGGAGGAGCGTCCATCGCGATACTCAAAATGCGGTGGAGGGAAACGCTCAACTACAAAGCCACCGCCACGGGGTCCATAGCCTACAACTGCAGGCTCCCGCCGGGCACGACCTCCTCGCGGCCTAGGCCTAGAAACTTGAGGTTTTGGACCTCTAGGCCTAGCAGCACGCCTCTGAACATTCGGCACATGTACATCATGAAAAGGATGGTACATGTCCGTGTTGTTCATCTCCTTTGCATGGCGCACCTCTCTCTTGCGCCGAAAGCAAAACTCACTCAAGTGTCCATCTCACCCACATTGCTCACAATGGTACCTCACCGCTCTCAAAGGGGGTTGTTGGTACTGACGGTAGTGGGTGTGGATCACTTTGCCCTTCTGTGGCATAAGCTCCTCTTGGATGGGTGGCATGGTGTCTAGCTTGTTCTTGAGGTGGTTTGGTTTTGGAGCCCATGATTGTTTCTTCGGTGGAGCTCTTGGAGGTTCCACAAATACACCATCCTTGGTGTTAGGCTTTAGAAGCTCTTTGGGTGGAATTTTGGTAAGCTTTGCGGATACATGGGTGTATGCCGAGTCTCTTAGTGATGAGTGATTGTCAACTGGGATAATGTGCATGTTCTTTGGCTTGTGTTGTGCAGGTGTCGAGCACGGATACAGTGATCAGAGGCAAGGTGAAGGTCAAGGAGAGACGTGCCGTGCCGAGGGACCGAGAGTGGCGAAGGGCGGACGTGAGGCTTGGACTGAGGGACCGGTGGCCCGAGGATCAGCTGTGGTGGCTGGCAGCCTGGGACAGCGACGAGCGGAGACTTGCGGGCACGGTGTTGCCTGGGTCAAGGACCTGGGGACACGTGTCGGTGGACGGGGTGCACGGGCGGTGCATCCCCTCTACAGCTTCGGTTTGGTGGTAGAGCCAGAGAAAAACCATCGGGTGGACGGTTTCCAGGTTTGGGCCTCAAAACCTGGGCGCTGATGGTTTCCGAGTTTGGGCCACAAAACTCAGGCTGAGGACGGTTTCCAGGTTTGGGCCTCAAAACCTGGGTGCTGCGGGTTTCTGAGTTTGGGCCACAAAACTCAAGCGATGGTCGGCTGGTTTCCCGGTTTGGGCCTCAAAACCGGGGGTTGGTCGTGAAGGCTGGTTTCCCGGTTTGGGCCTCAAAACCGGGGGTGCGACGTCCAGGAAAAGGACAAGCAGAGCGGTGGCGGCACGTGGCATCAATCGGTGAGGTTGCGTCGAGGCAACGCTACCAGTTGTGCAGGCGTGGCCGTCGGATCCACCTACCATCGAGTTGGTCCAGAATAACCTTAGGGTTTAGCTGGTTCGCTCTGTAATTAGAGAGGGGTAGAGTAGGAAATAAAATTAGGATAAGTAGAGGGAGACACCCTCCTCCCATTCCATCTCAGTCATTTGCTCTTTGCTTCTAGGGTTTCCTGCTCTCCCAATCCCCTGCTGTAGTTAGCTGAGATCCGCAGAGAACCATACCTCTGTGTACTGGAGATTTTGAGGAAGTGAGGTCGTAACCTCACTGTTGTAGCGTGTGGTAGCCACACGGTTGCAGATCGATGACTTGATTCGCGTTTTGGTTCGTGTTCTTCGCATTCTTCGTTTCTCCGCGATTTTCCCGTCACTCGATCTCCCTCTGTTGTGCGTCTTTGTGAAATCCGTTTGAATCAACTTGTTCTTTATAGTGAGGAGGTCATTTCGACCAAAGGAATTCATCTGATTCCTCATGAACAAGTAGATCAGATCGATTTCATTTTCGTGGCGCTTTTTCGGTTCATACACCTTCCCCTTCGATTTCCCGTTGATTGGATCGATTTGAGCGGATGATTTCTTGGGGATAGTCTCCTAACTGCCTCGTGATCATTCTCTCCAAGTTTGGGATCAAGGGATTTTGGTTTGAATCAATTTGGAGAAGATTTGAGTTGAGGGCGACCAAAATCACCCTTTCTGGGTGGTCGCGGACAGTCCGCCATCCACCCCGCGGACAGTTCGCGCGTCGGGATTGAGCCAAGTCAGTGGCTGCGGGCCTCGGCAGGTTTACTGTCCAGGGAGGTTCAGCAGACTTGCTGTTTTGAGGATTTTGCCGACGGACAGTCCGGGCATTCCTCGCGGACAATCCGTAGTACCCGCGGATAGTCTGGGACCTGCAGTCCGGACAGTCCGGGACCCTGCTGAAGCTTCCGGTTTAGTGCGTTTGCTCTCCCGGCTTTTCCGTTTGGTTTTCGGACTCCTCGTTTGGCCCTATAGTTAACCAAGGAACCTCTCTAGGTATCTTTGCTACTTGTTAGCATCGGTATTTGGGGATTTCTCGACATAGCCTTCAATCTACGTTCGGGACTCGGTTTTCAAGGAGCAAACTTGTGCCGGTGCTTTTGGTGTTTGGTTCGCTATCGCTTTGTGGTGCCTCGCTGTGATCCTAGGGATCATCCACCCTCTTCCAAGGGTCGTGGGCATCACGGTTTCAGTCGTAGCTTTCGGGGGTTGATTTTGGGACATTTGGCCAAAGTTTCGAGAGAAATTTTGTTGGCTCCCATTCACCCCCCTCTGGTCGCCTTGCTAGTGCTTTCTCGGTCCTTCAATTGGTATCGGAGCGGGTTAAGGATCTTCCACCTTAGCCGGTTCTAGATCCACAGAAGGCGACATGGATCGCGGCATGGGCAAACCGCCGTTTTTCGATGGGACGAACTATGCGTATTGGAAGATACGCATGTCGGCCTATCTGCAGAGTTTGGGTGTTTCCATTTGGGATATTTGCAACTCTGCCAATTACGTGGTCTTGGCTGCTCATGTCTCTCAGCTTCAGATCGATGAGCACGATGCCAATATCCGAGCCCGTAATGCTCTTTTCTCATGCCTGAGCATGAGTGAGTTTGATCGCGTTTCTCACCTCGCCACGGCTCGGGAGATTTGGGCTACCCTCATGCATTTTCATGAGGGAACCTCTCAAGTCAAAACCTGTCTCTACGAGTCGTTCAAGCGAGAGTATGAGAACTTTCGACATATGCCTGGCGAGAGGATAGAAAGTTTATTCGCTCGCTTTCAGGTGATTGTCAACAGGATGAGGGTAACAAGGAGCTGTTGCCTTTCGACGATCATGAGAGGGCTTTGAAGCTTTCGCATACCCTTGATCGGTCGGTGTGGGATTCCAAGGTTCAGGCGATCATCGAATCACGTAACTATGAGACCCTCACGTGCGACGAGCTCTTTAGTAAGCTCAAGTCAAGTGAGATCGATGCCATGTCGAGGGCTTCTTATGAAAATCCTTCTGGCCCGTCGATGGCTTTGCTTTCTGGCTCTTCTGCTAACCCCTCTGGAGGCTTTGCTTTGCATTCTCTTCTTTCTGTCATAGAGGAGCAGTTGGAGTCTTTGGGAGATGACGAGTTGGCATTGCTTGCCAATCGGTTCTCGCGGTTCCACAACAACCGCATGAACCGTCGCCGCGGAGGAGGACGCTTGGGCTGTTTCGAGTGCGGCGACCCCAACCACTTCATCGCCAACTGTCCCAAGAAGAACAAGCATTCTGAGAAGGGCGATCATGGGCACAAGTACGACTCCGGCAAGCACAAGGAGAAGTACGTCCCCGCGAAGCACAAGAGGAAGGGCAGCTTCAACAAGGAGTACATCAAGACCAAGTACTTGGAGAAGGCCTAGGCTGAGCAGCGTGCTTTCTTCACCACGCTCAGCGACGTCGACGACTCGGATGACGACTCCGCTTCCTTAAGCGACGATGAGTCCGAGAAGAAGAAGAGGATCGAGGACAAGCTCAACGGCCTCTGCTTCTTCGCCGACGACGAGGGCTTCTGCACCATGGCCCTCGGCAAGGAGGTCGACGGCGAGCTGGAGGACACTCCTCGGAACGACGACGACGACGACGACACCTCCCAGGTATCTCTGACCCCCGATGAGCTTTCTGCTGAGGTCGAGAAGCTTACTGTCGTGCTCCTTAGTCAGGATAAGTTGCTTAGGCGTGCTGCTAGAGAGCGCAAGGAGTTTAGGCAAAAGTGGGAGGATACGGTGAAGGAACTTGAATCTGTCAAGTCCACCATAGTTGTTACCGATGAGGAGGAGTGCGAGATGTGCACCACGCACATGACTGACCTTCTCACTTTGAGAGGCAAGTATGTAGCATTGGTAGGAGAGGTGGATGAGCTGAAGGCTAGATCCTTGCTATTGGGTGCGTGCAAGTCTTGTGCTGGCTTGCAAACCGAGTTGGCAGAGAAGAATGCCAAGATTGTGTCTCTTGAGAAGGCCAGCTCAGGTAGCACTTGTGTGTCCAGGTGTGTTCTGTGTGAGGGCCTAGAGATGGAGATAGCCAATGTGAAGCATGACAAGATGCAAACCGAGGAGGAAAACACATACCTTCGGACCATCTTGTCATGGGTGTCTTGTGGTGAGCCGCAGCTTTGGATGATGATCTCCCAATTCAAGCGTGCTGCAGGAGGTCTAGGTGTAGGCTTTGCTCCGGGTGTTGATGTGTCAACTTTTGGGAAGATTGGAGAGTCGAGTGGTCTGAACCCATGTGAGAAGCCCAACTCCACCACTACTCCCAAGCTTACCAAGATTCCACCCAAAGAGCCTTTTAAGCCTAACACCAAGGATGGTGTATTTGTGGAACCTCCGAGAGCTCCACCCAAGAAGCAGACATGGCATCCCAAGCCCAACCACCTGAAAAACAAGTTGGACACCATGCCACCCATCCAGGAGGAGCTTATGCCACAGAAGGGCGAAGTGATCCACACCCACTACTATGAGTACCAACAACCCCCTTTGAGAGCGGTGAGGTACCATTGTTAGCACTCTGGGAGAGATGGACACTTGAGTGAGTTCTGCTTTCGGCGCAAGAGAGAGGCGCGCCGTGCAAGGGAGATGAACAACCCGGACATGTACCATCCTTTCCATGATGTACATGTGCCGAATGTTCAGAGGAGAGCTCTAAGGAGAGCTACTAGGCCTAGAGGTGCAGTGCCTCAAGGTCCTAAGCGTTAGGGAGGTGTTGCCCGATGGGGTCCTGACTTTGCAGGATACGGACCCCGTGGCAGAGGCTTTGTTGAGCGTTTCCCTCCACCGCGTTTTGAGTATCGCGATGGACGCTCTTCTCTTAGCGGACCACGTTTTCCTGTGAGTGGTGATCGCTTTCCCCGTAGACGTGCTAGGAATGGTTTTTCTGCTAACCGTTCTTTTGAGCAGTTGGCCCAACACTGGTATTCCCCTTACTTCACTAACCCCAGTGTTGGACCATATGCTCACCCTATGTCTTTTTATTGATGTAGGTAAAACGATTGGAGAACGTTTGGTTGGTGGATTCTGGTTGCTCGAGGCACATGACCGTAAACGCCATGTGGTTCTCCAGTCTTAGTCCAGTCGTCGGAAAGGAGTTTATCACCTTCGGCGACAATAGCAAAGGTAAGGTTTTGTCTCGTGGGTCGGTGCGAGTTAATGAGCACTTTGTGTTGCGCGATGTTGCTCTTGTTTCTAACTTGCATTTTAACCTTCTTTCTGTTTCGCAACTCTTTGATGATGTCTATGAGATTCGTTTTAAACCGAATCTCAGTCATATTTTGGATCCTCAGGGCAATCTTGTTTGTATGATTTCGCCCTTTGGAAAAGTCTTTCGTGCGAATTTCTCAGAGTCTTTTGGCATTTCCTGTTGTCTTGTGGCTGGACCTTCCTCCTCTGATCTTTGGAAGTGGCATAGGAGACTAGGACATTTGAGCTTTGACTTGCTTGCAAGTCTTAGTTCACTTGGCCTAATCCGAGGATTGCCCAAGTTGCATATGGAGAAGGATCTTGTTTGCCACTCTTGTAGACATGGGAAGATGGTTGCCGCTCCCCACCATCCAGTGACTCAGGTCATGACCAAGCGCCCTGGAGAGCTTTTGCACATGGACCTTGTTGGTCCAGCTCGGTTGAGCTCGGTTGGGGGGAAATGGTATGTGCTTGTTGTTGTTGTTGACTTTTCGAGATATTCGTGGGTCTTCTTTTTAGCTAAGAAGACTGAGACTTTCTCCTTTGCTCGCAATCTGATTTTGCTTCTTCAGAACGAGTTCCCTTTGAACTCGATGCGAGCTATTAGGAGTGATAATGGTTCCGAATTCAAGAATTCGGATTTTGAGAAGTTTTGTAACTCTTTGGGTTTAGAGCATCAGTTTTCTTCCCCCTACACACCGCCCCAGAATGGTGTTGTAGAGAGGAAGAATTGGACCCTTGTTGAGATGGCCAGGACGATGCTCGATGAGCATAGGACTCCTAGGCGATATTGGGCCGAAGCTATGAGCACTGCATGCTACATTTCCAATCGCATTTTTCTCTGAGCTTTCTTGAAAAAGATGTCTTATGAGTTGCGTTTTGGAAAACTGCCCAAGGTGAGTTATTTTAGAGTTTTTTGTTGCCATTGTTTTATACTCAAAAAGGGCAACTTGGACAAGTTTGGGTCTCGTTCTTCTGACGGTGTATTTTTGGGTTATGGCACTCATACTCGCGCATATCGTGTACTTATCCTTGATACTAACCGAGTCATGGAGACATCAGATGTCACCTTCGACGAGACCATGGTTTGTCCTTCTTCTCGTTTTGAGCGTGCAGGTGATCATGAGGTAGGTGAGCCTCTTTTTGATGATGAGGATGAGGGTGCTGAAGGTATGGATGATCCAGCACCCCCTCCACCTACTGTGCCGCAAGGAGCGGCTTCTACTATGACTCACGACCCCAACACCTCTTCCTCATGGGGGCCGTGGGATCCGCCACCTCGGGCGTTACCTTTTGTACCCGAGGGGGCACCAGCTGCTGTTGAGGGGGAGGCTACATCAGCTCGGGAGGCGCCACGACACATCCAGCGCCAACACCTGCCTCAACAGATGATCGGCAGCATCAGGGAACGTGTCACTCGGTCAAGGTCACAACAAATCTCTCACTTTGCTCATTCTGCATTTGTTGCTGATTTTGAACCCCGAGATGTTGGACACGCTTTATCTGATCCGGATTGGGTCAATGCCATGCATGAGGAGTTAGAGAATTTTGAGCAAAATCGGGTTTGGGTTTTGGTTCCTCTTCCTCCTGATTGTCATCCTATTGGGACAAAATGGGTTTTCAAAAACAAACAAGGAGAGGATGGCCATGTTGTGAGAAACAAGGCCAGACTAGTTGCCCAGGGGTATAGTCAGAAGGAGGGAATAGACTATGAGGAGACTTTTGCTCCTGTAGCTCGTTTGGAGGCAATTAGGATACTCTTGGCTTTTGCTGCATCCAAAGGTTTCAAACTTTTTCAAATGGATGTCAAGAGTGCCTTCCTAAACGGCTACATAGAAGACAAGGTGTATGTGAAAGAACCCCTCGGTTTTGAAAATCCCAAGTTTCCAAACCATGTTTTTAAACTCCACAAAGCTTTATATGGTTGGAAACAAGCCGCTAGAGCCTGGTATGATAGGTTGAAAACCTTTTTGCTTGCTAAGGGTTTTAAAATGGGATGTGTGGATAAAACGCTTTTTATCCACAAGCAAGGCAATGACACACTCTTGATCCAGATTTACGTGGATGATATCATTTTCGGTGGTTCTTCTCACGCTTTGGTTGCCAAGTTTGCAGACACTATGAGCAGGGAGTTTGAGATGAGTATGATGGGCGAGTTGACATTTTTCCTCGGGTTGCAAATCAAGCAATCCCAAGAGGGGACGTTCGTGCACCAGGGCAAGTACACCAAGGACATCCTGAAGAAGTTCGACATGGGTGAGGCCAAGCCTCTTCCAACACCTATGTCGACCACAACGGCCCTGGGTGTGGATGTGGATTGAGAAGCTGTGGACCAGAAGGAGTACCGGAGTATGATCGGGTCGCTGCTCTACCTGACGGCGACATGCCTGGACTTTCAGTTCGCGCTGTGTCTGTGCACGCGATTTCAGTCGTCGCCACGCACTTCTCACCGTCAGGCGGTCAAGCGCATAATGAGGTACTTATCCTTCACTCCAGAATTTGGGATTTGGTATTCTGCTTCCTCCACCCTCTCCATTTGCGGTTATTCCGATGCCGATTTTGCTGGTTGCCGTATTGATCGCAAGTCCACTTCTGGGACTTGCCAGTTTATTGGTTCTTCTCTTGTATCGTGGTCTTCTCGCAAGCAGTCTAGTGTCGCTCAGTCTACCACAGAGGCTGAATATGTTGCTGCGGCTAGCTGCTGTTCTCAGTTGCTTTGGATGATGGCCACTTTGCGTGATTTTGGTCTGAGCTTTTCTCGCGTTCCTTTGCTTTGTGATAGCACGGGTGCTATTAGTGTTGCTAAGAACCCCGTGCTTCACTCGAAGACCAAACACATTGATGTGAGCTTTCATTTTCTGCGAGACCACTATGAGAAGGGTGATATCGACCTTCGCCATGTCGATACTCATCATCAGTTGGCTGATATTTTTACCAAGCCTTTGGACCAATCGACTTTTAATCGGTTGAGAGGTGAGCTTGGTGTGTGTTTCCCCTTTTAGATGGGGTAAACACTTTGGTTCTTGTATCATAAACTGACTATTTTGGATTAGTCTTTTTTGCATACGCTTTTACATTATGAGCTTCATGCATATAATCTTTAGAATGTAATTATGCTCTGTTCAGTATGCTCCAATGCTATATGTTGATGCTTGTAGCTTATGCTCTTTCTGATCACTAATACATGTTGTGAGCTGAGTTATTTTTGAATGGTGAACCTGCTTAACAAACATAAAACTTGAAAATGTTCACCATTGAGATATGCAGCTAGCATGTGTAGGATGTGTTGAATTCACTCGTGCTTTTCATATATGCTAGGTTGCTATGTCTCTAATTCTGCGTCCTTCACTTGCTTGGTATGTTCATATTCTGTCAATAAAATTTGAACCAAGTTGTTAAGTGAAATGAAAAGATCGAGATGGGATTGCTTGTCAACACATCACAGTTTCGAGACTGTTTCTCATTGCACTATGAGTTAAACTTGAGCCGTGTAGTGTATGACCGAAACTGTTGCTTTAAGCTTCTGATTGCTTCTGCATAGGCTTCGCACAGTTGAAAAGTTAGGCAAGACAAGCTTTCAACCTCTCGCAATCACATGCTGAAATTTTAACTTGTGTAACTCAACCGCTGCAACTCCGATAAAATCTGAATACACAAGTCTATGTTTCATTCTATAGCATGATGATTGAACTTTGCTAGGGGTAGTTCACCTTGTATACATGTTTAGCACTTGTTTGACTTCCTGTCTATACTTGTCTAGTGTTATTTTGATGGTGAATACCTTTTGGCTAAAACTGCTCACTTTGCTCATATGTTCATATTTCGTATATAGTGATCAGTTTGAGCCGTTGCTAGCATGTGTGCTTCAGTTGTGTCATTGGAGTTATACTGTGTAGAGCATCTTTGCATTCTCTTGACTATATTCCTGAAGCTGCTAACTTGCATTTTTGACTCATATGCATTTTGGAAGTGGGAGAAATTCTCTTGTTGGCACTTTTTGATGGTGCATTCTCTAAGGGGGAGAGATTTTACTCGATGGTGCATTCTTCTTCTTGATAAGTGCATTTTCACCTAAGGGGGAGAGATATTGCAAATCATATGCTCTCTGAGTGTTCAACTAAGGGGTTTTCAAATCTTGTGCTTTCCAAGTTGAACCAAGGGGGAGTTTTCCTGGTTGTGTGCACTATTCGAGGGGGAGTTTGCTGCTTCCTGTTTGCCGTAAGGTTTTGGTATCGAGCTTTCTTGCTAGTTGTGTTGAGCCTCTGTGCCTCTATCTTGAGGGACTAGCATTTTGCTTTGATTTTTTCAATTGGTATTTGCTAGCGGTGTTGAGCCCGTTCTACCTCTTCTTGAGGGCTAGTTTTGCTTTGCTTGGTTGCGTCGAGCCGTTGCCCATGTCTTTGGGGACCAAGTTGTCTTGCTCTTTCCACTTGACCTTCTTCGGCTTTGCTATGCTTTTGGGTCATTTGGTCGAGTTCTCTCCTCTCCCTTCTTTCCTTCCGTCCTTCTATTATGATTTGTGTTGAGTAGTTGACAATGCACTCATCAAAGAGGAGATTGCGGATACATGGGTGTATGCCGAGTCTCTGAGTGATGAGTAATTGTCAACTGGGATAATGCGCATGTTCTTTGGCTTGTGTTGTGCAGGTGTCGAGCACGGATACAGTGATCAGAGGCAAGGTGAAGGTCAAGCAGAGACGTGCCGTGCCGAGGGACCGAGAGTGGCGAAGGGCGGACGTGAGGCTTGGACTGAGGGACCGGTGGCCGAGGATCAGCTATGGTGGCTGGCAGCCTGGGACAGCGATGAGCGGAGACCTGCGGGCATGGTGTTGCCTGGGTCGAGGACCTGGGGACACGTGTCGGTGGACGGGGTGCACGGGCGGTGCATCCCCTCTAAAGCTTCGGTTTGGTGGTAGAGCCAGAGAAAAACCATCCGGTGGACGGTTTCCAGGTTTGGACCTCAAAACCTGGGCGCTGATGGTTTCCGAGTTTGGTCCACAAAACTCGGGCTGAGGACGGTTTCCAGGTTTGGGCCTCAAAACCTGGGTGCTGCGGGTTTCTGAGTTTGGGCCACAAAACTCAGGCGATGGTCGGCTGGTTTCCCGGTTTGGGCCTCAAAACCGGGGGTTGGTCGTGAAGGCTGGTTTCCCCGTTTGGGCCTCAAAACCAGGGGTGTGACGTCCAGGAAAAGGACAAGCAGAGCGGTGGCGGCACGTGGCGTCAATCGGTGAGGTTGTGTCGAGGCAACGCTACCAGTTGTTCGGGCATGGCTGTCGGATCCACCTACCATCGAGTTGGTTCAGAATAACCTTAGGGTTTAGCTGGTTCGCTCTGTAATTAGAGAGGGGTAGAGTAGGAAATAGAATTAGGATAAGTAGAGGGAGACACCCTCCTCCCATTCCATCTCAGTCATTTGCTCTTTGCTTCTAGGGTTTCCTGCTCTCCCAGTCCCCTACTGTAGCTAGCTGAGATCCGCAGAGAACCATACCTCTGTGTACTGGAGATTTTGAGGAAGTGAGGCTGTAACCTTACTGTTGTAGCGTGTGGTAGCCACACGGTTGCAGATCGATGACTTGATTCGCGTTTTGGTTCATGTTCTTCGTTTCTCCTCGATTTTCCCATCACTCGATCTCCCTCTCTATTGCGTGTTTGCGAAATCCGTTTGAATCAACTTGTTCTTTATAGTGAGGAGGTCATTTCGACCAAATGAATTCATCTAACACCTCACGAACAAGTAGATCGGATCGATTTCGTTTTCGTGGCGCTTTTTCGGTTCATACACCTTCCCCTTCGATTTCCCGTTGATTGGATCGATTTGAGCGGATGATTTCTTGGGGATAGTCTCCTAACTACCTCGTGATCATTCTCTCCAAAGTTTGGGATCAAGGGATTTTGGTTTGAATCAATTTGGAGAAGATTTGAGTTGAGGGCGACCAAAATCGCCCTTTCTGGGTGGTCGCGGACAGTCCGCCATCCACCCCGCGGACAGTCCGCGCGTCGGGATCGAGCCAAGTCAGTGGCTGCGGGTCTCGGCAGGTTTACTGTCCAGGGAGGTTCAGCAGACTTGTTGCTTTGAGGATTTTGCCGGAGGACGGTCCGGGCTTTCCTCGCGAACAGTCCGCAGTACCCGCGGACAGTCCGGGACCTACAGTCCGGACAGTCCGGGACCCTGCTGAAGCTTCCGGTTTAGTGCGTTTGCTCTCCCGGCTTTTCCGTTTGGTTTTCGGACTCCTCGTTTGGCCTTGTAGTTAACCAAGGAACCTCTCTAGGTATCTTTGCTACTTGTTAGCATCGGTATTTGGGGATTTCTCGACGTAGCCTTCAATCTACGTTCGGGACTCGGTTTTCAAAGGGCAAACTTGTGCCGATGCTTTTGGTGTTTGGTTCGCTATCGCTTTGTGGTGCCTCGTTGTGATCCTAGGGATCATCCACCCTCTTCCAAGGGTCGTGGGCATCACGGTTTCGGTCGTAGCTTTTGGGGGTTGATTTTGGGACATTTGGCCAAAGTTTCGAGAGAAATTTTGTTGGCTCTCATTCACCCCCCCTCTGGTCGCCTTGCTAGTGCTTTCTCGGTCCTTCAAGCTTGGGAGTAGTGGTGCAGTTGGGCTTCTCACACGGGTTCAGACCACTCAACTCTCCAATCTTCCCAAAGATGAAGCGCACTCAACAACCTGAGCAAAGCCTACACCTGGACCTCCAGCAACACGCTTGAACTGGGATATCATCATCCCATGCTGCGGCTCACCACTCGACACCCATGATAAGATGGTCCGAAGGTATGTGTTTTCCTCCTCGGTTTGCATCTTGTCATGCTTCACGTTTGTGATCTCCATCTCCAAACCCTCACAAAGAACGCACCTAGTCACACACATGTTATCCGAGCTGGCCTTCTCAAGAGACACAATCTTGGCATTCTTCTCAGCCAACTTGGATTGCAAGCCCGCATAGGACTTGCACGCACCTAACAACAAAGATCTAGCCTTCAGGTCATCCACCTCTCCTACCAACGCAACATACTTACCTCTCAAAGTGAGAAGGTCAGTCATGTGCGTGGTGCACATCTCACACTCAACCTCCTCAGAGACAACTACGGTGGAGTTGGCAAACTCAAGCTCCTTCATTGTATCCTCCCACTTCTGCCTGAACTCCATCCGCTCTCTAGCACCGCGCCTAAACAACTTGTCTTGACTAAGAAGGGCGACAGTAAGCTTCTCGACCTCAGCAGAAAGCTCATCGGGGGTCAGAGATACCTGGGAGGTGTCATCGTCGTCGTCGTTCTGAGGTATCTCCTCCAGCTCGCCGTCGACCTCCTTGCCGAGGGCCATGGTGCAGAAGCCCTCGTCGTCGGCGAAGAGGCAGAGGCCGTTGAGCTTGTCCTCGATCTTCTTCTTCTTCTCGGACTCGTCATCGCTTGAGGAAGCGAAGTCGTCATCCGAGTCGTCGACGTCGCTGAGCGTGGCAAAGAACGCACGCTGCTCAGCCTGGGCCTTCTCCAAGTACTTCGTCTTGATGAACTCCTTGTTGAAACCGCCCTTCCGCTTGTGCTTCGCGGGGACGTACTTCTCCTTGCGCTTGCCGGAGTCGTACTTGTGCCCATGATCCGCCTTGCCGAAGGTCTGCTTGTTCTTCTTCGGGCAATTGGCGATGAAGTGGTTGGGGTCGCCGCACTCAAAGCATCCTAAGCGTCCTCCTCCACGGCGACGGTTCATGCGGTTGTTGTGGAACCGCGAGAACCGGTTGGCGAGCAACGCCAGCTCGTCATCCCCCATGAACTCCAGCTGCTCCTCTGTGACAGAAAGAAGAGAGGAAAGTGCAAAGCCTCCAGAGGTGTTAGCAGAAGAGCCAGAAAGCAAAGCCATTGATGGGCCAGAAGGATTTTCATAAGAAGCCCTCGCCATGGCATCGATCTCACTGGACTTGAGCTTACTAAAGAGCTCGTCGCACGTGAGGGTCTCATAGTTAGGCGATTCGATGATCGCCTGAACCTTGGAATCCCACACCGACCGCTCAAGGGTATGCAAAAGCTTCAAAGCCCTCTCATGATCGTCGAAAGGCAACAACTCCTTGTTAGCCCTCATCCTGTTGACAATCACCTGAAAGCTAGCGAATAAACTTTCTATGCTCTCGCCAGGCATGTGTCAAAAGTTCTCATACTCTCGCTTGAACGACTCATAGAGACGGGTTTTGACTTGAGTGGTTCCCTCATGGAAACGCATGAGGGTAGCCCAAATCTCCCGAGCCGTAGCGAGGTGAGAAACGCGATCAAACTCACTCATGCTCAAGCATGAGAAAAGAGCATTACGGGCTCGGCTATTGGCATCGTGCTCATCGATCTGAAGCTGAGAGACACGAGCAGCCAAAACCATGTAATCGGCAGAGTTGCAAATATCCCAGATGGAAGCACCCAAACTCTGCAGATAGGCCGACATGTGTATATTCCAATACACATAGTTCGTCCCATCGAAAAACGGTGGTTTGCCCACGCCGCGATCCATGTCGCCTTCTGTGGATCTGGAACCGGATAAGGTGGAAGATCCTTAACCTGCTCGGATACCAATTGAAGGACCGAGAATGCAATAGCAAGGCGACCAGAGGGGGGTGAATGGGAGCTCAAAAATTTCTCTCGAAACCTTGGCCTTTGTCCCACAAATCAACCCCAATAGCTTCGATCAAAACCGTGATGCTCATGACTCTTGGAAGAGGGTGGATGATCCCTAGGATCACAGCGGAGCACCACAAAGTGATAGCAAACCAATCGGCAAAAACACCGGAACAAGTTCGACCCTCAAAAACCAAATCCTGAACGTAGATGGAGGGCTACGTCGAGAAATCCCCAAATACCGATGCTAACAAGTAGCAAAGATACCTAGAGAGGTTTCTTGGTCAACTCTAGGGCGAAACGAGAACTCCGGAAACCAACCGAGGAAGCCGGGAGAGCAAACGCACTAAACCGGAGGCTTCAGCCGATTCCCGGACTGTCCGGACTTGAAGTCCCGGACTGTCCGCCCCTACTGCGGACTGTCCGCGAGGGGTTGGCGGACTGTCCACCGGCCAAACACCAGAAACAACAAGGCTGCTGAACAGTCCCTAGACGTTCCCGGACTGTCCGTGAGTCCCAACGGTGGACTATCCGCGGTTCAAAAATCACTTGCCCAACAGCGCGGAGTCAGGCCACTGGTCTGACCGACCCCGACACACGGACTTTCTGCGGTAGCAGTGGCGGACTGTCTGCGGATGAACAGAGACGACGATTTTGGTCGCCCCTCACACGAATCCTCCCAAATCCGAATCAATACTCAATCCCACGTTCCCAAACTTGGAGAAGATGATCACAAGGTAGTTAGGAGACTATCCCCAAGAAATCATCCGCTCAAATCAACACAAACATCGGAAATCGAAAGGGGAGGAGTATGAACGAAAAAGCGCCACAAAAATGAAATCAACCCAATCTACTTGTTCGTGAGGAGTTAGATGAATTCCTTTGGTGGAAATGATCTCCTCACTATAAAGAACAAGTTGATTCAAACGGATTTCGCATAGACGCAGTAGAGAGGGAGATCGAGTGATGGGAAAATCGCGGAGAAACAAAGAACACGAAGAACACGAACAAAACACGAATCAAGTCATCGATCTGCAACCATGTGGCTACCACACGCTACAACAGTGAGATTACGGTCTCACTTCATCAAAATCTCCAGTACACAGAGGTATGGTTCTCTGCGGATCTCAGTTGCTACAATAGGGGATTGGGAGAGCAGGAAAACCTAGAAGGCAAAGAGCAAATGGCTGAGATAGAATCGGAGGAGGGTGTCTCCCTCTACTTATCTTGATTCTAATTCCTACTCTACCCCTCTCTAATTACAGAGCGAACTAGCTAAACCCTAGGGTTATTCTGGACCAACTCGAAGATGCTGGTGATCCGACGGCCACGCCAGCACAACTGGTAGCGTTGCCTCAACGCAACCTCACCGATTGCCGCCACGTGCCGCCACCGCTCCGCTCGTCCTTTTCCCGGACTTCGCCCCCGGTTTTGAGGCCCAAACCGGGAAACCAGCCTTCACGATCAACCCTCGGTTTTGAGGCCCAAACCAGGAAACCAGCCGTCCATCGCCTGAATTTTGTGGCCCAAACTCAGAAACCCACAGCGCCTAGGTTTTGAGGCCCAAACCTGGAAACCGTCCTTAGCCCGAGTTTTGTGGCCCAAACTCGGAAACCATCAGCACCCAGGTTTTGAGGCCCAAACCTGGAAACCGTCCACTTGGTGGTTTTTCTGTGGCTCAACCACCAAACCGAGCCATCAAGGGGATGCACCGCCCGTGCACCCCATCCACCGAAATGTGTCCCCATGTCCTCGACCCAAGCAACACCATGCCCGCAAGTCTTCGCTCGTCGCTGTCCTAGGCTGTCAGCCACCACAGCTGATCCTCGGGCCACCGGTCCCTCAGTCCAAGCCTCACGTCCGCCCTTCGCCACTCTCGGTCCATCGGCACGTCACATCTCTACTTGACCTTCACCTTGCCTTTGATCACTGTATCCGTGCTCGACACCTGCACAACACAAGCCAAAGAACATGCACATTATCCCAGTTGACAATCACTCATCACTCAGAGACTCGGCATACACCCATGTATCCGCATAACCAAATGGTGAAGAATGATGTGAGGCTCCCCGAATGAGAACTCTAAGGGCCTATTTATAGTGCTAGGAATCTAGGGGGTACTTATAGAGTGAAGGGGAGGTCGGTTAGGGTTTAGGGGTGGCGCCCGCCACTAAACCCTGGCGCCCGCCACACCTCTGTCGTCCATTGCAACCGCCATTCATCCAACGGTCTTCACTTGCTCCCCTAAGTCGGTTTGAGGGTCGGTTAGGGTTTTAGACAGGGATTTCCACGTGTCCAAAGCCCACTATCCAGGTGATACTCCTCTTAGCCCTTGGATCAAACTGTCTTAGTGTGCAATGGCCAGGATTTGAGCTTGAGCTGACTCCCACAGATCAATGACATGGCCTGGGCCACTTTGGGCAAGATGGCCCTGGCGACCACCAGTAATAGGTGGCGGCTGCCACCCTACTCAGGTCCAAATGGGCCAGAGTGGCTTGGCCTTGCTCCTGGTACACTTGTTTGGCCCAAATTCCATCATTTCCTGCATTAAGATAAGAAACTATGCACATGTGGAAATAGGTTAGTTATAAACCAAATCTTCTACTTTTTATGTTATTTTACCTTGGTTTTGGGTGAAATGTTGATAGTGAAATGATGTTTTAAGCACCATCAACACTCATAGTGGTACCTCACCGCTCTCATAGGGGGTTGTTGGTACTCACGGTATTGGGTGTGGATCCCTTGGTTCTTTTGTGGCATGAGCTCCTCATGGATTGGTGGCATAGTGTCTAGTTTGTTCCTGAGGTGGTTTGGTTTTGGAGCCCATGTCTGTTTTTTGGGTGGAGCCCTTGGAGGTTCTGCAAACACTCCATCCTTGGTGTTCGGCTTGAGAGGCTCTTTGGGTGGAATCTTGGTTAGTTTGGGAGTAGTGATGGAGTTGGGCTTCTCACTCGGCTTAAGACCACTAAACTCTCCAACCTTCCCAAAAGATGTAGCACTCTCAACACCCTGAGCAAAACCAACACCAGGACCTCCAGCAACACGTTTGAATTGTGCAATCATCATCCCAAGCTACGGCTCACCACTAGACACCCATGACAAGATGTTCTGAAGGTATCTGTTTTCTTGCTCGGTTTGCATCTTGTCATGCTTCACATTCGCAATCTCCATCTCCAAACCCTCACACAAAGCGCATCTAGACACACAAGTGCTATCCGAGTTGGCCTTCTCAAGAGACACAATCTTGGCATTCTTCGCTGCCAACTCGGATTGCAAGCCTGCATAAGACTTGCACGCACCCAGCAACACGGGCCTAGCCCTAAGCTCGTCCACCTCTCCAACCAAAGCAACATACTTCCCCCCTCAAAGTGAGAAGGTCAGTCATGTGCTTGGAGCACATCTCACACTCATCCTCCTCAGTCATGACAACGGTGGACTTGACAGACTCAAGCTCCTTCACCGCGTCCTCCCACTTCTGCCTAAACTCCTTCCTCTCTCTAGCAGCATGCCTAATCAGTTTATCTTGACTAAGGAGGGCGGCAGTGAGTTTATCGATCTCAGCAGAAAGCTCGTCGAGGGTCTGTGATACCTGGGAGGTGTTGTCATTGTCGTCGTCGTTCTGAGGGATCTCTTCCAGCTCGCTGTTGACCTCATCGCCGAGGGCCATGATGCAGAAGCCCTCATTGTCGGCAAAGAAATAGAGGCCGTTCAGCTCGTCCTCGATCGTCTTCTTCTTCTCAGACTCGTCGTCGCTTGATGCAACGGAGTCGTCATCCGAGTCATCAACGTCGCTGAGCGTGGCAAAGAAAGCACGCTGCTCAGCCTGGGCCTTCTCCAAGTACTTCTTCTTGATGTACTCCTTGTTGAAGCCACCCTTCCGCTTGTGCTTGGCGGGGATGTACTTCTCCTTCTGCTTTCCGGAGTCATACTTGTGCCCATGATCGCCCTTCCCAAAAGCTTGCTTGTTCTTCTTGGGGTAGTTGGCGATGAAGTGGTCGGGATCGCCGCACTCGTAGCATCCAGCTCATCCTCCTCCGCGGCGATGGTTCATGCGGTTGTTGTGGAACCGCAAAAACCGGTTGGCTAGCAGAGCCAACTCGTCGTCTCCCATGAACTCCAGCTACTCCTCTGTGACAAAAAGAAGAGAAGAAAGTGCAAAGCCTCCAGAGGGTTTAGCAGAAGAACCAGAAAGCAAAGCCATCGACCGGCCAGAAGAATTCTCATAAGAAGCCCTTGCCATGGCATCAATCTCACTGGACTTGAGCTTACTAAAGAGCTCGTTGCAAGTGAGAGTCTCATAGTTAGGAGATTTGATAATTGCCTGAACCTTGGAATCCCACACCGACCGATCAAGAGTATGGAGTAGCTTGAGATCTCTCTCATGATCATCGAAAGGCAACAGCTCCTTGTTAGCCCTCATCCTATTGACAATCACCTAAAAGCGAGCGAATAAACTTTCTATGCTCTCGCCAGGCATGTGTCCAAAGTTCTCATACTCTCTCTTGTGCGACTCGTAGAGATGGGTTTTGACTTGAGTAGTTCCCTCATGAAAACGCATGAGAGTAGCCCAAATCTCCCGAGCCGTAGCGAGGTGAGAAACACGATCAAACTTAGACATGCTCAAACAGGAGAAAAGAGCATTACGGGCTCGGCTATTGGCATCGTGCTCATCGATCTGATGTTGAGTCACACGAGCAGCCAAGACCATGTAATCTGCAGAGTTGCAAATATCCCAAATAAAAGCACCCATACTCTGAAGATAGGCCGACATGCGTATCTTCCAATACGCATAGTTCGTCCCATCAAAAAATGGCGCTTTGCCCACGCCGTGATCCATGTCGCCTTCTATGGAATGTTGAGGCCTCTGTCCCAGAAAATCAACCCCAAGAGCAAAGCCGAGACGCGTGATGTCCACGACCCAGAGACTGGGTGGATGTTCCCTAGGAACACAGCGGGGCACCACAAAAACTTTCTCACCCAAGTCCACGCAAGTCAACTTGTGACCTGATGGACTTTGGGCAACCTCAACCTCCCCTGAGCAACGAGAGCTGGATTCAAGCTATTTCGCAAAGCGGGAAGCACGATTTCTATAGAGCACGGATGCCGGAAATCCAATGCAAAAGCCCACAGCCAAATTTGAAGTCGAGTGAACAAACTGCAGACAAAACAGTGCAGAACTCAGTGCATCGGATGCTGGCCAGTGTCCGATGTGATCCTAGCGGACGCGTCCGATGTAAATCAGGCCGAAACAAAACCTTACTATGTAGCCATCGGGCACATCTACAGTGACAGCTCAGCGTCCGATGCTAAGGCCTCAGAGCGTCCAATGCTAACACACCTGCTACGTCCAATGCAAAAAGAGTGTTTCCAAAAGCTCACTGCATGACCATCGGACGCTTCACTGTAGCGTCTGATGCCCCTTTAAAAGCACAGAATCTAACACATGGCAATGGTGCGTCCGATGTGATGAACACATCGTCCGATGCCCTCGTGTTCAGCATCTGATGCCCCCAAGACAACACAGTTCTTCCGCGGATTCAACCCGATCTCCTCCGAATCAAAAGCTCTAAAGCTTAGACTTGGTATGAGGAGTTCCTAGGGTGTTAGTGAGCTACTCCTAAGAGATCATGGCTCGAACCTAACTCCTAATCGGTGAATCTAAAGAATTGGAGGCAAATGAGAGAAAACGGATCCAAATGCAAAAACAAACGGATCTACTTGTACGTGAGGATTGAGTTGAATTCCTTCGGTGGAAACGATCCCCTCACGACAAAGAACAAGTTGAATCAAACGGTTTTCCAAACAGATCAACGTAGAGGGAGATCAACCAACGGGATAATCGAGTCAAAAAGCAAAATGCGAAGAACCACTCAAGAACACAAATCACAAACTTGATTTCCAGCCGAAAATCGTCCCCACGAGGAGACAACGAGAATCCGGTCTTGTTTCCGCAAAATCCAAATACACAGAGGTATGATAAAGCCGTCCTTGCGGATCTCAGTAGCTACAACAGGGATTGGGAAGCAAGAAACCCTAGAATGAAAATAGCAATGGCTGAGAGATAGTCTGGAGGGAGGGGTGGCCTCTCCTTATATAGCCTAATACAATTATTCCCCTTCTACCCTTACAGCTAATGAGTGAGCAGGCTAAGCCTAAGTGTATTCCTGACCAACTTGAGGTTGATGTTGATCCGACGGCCACGCCCGCACATTAGGTAGCTTCGCCTCGATGCGACCAAACCGGATGCCGCCACATACCACCACTGCGCCCTTGTCCTTTTCATGGGCCTCCTCCGGTTTTGAGGCCGAAACCGGGAAACCTGGGCCAGCCCCTGGTTTTGAGGCCGAAACCGGGAAACCTGTCGTCCGTCGCCTGAGTTTTGTGGCCCAAACTCAGAAACATGCCAGCGCCCAAGTTTTGAGGCCCAAACCTAGAAACCGTCCTCAGCCCGAGTTTTCTGGCCCAAACTCAGAAACCAGCCGCACCCAGGTTTTGAGGCCCAAACCTGGAAACCGTTCACTCGGTGGTTTTTCTGTGGCTCAACCACTAAACCAATGCCGTAGAGGGATGCACCACCCGTGCACCCCGTCCACCCGCAAGTCTTCACCTGTCGCTGTCCCAGGCTATCATCCACCACGACCGATCCTCAGGCCACCGGTCCGTCAGTCCAAGCCTCACGTCCGCCCTTCACCGCTCTAGGTCCATTGGCACGACACGTCTCTACTTGACCTTCACCTTGCCTTCGATCACCGTCTCTGTGCTCGACACCTGCACAACACAAGCCAAAGAACATGCGCATCATACTAGTTGGCAATCACTCATCATCTCAAGATCCGGCATACACTCATGTATCCGCACTTTTTGATGATGAGGAAGATGGAGCTGAACAGATAGATGATCCATATCTTCTTCCACCTGCTGTTCCTTTGAGATCGACTTCGACCACGACTACTCACGGCCCCGACCCATCTTCTTCCACTACATGGCTGCCAGTCGATCCAGTCTCTCAGGGTTTTCCAATGATACCTGAGGGGGCACCAGCTACTATTGAGGGGGGGGGGTCACAACAGCCAGGGAGGCACCACGACACATTCAACGTCAACACCCTCCTCAACAGATGATCGGCAACATCAACGAACACGTTACTCGGTCTAGGTCACAACAAATCTCTCACTTTGCTCATTCTGCATTTGTTGCTGATTTTGAACCTCAAGATGTTGGACATGCTTTTTCTGATCCGGATTGGGTTAATGCCATGCATGAGGAGTTAGAAAACTTTGAGAGAAATCGGGTTTGGGTTCTAGTTCCTCCTCATCCTGAGTGTAATCCTATTGGGACAAAATGATTTTTCAAAAACAAACAAGGAGAGGATGGCCACGTTCTGAGAAACAAGGCCAGACTTGTAGCCTAGGGGTATAGTCAGAAGGAGGGGATAGACTATGAGGAGACTTTTGCTCCTGTAGCCTGTTTGGAGGCAATTAGGATACTCTTGGCTTTTGCTGCATCCGAAGGGTTCAAACTTTTTCAAATGGATGTCAAGAGTGCCTTTCTAAACGGCTACATAGAAGAAGAGGTGTTTGTAAAACAACTCCCCGGTTTTGAAAATCCCAAGTTTCCAAACCATGTTTTTAAACTTCACAGAGCTTTGTATGGTTTGAAACAAGCCCCTAGAGCCTGGTATGATAGGTTGAAGACCTTTTTGCTTGCTTAGGGTTTTAAAATGGGATGTGTGGATAAAACTCTTTTTCTATAAAAAAGGCAATGACACTCTCTTGGTTCAGATTTACGTGGATGATATCATTTTTGGTGGTTCTTCTCATGCTTTGGTTGCCAAGTTTGCAGATACTATGAGCAGGGAATTTGAGATGAGCATGATGGGTGAGTTGACTTTCTTTCTTGGGTTGCAAATCATGCAATCCCGAGAAGGAATGTTCGTGCACCAGGGCAAGTACACGAAGGACATAGTGAAGAAGTTCGATATGGGTGAGGCCAAGCCTCTTCCAACACCCATGTCGACCACGACGGCCCTGGATGCGGACGAGGAGGGAGAAGCCACGGACCAGAAGGAGTACCAGAGTATGATCGGATCGCTGCTGTACCTGATGGCGCCACGCCCGGACATTCAGTTCGCGGTGTGTCTTTGCGCACGATTTCAGTCATCGCCGTGCACCTCTCACCGTCAGGCGGTCAAGCACATTATGAGGTACGTTCGTTTCACACCTGAGTTTTGCCTTTGGTATTCTGATTCTTCTACCATCTCTCTTTGCGGTTACTCTGATGCTGATTTTGCTGGTTGCCGAATTGTTCGCAAGTCCACTTCTAGGACTTGTCAGTTTTTGGGCTCCTCTCTCATTTCTTGGTCTTCTCGCAAGCAGTCTAGTGTCGCCCAGTCTACCACGGAGGCTGAGTATGTTGCTGCGGCTAGCTGCTGTTCCCAGTTGTTGTGGATGATGGCCACTTTGCGTGATTTTGGTCTGAGTTTTTCTCGAGTACCTTTGCTTTGTGATAGTACGAGTGCGATTAGCATTGCTAAGAACCCCGTACTTCATTCTAAGACCAAACACATATATGTGCGCTTTCATTTTCTGCGAGACCATTACGAGAAGAATGATATCGACCTTAGACATGTTGATACTCATCATCAGTTGGCCGATATTTTTACCAAGCCTTTGGACCAATCAACCTTTGCTAGGTTGAGAGGTGAGCTTCCTGTGTGTTTCCCATTTTAGATGTGGGATCACTTTGTTGTATCATATGATGTACAGAGTAGTTTCTTTCATAGCTTTTCTGCATTTGCATATGTATCATTCTTGCATCTCGAGCTTCAACTATATTCTGTCTAGTGTGATACTATGCTCTGTTCTCACATGCCTGTATGATACTTAGTTTATGCAGTTTAAGCTCCTTATGATCATGTAACTTAACTTGATGAGCTAAGTATGATTTTGCAATGATGAACTTGTTTAACAACTATCAAATTATAAAAATAGTTCACCATTTATTTTGGCAACAAGTATGAGTAGATCATGTATATCTTGAGCTTTCTTTGCTATACTAGGTTGCTATGTCTCTAGCTTGGAGTTTAAATCATTTCCATTGTATATACTCTGAAATGTTTAAATGATAAAAATCTGAAATCCAAGCTATGAGATAAAAGATCGAGGTGGGATTGCACTACAACACCTCACTATATCGAGATTGCTTCCCTTTTGGGATGAACTTGAGCAGTGTTGTGTATGACCGAAACCACTGCCTTAAGCTTCTGATAGTCTTTTGACATAGGCTTCGTTTGGTTGAAAAGTAAGGCTTTGTGGTGTTTTCAACCCCTCGCAGTCACTTGACATGTATAACTATTTTATAAATTGCTCAATTCAAATGAAATGAGTTGTATATGGCTTGCTGATTTGACACTTGCTTTGAGGCAGTTCACTAGTGTAGCTTTGTTTAGCTCTAGTTGATGACATGTCTTTTTTCATACTAGATGTTATTTCCATGGTGAGCTTGATCTTGTGTTGAAAGAACAAATCTAAAACTGTTGTGTCCTTCTTGTTGAGCTATATGATTGTTGACACTTACTACCGTCGCCACCAAAGTTGCCCTTGGCAGCGGCACTAGTGATGCTAAGGTATGTTATCAGAACACTAGAGATAAGTCTGCAAGCACACAGATTAGATACCGCACATCACCGGATGTAGACCCAGTTATATATCGAACCCAAAGGAATGGGGTGATTGTCTTAAGTCTATTGCTTAAATCCTGAGCACTAGCAAAAGCGAGAATATAAAAGATAAAGGGGAACACTAGGGTTTCCAGCTCTAACCTCAGGAAGCTATGCGATTATTATTCTACTGTGGATTACGTTGGGAGACCACATCCAGAGTATGGCGATTCCCATGTAATATACTCCTACTAGCCCTATAGACGGGAGGTGGACTATGGAAGATTCAACAGGCCTATAAGAGTCACACCCGCGAGCTACCACCGATCCGGAATATAGGGTACACTATGCAAGTAATCGAGTCTAAGCACCACGCTTACACGATGACAACTCTAATTCTAGAGCGACTAGATAAGAGTACTCTAATTAGAATTAGTACTTTAATTAGAGATGCAAGCCAGAAGAATAGTAAGAACAAGAACGCTTACTGATAATTAGAAGTTGAAGACCAAAGATTATCCTAATCCAAGCTCTTGACAAACTTGAATCTGCAGGTACAAGCTGAAGAAGTAGATCCGACAGGCCGGAGCTCCTTCTAATCTCCCTCTAATACCTCTCTCTCTCTCTTCTAATCCTACAAAAGACTAGATCTATTCCCTAATTAGAGGGCTACTAATCTTCTAATTGCTAGATGGCTCTAATCCTCTCTCGATGGATATGACTGGAGTTTCTATCTTGGATCTGATCTGAATGAGGATTGCTTTAGGGAGGGGGGGTTTGAGGTTTCTTATATAGCCCTGGAGGATGAACCGTGACCTTTCGATCAAACCGACCTTGAACAACGGTTGAGATACGTTGAGGAGGTCGATTAGGGCACGCTCACGAAGATGGGCCTCGAAGGACCCTGGCCCAGACCGGCCGGCCAAGTGGTGGGGCCAGCTGGCCCCACCTGGCAGCCGCCAGGCGCCGTCTTCACCGAGTTGTCTTCTGGAAGCCTTCTGGTTGCCCTAGCGCGACTTTCAATCTTGTTGCGCAATCCATCGTGTTGGAGAAGGAATCTATCTATTTCCATCTGCTGGAAATCACCCTGGAGAACTAGAATTCACTATAGCTGTTGGATCTGTCAGTTTAGCCCTTATATTATGTCGCTTGGTGATCACTCTAGATTGCTTCTAGAAGCTTCCAACTTGTAACAATTGAGGACTCTTCCATCGGGACTCCAATTGTGGTAAACCATATGTCTGTTTCGATTGTCTCGATGAGCTCTTCGCAATGGTGTGCTCTGATTCATCACTTGGGTTACTTTTATGTAGTGAAATGTTGGTATTCCTGCAAAACAAGTGAGAACGACACAACTCGTGGAACTCATTAGAATCAAACTCTATTCCTAGGTTGATGGTCACATTTATTCTCTTTTAGGTGGCTTATTGATGGTATAAGATACGAGTTAGTGACCGTCAACAAGCTCCCCCACACAAGCCGGCTGAGGGATCATACCTTGTTTGGATATTATGATCGCGAGATCCGTCTCGCCATGGCTATGATGCCGAATGTAACACGACCCTTGATAGTGTATCTTGTGGTCGCAAGTACACCTTGCCATGACCATGGAGCTACGCTCTTTTGCTTCTTTGTGCACAAACTCTTGTATGCTTGTACCCGTTGACCACTGCATGTCTTGATTCTCGCGGTGACAATCGCACCGCTATGAATCTAGAAATGACTTAGTGCCAGAGCATCTCGGTCGGGTACCCTACGAATAGTTTGCGCATTTGCATCTTACATTGTGCACTTCATCCAATACCCCGCCTTCTACCATGATGAGTGCGTTGGAAAGAATGAACCTTTGACTTATATATTTGTACTCTTGCTATTCCTATTGTTAGCAAAGCTATGGTCTATGTTGTATCTCAGGATCCCGCGCGTTGACTCGATCGACCACCTAAACACATTTCTTTAGAGATGTGCCTTAGAACATGGCATAGATGTGTTGAGCTAACCCCATTCTTCCAAGTATAAGTGAGTAACCCTGAGTCTCGACTCCTAATGTATTGTGTTGTGTGGATCGAGAGGGTTATAGATCTCCAATCCTTTTGCGCTACCGCTTTTGCCATAGCGGGAAAGCCAAAGTACCTTGGAGTGAAGTCACAATGGTGTTAATCGTTCTTTTGATCAAATGACCTTTGGGATAAGGCCACAAGAGCCGAACCCCATCGTTCTTTATTTCGTTAGGCCCGTCCTCTGATTTTCGCCCTATTTAAATGATGAGCAAATCGAAGGATGAGAGCCATGGTGTTTGCTAAGGATAGACCTTGGTTTGAACCCTATCCCATAAAGCCGTATTAGCTTGGCCATGACTTAAACGAGCAAACCACCACCTTATTCCTAGCTCGAGGAAATCGGACAACCGCCGAGAGGGCTAAACCTTGTGTATATTAGTGTCTCGTTGGTATTAATGGATCTTCCTACGTCTTGTTGTCTTTTCAATTATGGTGTGAGTGTTCTCTTGCCTTGTGTGTCGTTTCATGGAGTAGCATACGATTGGACCAAGAGAGCATGGACGACAACAAGGACTACGAGATGGAGACAACTCAGGAGGAGACGACCTCGCTGATGGAACACCAACGGGAAATAATTAACCACGACTACGACTACTTCGCAGGTGTCATGGCAACACCCTTTTTTTAGAGAATCCTATTAGAAATTGCAAATATGTAGACTTGCTAGCGCTTTATATTTATTCCTTTCCTAGTATATTGATGCATGACACTACCCAAGCCATTATTACCTGATTGCAACCCACTCTACCACAACACCCTACTTTGCGCATTCGCTCAGTCATTCCTGCATACTCCCCTACTTGCTTGCATGTTTCAACATTATATTATTTAACTCCACTTTGTATTATATCTGAGATGTGATATGGATGGTGAACCCTTGGGAATGGTTTGGCGGGTGATGCCAGACTTGGTGATTGATGAGCGTGCCGCGTGTGTGACTTGGGTGTGTGGAGGGTGAGGGTTGTGTCGACCGAGCCAGAATATACGACGAGCCTGGTGCAAGTCTTGCCGTGGGGCAGATCTGGATGCCCCTGTGGTGGTGAAACCTATGGCGGGTTAAGTCGTGACATGAGGTGGATCTGGGTGTGAGCCGTTGGTGGAGCCCGGGTCAGGAGCGTGCTATGGTGGCACGGATAACGAAAACCTTTGAGAAGACATTCCGGCTTAGTCACCCTAGGTGGAGCGGGAACCTGACCATGGGGAATACCTTTACATGCCACTCGCTCCTTATGGACGGGGACGGTTGGACTACCTGGTAGAGCAATGCCACTACTGCTAGGCGAGAGAGTGCGAGGAAGGTACGGCCATGGGAGTCCCACAGCCTTCTGAGACGATCACAGCCCCCACTTCGGGACTTCGGGGAACGAACGTGACTACACAGACTTAGCCATCCCAGACGGACTTGGGATGATTCCAAGGCTGAGTGGTAGGGTGGCATTACTCTAGGCTGGCAAGCGACCGATATCCACATAGGCACACCTAGGGTGCCGATGATGGCGATCTTGTGGATATTGTAGAACCTCTACAAAGTGTATGGTTGATCGATCGATATGTTAGCCAATTCGTTGGCTGCGGACCTTTTCCCTGACCAGCTTTCTGATGTAGCGAGAGTTCTCTTTTCTCCCCTGGTATGTGAGTGCCGGCCGTGAACCTGGTGTGAGGTTGCGGGGCGTTGAGACAAGGCTGGGAGGGAGCTGGCCTCTGTCGACTGAGCGGTTGAGTGCGTGAGATGAGGTGATGGTGTGGTGATGTTTGGGATGGATATGGATATGGATATGGTGCATGGATGTGGATGTGTGTGTATGGGTATGTGTTCAAACTTGATAAATATTATTATATTGATTACTGCTCATGCGCTAGGATGCAAATCCACAGCCAAATCTTAGGATCGCCAGATCCCTTGTTTTATCTTTTCCAATAAAGCTCATCGGTGTTGACCATGGCCTGCACACATTTGGCGGTGTGCAGATTTCGTGCTTCAGAGGTACTGACTCTAAAAGGATTAGGAGGTTTTGTGCCTATGCTCAAGTTTGGTTCGGAGGATCCGGTTGATGCTGCGCTACAACTCTGAAGATGCCCATGAAGGAGGAGCCTTCACTCAATTGACTTCCGCTAAAATAAACTCTGTAATAGGTGATACCCCTATGATGTAATGCTTATCACTATGTAATATTGCGATGTATGACTGTGATATCGGTTGATATATGATAATATGATAAGATCAGTTCCTGGTTTAACTCATTCTATGGATTTTCCCTTCGTGGAAAATTGAGGATGTTTCAAATTCTTCGGTCGATCTTTCATTTATTGGTTAGGTCCTTCCGCCACACTTGTTCCTGTTATACCTTTATGCACAACATGTGGAGACAAGACACATATCCAAACAAAAGTAGAGAGAGTAGATGACTAAAACAAAACTTTATTGATAACTTATAAGGCACTTTATTACACAAGCAAGCAAAATAACTAAACGATTGAAATTAAACGAACTAAACACTCTGTAAAGAAACTTTAAGACTCTTAACTCTAACACTTGTGCCTTATCATAATACTATTAATAATAACTCTCTCATTCTAATTGAGGTGATCAGCTACGGTTCATGATATGATGTTTACATGAGACTTTAAACTGCTTTGCTTAATCTCATGTCTATCCATTCTCCTAACCAGGCTGTCACAAATCTTTGTCACAGAGGCTAGGTCTTGCTTAAGCTGAGTGTTAGCTTTGGCAAGGGTATCCACCTGCTTACTGACTCTAATGTAGTCATCGATGAGGTTGTCCACCTGCTCCTCCAACTTCGTCATGGGTTCTCTCTTGCATTTAGGCTAGGAAGAAGAGGCTTCGGATAGGGATTTCTCCTTACGAGGCACCACCTGGACCTGTCCGGGGTCAGCTCGAACTCCAGTAATGGCGCAGTGAGATGTGGATGCGTACTACATACAAGTTACATCTCCAATCTTGTTCGTCTTCAACCCCGTGAGCTGTTCATTGGGTCCTAGGGGCAGAAGATTGACTTCCTTGGAGACACAGAACTTCTTGACCTCTCCTTGACATGATCCTCCCTCCATGGCTTGGGCGTAGAAGGATTGGTGTTGAGGCTCCTTGCCCTTAAGCGGCATCGTGGCTAGAGGTGTTGGCTCGTCAATGGGCACGATCTCCTTCTCGGGCACAACGGCGATGTCTTTCTTAGGAGCGACAACGAGAGTCATCGACTCATCAGAAGGAAGAGGCTCATTGAGGTTGATCCCGCGATTGCCGGCCATTGGAACAAGGAGAGCTTGAACTGCTGCTTGAGATGAGAATAGATCGGATGGTATGACTCTGGGCTAGCAGGGGTATAGTTTTATAGTCCTGGATCAACTAGTACGAGGCTAATCTATGCTCTGAGGTTCTCGTAATGAAATACATCGGGAAGTTACGTAAAAGGAATAAGGGAGGCTTTAGAAAGGAAAGGGAAGCGACGGGACCTGATCAGACAACTGCAGTGACACTAATGGCGACCAGAGGGGGGGTGAATGGGAGCCTCAAATTTCTTCTCGAGAAATCAATGGCCCTTGTCCCAGAGAGTCACCCCAAAAGCGAGACAAGACTCGGTAGTGTCCACAACCCTAGATGTAGGGTGGATGCTTTCAAGAAGCACAGCGGGACACTACACGAACTCAAAAGAGCCTCGGAGTAAATGCAAAACTGCAGTGACCAATCCTAGGAGAAAAACCAAAAGGAGTACCACACAGTGTCCAAAAATTGTGCAATTTGAACCACAGGTACTAGACACACCTAGGAAGGTCTCCCAAAAATTGCAGCTCAAAACTCCAAAGTTTAAATACCGGACATGTCCGGGATTCACACCGTACACGTCTGGTATTTACTGCCCAGACCAGTTTAGGGAGAAAAATCCAAAACCCTATCAAACGGTGTCCAAAAATTATGACATTTTAACCAGAGCTAGTAGACACCTAAGGGAAGATCTCCACAAAACTTCAGCTCAAAATTCCAAAGTTTGAATACCGGACACGTCCGGGTTTCATACCAGACATGTCTGGTATCCACGCTGCAGCTTCAGTGAATTTTGATTTTGAAGCCAAAACTCAACCAAATCAACTCCAAAAAATCTGAAATTTTGCAGAGGAGTCCACAACAAGGTTGATGAGCTATCTCTAAAAGAATATGGCTCAAACCTAAATATGGATTGCAGAATCGAAGAAAATCGAAGAATGGCCAAGGGAGAAAGAACTCGATCCAAACACAAAAACCGACCGATCTGCTAGCTCGTGAGGTTAGGGATAGATTCCTTCGGTGAAAAGAGGCGCCTCACGATCTAGAACAAGTTGGTTGAAGCGGAATCGAAAACCACCTCTCAGATAGGGAGAACGAGGCAAATCTCCGGGAGGGGAAAAAAGGAAACGCGAAGAACACGAACACAAAACACGATTCGATTCAATTTCAGCCGAAATTCCTCCACACGAGGAGACAACGAGAATACGGTCTCGTTTCCTCAAAAGATCCAAATACACAGAGGTATGATTCCCGTCTCTACGGATCACAGGCAGCGAGGTATGATAGAGACCTAAGCGAGGGCTAGAGAGAATGAGCTCAGGAAACAAATGCTGCAAGGATAGAGAGATAGGAGGGGCGCCTCTCTTATTTATAGCCTAAGTACAATAGTCCCCTTGTACCCCTAGATACAAGAGCGAAGCGGCCAACCCTAGGGGTATCCCGATCCAACTCTGCTGATTGTCGATCCGACGGCCACGCGCCTTCCTCACCCTTAGCTTCGCCTCAACGCAAGCCTCAGGATGCCGCCACGTGCCGCCCTGTCGACCATCGCGCCTTGCTCGTGGATAGCTGCGCCGCCGCGCCAGCCTCTCCACGCCGCCACGCGTCGACCGTCCTTTTTGCGGACCTCCCCTCGGTTTTGAGGCCGAAACCGGGAAACCTGGGCCTTCCCCCGGTTTTGAGGCCAAAACTGGGAAACCTGTCCTCCGGCTGAGTTTTGTGGCCCAAACTCCGAAACCCGCGCGCCCAGGTTTTGAGGCCCAAACCTGGAAACCGTCCATGCCGAGTTCTGAGGCCCAAACTCGGAAACCCGCCACCCCGAGTTTTGAGGCCCAAACTCGGAAACCGTCGAGGGTAGCTTTTTGAGGCTCAACTACCGAACCCGCGCCGAAGACGGGATGTGGTTCGCACACCCCGAGTTCCAGCACCGATGCCGGAGCATGTCCAGCCTCCACGCCGAGCACAGTGCATTCGCCTTCCTTCTTGGCCTTCACCGCTCCCGGTCCATCGGTGCGGCACGTCTCTACTTGACCTTCACCTCACCTTCGACCATTGTATCTGAGCTCCACACCTGCACATCAACACAGCCAAGAGACATGTTGCCCGTTGACCGATCACTCATCACTCAGGAAGGGAACCACAAGGGCACATATCAACCTTGTGTTCGCAATCTCCCCCTTGATGAGTGCATCGTCAACTCATAGTAACCGTAATAAAAAATAAAAAAGAAAGCAGAATTAGGTAGAAGGAGAAAACTCACTCGAGATGTCCAAAAGCCAAGAGAAAGGCTAAAAACGAACAAATCGAGATAAGCAAAGCTTGGTCCCCAAAGACATGGGCAACGGTTTGACACAACCAAGCAACAGATCGGAGGAACAACTCATCCAAGAGCAAAACTCGATCAAAATCAGAGCATAAAGACTTGGTTCCCAAAGACATGGGCAATGGCTCGACGCAACCAAGTCAAGATCAAGCTAGTCCTCAAGAAGAGGCAGAAAGGGCTCAACACCACTAGCTGAAAGCTCGATACCAAATGAAGACTGCATAAAGACAACTACCGCTAGTCCCTCAATATAGAGGCACAGAGGCTCAACACAACTAGCAGTAAGCTCGATACCAATCCAGAAGCACCAAATCATGGTGAAAACAGCTAGTCCCTCAAGACAGAGGCACAGAGGCTCGACACAACTAGCTGAAATAAACTGACTCTGAGCAAAGTAGAAAAGCTCCCCCTCACTCAAAGAACTCCCCCTCAGCAAGTGAAGCATAAACAAATTGACACCACATCAAGACACTCTCCCCCTTGGAAAAATTCTCCCCCTTGTGGGCAATTTGCAATCAAAAGAGAATGGAAAAGAGCTCCATTAAGCGAAACGAAGCTAGGTTGTGCCTATCGGAGTCAAGCAAATGCACATGAGTCAAAAATGCATGTTAGCAACTTTAGGTATATACTCGATAGAGTGAAAGAATGCTCTAAAGAGTGCTGATCTGACTACAAAGCAACAAGCAAAAGTGCTAGCAAGGGCTCAAACTGATCACAGAATACGAAATGTGAATGCACAAGCCAAGTGAGCAGTTTTAAGCCGTTCAGAAAAGGTTTTCACCATCAAAATAGCGCTGAACATGTATAGACAGGAAGTCAAACAAGTGCTAAACATGTATACAAGGTGAACTACCCCTAGCACAGTTCAATCATCATCCTATAGAGTGAAGCATAGACTTGTGTTTTTAGATTTTATCGGAGATATTTGCAGCGGTTATTACACAAGTTCAAATTCAGCATGTGATTGCAAGAGGTTGAAAGCTTGTCATTGCCTAACTTTTCAACCGTGCTAAGCCTATGCATATGCAATCAGAAGCTTAAAGCATCGGTTTCGGTCTTACACTACACGGCTCAAGTTTAACTCAATGTGCAATGAGAAACAGTCTCGATACTGTGATGTGCTGACAAAGCAATCCCATCTCGATCTTTTCAATTCACTAAAACTTGGTTCATTTTAAGCAGAATATGAACAATCCAAGCAAGTGAAAGACTCAGAACTAGAGACATAGAAACCTAGCATATATGAAATAGCACAAGTAACCTCAACACATTCTACACATGCTAGTTGCTAATCTCAATGGTGAACATGTATCAAATTTTAAGTTCATTAAGCATGTTCATCATTCTGAAAAAATAGCTTAGCTCACAATATGTATCAGTGATCAAAGAGAGCCTAAGCTATAAGCATCATCATATATCATCGAAGCATACACTGAATAGAGCATAAATTCATTCTAAGGAATATAGACATGAAGCTCAAAGATGCAAGATGTATAGATGATGAAGTGCATGCAGAAAACAGAATCGGAGTAAAACAAAACTAAACAGACTCAAGACCCAAAACAAAAAGGTCAGTCTATGATACATTAACAAAATGCTTCCCCCATCTAAAAGGGGAAACACACACCAAGCTCACCTCTCAACCTAGCAAAAGTTGAGAGATCCAAAGGCTTGATGAAAATATCCACAACTTGGTTATGTGTGTCTACATGCCTAAGATCAATGTCGCCTTTCTCGTAGTGATCATGAAGAAAGTGAAAGCGAACATCGATGTGTTTGGTCTTGGAGTGAAGAACAGGGTTCTTTGCTACACTAATGGCAGAAGTGCTGTCGCAAAGCAAAGGGACTCGACTGAAAACTAGACCATAATCATGCAATGTAGCAACCATCCATAAAAGCTGCGAAGCACAAGAAGCAGCGGCAACATACTCGGCTTCCGTAGTAGACTGGGCTACGTTCGACTGTTTGCGAGAAGACCACAAAACCAGTGAAGAGCCAAGAAACTGACAAGTCCCAGAAGTAGACTTGCGCCAAAGCCGACAGCAGGCAAAATCCGCATCGGAGTAACCACAAAGCGAAAGAGTCGAAGAAGAAGAGTACCAAAGTTCGAACTCAGGAGTGTATCAGAGGTACCTCATGATGCGCTTGACTGCTTGCTGTTGATGGTCTTTAAACACCCGTTTTACCATCAACAATTGACCCTAAAGTCCACCAAAAAGGCATGAAATGTAGTCAAATAGGTTTCAAACTAACCAAATTCCACATGTCCATAGATTTTTATTTGAATGCAGGAATTTGGACCAAATTTGGACATTTGAACCACCAGAGGCCAAACCCACTCAGCAGGGCCCAATTGGGCCTTAGGGGGGTGGCGCCCGCCACCCCTAGGTGGCGCCCGCCACTAGGGTTTGGCCCAGAATACCCCCTGCCATGTCACTGATCCATGTGACTACCCCAAGGCCAAATCTTGGCCCTTGGTCACTAGGTCGGTTTGATCGAAGGGCTACGGAGGGGAGTGGCGTGGATCATGACCTAAGTCGGTTGCTAGGACATGCAACCGACCTCCAAACCACCTTGGACAACCACCTAGAGGCCGTAGGATCAGTGATGACGCATCCAACGGCCAGTGGACTGGCGGCCGCTAGTAGGGGGTGGCGCCCGCCACCTGACCTAACCCTAGGTCGGTTGGCTGCCCCTATAAGTACCCCCTCACTCCTCAAGACTATAAATACCCCCCTGGTGGCACCACTTCATTCGTACCATCTAGTACCCACACACCAAGAAGCAAGAGAAGCAAGTGAGAGTTAGGTTAGAAGCTCAGAGAGCTTAGGCAAGTAGGTTAGCTAGTAGAGAGAGTATAGCTCTAGTGCTGTAACACCTCTGGTGTTTAATCTGTAATTAACCTGACATGTCATCATCATTAGTCATAATCATTCTTGTCATGCATTAATGTTTGTCTAGTGGTTGCTTGCCTTTACCTTTTCCTAAAATGTATTTTGTGTGTAGTGATCCCTTTTTCTAAAAACCCTAAAAGCCCAAATCTTCCTATAAGGGCAAAATGGTAATTTCAACTCTGTGCCTAGTCTTGTGTAATTCTTGTTCAATTTGATGTCTTGAAGTTTTGTTGTGTTATTCAAAAATCAAAATCAGAAATCAGATTTCAAATTCCTTTTGAAAAACCCTAATTTCCAGACCCTGGCTTTTACCCCTCTTTTAATAATTTAAAAACTATTCAAAATTTGGACTTGGTCCAAAAAGCAAAGTTGTAGATCTTGTCAAGAGGAACAACTTTGGTTTTTACAGATTTTCATGTTTCAATAAAAAATTAAAGTAATTTTGAATTTATTAAAATCCCAAAAGTGTCCCCTTTTCAAATTTCAAATGTGATTCAAAAACTTTTTGGATTTTGAAAATGTTCATATTTACAAAGTTGTAGACCTCCTTTTTCTGCACAACTTTGGTGTTTTGAGTTTTTGTTGCTCAGTTCAAATTTTGGGAGTAATTTGCAAAATACTGAAATCCTTTCTAAGTCAAACCCTAGACCTAGCCCTGTTCATCTTCAACCTAGAACTAGGAGGGGGGTCCCGGCCGTGGCCGAGCCGCCGGCGCTGCGCGCGCCACGCGTCTGGCCGCTCCTCGCCTGCCACCAGTCTGCCGCCGCTGACCCCGTGCTCATTCCGCACCCGCACGCGAGCGCTGACCCTCTCTCCCGTCCCCCACTGCTCCCACCACGTCGCCGCCGCGTGGCCGTCGCCGGCGAACGCACACCCGGTCCCTGCGCGCACGCCCGTCCTTCCGCCAGCGTGCAATCGATTGCGCACGCTTCGGCCAAGCTTATCCGCCTGCACGCGACGCTCATCCGTCCCCGCGCACGGCTATAAAAGGGACAGCCGGCCGGCAGAGTTCCTCATCCCCTCCGCCACCTTGGCCAGGCCAGTCCAGAGCCTCCACCGCCCCACCAGCTAGGTCAGAAGCTCCGCCGTGTCCTCGCGAAGCTTTTCCCCTTCTCAATTTCACCCCTCCGTCCTTCCTTTAACCGGCGCAGGCAGTTCTTCCCAAACTCCGGCGAAACACCGGTGAGCACGGGATTGAGAAATACTCTCTCCCCGGCCGTGATCTTTCCTCCCCGACCCCTGCTTCATCTTCCTCATCTTGGTGCGCTCTTAACCCGCTCCTGGTGACCGTGTCTGGTGTACAGGGTCGCCGGCACGCCGCTCGCCGCCGAGAGAGCTCCGCCGAAACACCGCCACGTCGAGCTCCCTCCTTCGACCCTTGTTCCGTCCCGCCGAGCCCTGCCTCCGGCCCGTGGTAAGCACTCGAAGCCCCCGGTCTCTGCTCCCACTCCGCTTCGCCCGAGCCAGGCCTCGAGCAAGCACTCGCTCGAGCCAGGCCTCGAGCAGACACGTACCCTCGCCACTTCGTCGAGCCCAGCCTCGGAGCAGACTCACACACCCTCACCGCTTCGCCCGAGCCTAGCCTCGAGCGGACTCACGCACCCTCAGCTTCGCCGAGCCTAGCCTCGAGCAAGCATGCACCCTCCGCTTCGCCCGAGCCTCCCGGCCAGGCCTCGGACGAAACGATCGTTTTCCGTCTCGCCCGAGCCTCCCGGCCAGGCCTCGGACGAAACGATCAGTTTCCGTCTCGCCCGAGCCTCCCGGCCAGGCCTCCGACGGCCGATTGTTTCCGCTTCGCCCGAGCCCTGCGAGGGAGGAGCACAGTGCTCTTTTCCTTTTTGGAAGTTGTGAATAGTGTTCCTTTTTCATCTTTTTGTGTGATTTTCTGTGTTGCTCCAAAAATTCTGAAAATTTGATGGTAGACTCTTTATACCATGTAGTATTTTAGAAAAATATGAAACTTGGACTTTGTGCAAAAATTTGAAAATGAAAAATCTCCCTTTTAATTAAGAAATGAATGGTTTTAGATTTTTAGAAAAACATGTGTAGCTCCAAAAATCATGAGATAAATTTTTATGTGCTAGTTATGTCATGCTTAGTCTCTGGTAGATTTTTGAGGCCTTTTGGAGTAACTTCATAAAATGACCTTTTTATATAATTAGGAAAAAAATAAAAAAATCAAGTAGAGTTCATGTTGTATGCCCTGTGTTGCATTGTTCATGCTAGCATACTCATGTGCATACATCATTGCATCCGTATAGTGACCGAAGGAGAAGGAATCAAAGTCGAGGCAGCCGCTGACGAACCTACCCCTGAGGCTACCCCGAGCTCCGACACCTGCACTGCCGACCCCGAGTCTGTCCTTTTTGCTCTTCAAGGCAAGCCCCGGTGCATTTAACCCCTTTCCTTGAATTTATAAAATGATTTCCGTAAATGCTTTTGAGTTAAATTATTGCATTAGGTTTATAGGAGTTGTGTGCTATCCTAATTGATGCACTATCCACCTTGACCACTGATACACCCGATACCTGCTTTTCAAAAGTATTTGAAAAATGCTTAGCAATGCTTATTGAATTAGACTTTGCAATAAAATGCCAATTTCAAAAGTGTGATCATTGAAAGAATCCTTACGAGAATTTGGCTTTACTTCCCGTTCGATGACTGCTTGCCTGGCTAGCATGTGGTCATTGTCGAGAAGAGGTTGTCTGCGCGTACGGTGCCGTCATGTTATAGTCCGGGACTCAACAGTTGACACCGACCGGGACAGGGTTGAAAAACCGACAGGACCTGTACTCTTGGGTTAGAGTCCCGAGGTGCTTGTTGCTGACGGAAAAACTTTAGGGACCATCCGTATGGGGGCCTGCTGGTCAAGACTTGTAACTATTCACATACATCGGAAAGCTCTGGCTCCGAGGAATCCTTTATTGGACCGACAACCGCGCACTGGGAGTGGAGAGATGGCGGAAGTAGCATGTACCCACGTGGTCATCGTACCTGGATAGGAGTGGTGTACTATACTTCCGGGTGGCGTAGGACCGGGCCCAATCTTGGAGGAATCGTGGTAGACGAGTTGGCATATGCAAGCTTGGGTGCTACATATGCAGTGTGGATAGGGATCCTCAGCTGAGTATTATTTATCCGGATTAACGTTGCTCCTCGGTTATGGAGACTTGGTCACTGACTGTCAACGGAGAGTGGTTCTCAACTAGGAATGTTTTGAAATGTAAAATGAATCAGGAACGATGAAGAATTGAGGAATACTGAATCTTTCCAAAATAAAATAAGGTTTACAAAATGCTTTTCTGCAAAATACCTGATCTTGCTTAAGCCTTACCTTGACTACCCTAAGCCTCTCATTCCTGAGTCTTCTCCCTTTTCTTTAGTCGGGTAAGTCTTGTTGAGTACCCCAGTACTCAGGGTTTGTTACCCATGCTGCAGGTATGACTGAGACCCCGATGTGTCTTGCGCCCTGCTGCATGACCATCGTCCAGGAAGAGGCCGATGAGGCCGAAGAATAGTTGTGCACCCTCGGGCTGGGTGATTATCAGTATCTTTATTTTGTTGTACTCCGCTACGTTGCCTTTGTCTATTTCTATTATCAGAACTTGGTTTGTAATAACTGCACCTTAATTTCTATTTGGAACCCTGCTTTGTAAAACTAATGTTATTCAAGTCTTCCGCTCTTTATTCCGATGTTATTTGTAAAAGTATGCAATGCTGTAACCGAATTGTGAGATGATCCTGCAGACATTGGGCACTGATGTAGCCCGGTGGCGAACAGGTCTTAATCACATGGAACATGGGTTCGGCTGTCAGAGGTTGACAGGGACACGTGGGCCATGAGATTAGGGCCGTTCCGTCACGGAGTGGTATCGGAGCATCTCACTTTAACGTTGCAGTGTTCGTTTTTGCGAAAACTTCAAAAGACCTTTTGAGTCCAAACAAACTAAACTTGACTATTTTGAGTCCAAATTGCTTCTCTCATCTTGTCTCTCATATGGCAACACTAGCTAGTGGAACAACATGTTTTAAGCCCTATGTACCTTATTTATTTATTGCATTGCTTTGTTCCGTAGGAACAATTCATGCATCACGTCATAATCACTTAAGTTAACTTCCTCTCTAAGTTCGTTGGGGTAGTATGCCTTTACCTGTTCTTGCTAGCCTTTCTCATCCATCTTCTCTTATCCAGACATGGCTCGCATCAAGCTGACCGCCCGCAAGTCGACTGGACCGCATGGTGTGCCACGCCACCAGCTGGCACCACGCGCTGAGGAGGAGACTGGAGAATCTTCCAACAGTCGTCGCTTTCCCCGCCGCAGCCGTAAGAACCTGAAGGAGGAGATCAAGAATTTGAAGGCTGAGTTGAAGAACTTGGAGCATGACTTCTACCACTCACGCCTGGAGTTTTATGAGGCACGAGCTTCCCTGGAGCAGGCCAACCGGAACACGGTTCGCGCTATCGAGCAGCGCAATGATGCTTGGATCCGCGAGGACGTCAGCAGAGCCGAGCTCCACGGACTGCAGCAGTACACAGCTCAGATTGAACAGTTCAATGATATGCTTCATGAGGAAGTGCTTCAGCTGTATGATCAACTCCACCCCTTGGTACCCCCGGTTATGGAAGACCCTGACGACGGAGTAGTGGAAGAACCCGATGTGGAACAAGAGCCAGACGTGGACGAAGAAATTGAACCTGCTGAGGACGTCCACGCTGAAGACGAGGACGAGGAGGAAGAGCCTAAGCTCATCCTCGAAGAAGACGACGGCGACGACATGATCATCTTCGATGAGGATTAGGCTCGTCGTTAGGAGATGGAGATCCCGTGTGTCTGTACCACCTGCTTACCTAAAACCTTAGTCTAGGTTTGGGAGCGTTAGTCTATCTTTTGTTAAGTCAGTCTGTATCTTTCTTTTCGTACCTTTTCTCCTTATCAGTCAGTCGCTATCTGTCAGTCATCTTTATCAATCTATCAGTCTTTGTATCAGAAGAAGCTATCAGTCTGTTGATTTCAGAACCCTATCTATGAATGCTAAGTTCCAAGTTGCTTAACAGATGCCTGTGAACACTCGCACTGGAGCTGGAGGTTCTGATGATGCCAACCTTCCAAACCCTTTACCTGTTCCTGCTACGCTAGCAGATGCCATTGCAGCCTTGGCAGCCGCTGCTAACCTAATGGCTCAAAATCAGGGGCAGCAGAACAATGGTCACCGTGGTCGCCATAACATCAACAACGAGACCACATATGTGGATTTCACTGAAACCTGTCCACCGGTATTCACCAAGGCCGATGAACCCCTTGAAGCTGATGATTGGCTCCGCACTATGGAGCAGAAGTTCGGTCTTCTCCGCTGTACCGACAACCAGAAGCCCCGGTTCGCTTCCCAGCAGCTTCGTGGTCCAGCAAGCGCTTGGTATGCCAACCTGTTGGCTGCCCAGCCAGAAGGTCATCAGTTGACCTGGGAAGAGTTCCGCACCGCTTTCCGTGCACATCATATCCCTTCCGGATTGATGAAGATGAAGCTTGATCAGTTTCTGGCACTGCAGCAGAAGGACTCCTCAGTGATGCAGTACGTGGGTCAGTTCAACCATCTTAGCCAGTATGCCTCAGAGTATGTCAACACAGATGAAAAGAAGAGGGATTGTTTCCTTAGAGGTCTGCATCCTAAGATCCGCAGAAGTCTGTCCAATAACCTGACCGGTTCGTATCATGATGCCGTTGATCGTGCTGTTGCATATGAAGAAAGCAACCGTCAGTATCAAGAGGAAAAGAAGAAGAAGAAAGTAGGATCCAGCAGTTTCTCTGGCGGTCACAAGCGCCAGAGGATCATATACCACCCCAGTCACCACCAAAATCGCCTACCTTACCCCAACCAGCAAGTGGTCGTCCGTACCGCGGCCACCACCCATAATGCCAACTAGCAGAGTGCCACACAGCCGAACGCCCCAGGTGTTCGTATCACCACTCCACAAACAGCCTACAACCATCCCTGCTACAACTGCGGCCAGCTTGGTCACTGGTCTCGTGAGTGCCCAAAGCCCAAGAGGTATGCCCAGAATACTCAGAAGAATCCTGGAGGATCTCAGCAGCAGCAGCAGCACCGTGTCCAGCAGCAGCATGTTCAGAAAGGCAAAGTTGTCAAGAAGCACGGGCAAGTCTACTACACCACTGTCGGCGACATCCCAGAAGGAGAGCCCGTCATGATCGGTAGGTTTCCCGTTGCCAATCATCCTGCAGTCGTGTTGTTTGATTCTGGTGCATCGCATTCCTTCATCAGTCGTACATTTGTCTCTAAGCATGAGATATCAATCGGGGAGTTGAAAGAAAGTTTCTGTATATTTTCGCCTGGAGGGCGTATAAGTACTAAGGAAGTGGTTCGCAATATACCGGTGATGTTGGGGAAACACATATTTCCTACCACCATGATAGTGCTATGTGATCAGGAGATAGATGTCATTCTAGGCATGAATTGGATGTGCCAGTATAAGGCTATGATTGACATCCTGAATAGGGTTGTGAGAGTGGACATTCCCAACAGTACCTCCAAACTCCTTCTCCAACTCCCAATGCCTCAAAAACCAGCGCCACACTTTTGAATACCACCTATGTTCTGGAAACCAGAGACATCCCCGTGGTCTGTGAATTCCCTGATGTTTTTCCAGAGGACTTACCTGGTCTGCCTCCTGACCGTGATGTTGAGTTTGCCATAGAGCTAAAGCCTGGGACTGCTCCTATATCTCGCAGAGCTTATCGAATGCCTCCCAGAGAGTTGGCGGAGCTGAAAACTCAGTTACAAGATTTGTTGGACAAGGGCTTCATTCGCCCAAGCTCGTCTCCTTGGGGCTGTCCTGCAATCTTTGTAAAGAAGAAAGACAAGAGTCTCAGGCTATGTGTTGATTATCGCCCACTTAATGAAGTCACCATCAAAAATAAATATCCCTTGCCTCGTATTGATCTTCTCTTTGACCAGTTAGCTGGAGCCAAAGTATTCTCCAAGATCGATCTCACATCTGGCTACCACCAAATAAAGATACGTCTTGAAGATATTCCTAAAACAGCTTTCGCCACCAGATACGGCCTATATGAGTACTTGGTCATGTCCTTCGGTTTGACCAATGCCCCTGCTCATTTCATGTACCTCATGAACTCTGTGTTCATGCCAGAGCTTGATAAATTCGTGGTCGTGTTCATTGACGACATCCTTGTCTACTCAAAAACCCCTGAAGATCATGTCGAACATCTTCGTATCGTTCTATCCCGTCTCAGAGATCATTAGCTTTATGCCAAGTTCAGTAAATGTGAGTTCTAGTTAGATCAGATACAGTTTCTTGGTCATGTCCTATCCGTTGAAGGTGTGTCAGTTGACCCTGGTAAAGTGGCAGACATTCTGGATTGGAAGCCACCTACCACTGTTCATCAAGTCCGCAGCTTTATGGGAATGGCTGGATATTATCGTCGATTCATTCCGGATTTCTCCAGAATCGCCAAGCCTATCACTGAGTTAGTAAAGAATTTTGTGAAGTTTGTCTGGTCACCAGCCTGTGAGCAAGCCTTTCAAACTCTGAAGAAACTGTTAACTACATCACCAGTGCTAGCCCAGCCGAACATTGAAAAGCCCTTTGATGTCTTCTGTGATGCATCTGGTACTGGTTTGGGCTGTGTTTTGATGCAAGAAGGTCGAGTGATCGCATATGCCTCCCGACAGCTTAAGCGACATGAAGAGAATTATCCAACCCATGATCTTGAGTTAGCAGCAGTGGTGCATTCCTTAAAGATCTGACGTCATTATCTGTTGGGCAGTACCTGTAATGTGTACACTGATCACAAAAGCCTGAAGTATATCTTCACTCAAGAGGAACTGAATATGAGGCAGAGAAGATGGCTTGAGTTAATTAAGGACTATGATCTTGAAGTGCATTACCATCCGGGTAAGGCGAATGTGGTTGCCGATGCGCTCAGTCGCAAGTCATATTGCAATTGTCTGATGATGAAACCCTATGATTCTTCTTTGTGTTATGAGCTGGAAGAGTTGAATATTGAAATGATTCCACAAGGAACTCTGAATAATATCAGAATAGAAACCCCTATCAGAGAGCAGATCATCGCTGCACAAAAAGATAACCCTGGAATCAAGCACATCATCGAAAAGGTCCAATCCGGAAAGGCTGATTGTTTCATGATTGATGATGCAGGAGTAGTATGGTTTAAGAATCGGTTAGTAGTTCCTAAAGTGCCTGAGTTAAGAAAGTTAATCCTTGATGAAGCACACTTGACTAGATTCTCCATCCACCCCGGCAGCAACAAAATGTACCAGGATTTGAAGCAGAAATTCTGGTGGACAAAGATGAAGATTGAGATCGCCCGGTATGTCGCTCAGTGTGATACCTGCCAGAAAGTCAAAGCCGTGCACATGAGGCCCGGAGGAGAATTGCAACCTTTACCTGTACCTGCTTGGAAATGGGACGATATCAGTATGGATTTTATCAATGGGCTACCAAAGACACCAAAAGGTTTTGATTCCATCTGGGTGATCGTGGATCGCCTCACTAAGCAAGCTCATTTCCTGCCAGTCAAAACTAGCTACACCGTCCCCACATATGCCACTTTGTACAAAAACCACATAGTGAAACTCTATGGCATACCCAAGACCATTGTCTCTGATCGTGGTACTCAGTTTGTCGCAAAGTTCTGGAAAGCGTTCCATACCTCACTTGGAACCAAGCTCTTGCATAGTACGGCATATCATCCGCAAACAGATGGACAAACTGAGCGAGTCAACCAAGTGCTAGAGGATATGTTGAGAGCCTGCGTGCTCACCTTCGCAGATACTTGGGATAACTGTTTGCCCTTGGCAGAATTCTCGTATAATAACAGTTATCAAGAGAGCATCAAAATGGCACCCTTTGAAGCACTGTACGGTCGCCGTTGTCGTACACCTCTCAGTTGGTCGGAACCTGGAGAAAGGGAATTCTTTGGAGTTGACCTAGTAAAAGATATGGAAGAAAAAGTCAAGCAAATACAAGAGAATATGAAGATTGCGCAGTCTCGACAGAAGAGCTATGCTGACAAGAGACGTTGACCTCTGAAGTTCCAGATCGGGGATTATGCGTACCTGAAGGTCTCACCCACCAAAGGAGTTACTCGTTTTGGAGTCAAGGGGAAGTTAGCACCACGCTATATTGGTCCCTTTGAAATTTTGGAACGCTGTGGCAAGGTAGCTTACAAACTAAGATTGCCCGATCATCTTTCCGCCGTCCATAATGTGTTTCACGTCTCCCAACTCAAGAAGTGTCTCCGAGTACCCGAACACGTGGTGGAAGTTGAAGGTGTTGAATTAGAACCCGATCTGTCATACTCTGAATATCCAGTTCGTGTGTTGGATTACAAGGACCGTGTTACCCGGAGGACTACCACAAGATGGTACAAGGTCCAGTGGAACCAACACTCTGAAGAAGAAGCCACTTGGGAATCCGAAGACTTCTTAGCAAAGAGCTATCCCGACTTTCTCGATACTCTGTAGATATAAGGTTTTACCCTTGTCCTTCTTAAGACGCAGAATCTCGGGGCGAGATTTCTTTTAGGGGGGAAGGTTGTAACACCTCTGGTGTTTAATCTGTAATTAACCTGACATGTCATCATCATTAGTCATAATCATTCTTGTCATGCATTAATGTTTGTCTAGTGGTTGCTTGCCTTTACCTTTTCCTAAAAGGTATTTTGTGTGTAGTGATCCCTTTTTCTAAAAACCCTAAAAGCCCAAATCTTCCTATAAGGGCAAAATGGTAATTTCAACTCTGTGCCTAGTCTTGTGTAATTCTTGTTCAATTTGATGTCTTGAAGTTTTGTTGTGTTATTCAAAAATCAAAATCAAAAATCAGATTTCAAATTCCTTTTGAAAAACCCTAATTTCCAGACCCTGTCTTTTACCCCTCTTTTAATAATTTAAAAACTATTCAAAATTTGGACTTGGTCCAAAAAGCAAAGTTGTAGATCTTGTCAAGAGGAACAACTTTGGTTTTTACAGATTTTCAAGTTTCAATAAAAAATTAAAAGTAATTTTGAATTTATTAAAATCCCAAAAGTGTCCCCTTTTCAAATTTCAAATGTGATTCAAAAACTTTTTGGATTTTGAAAATGTTCACATTGAAAAAGTTGTAGATCTCCTTTTTCTGCACAACTTTGGTGTTTTGAGTTTTTGTTGCTCAATTCAAATTTTGGGAGTAATTTGCAAAATACTGAAATCCTTTCTAAGTCAAACCCTAGACCTAGCCCTGTTCATCTTCAACCTAGAACTAGGAGGGGGGTCCCCGGCCGTGGCCGAGCCGCCAGCGCTGCGCGCGCCACACGTCTGGCCGCTCCTCGCCTGCCACCAGTCTGCCGCCGCTGACCCCGTGCTCATTCCGCACCCGCACGCGAGCGCTGACCCTCTCTCCCGTCCCCCACTACTCCCAGCACGTCGCCGCCCCGTGGCCGTCGCCGGCGAACGCACACCCGGTCCCTGCGCGCACGCCCGTCCTTCTGCCAGCGTGCAATCGATTGCGCACGCTTCGGCCAAGCTTATCCGCCTGCACGCGACGCTCATCCGTCCCCGCGCACGGCTATAAAAGGGACAGCCGGCCGGCAGAGCTCCTCATCCCCTCCGCCACCGTGGCCAGGTCAGTCCAGAGCCTCCGCCGCTCCACCACCTAGCTCAGAAGCTCCGCCGTGTCCTCGCGAAGCTTTTCCCCTTCTCAATTTCACCCCTCCGTCCTTCCTTTAACCGGCGCAGGCAGTTCTTCCCAAACTCCGGCGAAACACCGGTGAGCACGGGATTGAGAAATACTCTCTCCCCGGCCGTGATCTTTCCTCCCCGACCCCTGCTTCATCTTCCTCATCTTGGTGCGCTCTTAACCCGCTCTTGGTGACCGTGTCTGGTGTACAGGGTCGCCGGCACGCCGCTCGTCGCCGAGAGAGCTCCGCCGAAACACTGCCACGTCGAGCTCCCTCCTTCGACCCTTGTTCCGTCCCGCCGAGCCCTGCCTCCGACCCGTGGTAAGCACTCGAAGCCCCCGGTCTCTGCTTCCACTCCGCTTCGCCCGAGCCAGGCCTCGAGCAAGCACTCGCTCGAGCCAGGCCTCGAGCAGACACGTACCCTCGCCACTTCGCCGAGCCCAGCCTCGGAGCAGACTCACACACCCTCACCGCTTCGCCCGAGCCTAGCCTCGAGCGGACTCACGCAACCTCAGCTTCGCCGAGCCTAGCCTCGAGCAAGCATGCACCCTCCGCTTCGCCCGAGCCTCCCGGCCAGGCCTCAGACGAAACGATCGTTTTCCGTCTCGCCCGAGCCGCCTCCCGGCCAGGCCTCGGACGAAACGATCGATTTCCGTCTCGCCCGAGCCTCCCGGCCAGGCCTCGGACGGCCGATTGTTTCCGCTTCGCCCGAGCCCTGCGAGGGAGGAGCACAGTGCTCTTTTCCTTTTTGGAAGTTGTGAATAGTGTTCCTTTTTCATATTTTTGTGTGATTTTCTGTGTTGCTTTAAAAATTCTGAAAATTTGATGGTAGACTCTTTATACCATGTAGTATTTTATAAAAATATGAAACTTGGACTTTGTGCAAAAATTTGAAAATGAAAAATCTCCCTTTTAATTAAGAAATGAATGGTTTTAGATTTTTAGAAAAACATGTGTAGCTCCAAAAATCATGAGATAAATTTTTATGTGCTAGTTATGTCATGCTTAGTCTCTGGTAGATTTTTGAGGCCTTTTGGAGTAACTTCATAAAATGACCTTTTTATATAATTAGGAAAAAAATAAAAAAAATCAAGTAGAGTTCATGTTGTATGCCCTGTGTTGCATTGTTCATGCTAGCATACTCATGTGCATACATCATTGCATCCGTATAGTGACCGAAGGAGAAGGAATCAAAGTCGAGGCAGCCGCTGACGAACCTACCCCTGAGGCTACCCCGAGCTCCGACACCTGCACTGCCGACCCCGAGTCTGTCCTTTTTGCTCTTGAAGGCAAGCCCCGGTGCAATTAACCCCTTTCCTTGAATTTATAAAATGATTTCCTTAAATGCTTTTGAGTTAAATTATTGCTTTAGGTTTATAGGAGTTGTGTGCTATCCTAATTGATGCACTATCCACCTTGACCACTGATACACCCGATACCTGCTTTTCAAAAGTATTTGAAAAATGCTTAGCAATGCTTATTGAATTAGACTTTGCAATAAAATGTCAATTTCAAAAGTGTGATCACTGAAAGAATCCTTACGAGAATTTGGCTTTACTTCCCGTTCGATGACTGCTTGCCTGGCTAGCATGTGGTCATTGTCGAGAAGAGGTTGTCTGCGCGTACGGTGCCGTCATGTTGTAGTCCGGGACTCAACAGTTGACACCGACCGGGACAGGGTTGAAAAACCGACAGGACCTGTACTCTTGGGTTAGAGTCCCGAGGTGCTTGTTGCTGACGGAAAAACTTTAGGGACCATCCGTATGGGGGCCTGCTGGTCAAGACTTGTAACTATTCACATACTTCGGAAAGCTCTGGCTCCGAGGAATCCTTTATTGGACCGACAACCGCGCACTGGGAGTGGAGAGATGGCGGAAGTAGCATGTACCCACGTGGTCGTCGTACCTGGATAGGAGTGGTGTACTATACTTCCGGGTGGCGTAGGACCGGGCCCAATCTTGGAGGAATCGTGGTAGACGAGTTGGCATATGCAAGCTTGGGTGCTACATATGCAGTGTGGAAAGGGATCCTCAGCTGAGTATTATTTATCCGGATTAACGTTGCTCCTCGGTTATGGAGACTTGGTCACTGACTGTCAACGGAGAGTGGTTCTCAACTAGGAATGTTTTGAAATGTAAAATGAATCAGGAACGATGAAGAATTGAGGAATACTGAATCTTTCCAAAATAAAATAAGGTTTACAAAATGCTTTTCTGCAAAATACCTGAACTTGCTTAAGCCTTACCTTGACTACCCTAAGCCTCTCATTCCTGAGTCTTCTCCCTTTTCTTTAGTCGGGTAAGTCTTGTTGAGTACCCCAGTACTCAGGGTTTGTTACCCATGCTGCAGGTATGACTGAGACCCCGATGTGTCTTGCGCCCTGCTGCATGACCATCGTCCAGGAAGAGGCCGATGAGGCCGAAGAATAGTTGTGCACCCTCGGGCTGGGTGATTATCAGTATCTTTATTTTGTTGTACTCCGCTACGTTGCCTTTGTCTATTTCTATTATCAGAACTTGGTTTGTAATAACTGCACCTTAATTTCTATTTGGAACCCTGCTTTGTAAAACTAATGTTATTTAAGTCTTCCGCTCTTTATTCCGATGTTATTTGTAAAAGTATGCAATGCTGTAACCGAATTGTGAGATGATCCTGCGGACATTGGGCACTGATGTAGCCCGGTGGCGAACAGGTCTTAATCACATGGAACATGGGTTCGGCTGTCAGAGGTTGACAGGGACACGTGGGCCATGAGATTAGGGCCGTTCCGTCACAAGTGCCCTCGCTACAGCGCGACTCTTAGTTTAGCACAGCTCAACCTAAGTTCTTGGTAAAAGGTGCGTAGAGCTTGCTAAGAGAGAAGCGGGTGCGAGCGACTGGCATCGGAGGTCGGTTGATTTCCCGACGTCTCTGGTCTGGTTTGCTCTCTTGTATCTCAGGTACATTTATCTTTATCTCAGTATTACTTTAAGCATTACTTTCAGTATTACTTTCAGTATTACTTTATCAAGTACCTTGAGTGTGACCTAGCTATCCTACAGTTCAATTCACTTAGCCATAGTAGTTAATCTCTAGTGAGCTTAGTGATTGATCTTTGCCAATAGGTTGCTTAGTTAGTTTAGTGTTTATCTTATTAAGTCAAGTATTTGCTCTGACGTCCGCAAGGGTGTCTCTATTCAAAGCTAGGGTAGAGATAGTTAGAATATAGTTAAGCGTGGTGCTTAGTTATAGACTTACCTTCAGATACGGCTGGACCCCCGGATAGCTGTGGTAGCAAGCAGGTGGTGACAGCCCTGTGCGCCTTGAATTTCACCACGTAGTTGGCCCAGTTTAACAGTAAGGCTCCTTGTGCTAGCGTTCAACCTATGTAAGTGGTAAAGGCTAGTACGCCTCGATACTTGACAAGATAGGAATAAAACTATACTCAACTTAGTTGCTTTATTGACTTTTGCCTGCCTTGCTTCGTAACTATCTTGCTTCTAGTTATCTTGCTTCGTGGTCATCTAGGGGTAGTTAGTAGTTAGTTAGTTATCCTAATCCCTTTATCCACCTATCCATCCACCTTACCTTAGCCATCCATTTCATCCTTACCTATCCACCCATATATTCTTTCTAGCCTTCCATCCTCTCTTTTCCCTTCTCCCCTTTTCCCTTTTCTCTTTTCTTCGACTCTCATCCCCTCCTTGACTCGACTCATACACCACCCTAGCCTTCCCTTGGGATCAAATAAATCGACACCTGGTACTCCCAGGCGAAGTGCTACTACGATAGTTTTGTGCGCTTGCAGAATCTCCTCTTGGTAGATTGCAATCTCTCTAGCTAGCTCCTACTAGTGTCGGGATTGACAACCCCGCTTGGCATTAGTAGATAGCTGCTTTAGCTTCACTCCTTTAGGTATAGTGATCGGTCTTGCTTCAAGCATTTCTGATGCCATTGCCGGGGATAGACTCCATAGTCTACTCCTAGTAACAACGTTAGCGAGTCCCAACAAGCATTCCTGGGCCGTTACCGGGGATAGTTGCCTAGCTTTATCTTTAGTGAAGCTAAGAACTACCAACACTTGCCTGTGGGAAGTCTGAGGGGACGCCAGAAAGCGAGCGCACAGACACATAGAAAACTGTATGTCTAGCCTCGTTGCCGTCAGGTACAGGAGCGAGCCGATCATGGTCCTGTACTCCTTCTGGTCAACTGCCTCTCTGTCCTGGTCCGCGTCCATCGCAGCAGTCGTCGCCATGGGCGTCGTAAGAGGCTTGGCCTCGCCCATGTTGAACTTCTTCAGAATGTCCTTCGTGTACTTGCCTTGATGCACGAACGTCACGTCTCGGGTTTGCTTGATTTGAAACCCGAGGAAGAAGGTCAACTCACCCATCATACTCATCTCAAACTCCCTGCTCATAGTATCTGCAAACTTGGCAACAAGTGCGTGAGAGGAGCCACCAAAGATGATATCATCCACGTAAATCTAGACTAACAGGGTGTCATTGCCTTGCTTGAGGAGAAACAAAATTTTATCTACCCGTCCCATTTTAAAACCATTGGAGAGCAAAAAGGTTTTCAAACGCTCATACCACGCTCTCAGGGCTTGTTTCAAACCATACAAAGCTTTTGACAATTTAAAGACATGGTTTGGAAACTTGGGATTCTCAAAACCCAGGGGTTGCCTAACATAAACCTCTTCCTCTATATATCCGTTCAAGAAAGCACTCTTGACATCCATCTGGTAAAGCTTAAAACCCTTCGAAGCAGCAAAGGCTAGAAGGATCCTAATGGCTTCTAAATGGGCTACAAGGGCAAAGGTTTCCTCATAATCTATCCCCTCTTTTTGGCAAAAACCCTGGGCTACTAGCCTAGCCTTGTTCCTCACTACCATCCCATCCTCACCCTGTTTGTTTTTGAAAATGCATTTGCTACCTATAGGGTGGCATTCTGGTGGAGGTGGAACTAGGGTCCAAACTTGGTTTCGCTCAAAGTTCTCTAACTCCTCATGCATGGCATTAACCCAATTAGGATCAGAAAGAGCGTGTCCAACATCTTTGGGCTCAAAAGAAGCAACAAATGCAGAATGAGCAAAGTGTGAGATTTCATATGCTCGCGACCGCGTGACTCGCTGGTTGATGCCGCCGATCATCTGCAGCGGGGGTGTGCTTGCTAAACGTTTCGGGGCGCTTGGCTCACCGAAGTAGCCTCCCCCTCGCCAGATGCTGTCGCTCCCTCAGGTGCAGCGGGTGCTCACTGGAGAGGTGGCACTAGAGGACCCCAGGAAGAGGAAGTCGTGGGATCGGGTCCTCGAGCTGAAGTAGTCGTCGCAGGGTCGACAGGGGCAGCCAGTGGAGTTGGCTCGAGATCACCCCAATCGGCATCTTCCTGCTCCTCCTCCACAAAGATGGTCTCTCCCAGCTCCTGTTCTCCTGCAACATCAAAAGCAGAAGAAACACAAGGCATAGTCTCATCGAATGTGACCTCACAGGTCTCCACTATCCGGTTAGTCTCAAGGTTAAGAACTCGATAAGCATGCGAATGTGAAGCATAACCAAGAAACACACCATCAGCAGAGTGAGATTCAAATTTGTCCAAATTGCCTTGCTTCAGGATAAAGCACTTGCACCCAAACACCCGAAAATGAGACACCTTGGGTACCCGTCCAAAACACAACTCATAAGAAGTCTTTTTCATGAAAGCTCGAAGAAAGATGCGATTTGAAACATGGCAAGCGGTGTTGATCGCTTCGGCCCAAAACCGCCTAGGAGTCCTATGCTCATCAAGCATCGTCCTGGCCATCTCAACAAGGGTCCGGTTCTTGCGCTCAACAACACCATTCTGTTGGGGAACATAAGGAGAAGAAAACTGATGCTCGATTCCATGAGAAGAACAGAAAGAGGTAAACTGGGAGTTATCAAACTCAGTACCATTGTCGCTATGAATAGCTCTAATGGTATCAGGGGGAAACTCAGTTTTCAACCTCGAATCAAATCTCGAGCAAAAGAAAAAGCTTCACCTTTAGTCTCCATGAAGAACACCCAAGAATACCTCGAAAAATCATCCACGATCACTAGAACGTACCACTTCCCACCCGCTGAGCAAACCTGAGCTAGACCAACAGTGTCCATGTGTAAAATCTCGCCGGGTTGCTTTGTGATCACCTGATTAACAGGTGGGTGAGAAGCAGTTACCATCTTCCCGTGATGACAAGGATGACAAACAAGGTCCTTCTGAAACATAAGCTTTGGCAATCCTTGGATTAGGCCAAGTGAGATTAGTCTTGCAAGCAAGTCAAAGCTCAAATGACCAAGTCTCCTATGCCACTTCCACAAATCAGAAGAAGGACCAGCCATCAAACATCTAGCAGAGCCGAAAGAGCGAGAAAAATCAGCTCTAAAAACACGACCAAAAGGAACGATCCAACAAACAAGATCTCCCTGAGGGTCTAAAACACGACTCAAACCCTTCTTAAAACGCACCTCAAAATCATCCTCAAGGAGTTGCGAAATAGAAAGCAAATTAAAATGCAAGTTAGAAACCAAAGCAACATCCTTAAGAACGAAGTTCTCATTAAGCTGAATAGCTCCATGAGAAACAACCTTACCTCTACTATTATCCCCGAAAGTGATGTACTCCTTGTGCACCACGGGGTCTAGGCTGGAGAACCATTCTTTCTTTCCGGTCATGTGGCGCGAACACCCGGAATCCATAAGCCACATGTTCTCCAACCGAAGTTCCTGCATCAATAGAAAGGCAGGAAGTGAGCATATGGCACAACACTGGGGTTAGTATACTAAGAAGGATACCAGTGCTGTGTCATAGGCCCAGAAAATGTGTTAGTAGCAACACCAAACTGACCTCGTCCCATGGGTGGATAGCGATCACCACCAAACTGAAAGGGTGGTCCGCTATGGAACGGAAAACCTCCAAACTCACCTATATGTCCCATTTGAGCAAAGCGATCACCACCACTCTGGAAAGGTGGTCCGCTGTAGGACTGTGCAGCAAAATCTCTTACACCTGGCTCACTATCGTATTGAGGACGACTGGAACCGCGATGGGCACGACCACCACCCCGTGGTCTAGCCGCCTGGGGCCTAGCCACCTGAGGGGGTGCACCTCCAGGTCTAGCGCCCTACCTCTGAACTCCCCGACCATGCACACCATGGAGAGGGTGGTGCCTGGCCTGGTTGTTCAGCTCCAACTCCTTCCTAGCGTCTCTCTTCCTCCGAAAGCAAAACTCAGCTAGGTGACCCTCACGGTGACAGTACTCGCACACGAACCTCACCACTCTCTTGGGTTGTTGGTTCCTATGGTTGTGAGGGTTGTGCACTCTAGCCGACTGCTTGCCTCTCGGAAGGGGATCACTAGAGACGTCAGGAAGGGTGTCAAGTGTGTTCCTAAGATGGTTAGGTTTGGGAACCCACACTTGCTTACGAGGTGGAGCCTTGGGAGGTTCATCAAGGATTCCATCCTTGGTGATAGGCTTGGGAGGCTCAGGTGGAGTGATCTTGGTGAGCTTAGGGACAGCTGATGGCTTCTCACTCGGGTTCAGTCCTCTAAACTCACCGATCTTGCCAAAGATACTAGTGCCCTTCCCACCTGAAGCAAAGCCTACTCCCGAGCAATCAGTTCCCCTCTTGAACTGACTGATCATCATGCCCAACTGCGGCTCACTGCATGACACCCAACTCAGGATGAACCGAAGGTATGTGTTTTCCTCCACGGCCTGCATCCTGTCATGTCGACAGTTAGCAATCTCAAGCTCCATCCCCACGCATCGCTCACATGGATAGGACAAGGTGCTAACTGAGCTGGCCTTCAAGGCTTCAACAAGCTTGGCATTAACTCCTGCCAACTTAGTTCGCAAGCTAGGACAAAGCTTGCACGCACCCAGCAAAGAAGGCCTCGCCTTCCCTTCCTCCAGCTCCTTCTTCAAGGAGGGACACTCTTTGCAATCACCCACCAAGTCTAGCCTACTCTTCAGCTCATCATACACCTCAATCAAAGAGGCATACTTGGTTTGTAGGGTGGCAAAGTTTGTCATATGCATCGTGCACTCCCACACTCCTCCTCATCGGTCACCTTCACCTTGGACTTAGCAAACTCAAGCTCCTTAAGCGCCTCATTAATTTTAGCCTTAAACTCGCTGCGCTCTCGGATAGCTCGCTTGAGTTGCTTGTCCTGACCGAGAACTATGTTGACAAGAGAATCACGCTCACCGGTAAGACGATCGACAAGAGAAGATGTTGATACCTCGGAAGCATCGTCATCGTCATTGTCATTGTCGTCGTCGTCGTCAGCGGTGTCGGCGTCCTTTGCCTGGCACTTGTGGTTATCTTCGTCCAAGGCCATGGTGCAGAAGCCCTTGGAGGAGTGGCCGAAGAAGCAGAGTCCATTGAAGCGTTCTTCAGTCTTGTGCTCGGACCCGTCGTCACTGGAGTCGCCGTCGGAGGTCTTCTCGCCGTCGCTGATGGTGGCGAGGAAGGCACGCCGACCGGCGTCGAAAGCCTTCTCCACGTCCTCTCGGCGGTAGCAGCCCTTCTTCTTCTTTCCGGCCTTGTTCTCCGGCTTGCCCTTGCGCCTGGAGTTGCGGTTCTTGCTGGGGAAGCTCTTGTCACGCTTGGGACAGCTCGCGACGAAGTGATCCGGATCTCCACATCCGTAGCAGCCCTCACGTACGCCACCACGCCGGCGATTCAGGCGGTTGTTGTGAAACCGCGAGAACCGGGTGATGATGAGGGCGAGCTCGTCATCGTCCAACGCCTCGACCTGCTCCTCAGTCACTGAAAGCAAAGAAGACAAAGCAAAGAGAGGTGGTGAAGCGTCAGCAGAGAGAATCGATCCACCCTTGCCTGAGACCAAAGACATGGAATGTGAAGATGGGTTCTTTAGCTTGGCCTGAGTCAAGTGATCGATCTCGGTGGACTTGAGCTTGCTGAACAGCTCGTCCACGATGAGGGTGTCATAGGATGGAGACTCTATGATGGTCGACACCTTCACCTCCCATACCCTCCGATCCAGGGCGTATAGCAACTTGAGAGCCCTCTCATGATCGTCATAGGGTAGGTTAGCCCGATTCGCACGCATCTTGTTCACAATCGTTTGGAAATGAGCCAACATGGTGTCAATCGTCTCTCCCTCGAACTAAACAAAGTTCTCATACTCTCGCTTGTAGGTTTTGAAGAGTCTGGTCTTGACCTGAGTGGTCCCCTCGTGATAGCTCTGAAGCTTCACCCAGATCTCTCGTGCCGTCTCAAGCTCAGAGACACGCTTGAACTCAGGAAGGGAGATGTTGGCCAAAAGAGCATTACGAGCCTTGGAGTTGGCCTCATGCTGGTCAATCTGGATTTGTCCCACACGAGCCGCAAGGACTACGTACTCAGCATTCTCACATATCTCCCAGACAGAAGATCCGATGCTGTTGAGATAAGCACGCATCCGAATCTTCCAATAGGGATAGATCATCCCATCGAAATAGGGAGCCTTGCCGTTCCCTCGATCCATGTCGCTCTTAGGATCCGAAACCGATTAAGGTAGTGTAGATCCCTTAACCGGCTCCGATACCAATTGAAGGACCGATATGGCGACCAGAGGGGGGGGGGGGGTGAATGGGAGCCTCAAATTTCTTCTCGAGAAATCAATGGACCTTGTCCCAGGAACTCACCCCAAAAGCGAGACAAGACTCGGTAGTGTCCACGACCATAGATGTAGGGTGGATGCTTTCAAGAAGCACAGCGGGACACTACACGAACTCAAAAGAGCCTCGGAGCAAATGCAAAACTGCAGTGACCAATGCTAGGAGAAAAATCAAAAGGAGTACCACACGGTGTCTAAAAATTGTGAAATTTGAACCACAGATACTAGACACCCCCAGAAATGTCTCCCAAAAATTGCAGCTCAAAACTCCAAAGTATAAATACTGGACACGTCCGGGATTCACACCGGACACGTCTGGTATTTACTGCCCAGACCAGTTTAGGGAGAAAAATCCAAAACCCTATCAAACGGTGTCCAAAAATTATGAAATTTTAACCAGAGCTAGGAGACACCTAAGGGAAGATCTCCACAAAACTTCAGCTCAAAATTCCAAAGTTTGAATACCGGACACGTCCGGGTTTCATACCAGACACGTCTGGTATCCACGCTGCAGCTTCAGTGAATTTTGATTTCGAAGCCAAAACTCAACCAAATCAACTCCGAAAAATCTGAAATTTTGCAGAGGAGTCCACAACAAGGTTGATGAGCTATCTCTAAAATATTATGGCTCAAACCTAAATATGGATTGCAGAATCGAAGAAAATCGAAGAAGAACGGCCAAGGGAGAAAGAACTCGATCCAAACACAAAAACCGACCGATCTGCTAGCTCGTGAGGTTAGGGATGGATTCCTTCGGTGAAAAGAGGCGCTTCATGATCTAGAACAAGTTGGTTCAAGCGGAATCGAAAACCACCTCTCGGATAGGGAGACCGAGGCAAATCTCCGGGAGGGGAAAAAAGGAAACGCGAAGAACACGAACACAAAACACAATTCGATTCAATTTCAGCCGAAATTCCTCCACACGAGGAGACAACGAGAATACGGTCTTGTTTCCTCAAACGATCCAAATACACAGAGGTATGATTCCCGTCTTTGCGGATCACAGGCAGCGAGGTATGATAGAGACCTAAGCGAGGGCTAGAGAGAGAGCTCAGGAAACAAATGCTGCAAGGATAGAGAGAGGGGAGGGGCGCCTCTCTTATTTATAGCCTAAGTACAATAGTCCCCTTCTACCCCTAGATACAAGAGGGAAGCGGCCAACCCTAGGGGTATCCTGGACCAACTCTACTGATTGCCGATCCGACGGCCACGTGCCTCCTCACCCTTAGCTTCACCTCGACGCAAGCCTCAGGATGCCGCCACGTGCCGCCCTGTCAACCATCGCGCCTTCCTCGTGGATAGCTGCGCCGCCGCGCTAGCCTCTCCACGCCGCCACGCGTCGACCGTCCTTTTTTGCGGACCTCCCCCCGGTTTTGAGGCCGAAACCGGGAAACCTGGGCCTTCCCTCGGTTTTGAGGCCCAAACCTGGGAACCATCCATGCCGAGTTTTGAGGCCCAAACTCAGAAACCCGCCACCCCGAGTTTTGAGGCCTAAACTCAGAAACCATCGAGGGTAGCTTTTTGAGGCTCAACTACCGAACCCGCGCCGAAGACGGGATGTGGTTCGCACACCCCGAGTTCCAGCACCGATGCCGAAGCATGTCCAGCCTCCACGCCGAGCACAGTGCATTCGCCTTCCTTCTCGGCCTCCCGCCAAGTGTCACGACGCCATCACCTTCCTCCCGACTCGGCCGATGCACCGCACATCCCGATGTGCTCTTGCTTCCTGATGCTGCGGATACATGGGTGTATGCCGAGTCTCTGAGTGATGAGTGATTTTCAACAGGGATAATGCGCATGTTCTTTGGCTTGTGTTGTGGTGGTGTCAAGCACGGATACAGTGATCAAAGGCAAGTGAAGGTCAAGTAGAGACGTGCCGTGCCGATGGACCGAGAGTGGCGAAGGGCGAACGTGAGGCTTGGACTGAGGGACCGATGGCTCGAGGATCAGCTGTGGTGGCTGGCAGCCTGGGACAGCGACAAGCGAAGACTTGAGGGCACCGTGTTGCTTGGGTCGAGGACCTGGGGACACGTGCCGGTGGACGGGGTGCACGGGCGGTGCATCCCGTCTACGGCTCGGTTTGGTGGTTGAGCCACAGAAAAACCACCGAGTGGACGGTTTCCAGGTTTGGGCCTCAAAACCTGGGCGCTGATGGTTTCCGAGTTTGGGCGACAAAACTCGGGCTGAGGACGGTTTCCAGGTTTGGGCCTCAAAACCTGGGTGTTGCGGGTTTGCTGGGTTTGGGCCACAAAACTCAGGCTATGGACGGTTGGTTTCCTGGTTTGGGCCACAAAATCGGGGGTTGGTCGTGAAGGCTGGTTTCCCGGTTTGGGCCTCAAAACCGGGGGTGAAGTCCGGGAAAAGGACGAGCGGAGCGGTGGCAGCACGTGGCGGCAATCGGTGAGGTTGCGTCGAGGCAACGCTACCAGTTGCGCGGGTGTGGCCGTCGGATCACCAGCATCTTCGAGTTGGTCCAGAATAACCCTAGGGTTTAGCTGGTTCGCTCTGTAATTAGAGAGGGGTAGAGTAGGAATTAGAATTAGGATAAGTAGAGGGAGACACCCTCCTCCCATTCTATCTCAGTCATTTGCTATTTTGCCTTCTAGGTTTTCTTGCTCTCCAACTCCCCTGCTGTAGCGAACTGAGATCCACAGAGAAGAGAACCATACCTCTGTGTTCGTGAGATTTTGAGGAAGTGAGACCGTAATCTCACTGTTGTAGCGTGTGGTAGCCACACGATTGCAATTTCGTGGTTGTGATTCATGTTTTGTTCTTGTTCTTCGCGGGTTGCTTTTCTCCACGTTTTTCCCGTTGGTCGATCTCTCAACTCGGTGCATCTTTTGCAAATCCGTTTGAACCAAGTTGTTCTAGATTGTGACGCACTTCTTTACACCGAAGGAAAATCATCTCTAACCTCACGAGCTAGTAGATCGATCGATTTTCGTTTCGGATCAAGTTTTTCTCCCTTCCCCCGAATTTCTTCGATTCATCGATTTGGAGATAGGTTTGAGCCATGATCTCTTAGAGATAGCTCACTATCTTCCTTGTGACTCATCTCACCAAGTTTGATCCCTATAGGATTTGTTTTGGGTGAGTTTGAGTTGAATCGGTGGACGAACAGAGCTGCGTCAGGGTGACCAGACGCTGAAGTCAGGGTGACCGGACGCACCATCAGAGTCCGGTCGTTGAACTTCGTTCTCTGTTCTTTCTGCGACATGACCGGACACATGATACCGGACGCTCGGGTTTGTCATTGACCGGACTCGTCGGTCTCACTATTCATCTGTTTTGTCTCAGCTGACCGGACGCTCTATTCACGACCGGACGCTTGTCGTCAGTGAGTCCGGTCAGGAACAGAGAGGTTCCATTTTGGATTTCGCTCGACCGGACGCGTCCAGTGGTCAGTGATCGGACGCAGGCAGAGTCCGGTCAGTGCTGTTTCGCGCTGTTACATTCGCGGTTCGTTCGTTCATTGACGGATTTGGTTTCCTTCTTATGCATTGGGTATCTAGGGTTGTATAGTGTCCCGTTGTGCTTCTCGGAGGCATCCACCCTACATCTAGGGTCGTGGACACTTGCAAGCTCTAGGTTTGCTCTTATGGTTGATTCTCGGGACAGTGGCTACGATGTTTCCAAAAGGAAAATTTGAAGCTCCCATTCACCCCCCCTCTGGTCGCTTTCTGGTTGCACTTTCGATCCTTCAGATGCCACGTGCCAGCTACCACATCTGGTCCTCAGGTCTCCCGGTCCATCAGTCCAAGCCTCACGTCCGCCCTTCACCACTCTCGGTCCGTCGGCGCGGCACGTCTCTACTTGACCTTCACCTCACCTTCGACCACTGTCTCTGAGCTCCACACCTGCACATCAACACAACCAAGAGACATGTTGCCCGTTGACCGATCACTCATCACTCAGGAAGGGAACCACAAGGGCACATATCAACCTTGTGTTCGCAACAACAGGCCAGGCCGGCCGGCCTAAGGGTGGGGCCGGCCAGCCCCCCTTCTCTCTGGAAGGTGGCCCGCTTTCTCATGGCTCTCTTTTGTACTTTCCTAAACCCTATTTACTACCTTTTCTGTTATGAAACCTATCGGAGGTGGCGGAGGATCAAATTAATGGAAAGTGAGAAACTGGATCACATCCAACTCCTCGGAACTCTTTTCAGGTTCTAGAAAAATCTTAAGGTGATGACCATTTACCTTAAATAATGTACCTTCGTCGTTTTGAAGTGTTACCGCTCCATGGGACGAAGTGCTAATCACCGTCAATGGTCCTTCCCATTTACTTCGTAGCTTTCCATGACCGAATAGCTTAACTCTGGAATTGAAAAGTAATACCTTGTCTCCCGGAGTGAAGTTCATCATCTTGATCCTCTTGTCATGCCATCTTTTGGTTCTCTCTTTGTAAATCTTGGCGTTATGGTATGCCTTTTCACGCCATTTGTCTTGTTCTAAAAGTTGCATCTTTCTCTTGATTCATGTTGCTTCCAAGTCCATGTTCCATCTTTTCATCGCCAGTGAGCTTTGAAGTCTAGCTCAACCGGCAAGTGACAAGTCTTCCCGTAGACGAGTTGATATGGTGACATTCCCAATGGTGTCTTGTAGGCTGTACGGTAGGCACACAATGCATCTGGTACTCTGTCTCTCCACTTTGTTCCCATCTCATTGACTGTCTTCTGCAGAATGTTCTTAATTTGCTTGTTCGATGTTTTTGCTTAGCCACTTGTCTGTGGGTGATAGGGGGTAGCGGTGTTGTGATGGATCCCATGTTTTGACAGGTATGCACGTAAGTGCTTGTCAATGAAATGAGAACCTCCATCACTAATCACCATTCTTGGAACTCCGAATCTTGGAAATATCACTTCCTCGAACATTTTCTTGGAGCTTCTGGCATCTGCAGCTTTACATGGTACGGCTTCGACCCATTTGGAAACGTAGTCGACTGCCATTAAGATGTACTCACTATTCTTGGATTTTGGAAATGGTCCCATGAAATCGATTCCCCAACAGTCAAAGAGCTCGATCTGGAGATTGTTAGTGAGTGGTATGGCATCTCTTGAATTGATATTGCCATGCCTCTGACATGCTCCACATCTCCGGATGAAATCTTTTGTGTCGTCATACATGGTTGGCCAGAAAAATCCACTTTGCCAGATCTTGGAATGCATGCGGAATGCTCCATAGTGTCCTCCATGAAGGACCGAGAATGCAATAGCAAGGCGACCAGAGGGGGGGTGAATGTGAGCTCAAAAATTTCTCTCAAAACTTTGGCCTTTTGTCCCCAAAATCAACCCCAAAAGCTTCGATCGAAACCCTGATGCCCACGACCCTTGGAAGAAGGGTGGATGATCCCTAGGATCACAGCGAGGCACCACAAAGCGATAGCAAACCAAAAGCCAAAAGCACCGGCACAAGTTCGACCCCTAAAAACCGAGTCCCGAACGTAGATTCAAGGCTACGTCGAGAAATCTCCAAATACCGATGCTAACAAGTAGCAAAGATACTTAGAGAGGTTCCTATGTGAACTATAGGGCCAACCGAGAAGTCCGGAAACAAAGCAAAGAAGTCGGGAGAGGAAACACACTAAAGCGCAACACACAGCAGGATCCCGCACTGTCCGGCCCTGGGGTCCCGGACTGTCCACCCCTACTGTGGACTGTCCGCGAGGGGATGGCGGACTATCCGCCGGCCAAACACCAGAAACAACAACTCTGCTGGAACCTCCCTGGACAGTCCCGGACTGTCCGCAAACTTCAACGGCGAACTGTCCGCCGGTCAATCAAAAGCACTTCGGCCGAAACACGCAGACACTGACCCGACTCGTCCCCGATGCGCGGACTGTCCGCGGCCTGGGTGGCGGACTGTCCGCCAACACCCAGTGAGGGCGATTTTGGTCGCCCTCAACTCAAATCTTCTCCAAATTGATCCAAACAAAAATCCCTTGATCCCAAACATGGAGAGCATGATCATGAGGTAGTTAGGAGACTATCCCCAAGAAATCATCCGCTCAAATCAACTCAATCAACAGGAAATTGAAGGGGAAGGTGTATGAACCGAAAAAGCGCCACGAAAACAAAATCAACCCGATCTACTTGCCTGTGAGAAGTTAGATGAATTCCTTCGGTGGAAATGATCTCCTCAGTATAAAGAACAAGTTGATTCAAATAGATTTCGCAAAGACGCAGTAGAGAGGGAGATTGAGTGACGGGAAAATTGCGGAGAAACGAAGAACGCGAACAACACGAACAAAAACGTGAATCAAGTCATCAATCTGCAACCGTGTGGCTACCACACGCTACAACAGTGAGATTACAGTCTCAATTCCTCAAAATCTCCAGTACATAGAGGTATGGTTCTCTGCGGATCTCAGTTGCTACAACAAGGGATTGGGAGAGCAGGAAAACCTAGAAGGCAAAGAGCAAATGGTTGAGATAGAATGGGAGGAGGGTATCTCCCTCTACTTATCCTAATTCTAATTTCTACTCTACCCCTCACTAATTACAGAGCGAGCCAGCTAAACCCTAGGGTTATTCTGGACCAACTCGAAGTTACTGGTGATCCGACGGCCACGCCCGCACAACTAGTAGCGTTGCCTCGACGCAACCTCACTGATTGCCGCCATGTGCCGCCACCGCTCTGCTTGTCCTTTTCCCAGACTTCGCCACTGGAAACCAGCCTTCACGACCAACCCCCGGTTTTGAGGCCCAAACCGGGAAACCTGCCGTCCATCGCCTGAGTTTTGTGGCCCAAACTCAGAAAACCGCAACACCCAGGTTTTGAGGCCGAAACTTGGAAACCGTCCTCAGCTCGAGTTTTGTGGCCCAAACTCGGAAACCATCAGCGCCCAGGTTTTGAGGCCCAAACCTGGAAACCGTCCACTCAGTGGTTTTTCTATGGCTCAGCCACCAAACCGAGCCGTAGAGGGGATGCACCCCCTGTGCACCCCGTCCACCGACACGTGTCCCCAGGTCCTCGACCCAAGCAACACCGTGCCCGCAAGTCTTCGCTCGTCGCTGTCCCAGGCTGCCAGCCACCACAGCTGATCCTCGGGCCACCGGTCCCTCAGTCCAAGCCTCACGTCCGCCCTTCGCCACTCTCGGTCCATCGGCACGGCACGTCTCTACTTGACCTTCACCTTACCTTTGATCACTGTATCCGTGCTCGACACCTGCACAACACAAGCCAACGAACATGCGCATTATCCCAGTTGACAATCACTCATCACTCGAGACTCGGCATACACCCATGTATCCGCACTCCATAGGGTGATGAGTGGCATCTTTCAATGATTTTGACTCCTTCTTCAGATGGTAAACATCTTCTGAGTAGCCCATCAGAACACACTCTGAAGAGGTACGGATCATCCCATAGGTGAACACGACTCTCATAGACGAGCTTTCTCTTATCTTTGCCTAGTGGTACGTACCCTGAAACCATAAAATTAACAATATCTGCATACCAGGGGTCAGACCTAAAGACTAGATAGAGTGTGTCGTCCTTGAGTGAATCGTTGATAGCTAGTTCCTGTGGATTCTCAAATTGCATTCTTGACAAGTGATCACAACAAAATTCTCTACTCCCTTTTTATCTTTTATTTCTAAATCGAATTCTTGGAGTAAGAGAATCCATCTAATCAAGCGAGGTTTAGCATCTTTCTTAGTGAGCAAGTATTTAAGAGAAGCATGATCAGTGTAAACAATTACTTTAGCTCCAACTAAGTAAGATCTAAATTTATCAATGGCAAAAACAATAGCTAGCAATTCTTTTTCTGTTGTTGCATAATTAAGTTGTGGTCCAGTCAAAGTTTTACTAGCATATGCAATTGTGTGATGCTTCTTATCTTTACATTGTCCTAGCACAGCACCTACTGCATAATCACTTGCATCACACATGATCTCAAAAGGTAAAGACCAATCAGGTGGTTGAATGATCGGTGCAGAAGTGAGTGCTTTCTTTAGGGTTTCAAAAGCTTTTAAGCATGCATCATCAAATTCAAAGGGTACATCCTTAGCCAAAAGATTAGTAAGTGGTCTAGCAATGTGTGAAAAATCTTTCATAAACCGACGATCAAAACCAGCATGGCCAAGAAAACTTTGTATCCCTTTAATATTAATAGGGGGATGTAGTTGTTCAATTACTTCAATTTTAGCTTTGTCTACCTCAATTCCACGTTCAGAAATTAAATGACCAAGCACTATGCCTTCTCTGACCATGAAATGACATTTTTCCCAATTAAGGACTAAGTGCTTTTCCTCACATCTTTGCAAAACCTTGTCTAAATTTTCTAAACAGTGATCAAAACCTTTTCCATAAATAGAAAAATCATCCATGAACACTTCCATGATTTCTTCAATCATATCAGAAAATATAGACATCATGCATCTTTGAAAAGAAGCAGGGGCATTACATAATCCAAAAGACATTCTACGATAAGCATAAGTTCCATATGGACATGTAAAGGTGGTTTTGTTTTGATCATTAGGATGGATTGGAATCTGATGATATCCGGAGTATCCATGAAGAAAGCAAAAGGAGTGATTAGCCAACCACTGTAACATCTCATCAATGAAGGGCAGTGGAAAGTGATCTTTCATGGTTGCCTTGTTAAGTTTTCTGTAATCAATACACATTCTCCATACAGTCACAGTTCTTTGTGGAATTAATTCATTCTTTTCATTCTTAACAACAGTCATGCCACCCTTTTTAGGCACATCTTGCACAGGGCTTACCCACTCACTGTGTGGCACAAGATAAATAATCCCGGCGTGTAACAACTTTAAGAGCTCTTTCTTAACTACTTCTCTCATTGCATTATTAAGCCTACGTTGGGGTTCTCTAGAAGGTAAAGCATCGGGATCTATAGGAATGCGATGGGTACAAAGAGTAGGGTTGATCCCCTTGAGATCTTGGAGTGAATAGCCAAAGGCAAGTCTATGATTCTCTAAAACAGTGATCAAGCGGAGTGTTTCTTCTAGAGAAAGTTTATCGCTTATAATCACAGGAGTGTCTAGATCATTGTTAAGAAAAACGTAGCAAAGACCAGAAGGCAGAGGTTTTAACTCTATAGGAGGTTTAGGAGGTTTTTCAAAAGTGTCTAGAAGTGCTGGAGTTTTAGAATGATCATCCTCTTCCTCTATGAAAAACTTAGCATCATCTTCAAGATTAAGTTTTATGAAAGTTTCAAGAGATGCTACCTTGACCTCTTCTACAGGGTCTAACTCTGGACAGGGTTCACTTCCAGTGTTTAGGGTATGAGTGATAGATACAGGTAGTGCAAGATTTTTCCCTACACAAATGTTTAATGTCCTCGTCATTCCTTCGTGAATAAGTCTTTCGATTAGTAGTCCTATCAACAGGTCAAACTCATGGATGTCAAAGATATAAAAGCTTAATTGCACTAGAGTTTCTTTTACCCAGATAGGCAGGACATACAAGATTCCTAAACTAGGAAGAACATGTCCTGAAAGGCTTTTAAGGCATTTAATTGTTGGTGTTAGTAGCATGTCTTATAAAAAGTCACGTGCAAAGGTTGCAGACATGATATTAACACCGACAACAGGGTTATAAAGAGCATGGAAAAGGTCTCTATGGATTTGACAGAGGATAGAAGTACAAAGTGAATCTAAGCAAATTATATCAGAGGAGAACTCTGACCCTTCTAACCACTCATGGCTTACCACAGACACTAGCTCTTCCATAGTCTTTTTAAAGAAAGCTTTATTAGTCAAATCTGTAGGTTTTTCAGGAAGTTTTAGACTATGAGGCTTTCTTATCGTATTATACTTCGAGGTATCACCAATCTATGTGAAATACTCAACCTCGAATTTGAAGAAGATCTCTAAGATCGGAGTTTCCTCCTTATCAGGATCTGAGATAGTTGATGTTAAAGATTTCGGCAGAGTTTCAGGTTCAACTATCTGGGTTTCTTTCTCTTCTAAGAACTCTATAGACTTAACTTCGAGAGTGGATTGAGCTATCTTTTGCAGAAGCTCTCTTGACGCAGGAGCAGATGTGCAAAGAAATGATCCATTTGCAGCTAACTTAAGAAATGAAGAAGTTTTCCTATTTAGACCCATATAAAAATGATGAAGAAGAACAGGGTTTCGTATTGACACAGATGGACTAGAGTGAACAAGATTTTCAAAATGTTCCCAGGAAGTTATTAGAGATTCATCGTCTTCTTGTATAAAAGATAGGACTTTTAATCTAAGACAGATGATTTTGGAAATTGGGAAGAAATCTAAGCAAAAGCTAGAGCAAAGATTCTTCCAATCCCCATCCTTACTCGGTGCGGTTCTACTATTCTAGGTTTTAGCTTTCCGTTTCAAAGAGAAAGCAAAGAGCTTCCATCTAAGGGTTTCATCGGACATGCCTTTGATATAAAGACATGAATAGGTCTGTTCCAACTCGTTAAGGTGAGTTTACAGATTCTCATCTTCCTTGCCTGAAAAGGATTGTTTTTGGACCATCTGTATCAAACATGGGCGTAGCTCATAGCCATGGGATATGATAGGTCTAGATGATTCTGGTGGTTCTGAGGCTACTACTTTAGGAAAATGGCAGAGGCTAATAGGAGTGAAATCTTTGGAACCTAGAGGAGATTCTAAGACATCCATATGTAAAAAGAAAAGAAAAAAGATAAAAGTATGGTTACAAGTTTAAACAGTCTTTAAGATGAACTCTCGACCGTTCCCCGGCAACGGTGCCAGAAATGCTTGTTGACACTTACTACCGTCGCCACCAAAGTCGCCCTTGGCAATGACACTAGTATTGATAATGTATGTTATCAGAACACTAGAGATAAATCTGCAAGCGCACAGATTAGATACCGCACTTCACCGGATGTAGACCTAGTTTTATATCGAACCCAAAGGAACGGGGTGATTGTCTTAAGTCTATTGCTTAAACCCTGAGCACTAACAAAAGCGAGAATATAAAATATAAAGAGGAACACTAGGGTTTCCAGCTCTAACCTGAGGAAGCGATGCGATTATTATTCTACCGTGGATTATGTTGGGAGACCACATCTAGAGTATAGCGATTCCCATGTAATATACTCCTGCTAGCCATATAGACGGGAGGTGGACTATGGAAGATTCAACAGGTCTATAAGAGTCACACCCGCGAGCTACCACTGATCCGGAATATAGGGTACACTATGCAAGTAATCGAGTGTAAGCACCATGCTTACACAACGACAACTCCTCTAATTCTAGAGCGACTAGATTAGAGTACTCTGATTAGAATTGGTACTTTAATTAGAGATGCAAGCCAGAAGAATAATAAGAACAAGAACGCTTACTGATAATTAGAAGTTGAAGACCGAAGATTATCCTGATCCAAGCTCTTGACGAACTTGAATCCGCAGGTACAAGCTAAAGAAGTAGATTCCACAGGCCGGAGCTCCTTTTAATCTCCCTCTAATACCTCTCTCTCTCTCTCTCTTCAAATCCTACAGAAGACTAGATCTAATCCCTAATTAGAGGGCTACTAATCTTCTAATTGCTAGATGGCTCTAATCCTCTCCTGATGAATGTGACTCGAGTTTCTGTCTTGGATCTGATCTGAATGAGGATTGCTTAAGGGAGGGTGGTCTGAGGTTTCATATATAGCCCTGGGGATGAGCCGTGACCTTCCGATCAAACTAACCTTGAACAACGGTTGAGATACGTCGAGGAGGTCGATTAGGGCATGCTCCATGAAGATGGGCCTCGAAGGACCCTGGCCCAGGCCGGCCGGCCCCACCTGGTAGCCGCCAGGTGCCGTCTTCACGGAGTAGTCTTCTGGAAGCCTCCGAGTTGCCCTAGCGCGACTTTCAATCTTGTTGCGCAATCCATCGTGTTGGAGAAGGAATCTATCTCTTTCCATCTGCTGGAAATCACCCTAGAGAACTGGAATTCACCATAGCTATTGGATCTGTCAGTTTAGCCCTTATATTATGTTGCTTGGTGATCACTCCAGGTTGCTTCTAGAAGCTTCCATGTTGTAACAATTGAGGACTCTTCCGTCGGGACTCCAATTGTGGTAAACCATATGACCGTTTCGATCGTCTCGACAAGCTCTTCGCAATGATGTGCTCTGATTCATCACTTGTGATACTTTTATGTAGTGAAATGTTGGTATTCCTGCAAAACAAGTGAGAACGACACAACTCGTGTAACTCGTTAGAATCAAACTCTATTCCTACGTTGATGGTAACTTTTATTCTCTTTTAGGTGGCTTATTGATGGTATAAGATATGAGTTAGTGACCGTCAACAATGATCATGATGAGCTTGTGCTAGCATTAGGGCTCTTTTAATTTTCACTTGTGCAAATAGAGCATTTTATCACTCTAGATATCGTATTTTTGAAGTTTTTGCATTCTTTTCGCTATCTTTCAGGCTCCCGTGTTCACTCTTGATTTGTGCATTACCAACTAAGGGGGAGAAAATTGACAAATCATGATTTAGTTGTGTGCATCATCTAGGGGGGAGTTTACTCTCTTTGCTTGATGAGTTTTCAGCTTATGGTTGATTTTTCAATTGGTTTGAAGTGGTCTGCAGCTAGTTGTGTTGAGCCTTTGCCTCTTTCTGGAGGGACTAACTGGTTTACTCAGTTTTTGACTTCTTGGCTCTGAATTTCTTGCTAGTGGTATTGAGCCCGCTCTGCTTTCTTGAGGGTTAGCTTTCCTTTGCTTGGTTGCATCGAGCCGTTGCCCATGTCTTTGGGGACCAAGTTGTCTTGCTCATTCCACTTGACCTTCTTTCGGCCTTACTTCGCTTTTGGTCATTTGGATGAGTTCTCTTCATTTCTACCTTCTTTCTTCTTCTTCCTTCTACTATACATGATTTGTGTTGGTAGTTGACAATGCACTCATCAAGGGGGAGATTGCGGATACATGGGTGTATTCCGGGTCTTGTGATGATGAGTGATTGTCAACTGGTTTGATGCACATGTTCTTTGGCTTGTGTTGTGCAGGTGTCGAGCTCAGAGATGGTGATCGAAGGCAAGGTGAAGGTCAAGTAGAGATGTGTCGTGTTGATGGACCCGGAGCGGTGAAGGGCGGACGTGAGGCTTGGACTGACGGACCGGTGGCCTGAGGATCAGCTGTGGTGGCTGACAGCCTGGGACAGCGACAAGTGAATACTTGCTGGTGGACGGGGTGCACGGGTGGTGCAACCCTCTACTACTTCGGTTTGGTTGTTGAGCCACAGAAAAACCACCGGTGGACCGGTTTCTGAGTTTAGTCCTCAATACTCGGGCTGAGGATGGTTTCTAGGTTTAGGCCTCAAAACTTGGGCACTGTTGGGTTTCCGAGTTTGGGCCACAAAACTCGGGGCGGACGGTTTGCTGGTTTGGGCCACAAAACTAGCTGCGGAGTTCACGAGGTGGACGTCCGGGGCGTCGACGGCACGTGGCGGCATCTGGTGAGGTCGTGTCGAGGCGAAGCTACAGGATGTGCGGGCGTGGCCGTCGGATCGACTACATCTTCGAGCTAGTCCAAATTAGCCTTAGGGTTTAGTTGTTTCGCTCAATGTATCAGTAGGGGTAGAGTGGCAATAATGTTAGCTTAAGTAGAGGGAGACACCCACCTCCATCCTTATCTGAGTTATTTTGCTATTCTCACTTAGGGTTTCCTTCTCCCCATTCCCTTCTATATCTACTAAGATCCGCAGAGGGCCACAATACCTCTGTATACTTGGAGATTTTGAGGAAACAGGACTATAATCCCGTTGTGTCCTCATCGGGACAATTTTCGGCTGGATTTCGTGGTTGTGATTCGCGTTCTTGAGTTGTTCTTCGCGTTCATATTTTCTCCATGTTTTCCCCGTCACTCGATCTCCCTCTACGTTGCTTCTTTCTCAGATCCGTATGAATCAACTTGTTCTTTGATGTGAGGAGATCATTTAAAACGAAGGAATTAAACTCAAAGCTCACGAACAAGTAGATCGGGTCGATTTGAGTTTCATGGTGTGACACCCTAAATTTCATTTTCCAAATTTAGTAATAAATTTGAGCTTTTATTTAATTTTTCTGGGCATTTAACCCAGTTCAAATAATAATTTTCGAATATTTAAAATGAAGCCTTAGGGCTTAGAAACATTTTTGTTGCATTCATGCCGGTGCATATAATTTTGTTTGAGTGAAGGAATAGGTTGCTTGTGGTTAAATTCAAATTTCATTTGAATTTGATCAAAGTTTGAGTCTTTGAAAAATAAAAAGGCTTTTCTTTATCTCCAACACCCTCCACCTCCTTTCAGCCCAAAGCCAAACCCCGGCCCGGCCTGCTCCCTCCCTCCTCCCCTCTTCCCGCGCCGGTCGGCCCAGCGTGGCCCACCCTGCGACCCACTCCCCCCCCCCGCGCAAACTCGCTCCTGGCCCGGTTTGTGGCCCAAGACCGTGGCATGCATCGCCCGCTACCTCGCCCGCACTCCCTCCCTCTCTTTCACTGCGTCGCTGGGCCCGCTCGTCAGCCAAGTCGGCCCCGCGCCCGTTTCCCTCCTATCTCTCTCTCTGCTCCGTGGACCCAGCCTGGCAGTGCCTCCTCACTCTTCGTCTTCCTCCGGTCGCTCCCGATGTCGTAACCTCCCCCCAACATCAATGTCTGGCGCGTGGAGGCCATCAAGGCTGCAGTCGGCGTCGTTTCGAGTCGGAGTTAACGCCCACAACCTCTCCCATCCCTCTCCCGACCTATAAAACGGCACCCACCCCCCTTGCCGAGCCACTCCTTTCCCCCCCGAACCCTAACTCTCTACCAGCCGCCGCGAACCACCGTTTGGAGCTCGTTGCCGACGCCGAGGACCCTTTTGCGGTGCTCGCGGTAAGCTCCTCTCCCTCCCTATCCCTTTTTCTCTGAGTTTGATGCACGGGTGTGCCTGTTCGTCGAACTCCAAGCCTCCTCCAATGGCGCCACCGCGCAAGGGTGCCACTTCGCTGGTCTCCTACACCGCAAAACCCGTCCTTGGCGCTCGCAAGGCCCCGACGACCTCACTAGTAGTCTCCATTGGGTCCTGGGTGGTCGGGAACTCCATCCCGGCGGTCCGCCGCCGACCTTCGGCCTCCTCCCATGGCGCGCCGCCACGGGAGCGCCGCTCCGGCCGCCGGCTGTTAACCCCGAGCCTCCCCAGACGTTGATCTCCTCGCGGACGGCTGAAAACAGAAGATACCCCTTTAGGTTTGTGACCGGTCCACCGGAGCGCCGTGGACTCAGTCCACACCGCCAGCACACACATGCCCACAGCCACGTGGTAGACCCCGCCAATCCCGTAGCGCCACGTGTCCGCCCGGTCAGCCAGCGGCTCGGTCAGCCGGCCATGCCAGCGGTCTTTGGCATAAAAGCCCTCCTGAATTCCCAAAATCAACCCGCAGTCCTAGTCTGTACAAAATAATTTCTTTTTAGTCCGGTTTTCTTCTATTTTGAACCCTAAGGTTTTGGTAAATAGTTGCCGCCGTCCTAATTGCGCAGAAAATGCGTTTTATTTGTTTTAATTCAAAAAGGACTTCGGTTTATTAACAAAAATGCCATTGAACCTTGTTTTCAACATAACTTTTGATTTAAAACTCCGATTAGAGTGATTCTTGCGCTCATGTGTTCGTAGAAGCGCGTATAATAGTTTTATAAGTTGTTTTAGTACTATTTGGTGTACTGTACTAATAGAATATTATTTGTTTGCATGTAATGGTTGGGAATGGATGCTTGTGTGATGCCTTTGATCCTGTTTAGAATTCGAGCAGTCCAAGCTGGTCTTGAAGCAGATCTTCGAAGAAGTGAGACCATCAACACAACCTTTTGGAAGGCAACTATAACATGAGTTCCTTTGTTACCCTGCAACTTTTAATCACCTTTTCATATGCATGTGTCTAATATGATGAAACCGTAGAAATTTTACCTAGAACTTTGTTATCCTGAATTCCTTGTTACCTTGGGTTGTGCATATGGGTAGTACTGCTTAGCCTGCAATTACCAAATATTATAATGATAATCTTGATTAATGATTTATGGAACAAATGTTGGTTCTGAATCTTAAAGCAGCAACCCAGGATTTACAGTACAACCACGAGGACTACATGGCTCTGGTCCTAGCTAAGTACTCTGAATGTTCTAGCTCGTCTGTAGCTTACCGAATGGGCAAGAGGGGTGTACCATGTAGTTATGGCCCGGTCCCACTAGGGTAAATACTTTGGAGGATGGGGTGTTACCTTAGTGCGGAGGTGTTCATAACTCTTGGGAGACAGAAACCTTAGCGGCTACGACTTGTTAGACCTACTTTGGAAAGGCTTCGTAGTGATCCCTGCCGACTTACCTTGGCAGTGAGTCAAGAGGCTGATCACCTCGGGCAAAGGGCAATCATGACTCGTGGGTAAAGTGTTACACAATCTGCAGAGTTAAGAATAAACTGATATATCAGCCGTGCACTCAGTCATGAGCGGCCTGGATCCTTTTTGAGACAGTTCTATAAATAATGTGGGTGACGATAATCTTGATGATACTTAATTATACTTTCACCATGGGAGCTTAAGCATGACCTAGAGACATAGGTCTAATAAATAACATATGACCAACTAAAAATGCTTATCGCAGTTCAGCCGTGTCTAGCCTTTTGAATCTTGCATCCCTCATGTTATACTTGTTGAGTATAGTGCGCTCACCCTAGCTTTGTGTACAATCAATCAAAATCCCGGATGGGTACCAAATGGGTGATTCAAGTAAGGAGTTGCAGAAGGCGTTTCGAAGAGTTCTAGGCGAGTGTTCCCCCAATCAATCGACCCTGTGGAGTTTGGAGTCCTGAAGAATAGTTTCCGCTCTGCTTTGGTTTTTTAGATGTAAGCCTTGTTGTATATATGTCTCGATATATAATAAAGCATTGTCTTTGAGAAATTCCATATTTGTTGCTATATGTTTCTTGTGGACTTCTTGGGCACACATATAGTGGGCACTTGGTATTCTTTGGAAAATTGGGTGTTATACGTGGTGACTTTTTCATTCTTGCACCAATCTCTTCGATTTCCTAAAGTTTGAGTTGATTTGAGCGGATGATTTCTTACGGATAGTCTTCCAACTACCTAATGATCATCTTCTCTGTTTTTGGGATCAAGTGATTTTGTGCTGGATCGGATTTGGGAAGATTTGAGAGAGGGGCGAAAGTATTCGCCCCCTCTGCACAGCCGCGGACAGTTCGCCACTGGGGGCGCGGACAGTCCGGGCATCGGGGACATAGCCTGAGCAGTGGCTGTGTGCCTCAGCACTTTCGGCTCAGGAGACCAGCGGACAGTCCGCCATGCTAGGTCACGGACAGTCCGGGCCTGAGCAGAACGAGTTCAGCAAGTTTGCAGTTTTCTCTTCTTGACCGGCGAACAGTCCGCTTGTGGCGTGGACAGTCCGGGACCGGGAGTCCAAAGAGTCCGGGATTCTGAAGCTTGTTTATCTTTAGTGCAATCGCTCTCCCTACTTTTTGGCTTCATTTTCAGACTTCTCGTTTGCTTCTAAAGTTCACCAAGGAACCTCTCTAGGTATCTTTGCCACTCGTTGGTATAGGTATTTAGGGAATTCCCAACATAGTCTTCCATCTACACTTGGGAGTAGGTTTTAAGGTAAGAACATGACTCAGTGGTTGTGAGTTTTGGGTTGATCTTGGGTTGCTCCTTTTGGTGGTGCCTCGCTGTGATCCTAGGAATCATCCACCCTCTTTCTAAGGGTCGTGGGCATCACGTTTGGGCTCGAAGCTTTCGGGGTTGAACTTTGGGACAATAGCTTAAGTTTCGAAAGAAATTTTTTAAGCTCCCATTGACCCCCCCCCTCTGCTCGCCTTGGTATAGCATTCTCGGTCCTTCATCAACTAACCTACGAAAGGTAAAGCACACAACAAAGGTAGCAAGTAATTGCGGAAGCTAAAGAGTGTGATAGAGATGCAAACTCCCGTCGACGACTCTGGTACTTTTATCGAGGTATCGAGAATCGCGCAAGTTTCCCCTAGTCCTCGTTGGAGCCCCTCGCAAGGAATCCCTCACAAGGGCCAAGCTCCCGGTTAGGTAACTCCGTGGATAGCCCCGGGCCTTCCCAACGCACAAGTGGGTCTCCGGTTAAGCCTCGCAAGGCACGGCCTCTCCCGGATGCTCCCCGCCGTCTTCACTATCAAGCTTCTTTCCGAAATGCTGCGGGCCTTGTTTCCTTTGGTACACGGTGGCGGCCACACCACAAACGCAGTTGGTGTGATCTCGCAAGACTACAAGCCCCTCTGAGTACAACAACGGTGCGTGCAAGCACCAATAGATAAGAGGTGTTCGAACCTCACTAAACACTAGGCCTAACACCTAGACCAAGCGCAAAGCAGTGGTGTAACTAGATTAAGCCCTTCGCAAAGCACCTACACTAATCACCTAGTATATGACTTGAGCACTTTGGTGGCTAGAGCAACTAACTATGTGTCTAAGCACTTAGTACACTTCTTTGAGTTCCAACCTCTTTGTTTTGGCCGGCCATGGGGGTATATATAGAGCCCCAACCAAATAGAGCCATTGGAGAATGTCTTGGACTTCATAGTGTAGCATCGGACGCTGGAGTAGATACCATCAGACGCGCGTCTGATGCTCCTTTAGCAGCTAGATGGCAGCCTGGCACTATGTTGCAACGGCTACCTCAGCGTCCGATGCTCGAACACCTGACGCGTCCGATGCTAACAAAGCCTCTTTAGAACCTCTCTGCATAGGCATCGAACGTAGGGTCTTGTAGCGTCCGATGTTACAATGGCGCGTCTGATGTATGATGTGCAGGCTTGCACAGTGTAACCGCAACGTCCGATGTGGCGACAACGGCGCGTTCGATGCTTCTGCTTGTGCCAACCCGAGCTAGGGTTTACCATCGGTGCGTCCGACGCTTCTAAGCCAGCGTCCGATGCAGCGTCTGATGTCTCTAATTCTTTGTTTCTTCGTGATTTCTTGCGCTGTCTTGGTTCCATTCTTGTGCCTTGGACTTTGCTCGATCTTTGTGAGTCTCCTACTGAGCTTCCAATGTCTTGCTTGAGGTGTTGATCATCGGATCACCATGTTGCCTTAGTCCAAGTCACATTAGCACTCTAATGAACTACAAAATAAACATTTGCAAACGCATTAGTCCAATATGGTTGTGTTGTTCATCAAACACCAAAATCCTATGTTAAATGGGCCAAGGTCCATTTTCCTTACACATTCCTCCTCTTTTCTTGTTGGCGGTGCTTACCGACTACTTTTATGAGCCAACAAAGGACAAAACAAGGCATACTTGCATACATATGTTATCACCTTGACCTATTTCCACTTGTATTGGAGAATCATTGCTTTTCAAGTATCAAACATAGAAATAGTGGAAAAGGCAAGAAGAATGCGCTCTCCAACAAAGTCTAGCCTTGTTTCTCACAATATGTCCATCTTCTCCTTGTTTGTTTTTGAAAACCCATTTTGTCCCAATCGGATGACAGTTAGGAGGAAGTGGAACTAAAACCCAAACCCGATTTCTCTCAAAATTTTCTAACTCTTCATGCATGGCATTGACCCAATCTGGATCAGACAAAGCGTGTCGAACATCTCGGGGATCAAAATCAGCAACAAAAGAAGAATGAGCAAAGTGAGAGATTTGTTGTGACCTGGACCGAGTGACACATTCGTTGATCTCGCCGATCATCTGTTAAGGAGGGTGCTAGCGCTGGATATGTTGTGGCGCCTCCCTAGCCTAAGTGACCTCCCCCTCAATAGGAGCTGGTGCCTCCTCAGGTATCACTGGCAAACCCTGAGGTAGTAGATCGACCGGCCCCGATGTAGTAGACGAAGAAGGGTCAGGGCCGTGAGTCATCGTAGTCGAAGCCGATCTCACCGGTACAACAGGTGGAGGAAGTTCTGGATCATCAATCTGCTCAGCACCATCTTCCTCATCATCAAAAAGAGGTTCGCCCACCTCATGATCACCTGCACGCTCAAATCTAGAAGAAGGACAATGCATGGTCTCGTCGAAGGTGACGTCAGAAGTCTCCATGACTCGTTTAGTGTCAAGGTTAAGTACATGATATGAGTATGATGACCATAACCCAAAAAGACATTGTCAGAAGAACGAGACTCAAACTTGTCCAAGTTGCCTTTCTTAAGAATGAAACAATGGCAACCAAAAACTCTAAAATAACTCAATTTGGGCAATCTTCCAAAACGCAACTCATAAGAAGTTTTCTTCAAGAAAGAACAGAGGAAAATGTGATTGGAAATATAGCATGCAGTGTTTATAGCCTCGGCCCAATACTTCCTAGGAGTCCTATGCTCATCGAGCATCGTCCTAGCCATCTCAACAAGGGTCCAATTTTTCCTCTCAACCACACCATTTTGAGGAGGTGTGTAAGGGGAAGAAAACTGATGCTCCAAACCCAAAGAGGTAAAAAACTTCTCAAATTCTGAGTTTTTGAACTCGGTACCATTATCGCTATGAAAACCTCTTATTGAGTTCTTAGGGAACTCGTTCTGAAGACGCAAAATCAAATTATGTGCAAAAGAGAAAGTCTCAGTTTTCTTAGCCAAAAAGAAAACCCACGAATATCTCGAATAGTCATCAACAGCTACAAGCACATACCACTTCCCCCCAACCGAGCTAACCCGAGCCGGACCAACAAGGTCCATATGCAAAAGCTCACCGGGATGCTTAGTCATAACTTGATTCACCGGAGGGTGGGGAGCAGCAACCATGTTCCCCTGTCTACAAGGATGGCAAACAAGATCTTTCTCCATATGTAACTTAGGCAATCCTTGGATCAAACCAAGTGAATTAAGCCTTGCAAGCAAGTCGAAGCTCAAATGGCCAAGTCTCCTATGCCATTTCCAAAGCTCAGAGGTAGATCCGGCCAAAAGGCAACAAGAAGTGCCAAAAGATTCCGAGAAGTTCGCATGAATTTTTTTTCCAAAAGTTGAGGTCAAAAACACAAGATCACCCTGGGAATCCAAAATACGGCTGTGGATCGGCTTAAAACGAACCTCATAGCCATCCTCCAAAAGTTATGAAACAAAGAGAAGGTTGAAATGCAAGTTTGATAAAAGAGCAATATCACGCAACACAAAATGCTCATTAACTCGCACAGAACCACGAGACACAACCTTACCTTTGCTATTGTCGCCGAAGGTGATAAATTCCATTCTGGCAAATGGACTAAGGCTGGAGAACCACTTGGAGTTTCCGATCATGTGTCTTTAGCATCCAAAATCAACCAACCAAACGTTCTCTAGTCTATCTACCTACATCAATAAAAAGACATTGGGTGAGCATACAGTCCAACACAAGGGTGAGTAAAGTGAGTAGTATACTAAAGTTGTCTCTGCTGCTCAAAAGTACGGTCAGCAGAAAAACCAATCCTAGCACGCCTATGGGGGAAGCGATCACCACGAACAGGAAAACGTGGTCCGCTAGGAGGAGAGCGCTCACCGCGATAGCCAAAACACGGTGGGGGTAACACTCAAAACCAAAGCCGCCGCCACGGGGTCCGTAGTCTACAAAGCTAGGATCCCGTCGGGCAAAACCTCCACGCGGCCTAGGACCGTGAGGCATTGGACCTCTAGGCCTAGCAACCCTTCATTGAACATTTGGCGCATGTATATCATGGAAGGGATGATACATATCCGAATTGTTCATCTCCCTAGCATGGTGTTCCTCTCTCTTGCACCGAAAGCAAAACTCACTCAAGTGTCCATCTCTCCTATATGCTCACAATGGTACCTCACCACTCTCACTGGGGGTTGTTGGTACTCACGGTGTTGGGTGTGGATCACTTGGTTCTTTTGTGGCAAAAGCTCCTCTTGGGTAGGTGGCATGGTGTTGTTGACGGTAGAAAACTCCTATTTTAAACCGTTAACTAACCTCATAAATGACTCGCAATGATCCAAAGATTGTAGCTATAGGGTTTGATTCTAAAGAGTTCCACGAGTTGTGTCGATTCCACTTGTTTTGCAGGATATTCAATATTTCATCATAAGAAAGTATCTCAAGTGAAGAATCAGAGCACACCAGTGAGACGAGCTCGTTGAGACAATCGCAACGAACATGCCACTTGCCATATTTGGAGTCCCAGAGCAAGAGTCCTCGATGAATACGACCAGAAAGACTCTGGAACCCTCTAGAAGCCTTATCCATATGAAGATCAGGGGTGTAATAGACAAGATTCCAACAGCTACAGAATACCAGAGATATCCAGGGACCAGACAGGAACAAGACGACAAGGAATCCATCCACGCCACGACTCGTTGCGCAAACCAACCGAACAAGGGCTCTAGGAGAATAAAGAAGGTGCCAGGAGACTTCTAGTCGAAGGAAGAGGCAGGCGGCGCCAGGGGGAGGCGGGCCGGCCTCAACCCTAGGCCAGCTAGCCTAGGCCCACTTGGAAGCCACCCCTCCTTCATGCGGCGTGACCTAATCGACCTCTACTTTGTATCTTGGCCGTTGTTCAACGTCGGTTTGGTCCAAGGGATGCGGTTCATCCCACCAGGCTATATAAGAAACCCCATACCCCCCTCCTGGAGACATCGCATCCAATCCAATCTTAGTCTTCAATCATTTAGAGTAGAGGTAGCCTAGACAACCAGGAGCTCCACCATCCAAGGGCGTAGCTAGAATAGATTAGAAGAGTCGAGGGAAGCTTAGATTCCAGATCTAAAGACTCAAAAAGCATTTAGAGTAGAGGCAGCCTAGACAACCAGGAGCTCGACCATCCAAGGGCGTAGCTAGAATAGAATTTTTGACCAGCAGTCATTATAGGAACCGAGGGATACGAACTCAAGCCATCTCTTATCAACATGGTGCAAGCCAGCCAGTTTTGTGGGAAAGCACGTGAAGATGCAAGTGCCCATCTCCTACACTTCCTAGAGATCTGCAACACCTTCACTATCATGGGAGTCACTAAGGACGTCATATACCTCCGCCTATTCCCATTCTCACTAAAGGACCAAATTGGTGACCAGAGGGGGGGGGGGGTGAATGGGAGCCTCAAATTTCTTCTCGAGAAATCGATGGCCCTTATCCCAGAGAGTCACCCCAAAAGCAAGACAAGGACTTGGTAGTGTCCAAGACCCTACATGTCGTTGATGGTCCTTAAACACTTGTTTTACCATCAACATTTTACCCAAAAATTCACCAAAAAGGCATGAAAAGTAGTCAAATAGGTTTCAAACAAACCAAATTCCACATGTCTAAAGATTTTTATTTGAATGCAGGATTTGGACCAAATTTGGAGAATGGACCCACCAGGGGCCGAGACCACTCACCAGGGCCCATTTGGGCCCTAGTGGGGTGGCGCCCGCCACCCCTAGGTGGCGCCCGCCACCTAGGTGGCGCCCAAACTTCTCCCTTGCCATGTCACTGATCCGTGTGACCACCCCAGGGCCAAACCTTAGCCCTCAGTCACTAGGTCGGTGGCATCGGAGGGCTCAGGAGGGAGTGGCGTGGATCATGCATGCCGCCATGCAAAGAAGCACATGTTGAATTAAAGAAGCACATGCTTAATTCTTCTCCACCATTGATCTGAAGGAGGTTACAATCCAAGGGCTCTCATCCATCATCACGCGGATCGATGATGTGGTGGTGGAGTTGCCCCTACTCCACCTCTCTACTATAAATACACCCCTGGAGGTGTCACTTCATTTTCAAGCAAGGAAAGGAAGGAAGAAGAAAGCAAGCCTAAAGCTAGAGAGCTAATAGCTTAGGATTTAGCCAAGCTTAGGCAAGTAGGTAGCTAGTAGAGCAAGGCATCCTTGCCTCATTGCCCTCGCGGAAGCGCTGCTCAAGGCTTAGCTCAAGAGTAGAAGCGTGCGAGTAATCAGTCCTGGAGTTGGGAAGAGTCTTCCTTCATCTCTAGTTCAAGTTTTGCTCTTGTATCTCAAGCACTTTACTATATTCTAGTTCATGATTTCAAGTATTACTTTATTCTACATACCAGTACTGAGTAGTATACTTGATTGATTGCTTGAGTACCTAGCTATCCTACATTTCAATTCACTTAGCCATAGTAGGTAATCTCTAATGTGCTTAGTGTTTGATCTTTGCTAATAGTGTGCTTAGTTTCGTGTTTATCTTATTAAGTCAAGTATTTGTTGTGACGTTCGCAAGGGTGTCTCTATTCTAGGCCAGGGTAGAGATAGTTAGAATATAATTAGGCGTGGTGCTTAGTTATAGACTTACCTTCAGATACGGCTAGACCCCCGGATGGCTGTGGTAGCAAGCAGGTGGTGACAGCCCTGTGCACCTTGAATTCCACTACGTAGTTGGTCTAGTTTAACAGTAAGGCTCGTTGTGCTAGCGTTCAACCTAAGTCAGTGGTAAAGGCTAGTACGCCTCGGTACTTGACAAGATAGGAATAAAACTATACTTAACTTGGTTGCTTATTTGGCATTTGCCTATCTTGCTTCGTAGTTATTAGTTATTAGTTAGTTATATTAGTTATCCTTAGTTATCTTATTCCCCTTATCTACCTATCCATCCACCTTACATTAACCATTCATTCCATCCTTACCTATCCACTCATAAATTCTTTCTAGCCTTTCATCTCTTCTCTCCTCTACTTTTCCCTTTCTTATTCTTTGACTCTCATCCCCTCCTTTACTCGACTCATACACCACCCTAGGCTTCCTTTGGGATCAAATAAATCGACACCTGGTACTCCCAAGCGAAGTGCTACTACGATAGTTCTATGCGCTTGCAGAATCCTCTCTAGGTAGATTGCAATCTCTCTAGCTAGCTCCTACTAGTGTCGGGATTGACAACCCCATTTGACATTAGTAGATAGCTGCTTTAGCTTCACTCCTTTAGGTATAGTGACTGGACTTTCTACAAGCATTTCTGGAGCCGTTGCCAGGGATAGATTCCATAGTCTACTCCTAGTAACAACGTTAGCAAGTGTGAACAAGCATTTCTGGGCCGTTACTGGGGATAGTTGCCTAGCTCTATCTTTAGTGAAGTTAAGAACTACCAACAAGCATTTCTGGCGCCGTTGCCGGGGAAGGCAATCGCTATATCCTTCGAGTCCTTGTCAAATTTATCTTCACTTAAGCTCTCGCTTAGCGAATCCCATCTTTCCCTATTCTTTCTTTCCTTAGTCCTTCTTATCTTTTTCCTTCATCTTCTTCAACTTCTTTCTTTCTTATGTCGTTCTACCTTCACGATGGCCAATAAGACCATTCGTGAGTTTTCTGCTCCTTCTGCCGCCAATGTAGCGACAGGACCAGCCGTGATCGATGCCAACCTCAATTTCGAGTTGAAACCAGCTTTGATCACGATGGTCCAATCTAGCCCATTCTGTGGCAAAGCTCATGAGGATGCGAATGCTCACCTCCAACAATTTTTGGAGATTTGCGGCACCTTCACCATTAAGGGGATAACCCAAGAAGCCATCTGTCTTCGTCTCTTTCCCTTTTCTCTCCTAGGAAAAGCGAAGCAATGGTTCTATACCAATCGCAATGTTGTAGACACATGGGACAAGTGTTCCAATGCTTTTCTCGCCAAATTCTTTCTGATGGGCAAGACGAACGCTCTTCGCAACAAAATCTCCAGCTTTACGCAACAAGCCGAGGAATCTATTCCCGAGGCTTGGGAGAGAATGCAAGAGTATGTCACTGCTTGTCCGCACCATGGTATGGAGGACTGGCTATTGATCCAGAACTTCTACCATGGCCTAACCCCACTCTCTAGAAGCCATTTGGATGCCGCCGCTGGCGGTGCATTCTTTTCTCTGAATGTTGCAGATGCTAAGGCTCTCATAGACAAGATGGTGTCGAACCAAGGATGGAATGACGAGAGACTCCAGCCCTGTAAGCGAGGTATGCATTCCCTTAAGGAGGCCGACATGATCGTGGCCAAGATGGACCTGCTGGCCAAGAAGCTGGACAGCTGTGAGAAGATGAACCAACAAGAGAGTGTCCAATCTCTGGAATCCTACATGACTTGTGAAGTCTGTGGAGAAACCGAACATTCTGGGAACCACTGCCCCGAGTTACATGAAGATTTGAACTTCAACAACAACAACAACAACAACAACAACAATAATGGTTTCCGTCAACAAAATCAAGGATGGAATCAGCACTCCAACTCTCAAGGTAATAATTCATTTCCTCGCTCTAATTTCCAAAGTACTGATAATTTCTCATTCTTAAAGAATCTAGTCTACTCTCAAGGAAGAACTACTGAATTTTTGAATAAGAAATTAATGTCAAATGATAAAATGCTTGAGAACATAAATGCTAAATTGGAAGATTTCTCATCTGCTCTGAAAAATCAACTTAGCTTTAATAAGATGTTAGAAACCCAATTAGCTCAACTTGCTGTGATCATACCATCTTTTGAAACTGGCAAAATTCCGGCTAAACCTAACATGAAAAATGCAAATATGGTTGAAATAAAATATTTTAACTATTATGAAGATCAAACCATGACTGTTAAAAAAGGTGATCCTGGTAGTCCCATAATTAGATGCTAAATCTTTGGTGAAGTCTTTAAAAATGCCATGTGTGATTTAGGATCAAGTGTGAACATTTTATCTAAGGATTTCTATGAAAACTCGTTCTTTCCACCCATGTCATCCACATCTGCCTATGTCGTGCTAGCTGATCAATCAACATGCTATGTAGAAGGAATAGTCACTGATTTACCTATTCATATTAAAGGTTCATATGTTCCTGCTGATTTCATAATACTAGATATGGGAAATAGGAAAGATGTGCCTCTAATCTTAGGTAGACCTTTCTTGAACACTGTTGATGCTTGCATATATGTGGGGAGTGGTAAAATGCAAATGACATTAGGAGGGAGGAAGGACATATTCTCCTTTTCCCGTGGTCCCGCATATGCTGCTAACATGCAGGAAGCAAAACCCGTTCGTACCAAGAAGAGGCGCCTAAGAATAAGGTGGAATAGAAAGAAAGAACCACCTTCTCCTGAGTTGTGTAATTCACATAACAAAGGAGAGGTGCCAAAAGAAGAAGAACCCGATGAAGTACTTAAAGAAGAAGCACCCAAGGAAGAAGATCCACCCAATAAGGATGAAATTCCATGGATCTAAAGTATGGATTTACTTTTTAATTTTTCCTTCAAATTTCCCTTTTTAAAATAAATAACATATGTCATGCATGTAACTAAAAAAAGAAAAAAGAAAAAAAATCAGTTATCATAAATTATATGCATAAGTATATGTTAACTTAGCTAGAATAATAAAATATCATAATAGGATAGTTTCCCTTTTTCACAACATTAGATAGTTTCCTTTTTAATAAAATAAGAACAAGAGCTTCGACCGAGAAAGAGGAAGACCCTTCACCAAGCAAGAAGCCAGCTTGGGGGAGATCCTCGCGCCAATAAGGTATGTTTCAACCTTACTCTTTATGTTCGGTTCTTAAATTCTATATCTTTTGAGAATTTTTGAATGTTATATCCTTTGCCTAAGTAATTATCCCATGAGTAAAAATGATAAAATCTGCTTAAAAATGTTGGAACCTGAATAAGAAATAAAATATGCCATGCAAATGCTATTGTCATAGTTAGAATAACTAGTTTTATCTAAGTTGTAGCTTTTGTGGGTTGCACATGTTTTAACTAAAATCATGCTTAGTGAATAATGTTAGTTAGAAATGGAGTAATTCTTTAAACTTGCTAAGGTGACTTTAGGGCCAAATCTGGAGGATTTCTTTTAAAAATCATAAAAACCTTGCTAAAAGTTCCTCCTGGATTTTATCCCATCCCACCACTAGCCAAATATTTGTTAGTCAAAACCACAAAGAGCTTTGTTTGTGTTGAGCTTTGTTAGACCTCATAGATCTTAGTAGAGAAGCTTATCATTTCTTTTGATCAAGATACACACACCCACCATAAATTGCTTACTCTCCACTTTAGAAGTTTGCAACCACCAAATAAATTGCTCATTCTCTACACTGGAGATATGCAATACCTTGCCAAACGTTCCATTGCTAACCTTATGCTATCCTACACTGGGAATAAGCATTTCTCTCTATTCCCCCTTTTCATTTCTAAAATCCTTTCCTATAAACAATCTGGGGAAATCTAGAGCTAAAAAAGAGAGATATGAAAAAAGTGAATAAAGTAGCTCAAGAGAGGACTATGTCCTAAGAAAATGTGAGGACACATTTTTGTCTACTCACTATGTATTGAGTAAAAAAGAGAGAGAGAGAGTTATCATTAGCTCTAGACCACAGAAATTAACTAGGAAGGATTATGAAATATCTCTCCATACACTTCCACATAACCACACATGCACATCTTGATCAATATTTATGATTTGCTGCTCCTTATGATCTGAGTGTCTAGCTTAGCAATAAACATTATGCAATTTGCTCATGATTCTTAGCCTACCTATAACTCCACATATCATTCTTTAGAAATAGGAGAGGCTACATTTTGGCCTAAGTGAGGATTTAAACACCATTGAGTGATTGAGTGAATCTTGGAGGACTTAAGCAAGTTTTTATCTTTTGAAAACCTTAAAAAACCTCCAGACAGAATCCTAGTCAAACCTAAGCAAGATAAAAGTTTCCTATCTACTGCTTTATTTCACTCTTGCATGTTTGAAGTGAAAAGCTATAAGCCCCACATTGCTATGATTAATGATATACACTAAGTTATTTCTCACTATACAATATGCACTTGTATACATCTTAAGTGCTATCTATTTCATGCTCTATGCTTAAACCGCATTGTTGCTCGAGGACGAGCAATAGGTTAGCTTGGGGGAGCTTGTTGATGGTCCTTAAAAACTTGTTTTACCACCAACATTTGACCCAAAAATTCACAAAAAAGGCATGAAAAGTAGTCAAATAGGTTTCAAACTAACCAAATTCCACATGTCCATAGATTTTTATTTGAATGCAGGATTTGGACCAAATTTGGAGAATGGAGCCACCAGGGGCCGAGACCACTCACCAGGGCCCATTTGGGCCCTAGTGGGGTGGCGCCCGCCACCTAGGTGCCGCCCAAACTTCTCCCCTGCCATGTCACTGATCCATGTGACCACCCCAGGGCCAAATCTTAGCCCTCGGTCACTAGGTCGGTGGCATCGGAGGGCTCAGGAGGGAGTGGCGTGGATCATGCATGCCGTCATCCAAAGAAGCACATGTTGAATTAAAGAAGCACATGCTTAATTCTTCTCCACCATTGATCTGAAGGAGGTTACGATCCAAGGGCTCTCATCCATCATCACGCCGATCGATGATGTGGCGGTGGAGTAGCCCCTACTCCACCTCTCTACTATAAATACCCCCCTGGAGGTGTCACTTCATTTTCAAGCAAGGAAAGGAAGGAAGAAGAAAGCAAGGCTAAAGCTAGAGAGCTAATAGCTTAGGATTTACCCAATCTTAGGCAAGTAGGTAGCTAGTAGAGCAAGGCATCCTTGGCTCATTGCCCTCGCGGAAGCGCTGCTCAAGGCTTAGCTCAAGAGTAGAAGCGTGCGAGTAATCGGTCCTGGAGTTGGGAAGAGTCTTCCTTCATCTCCAGTTCAGGTTTTGCTCTTGTATCTCAAGCACTTTACTATATTCTAGTTCATCATTTCAAGTATTACTTTATTCTACTTACCAGTATTGAGTAGTATACTTGATTGATTGCTTGAGTACATAGCTATCCTACATTTCAATTCACTTAGCCATAGTAGTTAATCTCTAGTGTGCTTAGTGTTTGATCTTTGCTAATAGGTTGCTTAGTTAGTTTTGTGTTTATCTTATTAAGTCAAGTATTTGCTCTGACGTCTGCAAGAGTGTCTCTATTCTAGGCCAGGGTAGAGATAGTTAGAATATAATTAGGCGTGGTGCTTAGTTATAGACTTACCTTCAGATATGGCTAGACCCCCGGATAGTTGTGATAGCAAGCAGGTGGTGACAGCCCTGTGCACCTTAAATTCCACTACATAGTTGGTCTAGTTTAACAGTAAGGCTCGTTGTGCTAGCGTTCAACCTAAGTCAATGGTAAAGGATAGTACGACTCAGTACTTGACAAGATAGGAATAAAACCATACTTAACTTGGTTGCTTATTTGGAATTTGCCTATCTTGCTTCGTAGTTATCTAGGAGTAGTTATTAGTTATTAGTTAGTTATATTAGTTATCTTTCGTTATCTTATTCCCCTTATCTACCTATCCATCCACCTTACCTTAACCATTCATTTCATCCTTACCTATCCACTCATAAATTCTTTCTAGCCTTTCATCTCTTCTCTCCTCTCCTTTTCCCTTTCTTATTCTTCGACTCTCATCCCCTCCTTGACTCGACTCATACACCACCCTAGGCTTCCTTTGGGATCAAATAAATCAACACCTGGTACTCCCAAGCGAAGTGCTACTACGATAGTTCTGTGCGCTTGCAGAATCCCCTCTAGGTACATTGCAATCTCTCTAGCTAGCTCCTACTAGTGTCGGGATTGACAACCCCATTTGACATTAGTAGATAGCTGCTTTAGCTTCACTCCTTTAGGTATAGTGACTGGACTTGCTACAAGCATTTCTAGCGCCGTTGCCATGGATAGATTCCATAGTCTACTCCTAGTAACGACGTTAGCAAGTGTCAACAAGCATTTATGGGCCGTTACCAGGGATAGTTACCTAGCTCTATCTTTAGTGAAGTTATGAACTACCAACACATGTAGGGTGGATGCTTCCAAGAAGGACAGCGGAACACTATTAGAGCACAAAAGAGCCTCAGAGCGTTTGCAAGACTGCAGCGACCAATCTTGGGAGAAAAACCAAAATCCATATCAAACGGTGTCCAAAAATTGTAAAATTGGAAACACGGGTACTAGACACCCTCACGAAGGTCTCCCAAAAATTGCAGCTCAAAAATCCAAAGACTCAATACCGGACATGTCCGGGTTTCATACCGCACATGTCTGGTATGCACTGCCCAGACCAGTTTTGGAAGAAAATTCCAAAACCCTATCAAATGGTGTCCAACAATTATGAGATTTTAACCAGAGCTAGTAGACACCTAAGGGCAAATCTCCACAAAATTTGAGCTCGAAATTCAAAACTTAAGCAAACCGGACATGTCCAGGATCATACCAGACAAGTCTGGTATTTGCGCTGCAACTTCAGAAAATTCTGATTTCGAAGCCAAAACTCAACCAAATCGAACGGGGCTGCAACCAAACTTCACCCAAGTGTTCCTTTACGTGATGGGAAGCTAATCCTAGAATATCATTGCTTTAATGCAACTTATCCATGAGAAATCCGAAGAACACTCGAAAAGCGGGAAGAACGAAGAACGAACGCGATTTCAGCCCGATCTCTGTGCTCGTGAGATTAGAGAAGAAATCCTTCGGTGAGAAGAAGGAGCTCACGTCGAAGCACAATATGATTCAAACGAAATCAAAAACCATCCCTCGGATTGAGAGAACGAGCCAATTCACCAAAGGGGAAAAGAGAGAAACGCAAAGAACAAAACGCGTATTAAATCCAAATTTCAGCCAACAAAGAGGAGCACAAAATTGATCCTTGGATTCAGCAAGATGAAGGATTGTATTTGCACTCGGTGTCGGGCTACAAGCCACTCCTCGCAAAAACAATGCTCGGATGACAAAAAGCTCAAGAACAAGAGCCGTCTCTCCTCTAACCCTAGCCTCTCCTCACAATAGCAAAATGAGAATGGCACCGTCCAAGGATGGCTGCCATAGTAGCCCCTTCAAATATATATAGGCTCACATCCGAAGACAAAAATGCCCTTACATGAAGCACTCAACCCAAATACTCCCCAGGGGTAAAACTATCAACCCTAGCAGTTTTCATCCGACGGCCACGCGCCTTCTCATCCTTCGCTTCGCCTCGACGCAAGCTCCAGGATGCCGCCACGTGCCATCACTGTCGACCACCGCGCCTTCCTCGTGGATAGCTTTGTGTGACAGAACCGACCAATTTAGCCAAGATCGTAATAGATTAGCGTAGATGTTCACGAGGTACATTCAGTTCACATATAATTCAAATATATCGGAGTTCAACAGTTATTACAAACCATAGTTCGCATTTCGAAAGTGGAAGCATCATAGTTTTAAACATAAGTTCTCAGTTCACAATACGGTGCCAATGCCTGATCAGTCCACAAAAGCATCAGGGAAGGATAAGAGTTGACCATGCCCATGGTCTAGTCACCACCCTCGACGGGGTACAGACAGTTCTCGCAATAGCCGAAGAAGCATTGCCCATCTGCAACAACAAGGGAATAGAACCCTGAGTACGAGATGGTACTCAGCTAGACTTACCCGTCATAAACCAGAAATAAACGACACCAAGGAGTATGCAAGGCTGTGTCTGGGGTTGGCTATACTTACCTTTTGCATAAAAGCATTTTCATTATTAATAATCATCATTAGAGTATTAGCAGTCCATTTTATATAATCGACCTGATTAACTAGATTTGCACCTGATCTAGAGCAATCACTTGGCTAATTAATCAAGCAAGAGTGACTATCTCATCAATAGCCTTTCAGATTCAATACCATAACCATCTTTAGTTCCATAAGTTACTACGGTAACACATGCCTAGTCAAGTTACTCACTAACCATGAGCGATGGTGATTATAATCGATTCCTACCAGCTGGGGATAAAAATGTCGCACACTCGCCCGATCACACCTTGCCAGGCAGCCGTCGGCGACCACTTCAGGAAATTCGAGAACACAACGCGCGGGACGGTCATGGGCCCTTCTACACCGGGTGTTATCTCAATGCCAGGTCGCTCAAGCTATAACTGCCCACGGTCATGCCAGGTCAGTCAGGCCCCGCCTGTCCACGGACCATGCTAGGTTGCTTAGAATAGTTGCCCACGGTACATATAAGGCCCTGGGTGTTAGGCGTCAACATCTCCATCACCGGCTCGAATAGCCCTACTCGGCTTCACGGGAGGTACTCCGACCTACTCCATTAAGTGATTGACGCGTTCAAAATGACTGAGGTGTGCCTTCGTCGGGTCCTAATCGACGCAGATGGGAGAATACTAGCACACAGAACCCATGTCATGCTGCTCCTACATCCCGCCCGGTCTCAAATGATAGCACGAGGCTAGTTATGATCAATATCCACCTATATGCGGGAGACAGGAAATCACCCGACTTTTACCGGTCTAAGCAGGCTAAGCAGAAACGAGCCTAGACTTAACAGAGATAACAAGATATAATTGCAGGTGGACAAGGATAAGTAGTAATGCATCAGCGGTATCACTCAACTCCTATAGCCTAATGCAACAAACAAATCAGATTAATTTCGTAAATGCATTTGCAAACCGTAGGAGTGGGATGCTCCGGGGCTTGCCTCGTTCAAAGTCGGAGGGACAGTGGTCGAGGCACTCAGGCAGGTCCTCGACGCCTTCTTCTTCGGTCCTCTGGTCCTGAGTCTCCTCCGGGCACAGCTCTTCCGGTGGCGGGTTCTGGGTCTCCACTACCGATCCTAGATGATGCATAACACGCATAAGTAATATGAATGCACATGGAATGCATGGGGATGCAACATAGAACAAGATCACTCAGGAGATAAGCACATGTCATCTACTGTGTTCTCTTTAACAAGGTAGTCACATCGAACTAGTGATTACAAAAGATCGAAACATCCAACCAACAATTAAACTACCTAATTAGTTGGTTAGGACTCACAGTTACCACAACAAGCACTTCACTTAATTAATTTATTGCCCTTTTATTGCTTGCTGAAATAAATCCAATTAATCAAGCTTAGAACAACAACCCATCCTAGACAGCTTCAGAAAAATCTACAAAAATTACTGGAAGTTAACAACACTTAATCTAGTCCCCTGTCCAAATTTCACCCCATTTGGACTCAAACTCCATTCTCTATGAAAAAGACAAATTCTATCATGAAAAGGTGCGTTGAACTACACACCCTAGCAAAAAGTGTCAAACAACAGATTTCTCATTTTTCTACTGAACTTCTTAGCACAAGAGCAGTGTACAGAAATTCTCAGGTTCAAACCCCTCATATTTTAATTACTACAAAATAAACAAGAAAACAACATTTATTCATTTTAATTGCTACCGCTAAAATATTCCACAGAACAACATCATATTACATTTTTCCCAGAAGCTATCCATCAACACAAACCTAACAAAACAAAAATCACATTTTTCTGAGCCATATACAGATTACTATGCATTTAACAAGATTTCAGCCAAAACAAGAATTAAATATAGCTACACATAACTTTATCACAAACTGGACATATCATATTTTCATGCATAAAACTCATCACAACAAACTTAACAAAACTTGTTTCACCTTTTTAGCATTTACAGAACTCAAGATATGAATTAAACAAACTAATCAAACATTCTGAAAACTATTTAAACAAAACCCTGAAAAACTCCTTAACCTAAACTGCTACGCGTACCCAACTACTTGCACCCGGGCCACTGACAACCGGGACCCAAGCCACTGACCCAGGGGGCCCCGGGTCAACATGACCCCACCGGTCATCCCCTCCAGAGCAGGGGAGAGGTTGACCGCGGCGAAGCTCGCCGGCGGCGACCTCTCCGGCAAAACGGACACCACCACTCTGCTCCCCTCCTTCTTCCGCACCCGACGGTACCACTATCTAGCCCGGCGCACACACGGATTAAGCTCACCGTCGACGATGGCGGCACGGCGGCACGGCCCTGGCTACGCCGGCCGACTCAGGCATTCCCGAAGCGAACCGATGGCCATCTCACACTCCCCAAACCCTAGCGAACCCTAATCGAAGCAAAGAAGCTAGGGTTGCCATGAGAAACGGCCGAGACTGCGGCTTGTCGTCCATGGCGAGCAGAGCCGACGGCGAACGGCGACGTACGGCCACGACCTAGCCCAAAACGGCCAAACCAACTCCACCATTGCCTCCGACGGGCCAAGGCGACTCACGAACACTAGCTAGGGCGAACGGACGAGCTCGAAAGAAGGGTTGGCCACGGCGGACCGAGCCTGCCGGCCATGGCGGACACAGCGGACGGCGGTGAACCGCGGACACCAAACCCTAATCGACTAAACCATCACCCCTATCTCACCCTCGAGCCTCATTGACCCCTGAACACGAGCTAGAGCGGAGAGATTTGCACGGAGGGAGGGCCGACCACGGCGGACCGAGCTCGGCGGTCATGGCGGCCATGGCGGGAACTCACCCCGTGACCTACCTAGGCGGTTTTGGCGAGCGCTAGCTAGAGCAGGTGATGCGGGAGGTGAAGGCGAGGTTGGCTGGGTGGTTGGATTGACGGTGTGGTGGCGGGACGGCGGTGAACGGCGGCGGCGCTCGCTGTTTTCCCCCTTTTTGCACGGACGCCGGCGAAGGAGAGCGAGAGCGAGGGAGGGGATAGAATGGAGGGAGGAGCCGCGCGGCTCGGGCAACGGGGCGAGCGGCAGCTTATGCTCGCCACGCCGCGCGCGGGCGTCGCCTCCCCGATTAGCTCGCGCCACACGGCGAACGGGCTCTGCACGCGGTCGGCCACTGAATCGGTTGATTCAGTCGCTAATGGCCGACAGACGACCAAACTTTGGATGCGATTAACTCCTAATCCATTCGATGAAATGCTAAACCATTTGTTCCATTGAGTAGAGCTACATGCCGACTACAACTTTGGTTACAAGATCAAGCTTTGGTTCGGCCTGGATTGCTCTCGAAAAAGCTCCAAAGATCACCAGGCGAAACTGTTTCGCCAGTTAGGACTTAGAAGAATTTTCCAAGTCTAATCTCCCCCATTTTTGCCTTGTGGGTCCTAAAACACCTGGTTAAACTCATTTTCATGAGTTGGCCCTTAAACACTTTTTGTTCTACTCTAAATTCTACACATTTTTGGTTAAGGGCCCACAGCCATGCAAAGCTTCTATCAAGGAGGTCTCAGTTAGTCAAACAAAAGGGGTCCTAGGGCTCCATTAAGGCATCTAGGGTTAATGACTTGGTTAGCCAAAAGGACCAACACAAACCTAGCTTCATTTGGAATCCTCAACAAGGTTCAACTACTAAGGAGACTCACACACTCCAAAAGCAAGTCAAACAAGCATCACAACAAGCATAATATTGCAAGCCAAGACATGAAATGACACTTAACAAACAAAATGCAACATGGGATGATGATGATGCTTATGCTCATGACATGTCAAGTTATGCATTTAAGGTTGCCTCACACCAGGGTTGTTACAGCCCTCCCCTCCTTAAAAGAATCTCGTCCCGAGATTTAAGTTACTAACCAATTCTTATAAAAGTGCGGGTACACCTCTTTCAGATAGTCTTCTGTTTCACAAGTGACATCTCGTTCATCTTGCTCACTCCAAGATACTTTGTATTGCTTTACTATTCTCCCACGAGTTATTCTTTCTTTTTCATCAAGCACCCAATACGGTTCCACTGAGTAGGTGAGATCGGATTGCAACTTGATATTGGCTGGTTGTACCTCTTCTTCGGGAACTCGAAGACATTTCTTTAATTGTGACACATGGAATACAGGGAATATAGCCTTCAAATGTTCAGGTAGCTGTAGCTGATCAACTACTTCTCCCCTCCTTTCCACCATCCTGTTAGGCCCCACAAATCTTGGCGCTAATTTCGTTTTCACGCCGAAGCGTCTAACACCTTTCACGGGCGACACTTTCAGATATACATAATCGCCTTCGCTAAATTTAAGCGGTTTCCTTCTCTTGTCGGCATAGCTCTTTTGTCGAGACTGCGCAGCTGCCATATGTTTTTGGATTATTCTAACTTGGTCTTCTGCTTCGTTAACAAAATCAATTCCATAGTATCGACGTTCTCCCGGTTCCACCCAGTTCACAGGTGTCCTACACCTTCTACCATAAAGAGCTTCAAACGGTGCCATCTGTATGCTTTCCTAATAGCCATTGTTGTAAGCAGATTCTGCTAATGGTAACCATTTCTCCCAAGATCCCTTTGCTGAAATCACACAGGCTCTCAACATGTCCTCCAAGACTTGATTCACTCTTTCGGTTTGTCCTGAGGTTTGGGGATGATAGGCAGAGCTACGGATTAGCTTCGTGCCTAATTCCTTTTGCAGTTTCTCCCAAAACGGTGCAGTAAACTGTGTTCCACGATCTGAAACTATAACCTTGGGTATACCATGCAGTCGAACGATTTGATTGATATAAATCTCTGCATAGTCCGGTGCTCGATAACAGGTTTTGACTGGAATAAAATGAGCGGTCTTGGTAAGACGATCAATTATCACCCAAATTGAGTCATTTCCTTTCTGAGTGGTTGGCAAACCAGTGATGAAATCCATACCTATTTCTTCCCATTTCCACTCGAGTATTGGTAACGGTTGAAGTGTTCCGGCTGGCTTCAGGTGAATAGCTTTTACTCGACAACACGTGTCGCATCTGGCTACGTACGCGGCAATCTCTTTCTTCATCTTGGTCCACCAGAACCTTGGACGCAAATCTTGATACATCTTAGTGCTTCCAGGATGAATGGATAACTTAGATAAATGGGCTTCATCCATAATCTGGTTTTTAGTTCCCTATTCTTAGGCACTACTAGGCGCTGGTCAAACCACAACACTCCCTTATCATCAATCCGAAAATGTTTTACCGGTTCAGTTGCGGTCTTCAGCCTTTCCTTGATATGATAAATTCCCTTGTTTATTTTCTGCCCTTCAAGAATCTGATCAACTAAGGTGCCTTGCAGCTTGATATTGTGTAAAATCACAGGGTGTACGAGACTAAACTCGTCTTCTGGTGGTAACCTCAAATTATTGCAGTGTGATTTCCGACTCAAAGCGTCGGCAACCATATTTGCTTTCCCTGGATGATAATGTATCTGTAGATTGTAATCCTTGATTAATTCAAGCCATCTTCTCTGCCTCATATTCAGTTCAGGTTGAGTGAAGATATACTTGAGACTTTTGTGATTGGTGTACATATTACAGACGTTACCAAGCAGATAATGTCTCCAGATTTTTAGAGCGTGCACCACAACGGCTAACTCTAAATCATGCGTAGGATAGTTAATCTCATGTTTCCTCAATTGTTGGGATGCATAAGCAATCACTCTGCCTTCTTGCATAAGAACACAACCTAATCCAACCTTCGATGCATCACAAAAGACATCAAAAGGTTTCTCGATATCTGGTTGGGCTAAGACAGGAGTAGTGGTCAATAGTTTCCGCACTTCTCTGTCCATTCAAACTTCTGATCTTTCTGGAGCAAGCATGTCATTGGTTTGGCAATCTTAGAGAAGTCAGGAATGAAACGACGATAGTACCCTGCTAATCCAAGGAAACTTCGAATTTCACCAACTGAAGTAGGAGCTTCCCACTCCATTACTTCTTGTACCTTACTAGGGTCCACAGAAATTCCTTCTTCTGACAGGATGTGACCAAGAAATTGTACTTGCTTTAACCAAAACTCACATTTGCTAAACTTCGCATAAAGTTTATGTTCCCAGAGCCTCGTCAAAACAACCCTCAAATGTTCTGCATGATCGTCCGGGTTTTTAGAGTATACTAGAGTGTCATCAATGAATACCACTACAAACTTATCCAATTCTGGCATGAATACCAAGTTCATCAAACTCATGAAATACGCTGGGGCATTTGTCAATCCAAAAGACATGACAAGATACTCATATAATCCATATCTGGTCGAGAAAGCAGTCTTTGGGATATCCTGTGGTCGCATTCTAATCTGGTGATAACCTGACCTCAAATCGATCTTGGAAAACACCTTAGCTCTGGATAACTGGTCAAACAGAATATCTATCCTTGGCAACGGATACTTGTTCTTAACAGTCACGGCATTGAGTGGCCGATAATCCACACACATCCGTAGTGACTTATCCTTCTTCTTGACAAACAATGCTGGGCAACCCCACTCGGATATACTAGGTTGAATGAATCCTTTGTCCAAAAGTTCCTTGATTTGAGTTTTAAGTTCAGCTAATTCATTAGGCGGCATATGGTAAGGTCTTCTAGAGATTGGTGCAGTTCTAGGTAACAACTCAATTGCAAATTCCACTGCCTGCTTGGGCAGTAACCCTGGTAATTCATCCGGGAAAACATCCGGAAAGTCTCGGATGACTGTGATTTTGGACAGGTCTTCTATAGATAAAGTGCATGATAAATCAACAAAGTCAGCACCTCGAGGAAGAGAGATGCATAGTGTTGGTAGTTCTTAGCTTCACTAAAGATAGTGCTAGGCAACTATCCCCGGTAACGGCCCAGAGATGCTTGTTGGCACTTGCTAACGTTGCTACTAGGAGTAGACTGTGGAGTCTATCCCCGGCAACGGCGTCAGAAATGCTTGAAGCAAGACCGGTCACTATACCTAAAGGAGTGGAGCTAAAGCAGCTATCTACTAATGCCAAGCGGGGTTGTCAATCCCGACACTAGTAGGAGCTAGCTAGAGAGAATGCAATCTACCAGGAGGAGATTCTGCAAGCGCACAGAACTATCGTAGTAGCACTTCAGTTCACATATAATTCAGTTCACATATAATTCAAATACATCGGAGTTCAATAGTTATTACAAACCATAGTTCGCATTTCGAAAGCGGAAGCATCATAGTTTTAAACATAAGATCTTAGTTCACAATACGGTCTCAATGCCTGATCAGTCCACAAAAGCATCAGGGAAGGATAAGAGTTGACCATGCCCATGGTCTAGTCACCACCCTCAACGGGGTACAGACAGTTCTCGCAATAGCCGATGAAGCATTGCCCATCTGCAACAACAAGGGAATAGAACCCTGAGTACGAGAAGGTACTCAGCTAGACTTACCCGTCATAAACCAGAAATAAACGACACCAAGGAGTATGCAAGACTGTATCTAGGGTTGGTTGTACTTACCTTTTGCATAAAAGCATTTTCATTATTAATAATCATCATTAGAGTATTAGCAGTCCATTTTATATAATCAACCCGATTAACTAGATTTGCACCTGATCTAGAGCAATCACTTGGCTAATTAATCAAGCAAGAGTGACTATCTCATCAATAGCCTTTCAGATTCAATACCATAACCATCTTTAGTTCCATAAGTTACTACGATAACACATGCCCAGTGAAGTTACTCACTAACCAGGAGTGATGGCGATTATAATCGATTCCTACCAGCTGGGGATAAAAATGTCGCACACTCGCCCGATCACACCTTGGCAGGCAGCCGTCGGCGACCACTTCAGGAAATTCGAGAACACAACGCGCGGGGCGGTCAAGGGCCGTTCTACACCGGGGGTTATCTCAATGCCAGGTCGCTCAAGCTATAATTGCCCACGGTCATGCCAGGTCAGTCAGGCCCCGCCTGTCCACGGACCATGCCAGGTTGCTCAGAATAGTTGCCCACGGTACATATAAGGCCCTGGGTGTTAGGCGTCAACATCTCCATTGTGGCGGAACCGCCTTATTATAAGAGCTCAAGTACCGTCTTAGTCAAATCCGTCTGACATCGACTCATACTTGAACCCGTATAACCCCGGTAGTCCGGAAATCTCGAAGGATTTCTATCATCATACAACATACAGGATCGCATCGTTCAAGAATTACATTCGCAAGGATACAACACAGATAACGAAACTGGATTTTAAACATCAGAGTGCGAAATTATGATAGAGTTATTACAAACCCGAATTTAAAGTGCGAAAGCTTAAATAGGTTTTGAAACACGACCACCACACATGTGGTCCAAATAAAATATTGTTTGAAATTCCAACTCAACACAACTCACTCCTCCCTTTTTAAGTAATGTGCCATCAGTAGTCTCAGACCAACAAAAGAAAAGGGGAAGCTTCTAGACGACCCTGCCCTAGGCCTACTCCTCATCACCTTCCATTGGGTAGAGGCAGTGCATACAATAGCCATAGTAGACCTGGCCATCTGCAACAAACGGGATAAACCCTGAGTACGGGAATGTACTCAGCTAGACTTACCCGTCCAACTGAAAATAAAGACACCAACGGTATGCATGGCCTTTTTGGTGGAGCTGGGATCTTTAGTTGCGAAAAGCTCAATTCAGATAAGTGAGTAATTCAATGGCATAGATGAGCTGTCAGTTTTAGACCTATTCTTTACTCTAGGTTTGCACCTGAACTTTTACACACACTTGAGTCTAACAAGCAATAGTATAACCATATCCAGTTGACTTATCTATATTTTAGTTGAACCTTTAAACATCACATGGAGTTGCATCGTGGTGAAGCTCGCCATAGTTTCCCACTAACCGGGGGAGACGGCGACTCGAATCGAATTCCAAACCAGCTGGTGAAAGTCATTTAATACCAGCCCACACTTTCCCTGTCGGGTCCATGCATTGGGCAACCGCTCGATGCTTGTTCGTGGTGGTAATCGTCGCGGCTCACAGCACGGACCGCCCAATTGGAACCTGGCGATGGCCTCACGCGGCAGATCGCATTTCCATACTAGAGGGCACGACACGGGTTGAGACCGGCCCGAACAGCTTCTAACCGGCTTTGGGGTCGATGATTACAGCACCGACATATCCCTAAGTAAAAGGGCGCGTTCAAAAATGAACGAGGGCCAACATCGATACAAACCTACACGATCCAACGGACGGACTGCCCCAAGTTTCCAAACTTGTGCCTTGCCTTCCAGTTGACCGTATTTCATTACTACTCAGGTTCTTTTCCACGATAGCAAATATAGCCAACCGTGATCCGGTAAATACCCACCAGGGTATTACGGGAACATCCTTAACTAGTACTTTTATTAAGCAGACTAAGCAATTCTATAATATAAATAAGTACAGGATAACAAGGCAGATGTTAATCAATAATTAAGGATTGGTAATGCAGCAAGTAGGATTCAATCAACTGCTAAACCTAATGCATCACAATATAAAAGGACTCAAGTAAATTAATTATAAAAACTGGGAGACTTAGAATGCTCCGGGGCTTGCTTTGAGCGAAGACCGAGGCCTCGTGGGAGGGGCACTCGGGCAGGTTAGTTTCTGCCGCGGGGTCGACTTCCTCTGCTTGATGAAGTTCCGGAATCTCCTGCTCTACGTTTGCCTCCTGCTCCTGGTCGGGCTCCGGATGTGTCGATCCTATTGCAATGTGGTTGAAAAATAATAAATAACTAATATGTGGTGCGGGATGCGGTGGTATGAAAAATAACATTTCTTGCAAACCAACAAAACCAACTTGTTGAATCACTTTTGACATTGAGGTAAGTACTTATTTATCTCATAAAACAAAATCCATTAATTCACCTATTTATTTAATAATTCAAAAGAACTCAGGTTTGAACTGCAAGTGCATTTTTCTGAACTTAGAAAAATCCACAAAAATTCCAAAAGGCAATTAACACCTGCTGGACTTCTCTGAACAATTTTCAGCCAGAAATAAAATATAGAACATCAGATATAAAAAAGAACAAATAAACTGCTCAAAAGGTGCTTTGAACTAACTTTTCACACAAAAGGTGTCAAACAACAGATTTCATAATTTTCCTAGCTTCATCTACTCCTAAATACTCTACTGCAGAAAATGCACAGCGAAAACATAATTATATCACACTACACAAAATAAACAAATCTATTCCAAATTAGCCCCATTGAACTACAACCCTACTGAAAAAGGGTGGTAAACTCAGTTTCATATTTTTCCCAGATTCTACTCCACATTTCATGTTTATCAAGAAAGTTCCATGAGCAGAAACATTATATTATTCCTTACATGAATTTTTAAAGAAAAACACAGAAAAGCACATTTGTAAAGTAACTTCACATTTTTCCATACAACAACCTATACTTAATATTTTTCTTAGCTCGAACATCACAAACAGAGACTGCACAAATTTTCCCATATTTTATTTTGACACATAAACACCTTAACACTTATTCCAAGAAATCAGCCAAAAAGTACTTTAAACCATAACAAAAACTTTTTCCACATAAACAGTGCCTCATACATTTTTCACAGGTACATAACATGATAAGAAATCTACACAAAATTTTCCATGAATTATCTCAACCAAAAAACACTTATTTCGATTTATCCAAACAAAAGTACATAAACTAAATTAAATAAAAACTGTAATAAAAACTTCTACCAAAAATAATTTCATATTTTTCCATGATAGATCTACTTATAAACAAACTATCAAAACTGAAAGTACCTCATTTGGACCTTTAAAACGAGCTACACAAAAATAATAAGCGTTTCTGGAAAATAAAACAAAAGGAAAATCATTTGAATCTCCCGGCCGGGCCTGCGTGAACTTGGTCCATGGACCGGGTGAGGCTGACGCGTGGGGTCCGCTGGTCAACGGGGCCCAGCGGTCAGTGAAGGAAAAGCAGGGGACGGGTTTGACCGCCCGATGCTCGTCGACGGTGAGGTCACCGGCGGGGAGGTAGGGCTCGGCGTGTTCCCCTTGACGAGACGGACCGAGAGGTGGGGTTGGTTTGGCTAGTGCATGGCTGTAGCTCGCCGGCGACGAGCCATGGCGGACGGCGGCGGCGGCGGTGCTCGGATTGGCCGTTTCCGGTGGTCGCCGGTGAAATTAGTGGAGGCAAGAGCTTAAGTGAACCCTAGGGAGGCTATCGGAGGGCTCGGTTTGGCCGGTGTAGCTCTGGTAGGGCCTGGCCTCGTGCACGGCCATGGTGGCGGCCATGGTGCTCGGTTGGGCCAGAGGGGGAGGCTAGAGGGCGGTAGCGTTGAGGTGGGAAGGTGTTCTCACCTTGCCTTGACGTGACGAGGTTCGACGGAGAAGAGGGGGGGCTCGGCGAAGGTTTGGTTGGGGACGAACGGCTCCGGGCTCCGAGCGGCGCTCCTCGGACTCCGGCATCGGTGAAGCTCGGGAGGTGGTGCTAGTGGGAGCACTGGGTGTCCGGGGTGAACGCGGAGTGGCTCGCGCGAGGAATTGAACAACGGCGAGTGGGGGTGGTTGGAACGGCAGTGCGGGCTCTCGGTGCCGAACGGCGGCGGGAGTGCTCGGCGCGTTCGCGAGAGAGAGGAGAGTGAGTGAGGGCGAGAGCGAGCGAGAGGTTGTGCGCGTGGGTGAGTGAGGGAGCGAAGGGGTGCTCGGGGTTTTGGTCGGCCTTGGCCGGCCGGTGGTCGTGGCGGGGGCCACGGCTGCGCGGCGGGCGAGGCATGGCAGGGAGATGCCGTGCGCGGCGAGCGGGCGCGGCAAACGAGATGGAGCGGGAGTGGCCGGGGAGGATCTTGGCGTGATCGGGGAGGCAAGAATCGGGCGAGGAGTGGCCAGCGAGGATCCTCGGCAGGATGCGGCGGCCACGTGGCGGTTGCGGCCGGCGTACGGCGCGGCCGTCAGGCTGACCGTCGCGTCGCGCGGCGCGCGCGCGGCGAGCGCGGGCGGGAGCGGCGCGGTGCGGGCGAGCGCGCGGGCTGGGCCGGAAGTGGCGCGGGAAGGAAAAAGATTTTCCTTTTTCTTTTTCCCAAAAACTTTTCAAACTTTGACCATTCAAAACAGTTTCAAAAACTCCAAACTAGGCTTTGACCCAAAAATGAAGGTTGCTCAAAATAATTTTCTCTACAACTTTTCTATAGGACACTTTTTCTGAAAACCATTTTTACAACCTCCCCAAAAATAAAACCAATTTTTGAGACATAGATCATTTGGTTTATCCCATTTTTATTTGATAAACTATATTGAACTAGGTCAAGATGTCAACAAGAAAAACATTTTATTCAATAATCTTTATTTTAAGAAACTATTTGCCAAGTCAGAAAGTCACTCAAACAACCAAGTCCAAAAGAAAACAAAGATCCATTTAAACAAGCAAAAGCCAAAAACACTTTCATGCACATGAAATGATGCAATGCATTACTTATGATCTTTAGTAGCTAATGTAGTTCCTAATGCAGTGCTTGACACTAGGGTGTCACAGCCCTTCCCCCCTTAAAGAAATCTCGTCCCGAGATTTGAGTTACGTACCATTTCTTAACAAAAGCGGGATAGTTTACATGCAAGTACTCCTCGGTTTCCCAAGTTGCATCGCTGGGTCCGTGATTGCTCTAGAGAATCTTGTAAGTCTTCACTGTTCAGTTTCGAGTCTCTCGAGTCTTGGTATCCAATATCTCTTGAGGTTGTTCATAGTATTCCAGATCTGATCTGATGGAGACATCCGGGATCCGAACTTCCTCCCGTTCTGGAACTCGAAGACACTTCTTCAACTGGGACACATGGAACACTGGGAAGATTGCGCTCATCTCTGGGGGTAATTGTACTTCATAGGCTACTTCTCCCTTTTTAGCCACGATCTGATATGGTCCCACATATCGAGGTGCTAACTTCTTCTTAATTCCAAAACGTTGGACCTTTCTCATAGGTGAGACCTTGAGATAAACATAATCTCCTACTTGAAATTCCAGGGGCCTCCTTCGTGTATCAGCGTAGCTTTTCTGTCGGGACTGTGCTGCTTTGATATGTTGTTGCACTGTTTGCATAATCTCTTCAGCATCCTTTACATAATCTGACCCATAAAATCCTCGGTCTCCTGATTCAACCCAATTTACCGGGGTTCTGCATCTTCGTCCATACAAAACCTCAAAAGGTGCCATCTTTATACTTTCCTGGTAGCTATTGTTATAAGAGAACTCGACGAGGGGTAACCACTTTTTCCATGACTCTCCAGAGGATAAAACACAAGCTCTAAGGATATCCTCCAGAATTTGATTCACTCTTTCTGTCTGTCCTGCGGTTTGGGGATGATAAGCAGAACTTCCTACCAGCTTGGTCCCTAGTTCCTTGTGCAACTGTTCCCAAAAACGCGCTATGAACTGGGGTCCTCTATCAGAGACATTCCTTTTTGGAACTCCATGTAACCTCAAGATGTTCTGAATGTACAAGTCTGCATACTGATGCGGTCGGTGGGTAGTCTTAACTGGTATGAAGTGAGCCACTTTAGATAACCGATCCACGATAACCCAGATAGAATCGTTTCCTTTCTGAGTGGTGGGAAGACCTGTGATGAAATCCATACTAATCTCTTCCCACTTCCATTCAGGGATGGACAATGGTTGTAACAATTCGGCAGGTCTCAGATGTATAGCTTTTATCCTGTAGCAAGTATCACACTTTGCGACATAAGCTGCAACATCTTTCTTCATCTTTGACCACCAAAACCTTGTTCTCAGATCTTGGTACATCTTACTGCTTCTGGGATGGATAGACAACTTTGAATTATGAGCTTCATTCAGAATTCTTTCTTTCAGCTCTGTATCCTTAGGAACAACCAACCTCTGATTATACCACAGAATTCCCTGTTCATCGGTTCTGAAGTTCAACGAGCTATCAGTTTCCAACCTCTTCTTAATCTGACAGATCTCTTCATCGGTCTTTTGTCCTTCGATGATGTCACTTTCTAAGGTGCACTGAAGAGTGATATTGTTTAGCATAACGGGGTGCATAAGGTTGAATCCATCTTCCAAAAGTGGTTGTAGGGAGTTGCAGTGAGTCTTGCAACTCAAGGCATCGGCTACAACGTTCGCTTTTCCTGGATGGTAATGCACTTTAAGGTTGTAATCCTTAATCAATTCTAACCATCTTCTCTGCCTCATATTCAACTCTGGCTGGGTGAAGATATATTTCAAACTTTTGTGATCTGTTTATATATGACATAGGTTACCCATAAGATAATGCCTCCATATCTTGAGTGCATGAACCGCGACTGCTAATTCCAAGTCATGAGTGGGATAATTCTCTTCATGTGGTCGCAACTGACGTGAAGCATATGCTATAACTCTCCCATTCTGCATAAGCACACATCCAAGTCCAATCTTGGATGCGTCACAAAACACATCAAAAGGTTCCTCCAAATCTGGTTGAGCCAAAACTGGCGCCGAAGTCAACAAAGTTCATAGAGTGCGAAAAGCTGCCTCACACTCTAGAGTCCATTCGAACTTCTTGTTCTTCTGAGTTAGACGAGTCATAGGTTTTGTGATCCTTGAGAAATCCGGAATGAACCGACGGTAGTACCCAGCCAATCCTAGAAAGCTGCGTACCTCATGTACGTTACTGGGTGCTTGCCAATCCATGACTTCCTGTACCTTCGTGGGATCCACAGAAATTCCTTCATCTGAAAGGACGTGTCCAAGAAAAGGTACATTTTTCAACCAAAACTCACACTTGCTAAACTTAGCATACAACTTGTGCTCTCAAAGTCGAGCTAAGACAACTCATAGATGCTCTGCATGATCCTTTTTATTTTTAGAGTATACCAAAATGTCATCAATAAACACCACAACAAACTTATCCAACTCAGGCATGAAGACAGAATTCATCAGGTACATGAAATGTTCCTGTGCATTGGTTAACCCGAAGGACATAACTAGATACTCATAGAGTCCATATCTGGTGGAGAAGGCTGTTTTTGGTATATCCTCTCTCCTGATCTTAATCTGATGGTATCCTGACCTCAAGTCGATCTTGGAGAGCACTTTTGCCTTTGATAACTGATCAAACAAGACATCGATTCGGGGTAAGGGATATTAATTCTTTATGGTTACTGCATTCAAAGGTCTGTAATCCACGCACATCCGTAAAGTTTTATCCTTCTTCTTTACGAAGATGGCGGGACATCCCCAAGGTGACGAACTAGGACGTATCAACCCTTTATCCAAAAGCTCTTGCAACTGAGTCTTGAGCTCTGCTAGCTCGTTAGCCGGCATCCTATACGGCCTCCGAGATATCGGTGCCGTTCCGGGGATTAACTCTATAGCAAACTCCACATCCCTATCTGGCGGTAGTCCAGGCAACTCATCAGGAAAGACATCTGGAAACTCACACACTACTGGGATCTCAGCTATCTGCTTTGCCGTGATATTGAACAACACCCCAATCTCATGGGGGTTTCAAGGTAACTTAAACCGGAAAGAATACTCATTCCGACGGCTCACTAGGGAAACCACTTGTTCGGCAATATCCAAATTAACCTTCCAATGTTTCATCCATCCCATCCCCAAGATTACATCCAAACCTAATTCGGGGATTACGATAAGATCCACAGATACCTTTTTATCCCCAAAAGTGATTTCCATCTCCTTAGCCATGGTACGGGCAGAAAGAACAGCCCCTGCTGAACTTATCTGATAACCCCTATCCAATTCTACCAACTTAGGGTTACTTCTTATAGCAAAACTCTCACTTATAAAAGAATGCGATGCTTCGGAATCAAACAACACAACTGCGGGGTACTGATTAACAAGAAACGTATCAGCAGTGACAGGTTCTCCTTCCGGCACTTCCTCCACGGTGGTGTAATGCACATGACCTGCGCGAGGTGGAGGCTGGGTGTACTGCTTCTTTGGACGAGGGCACTGACGTGACAGGTGTCCGGTCTGACCGCAGTTGTAGCACGGTCCGATCACGTACGGGGTCTTAGGACCTCCTGCACTTCCTGCCTTAGCTTTGTTCTGCATCAGAGGAGCGGTGTAGGGCTTCGGGAAACCGGGACGGGGACGGTTGGTGGTTATCTTCCTTTGTGGGGGACGGAACCTTTCTCCTGCAACTGGCGGGCGATACGGGGTGCATGCTCCGAAAGGGGTCCTCTGTTGAGACGAACCTCCTTCGTTCGCACAACGACGAGTCTCTATCGCCAGCCTGCTGTCATTGGCCTCCTGATTCAGACAGTCACTGACAAAGTCACTGAAGGTGGTGCGGTGACTGTTACCCATCTTGGAAAGCATGCTGGCACTCATGCCACGCTTGAAGCTTGCGATCTTCTTGGCCTTTGTGTTGACAAAGTCAAGGGCATAGCGAGATAGATTGTTGAAGCTGTGTAGATACTCTGACATAGACCTGGTTCCCTGAGACAGGCTCATGAACTCTGTAGTCTTCATTTCCATCAGACCACTGGGGATGTAGTGGTTGCGCATAGCAGTCGAGAACTGATCCCAAGTGACTCGTGCATTTGTAGGTAGGGATGCACGGTACTGGGCCCACCACAAACCTGCGGGTCCTTCCAACATGTGGGCGGCATACTCCGCCTTAAGCTCTTCCGTCAGGCGAAGCAGGTAGAACTTCTGGATGATGGAGTAGAACCACTCATCTGCTTCCAGCGGCTCGGTGACCTCCTTGAACACAGGGGGACGAGTGTCCAAGAAGTCACGATAGGAGCTGTACTGGTTAGGCTCTGGGCCTTGGCACTGTTGATGCTGCTGCACAGTGTTGTTAGCGATGTTGCTGAGGGTGACCTCCATGTGCCTCTACATCTCTTCCATGTTCCTCTTACTTCCCAGAAACTGGCCGAAAAACACTTCTGGCGTCATTGATGCCTAAGGGGGTGGTGGCAGATTCTCCTCCTGTCCAGACCCCAGTCCACGTTGGCTGCGAGTGTGTGCCGGCATCTGCATATCCCATTAATAAGCAGTCATTAGGTGATGTCACATTGATCATGAATAAATACTGCGCTGTACATAATTTAATAATTTAGCACACGACCAAGTATAATTATTCATTTCCATACAATATCACAGAATAATTGCATGAAATTAGACATGCAAACGACAGAATTTCCATAAAAAGGTGCCAGATCGAAGTCCGGACTTTGTCCAAAAGCCATACATGCCATGATACAACTTAAACATAGAGTGGGATCCATGACTTCCTTTCAGAGTGGGTGCTTGCCAATCCATGAAAGCTGCGTACCTCATGTACGTTAGTGGGTGCTTGCCAATCCATGACTTCTTGTACCTTCGTGGGATCCACAGAAATTCCTTCCTCTGAAAGGACGTGTCCAAGAAAAGGTACCTTTTTCAACCAAAACTCACACTTGCTAAACTTAGCATACAACTTGTGCTCTCGAAGTCGAGCTAAGACGACTCGAAGATGTTCAGCATGATCCTCTTTATTCTTAGAGTAGACCAAGATATCATCGATGAACACCACAACAAACTTGTCCAACTCGGGCATGAAGAGTGAATTCATCAGGTACATGAAATGTGCCGGTGCATCAGTTAATCCGAAGGACATAACTAGATACTCATAGAGTCCATATCTGGTGGAGAAGGCTATTTTTGGTATATCCTCCCTTCTGATCTTAATCTGATGGTATCCTGACCTCAAGTCGATCTTGGAGAACACTTTTGCCTTTGATAACTGATCAAACAAGACATCGATTCGGGGTAAAGGAAAATTATTCTTTATGGTTACCGCATTAAGCGGCCTGTAGTCCACACACATCCTTAAAGTTTTATCCTTCTTCTTTACGAAGATGGCGGGACTTCCCCATGGTAACGAACTAGGACGAATTAACCCCTTATCCAAGAGCTCTTGCAACTGAGCCTTGAGCTCTGCTAACTCATTAGCTGTCATTCTATACGGCCTCCGAGAAATGGGTGCCGTTCCAGGGATTAACTCTATAGCAAACTCCACATCCCTATCCGGCGGTAGTCCAGGCAACTCATCAGAAAAAAACATCTAGAAACTCACATACTATCGGGATCTCGGCTATCTGCTTTGCCTTGATATTGAACAACACTCCGATCTCATGGGAAAGGTTGACCTACTGCGAGGGCTGACCAGAGAAACTACTCGCTCTGCGACGTCAAGATTGACTTTCCAGAGTTTCATCCAACCCATACCCAAGATCACATCCAAACCCAGACTAGGGATTACGATGGGATCCACTATGGCTTTCTTATCCCCAAAAGTCATTTCTACTCCTTTAGCCATTTTACGCGCGAAGAGAACAGCTCCGGCGGAACTTATCTGATATCCCCAATCTAACTCTACCGACTCAAGATTACTTCTTATAACAAAGTTCTCACTTATGAAGGAATGCGATGCTCCAGAATCGAACAACACAACTGCGGGGTATTGATTAACAAGAAACGTACCAGCGGTGACAGGCTCTCCTTCGGGCACTTCCTCGACGGTGGTGAAATGCACATGACCTGCGCGAGGTGGAGGCTGGGTGTACTGCCTATTTGGGGGAGGGCACTGACGTGACAGATGTCCAGTCCGACCACAGTTGTAGCACGGTCCAATCACATATGGGGTCTTGGAACCTCCTGCACCTCCTGCCTTAGCCTTGTTCTGCATCAAAGGTGCGGTGTAGGGCTTCTGAAAACCGGGACTGGGACGGTTGGTGGTGATCTTCCTCTGCGGGGGTCGGAACCTTGCTCTAGCCACTGGCGGGCGATACGGGGTGCGTGCTCCGAAAGGGGTTCTCTGCTGAGATGAACCTCCTTCGTTCGCACGGCGACGGGTCTCTGTCGCCAGCCTGCTGTCGTTGGCCTCTTGATTTAGGCAGTCACTGACGAAGTCACTGAAGGTAGTGCGGTGACTGTTGCCCATTTTTGAAAGCATGGCGGCACTCATGCCACATTTGAAGCTTGCGATCTTCTTGGCCTCAGTGTTGATAAAGTCTAGAGCGTAGCGAGCTAGGTTGTTGAAGCTGTGCAGATACTCGGACATAGACCTGGTTCCCTGAGACAACCTCATGAACTCTGCAATCTTCATTTCCATCAGACCACTAGGGATGTAGTGGTTGCTCATAGCAGTCGAGAACTGGTCCCAAGTGACACGTGCATTCGCAGGCAAGGATGCACGGTACTGGGCCCACCACAAACCTGCGGGTCCTTCCAACATGTGGGCGACGTACTCCGCCTTGAGCTCTTCTGTCAGACGAAGCAGACGGAACTTCTGGGTGATGGAGTTGAGCCATTCATCAGCCTCAAGTGGTTCGGTGACTTCCTTGAACACCGGGGGACGGGTGTCCAAGAAGTCACGGTAGGAGCTGTACTGATTGGGCTCTGGGCCTTGGCATTGATGATGCTGTTGCGTAGTGTTGTTAGCGATATTGCGGAGGGTGGCCTCCATGTGCCTCTGCATCTCTTCCATGTTCCTTTGGCTGCCCAAGAACTGGCCGAAAAACGCTTCCGGCGTCATCGGCGGCGGTGGGGGAGGTGGCAAGTTCTCCTCCTGTCCTGCCCCCTGTCCACGCTGGCTGCGAGTGTGCGCCGGCATCTGCATATCCCATTAATAAGCAATCATTAGGTGATGTTACATCGATCATGAATAAATATTGCGCTGTACATAATTTGAAAATTTAGCACACGACCAAGTATAATTACTCATTTCCATACAACATCACAGAATAATCGCTCGAAATTAGTCATGCAAACGACAGATCTCCATAAAAGATGCCAGATCGAAGTCTGGACTTTGTCCAAAAGCCATACATGCCATCAAACATCTAAAACATACAACCAACACATGTTTAGGGTGTTACATCATTAGCGAGCGTGCTCAAGCTATACAAAAGAAAAACGGTTCCTAGAGAACTAACGCTCAGGCGTCTCCAGCGGCGGATGCGGCGTCCTCTGCGTCGGCGTCGAACATCGGCTCGTCAGCGTGATCCTCCTCCGGTGGGGCGTCAGGACAAAGGACCTCTCCGTCCTGGGGATCCTGGGCCTCGGCTGCGGGAACCTCGGCAGCTGCTGGGGCGGTGGCCTCCTGCGCGGCGTGGTGCATCTGATGGACTGCCTCGTGGAGCTGGTCGATATAGGCCCGCTATCCATGGATCTGCTGTATCAGGAGGTGAGCTCCTTCTCTGAGCTGGTCGAGCGCGGTGCGGGCCTCATCCCTCTGAAGGGCGGTAGTTAGGTACATCTGCTCGGCGATGGTCCTGGCGGTGGTCTCTGCACCTGCGGTAGCACGGGCGTCGTCACGCTCAAGGGTGATCTGCAGAATCTTCTCCTGAAGACGGGCTATCTCAGCGTCAAACTCTTCCTGCAGCTTCCTCTTGCTCTGCTAGGTGGCGGTGAGGGTGAAGGACACGCTCTCGAGAGTGTGCTCCAAACTCTCACATACACCTAACAAAGCTCTGGTGGCACTCATCGCAGGCGTCTCACAGTAGAACCTCTCCTCTGGGCTCCCTGTCAAGACTGACTCCAAAGTCTGCTTCCAGCGCAATGGAAAAAGTGATCCACGGGGGAACACTCCTGCCATAGCACTAGCTAGGTCGGCAGGAAAACGGGCGATGATATCCTTCAGCACCAGGTATGCTGCCCTATTAGCTCCATCCTTGGCACATGTGCCTCTGGTGATCTCTGTCCATCCTGTCCAGTGGGGCTTGGCGGGCAAAGCATTGACTTTGATTTCCACCATGACCAATGAATCCTGTCCATAGATCTCCTTCTGCTAGGAGTACTTGGGCTCCTGTCCTTCCTCATAGCCCACGGCCTACAGAATCCTCCAAAGGATAGTCGGCAACCCGAAGTAGGTCAAGAACGTCTTTCGGGTCAGCTTGGTGGCCAAGCGGTGACGCGGAACTCCTCTTCCTCCGGTGGCCTTGCGAGCAGTCAGCTTAGTCCGGGCCATCTGTAGAAACAAAAGGGTTTCGAACTCTCGTGAGACGGATATTAAGTTGGCAAATTTTATAGAAAAGAGACAACTTTTAATTAAGGGGAGGTAATGTAAATGCAAAAATATAAACATGATGCATGATCGTACTTACGTTCTCACTCACTAACATGACTCGTAAGTCCTAACGTTCTAGTCAGTGGCAAGAATGATCTCTCATGCGTTATCTACACGTTCTACTCGATCGCATAGTTAGTGTACCTGCAGAAGATTCATTTCAGCCCAAAGCAATCCCAATGGTAAAACAACTGAGTATTGGCTAATATGCGCAAAATACATAGAAGCCAACACTAAACACCATGCACCAATATAGAAAACACCCTCAAAACATTGATACCCTCGTATATGTTTGCGTGGAGCTCGCACATTCTTGGTATAAGAACTCTCACCTAGACCGACGGTTGGACGGTCATGCTCTCATATCTCACAAAATCATTTTATGCATGTTTTCGTGATCGACGCATTCTCTTTTTCCCGAGAATGGACCAGCAAATAAAGATCCAGCATGAAGCAAAACCCTGAACCCTGTTAGCAGTTAAGCCACCTGAATCCTAGTATAGGCTTAAGGACGAGACTGGGCACACTTAGTATAAAAAAAATAGTTTTAAAAATAGTTTTGAAAATAGTTTTAAAATACCCATTTTAGTTCGAAAATAGTTCCGGTCGGACGCAATAACTTGAACCATGCTCTGATACCAGCTGTCGTGGAACCATCCTGATTATAAGGACTCAAGTACCGTCTTAGTCAATTACGTCTGACATCGACCCGCACTTGAAGCCATATAACCCCGGTAGTCCGGAAATCTCGAAGGATTTCAACATCGTACAACATACAGGATCGCATCGTTCAAGTATTACATTCGAAAGGAGACAACACAGTTAAACGAAACCGAATGTAAACATCAGAGTGCGACATTAAAACAGAGTTATTACAATAATGAGTTTGAAAGTGCGGAAGTTTAAATAAGTTTTGAAACACGACCACCACACATGTGGTCCAAATAAAACATTGTTTGATAACTTCAACTCAACACAACTCACTCTTCCTTTTTCAAGTAGTGTGCCACTAGAAGTCTCAATCCAGCAAAAGAAAAAGGGAAGCTTCTGGACGACCCTGTCCTGGGCCTACTCCTCATCACCTTCCACTGGGTAGAGGCAGTGCTTACAATAGCCATAGTAAACCTGGCCATCTGCAACAAACGGGATAAACCCTGAGTACGGGAATGTACTCAGCTAGACTTACCCGTCCAACTGAAAATAAAGACACCAAGGGTATGCAAGGCTTTTGGTGGAGCTGGGATCTTTAATTGCGAAAAGCTCAAAATTAAGATAAGGAGTATTGATAACATTGATGAGCTGTCAGTTTTTAGACCTATCTCTTACTCTAGGTTTGCACCTGAACTATTACACACACTTGAGTCTAACAAGCAATAATATAACCATATCCAGTTTACTCATCCACATTTTAGTTGAACCTTTTAAACATCACAAGGAGTTGTATCATGGTGAAGCTCGCCATAGTTTCCCACTAACCGGGGGAGACGGCGACTCGAATCGAATTCCAAACCAGCTGGTGAAAGACCTTTAATACCAACCCACACTTTCCCCGTCGAGTCCATGCATTGGGTAACCGCTCGATGCTTGTTCGTGGTGGTAATCATCGCGGTTCAAGCACGGACCGCCCAATTGGAACCTGAAGATGGCCTCACGTGGCAGATCGTATTTTCATACTAGAGGGCGCGACTCGGGTTGATTCAGGCCCGAACAGCTTCTAACCGGCTTTGGGGTCGATGATTACAGCACCGACATATCCCTAAGTAAAAGGGCACGTTCAAAAATGAACGAGGGCCAACATCGATACAAACCTACACGATCCAACGGACGGACTGCCCCCAAGTTCCAACTTGGTGCCTTGCCTTCCAGTTGACCGTATTTCATTACTACTCAGGTTCTTTTCCACGATAGCAAATATGGCCAACCGTGATCCGTTAACTACCCATCAGGGTATTACGGAAACATCCTCAACTACTACTTTTATTAAGCAGGCTAAGCAATTCTACATTGTAAATAAATAACAGGATAACAAGGTAGATATTAATCAATAATCAAGGAATGGTAATGCAGCAAGTAGGATTCAATCAACTCCTAAACCTAATGCATCACAATATAAAGTACTCAAGTAAATTAATTATAAAAACTGGGAGACTTAAGGATGCTCCGGGGCTTGCCTTGAGCGAAGACCGAGGCCTCGTGGGAGGGGCACTCGGGCAGGTTAGTTTTCTGTCCGGGGTCGACCTCCTCGGCTTGATGAAGTTCCGGGATCTCTTGTTCGGCGCTTGCTTCCTGCTTCGGGGTCGGCTCCGAGACTGTCGATCCTATTTGCAATGTGGTACATAATTAAATAATGCAAGGTGCAAGATGGTGGTATGAAAAGTAACATTTGTTGCGAACCAACAAAACCAACTTGTTGAACCACTTTTGACATTGAGGTAAATACACTTTAAATACCACATAAAACAAAACCAATATTTCCACAATTTCCTATTTAATTATGCAAAAGAACTCAGGTTTCAACTGCAAGTGCATTTTTCTAAACTCAGAAAAATCTACAAAAATTCCAGAAAGCAACTAACATCAACTGAATCTCACTAAACAATTTTCAGCAAGAAATAAAATACAGAACAACAGCTATAAAAAGATGAAATACACTACTCAAAAAGTGCTTTGAACTAACTTTTCACACAAAATGTGTCAAACAGCAGATTTCATAATTTTCCTAGCTTCATCTACTCATAAACATTCTACTGTAGAAAATTTACTGACAGAGCATCAATACACAAACCTACACAAAATAAACAAATCTATTGTAAAATAACTCAATTGAACTACAACCCTACTGGAAAAGGGTGCTCAGCTCAGTTTCATATTTTTTCCAGATTCTACTCCACCTTTCATATTTATCAAGAAAGTTCCATGAACAGAAACATTATATTACTTCCTACATGAATTTCCAAAGAAAAACTCAGAAAAGTACATTTGTACAGTAACTTCACATTTTTCTATACAACAACCTATGCTTAACATTTTTGTTAGCTTGAACATCACATACAGAGACTGCACAAATTTTCCCATATTTTATTTTGACATATAAAACACCTTAACACTTATTCCAAGAAAACAGTCAAAGAGAACTTTAAACCATAACAGAAAATTTTTCTACATAAACAGTGCCTCATACATTTTTCACAGATACACATCATGATAAGAAACCTACACAAAATTTACCAAGAATTATCTTGACCAGAAAACATATATAACCATTTATCTCAACAAAAGCACATAAACTGAAATAAATAAAAACAGTAATAAAAACTTTCACTAAAAATACTTTCATATTTTTCCATGATAGATCTACTCATGAGCAAGCTACCAAAACTAAAAGCACTTCATTTGGACTTTTAAATCGAGCTACACAAAAATAACAAGCCTTTCTGGAAATTAAAAACTTGAATCTCCCGGCCTGGCTTCGTGGACTCGGCCCATAGACCGCGTGAGACTGACGCATGGGACCCGCTGGTCAACGAGGCCCACCGGTCAGAGAGGGCGGAGCAGGGGAGAAAGGTTGACCGTGGCTTGCTCGCCGACGGCGAGGTCGCCGGCGGTGGGACCGGGCTCATCGTGCTCCCCTCAACGAGGCGGACCGAGTGGTGGTGGTGGTTTGGCTAACGCATGGCCGGAGCTCGCTGGCGGCGAGCGGTAGCGGACGACGGTGGCGGTGACGCGCGGCTACGCCGTTTTCGGCGGTCACCGGCCAATTCAAAGTGTGCATCGTGCTTAGTGAACCCTAGGGAGTGTGACTAGGTGGTTGGTTAGGCTCGGGAAGCACCGGAGGGGCTTGACCACGCGAGCGGCCATGGCGGACAGTGGCGGCGCTCGGTCGGGGAAGAAGAGGGGCTAGAGGGTGGTAGCGTTGAGGTGGGAAGATGTTCTCACCTTGCCTTGACGTGAAGGGGCTCGACGAAGAAGAAGGGGCTCGGCGGAGATTCGGTTGATGTGGAACGACGACGCGGGCTCCGCGGTGGCGAACGATGGCCGACGGAGGCACGACGTGTTCCGGTGTCGGGGATGGTCGGCCGGTGGTGGGAGCGTGCGCACCACGTGTGCGACGGTGAGGCGGAGCGGTGTGCGGAGGTAATCGGAGGGAGGTGCTCCAGCGAGGCCGGAACGGTGAAGGGGGTTGCGGTGGTGGTCTCGGCGGGGCTTGGTGCTCACCGCGAGCGTTCACGAGAGAGAGACAGGGAGAGTGGGAGCGGCGGTGTGCAAAGTGGCGAGTGAGGGAGCGGTGAGAGAGTGGTGCGGGGTTTTGGCCGTGGCCTTGGCCGGCTGGCGGTCGTGGCGGGGCCTGGCGTGGCGTGCGGCGAGCGTCGGCACGGCGAGCGAGGGCAGCGCGGCAGGCGAGGCGGGCGCGGAGTGGGCGAGCAAGATCGTTGCGTGATCGTGGAGGCAAGGATCGGGCGAGGAGTGGGCGAGGGAGATTTGCGCAGGGTTTGGGCGGCCACGCGGTGGGCGGAGCCGGCGTATGGCGCGGTCGCGGTCAGAGCGACCGGCGCGTCGTGCGCGGGCGGCCGCGCACGGGCGCGAGCAAGCGGGCGAGCGCTGGGCCGGCGCGAGCGGAGCTGGGCCGAGAAAGGCCGTGTGGGCCAAAAGTGAAGCGCCAGAAAATTCGTTTGCCCTTTTTCTTTTTCCAGAAATTTTCCAAACTTTGACCAGTCAAAAACAGTTTCAAAAACTCCAAACTAGGTTTTGACCCAAAAATAAAAGTTATTCAAAATAATTTTCTCTACAACTTTCATATAAAATATTTTTACTGAAAAGCACTTTTACATCCTCCACAGAAATAAAGCCAATTTTTGAGACATAAATCATTTTGTTTACCTCATTTTTATTTGCAAAACATTTTTGAACTAGGTCAAAATGTTAGCATGAGAAGCATTATACTCAATATTCTTTATTTTATAAAATTATTTGCCAAGTCAGAAATCCACTTAAACCGTCAAGTCCAATAGAAATAAAAAATCCAATAAATAAGCCAAAGGCAAAAACACTCTCATGCACATGAAATGATGTCATGCATCGCTTATGCATTTTAGTATCTAAATGTAGTTCCTAATGCAGTGCTTGACACTAGGGTGTCACAAAAACCATCCCTCGGATTGAGAGAACTAGCCAATTCACCAAAGGGGAAAAGAGAGAAACGCGAAGAACAAAACGCGAATTCAATCCAAATTTCAGCCAACAAAGAGGAGCACGAAATTGATCATTGGATTCAGCAAGATGAAGGATTGTATTAGCACTCGGTGTCGGTTACAAGCCACTCCTCGCAACAACAATGCTCGGATGACAAAAAGCTCAAGAACAAAAGTCCTCTCTCCTCTAACCCTAGTCTCTCCTCACAATAGCAAAATGAGAATGGCACCGTCCAAGGATGGCTGCCCTAGCAGCCCCTTCACATATATATAGGCGCACGTCCGAAGAAAAAAATGCCCTTACATGAAGCACTCAACCCAAATACCCCCCAGGGGTAAAACTGTCCAACCCTAGCAGTTTTCATCCGACAGCCACGCGCCTTCTCATCCTTCGCTTCGCCTCGACGCAAGCTCCAGGATGCCGCCACGTGCCGTCACTGTCGACCACCGCGCCTTCCTCGTGGATAGCTTTGCCGCCGCGCCAGCCTCTCCACGCCGCCATGCATCGACCGTTCCGCATGGGAACCTCTGCCTGGTTTTGAGGCCCAACCCGATAAACCCGCCAGCCCAGGTTTTGAGGCCCAAACCTGGAAACTGTCTATCCCGAGTTTTGAGCCCAAACACGGAAACCTGCGAGCCCAGGTTTTGAGGCCCAAACCTGGAAACCGTCCATCCCGAGTTTTGAGGCCCAAACTCGAAAACCGGTCACCCCGAGTTTTGAGGCTCAAACTCGGAAACCGTCGAGGGTAGCTTTTTGAGGCTCAACTACCAAACCCACGCCGTAGACGGGATGTAGTTCGCACACCCCGACCACCAACACCGATGCCGATGCATGTCTAGCCTCCACGCTGGGCACAACGCCTTCGCCTTCCTTCTTGACTCGACCGACGGCACTTGCGCCGCACGCAAGCCCATGTCCGACCTCCCGCCAAGTGCCACGACGCCATCGTCTTCCTCCCGACTCGGTCGATGCATCGCACATCCCCATGTGCTCTTGCTCGCTGATGCCACGTGCCAGCTACCACAGTTGGTCCTCCAGCACTCCGGTCCGTCGGTCCAAGCCTCACGTCCGCCCTTCACCGCTCTGGGTACATCGGCATGGCACGTCCGCCGCACAGTACGCCCATCCTTCACCGCTCCTGGTCCATTGGCACAACACGTCTCTACTTAACCTTCACCTCGCCATCGACCACTGTCTCCGAGCTCCACACCTGCACATCAACACAGCCAAAAGACACAAGTTGCACACACACACCAACACGGTAACACAACATAACTCAACGCCATCGGTTAGTCATAAACATTAAGCGCATGGCAAGATATGGACTCAACCGGGAAAAGCCTCAAACCTTCCTCATAAATGTCAATCATTCATCATATATGTTCTCACTCACTTTTGGGAAGAGCGAAGCAATGGTTCTACTCCAACAAAGACAAAAACACTACATGGGAGATCTGATCCACTCCTTTCCTAGCAAAGTTCTTCCCTGTATGCAAGACGAATGCCCTACGAGCGAAGATTTCAACTTTTCAGCAGCAGTATGATGAATCTGTCCCTGAGGCATGAGAACGCTTTCAAGACAACATATCAGAATGCCCACTCCACGGGATAGAGAATTGGTTACTAATGCAGACATTCTACCATGGGCTCACTTCGAGTGCCCGTGATAATATCGATGCAGCTGCTAGAGGATCGTTCTTGTCACTCACTATCAAAGAGGCCACTGCTCTCGTTGAGAAGATAGCTTCAAACCAAGGATGGAACGAAGAACGCACTCAACTGAAGAAGAGAGGAGGAATGCATCAACTCAAGGAAGTAGACATGTTGTCTGCTCAGATAGACCTACTGATAAAGAAGCTCGACAAACGACACCAAGAGAAGAAGGAAGTCATGCACATCCACGATTCTCGCATGACTTGTGAAGAGTGTGGAGGCACTGGCCAAACAGGAAGCAACTGTCCTGAAGTCCAAGAGGATGTGAACTACATCAACAACAACAACTATCGCCCTCAACAGAATCAAGGATGGAATCAGCAACACAGGCCCAACTACCAAGGTAATCACTCAGGTAACTACCAAGGTAATAATTTCAACCAGCCGCCTTTAAGAGAAATGATTGTTAATCAAAATATAGTTATTGATTATATGTCCAGAAAAATAGCTTCCAATGATAAAATACTAGAAGCCATTAATAATAGAATGAAAAGCTTTACTTCTGCTATTAAGAATCAACTTAGCTTTAATAAGATGATAGAATCACAAATTTCTCAGCTAGCCGCTTCTGTACCTGTCACCGAAAAAGGTAAGATTCCAGGGAGTCCGGAAGAATTAGAAACTGCAATTCTTGTAGACATTTTCAATGTAGGAGATTACTTCACAGCTCTGCCAAGGCCAAAGTACAGAGGATGGGGAGATGAGAATCTGCCCGAGAAGAAAGGAGATCTAGGGAGACCTGTCATCCCGATCACCATTGGACCCGATACCTTTAATGAAGCCATCTATGATCTTTGAGCGATTGTCAACATTATGCCTAAGGTAATCTATCGTAAAATTCATGGTCAACCTTTGTTGTACACAACCATGTGTTTGCAGCTTGTAGATCAGACACTTTGCTACCCCAAGGGAATCCTTGAAGATGTTCAAGTACAAGTTGGACAATCACCTGTCCTAGTAGACTTCGTGATTGTGGAAATAGGAGGAGATGAAAGAGCACCCATCATCTTGGGAAGACCATTCCTAAGTACAACTAAAGTCATCATCTATACCGAAAGCGCCAAGATCTGCTTCACGATGAACAATAGGAAGGAGAGGTTCAGTTTCAAGAACCGCACACTCAAGACTCGTGTACACCCACAGACATCATATGAGTACAAGGATGCACCTGCTGCCCCAAAGAAGAAGAACAACAATAGAAGGAGGAGGAACAAGACGAAACCACAAGAGCAAGAACTAGTATGGATGGTCAACACTATTGAACCACCAAAAGACACCACTCAACCTCCACTACGCCTTGAGAAGTTGTACGATCCAGGAGTACCTGCTATTGACTGCATGAGCAAGGAGAGTACCTTATACAAAACATTCTGCGATATCGGCTCAAGTGTCAACATCATGTCTACGGTAACATATAAATATTTATTTCGTGATGCACCACTAGAACCAACCTACTTGCAGATACAGCTACCAGACCAAACATTCCGATTTCTGAAAGGACGAATGGAAGAAGTCATAGTCAGAATTAGAGGACATGAAGTCCCCACAGTCCTTTTGGTTCTCGACATGGGAGAAGACGATGATGTCCACCTCATCCTAGGAAGACCGTTCCTGTACACTACGAGTGCAATAATCTACATGAAGCAAGGGGAGATCCATTTCCACTTTCCTGAAGAGAAGGTACGATGCTACTTCATCAACTACATACCTAATGAAGAACCTATGAAGAGTAGAAGTGAAAGACGCCGCTATCAACACCAAAGAAGACAAGTCATCAAGGATGGAGAGGCCAATCACAGAGAAGAAGCTAGTGACACTATCCCAGAAAAGAAAGAAGAATAGACACCTCAAGACAGTGAACAATAGGAAGTAAAGACACAGACCAAGAAAGTATGGAAGGAAAAGACAGCGCCTAAAGAGGAACAATCACAAACAACTTTCCAAACGTCTGACACACCTCGGGAGGTCTGAACCGAGGGAATGTCTGGTTCGTCGGACCTAAATATCCGAACCTTCACCAAAAGGTAAAATTGGTAGTTATCCTCATATGTATTTTTTTGCATATTTCTCGTATTTAATTCTTAGTCATTTACTGCATCATCATATTTAATATTTGCATCATCCATAAGCATTTTAATTTCTGCATTGCATTAGAAAAAGAAAATAAAAATAATCATATTGCATTGCATCTAAAAATAAAAACTCTGTAAGCCCCATGTGAATATTTAACTGTTTACTATGGAGGCACAAAAATATGTTTCTTACTTTTTGCATCTGCATATAAAAATAGAAAATCCAAAAAAAATATATTAAACTCTTGTTGAATCATGCTTGCTTAAACAACTATGAGGCTCGATAAGACATAAATGGTTTCACCACTAACGCTTAATCAATTCCATGAGCTTTGTTGCCTATTTGAGTTTAGCAGGAATCAATGAGAAGGCCAGATAACTTCATCCACTCTAGAGAGAAAACAAATAACTTTCCATTAAGGACCAGAGGAGTGAAGTACATCGATGCTACCAAGAGAACGAACACGCAAGCATTTAGCTTGTGGGAAAAGGCTCCCCCGTTATCCGAGGTAATATATCTATATATTTTTGAATTTTATAAAAACAGAAAATACCAAAAATATATGAGCACATGAAGGCTCACTCATAAAAATAAAAACCCTAAAAATATGTTCGGGCACATGAAGGCTCGATGCTATCGAAGGGATTAGCTTGGGGGAGATGCACCCCCGTTATCTTCGCTATTAAGGTATGTTACTATTCCTATTACTACTAGTATTATTACTACTATTATTATTATTAGCCTTTATATATTATTAGTCTTTATATATTATATATTAGAGTGCATTTAATATTAGAGTCCATAAAAAGAACAATGACGATCTAGAATAAAAGCTTGCCCTGAAGTAATTGAGCTCTAGGATAATAAAATTAATTTGGATGGAAATGATGAATAGTTGCTCTGCCGTAATTCTTTTCAAGTGCCTAGTGTTCAGTATTAAATTTTCCCGAGTTTTGGGTGAGATTGTTTTAACATGAGAATTTACTTTGAATCTGAGACTTGTGGGTTGCAAAAGTTTTAACTAAGTGTAGGTGTTTGACGAGTATGATATGAAAAGGTTGAACTGCTATTTATCCTGTTCCTAGCGATACTAGAGTTCTGGAGATTTATCTTTTGAAAATTTAAATTGCTACATGATGAGATCCTCTATGATGAGTGTTTGAAATTCCTACCACAACCTGATATACATGCCTGATTGACTAGGAAGTCCACTCTTTACAATTACTGCTTGCATATGCATTAAGTATTGTCAAATCGTGTTGACCCTTAGAGACTCGTCATACAGTTAAAATCAAGATCACGTACACACCACCCATATATGCTGCTCCTACACTGCGAGTACACAACCACATGCCTTCCATTAGATCCACTCAAAAATGTTTCATTTCTACACTGGGAGTGAACAACCAAAAATATTTCCCTTCATCCATATGACCTTTTTATGCCTTCATTGCCATTCATAAATGCTCCAAGTTATTATTGTTATCTCTTTAAACATTATGCTGCAAAAAGATGCATGGGCTATGCAAAAGTTATCTTAAAAAGAGAGAGATGAAAAAAATGGACAAGTGTCCGATAGTAGAATTAGGGGTATTTCGATACCCACCTAAAAAAAGAGAAAAAGATGATAGCCCATGTTGTCTCTAGCAAAAGTTATACAAGAGAGAAGTATCTACAAGGAGTAAAAGTAAGCAAAGGTCTATACCCATTATCCATCATTATGTTTTCATCATCATCACTGTGTTTTCACCCTCACACTTGTTTACCACCACTGTTCCACCATACACATACATTCCACATATAGGTCCACACACATGCACATCTTGATTTGATTGTATGCCAAGTTTCTCTGGATCCATGCTTTGACTTTGCAATATATGCTATGTAAGTATGTACGGGTTGACTCACACCTATGAACTCCATAGAAAGCTTATTAGTTATAGGGTGAGAGAAGGCACAACATTCACTGCCTTGGAGAGAATCCACAAATACCACAGATGACAGACTTGAAAGGATCATATGAAGGAATCTCTCAGTTTTATTTTGAAAATCTTACAAAACTCCAGAATGAAGGTAGATCGAAGAACTTGAGACATAGTTAACTTGATCATTCTGCTTTTCAAATTTCTAAAGAACCGGGTAAAAGCTACAAGCACCACAGTTGAAGGTAAGAGGTAAGTTTGAAAGTTGAAACGATTGATTCTAATTCGGAGGAAAATTTTTGTTTGAACACTTGTGTACTTTTGAGGCGTGAAAGCATAGTAGCAACTCCTGATCCTTCATAATATATCATCTAAATGTTTCCTAAGGGACTAGCAATGGTTAAGCTTGGGGGAACTTGTTGACGGTAGATAACTCCTATTTTAAACCGTCAACTAACCTCATAAGTGACCCGCAACGATCCAAAGAGTGTAGCTCTAGGGTTTGATTCTAACGAGTTCCACGAGTTGTGTCAATTCCACTTGTTTTGCAGGATATTTAATATTTTATCATAAGAAAGTATCTCAAGTGAAGAATTAGAGCACACCAGTGAGACGAGCTCGTTGAGACGATCGCAATGGACATGCCACTTGCCATATTTGGAGTCCCGGAGCAATAGTCCTCGATGAATACGACCAGGAAGACTCTGGAACCCTCTAGAAGCCTTATACATATAATGATCAGGGGTGTAACAGACAAGATTCCAATAGCTACAGAATACCAGAGATATCCAAGGACCAGATTGGAAGAAGACGACAAGGAATCCATCCACGCCACGACTCGTTGCGCAAACCAACCGAACAAGGGCTCTAGGAGAATAAGGAAGGTGCCAGGAGACTTCTAGTCGAAGGAAGAGGCAGGCGGCGCCATGGGGAGGCCGGCCGGCCTGGGCCAACCTGGAAGCCACCCCTCCTTCATGTGGCGTGACCTAACTTACCTCTACTTTGTATCTTGGCCGTTGTTCAACGTCGGCTTGATCCAAGGGCTGCGGTTCATCCCGCCGGGCTATATAAGAAACCCCAGACCCCCCCTCCTGGAGACATTGCATCCAATCCAATCTTAGTATTCAATCATTTAGAGTAGAGGTAGCCTAGACAACCAGGAGCTCCACCATCCAAGGGCGTAGCTAGAATAGAATTAGAAGAGTAGAGGGAAGCTCGGATTCCGGATTTAGTCAAGAGGAGCTAGGTAATTAGCCTTGTCTTCTCTCTTGTATCAACATTGTTCTTCTAATTGTTCTTCTAATTGTCTAATTGTCTTCTAGTTCATTATCTTGTGTTCTAATTGTGTTCTAGTTCATCTTCTAATCTCTCTAGTTCATCTCTGTGTTCTAATCTACTTTTAATTACCTCTCTAGTTCATCTTTGTGCTCTTATCTACTTCTAATTGTTCATCTAGTTCTTATTCATCTTGTAGTTTGTGTTCTAGTTGATACATGTCATGACTTGTTACTATTTTGTGTTCATAATTATAATATTCATCGTCTACTTCGATTATATGTCTAGCATAGCTAGGGTATCTTTATGTTTATGCTCTTGTTTGTATAGCGCTCATTCTGTCGATCGCGGGGTGAGTAGTCAACATTGTGTAAGCATGGTGCTTATATATTGTTTACCTGCGAATGCACCCTATATTCCGGGCCAGCAAGTGGTAGATCGCGAGGGTGACTATTATAGCCTTGTTGAGTCCTTTGTAGTCCACTCCCCGAATGTAGGGCAAGTGAGACCTGGTCACCTGGAGGACATAGACTCTGGATCTGATCCTCCATGCGTGATGTCTCCTGCGTATAAATATAAGTTATTCTAACCATGATTGCTAAACATAATTGCACTAATTAATGTAGTCTATGACCTATAGTTAGAACCTTGTTAGGAAGTTAATCTATCTCTTTCTAGTTTTGGCTATGATCCGACCTTGGGTGGGAATGCTCTGTTGGAACTCTTTTATATGGTTTACTCTGTTCTATTACATTTATCTTATTTATCATTTATGATTGATTCATGTGTTGAGTATAGATCTAGTGGAACTCTTATCATAATCATACATGTGTGTGTCATAGTTGTATATGGTTATATCCTACCGGGTAACTAACGATATGCATTGCTCCGTTATAAATAACGATACTTAGGAAACTCTCCTTGGTGAAATGCTACAACGGATGTATTTTAGCTATGCGCTTGCAGATAATCTCATTTCATATTTTATAAGGGCAAGATCATAAATACCATCCAAGTCTCTAGTGTTGCTGCTAGTGGTGACAGCCTAGCATTAAAGGTAATGTTGTTAGATTTGTCTACCTGTATTTCTAGCGCCGTTATCTGAAGTGATACTAAGAGATGTCAACAGGTGTCTAGTTTTTTCCATAGGTGATTGGGCTTAGGAGACCACACTTTTTTCTTTGGTTTAGCTCTCAGAGGTTCCTCATACACTCCATTTTTGGTGTTAGGCTTGAGAGGCTCTTTGGGTGGGTTCTTGGTTAGTTTGGGAGTTGTGGTGGAGTTGGGCTTCTCACTCGGCTTAAGACCACTGAACTCTCCAACCTTACCAAAAGAAACAACACTTTATGACCTTTGAGCAAAACCTACACCTGGACCTCTAGCAGCACGCTTGAATTGAGCAATCATCATGCCAAGTTGCGGCTCACCACTAGAAACCCATGACAAGATGGTCTGAAGGTATGTGTTTTCTTCCTCGGTTTGCATCTTGTCATGCTTCACATTCGCAATCTCCATCTCCAAACCCTCCACACAAAGCACACCTACCCACACAAGTGCTATCTGAGCTAGCCTTCTCAAGAAACTCAATCTTGGCATTCTTCTCTGCCAACTCAGATTGCAAGCCTACACAAGACTTGCACGCACCAAGTAAAGTGGGTCTAGCTCTAAGCTCATCCACCTCTCCTACCAAGGCCACATACTTCCCTCTCAGGGTAACAAGATCAGTCATGTGCTTAGCGCACATCTCACACTAATCCTCCTAGGTGACTACAACGGTGGACTTGGCAACCTCAAGCTCCTTCACCGGATTCTCCCACTTTTGCCTAAACTCCTTCCTCTCTCTAGCAACAAGTTTTAGCAACTTGTCCTGACTAACTAGAGCAGCACTCAGAGTCTCAACCTCAGCAGCAAGATCATCGCGATATTGGGACACCTGGAGGCGTCGTCGTCGTCATCGTCGTTCCGAGGAATGTCCTCCAGCTTGTTGTCGACCTCGTCGCCAAGGGCCATGGTGCAGAAGCCCGAATTGTCGGCCTAGAAGCAAAGGTCATTCAGCTTGTCATCGACCTTCCTCTTCTCGGACTAGTCGTTGCTTGACGCCATGGAGTTGTCATCCGAGTTGTTGTTGAGGTCGCTGAGTGAGGCAATGAAAGCGCGCTCCTGATCCTTGGCTTTCTCCAAGTAATTGCGCTTGGTGTAGTCCTGGTTGAAGCCACCCTTCCGCTTGTGCTTGGCGGGGGTGTACTTCTCCTTGCGCTTGCTGGAGTTGTACTTGTAACGGTGGTCGCCCATGCCCAAAGCCTGCTTGTTCTGCTTGGGGCAGTTGGCGACGAAGTGGTCAGGGTCGCCGCACTCGAAGCATCCAGCTTTTCCTCCTCCGCAGCGTCGGTTCATGTGATTGTTGTGAAATCACGAGAACCGGTTGGCAAGCAAAGCCAACTAATCATCCCCCATGAACTCCAGCTGCTCCTCTATCACAGAAAGAAGTGAAGAAAGAGCAAAGCCATCATTTGGGTTAGCAGAAAAGCCAGAAACCAAAGCCATAGACGGTCCAGAAGGATTCTCATAAGATGCCCTCATCATGGCGTCAATCTCTCTAGACTTAAGCTTACTAAAGTGCACATCGCAAGTGAGAGTCTCATAGTTAGGCGATTCGATGATCTCCTGAACCTTGGATTCTCACACCGCTCGATCAAGAGTATGGAGTAGCTTGAGAGCTCTCTCATGATCATCGTACGACAAAAGCTCTTTGTTAGCCCTCATCTTGTTGACAATGACCTAAAAGCGAGCGAATAAACTCTCTATGCTCTCGCCTATCATGTGTCGAATGTTCTCATACTAATGCTTATGTGACTCGTAGAGACGGGTTTTAACTTGAGTGGTTCCCTCATGAAAATGCATGAGAGTCTCCCAAATCTCCCGAGTCGTGGTGAGGTGAGAAACGTGATCAAACTTAGACATGCTCAAACAAGAGAAAAGAGCATTACGCGCCCGGCTATTGGCATTATGCTCGTCAATCTGCTGTTGATTCACACGTGCAGCCAAAACAACGTAATCAGCATCGTTGCAAATCTCCCAACCCAAAGCACTCAAACTCTAGAGATAGGCCGACATACGTATCTTCCAATACACATAGTTCGTCCCATCGAAGAACGGAGGTTTTCCAACTCCGCGATCCATGTCACCTTCTGTGGATCTAGATCTAGCTAAGGTAGAAGATCCTTAACCTGCTTTGATACCAATTGAAGCACCACACAGGTGACCAGAGGGGGGTGAATGGGAGCCTAAAAAATTCTTCAATGAATCTTCAGCCATTGTCCCACAAATCAACCCCAAGAGTTTGTTCAAAGCTTAGTCGTGTCCTCGACCCTAGAGGTAGGGTGGATGCTTCCAAGAAGCACAGCGAGACACTAGACAAGCCAAGGAACCCAATGCAAAAGTCAGAAATCAAATCCAAAGTCGAACGATCGAACAATGAACGAAACAGTGCTGAACAACCAGCATCGGATGCATCCGATGCTAAAACAACAAAACTGGAACCTTACTGTGTAGCCATCAGACGCTGCTACAGTGTATGCATAGCGTACGATGCTGGCGTCCGATGCAGGCTCAGAGCGTCCGATGTGGGATCAGCGTTCGATGCTCAGACACCTGACGCATCCAATGCAAAATGAGGGTTTCTGAAACCTCACTGCATGACCATCGGACGCAGTCCTGTAGTGTCTGATGCCAGCATCCGATGCCCACTCAAAACCACAGAAAACTAACACGTGGCAACGGAGCGTCCGATGCTACTCGGGTCAGCGTCTGATGCCAAGAACACGAGCGTCCGATGCCCCCGATGGAGAACTGCTTTTCAACTGATTCAACTCAATCTCCCTCAAACCAACAGCTCTAAGGCTAAGACTTGGTGTGAGGGTTTACAATGAAGTTAGTGAGCTAATCCTAGGAGATCATGGCTCGAACCTAACTCCAAATTGATGAATCGAAAGATTTTGGGATAAAGGAGCAAGAACACGAATTAGGATAGAAATTGCCCGATCTACTAGCTCGTGAGGAATTAGGTGAAACCCTTTGGTCAAAAGATGCGCCATACAAGAAACTAGAAGCTGATTCAAATGGTTTCTCAATTCGTTTCTCATAGCAGACAAACTCGTGAAGAATCTGAACGGGGACATGGAAGAAAACGCGAAGAATAAGAACCAAAACGCGAATTCACTCCAAATTCCAGCCGAAAATCGTACCCACGAGGAGACAACGGGATTACGGTCCCGTTTCCTGAAGGTCTCAAAGTCACAGAGGTATTGTGGCACTTTGCGGATCTCAGTAGCTACAACAGAGGAATGGGAAGCAAGAAACCCTAAGCGAAAACTGCAAATGACTGAGATATATTGAGAGGAGGGGCTGCCTCTCAATATATAGCCTAATACATTATTCCCCTTCTACCCCTACTGATAGTGAGAGAACCAGTTGTTGGCATTTCTTAGCATCGCTACCAAAAGTAGGTTAGACTCTACCCCCGATACTAATACCAAGAAATGTGGGTAGACATCTCATAGCATCACTCTAACGCTAGGCTGTCACCACTAGCAGTAACACTAGAGACGTGAAAGTATTTATAGCACGACACTTTGATAAGATATGAAATAAAGATTATCCGCAAGCGCATAGATAAAATACACCCTTTGTAGCATTTCACCCAGGAATGTTCTAGGTATCGTTATTTATAATTCTACCATCGGGAGCTTAACAGGGTTAAGAATAAGAATAATATGTCTTTAGAATTGCAAACATATATAATTAGACATGAATCTAATCACTCATCTAATACAGGGGTAAGGCAAAAGGATAATGATAATTAAGGTAAATAACAGAGACTAGCAGGGAATTCATAATTAGAGAGAGAGACTCATATGATCAAGCAGAATTGAGAACTAATCGATACGTTAAGAAATTAGACTCCTAAGTTATATTACTTCTATTAAGTCTAAGTTAGTCCTAGCATATGATATCATATATAGCATAATTAATCATCCACCCATACATAAGGAACATTACGAAAGAAGTTCATATCCAGAGTAATTCCTTCAATGTAACCAGGTTCTACTTGTCCTAGACTAGGGGAGTGGACTACAAAGGACTCAACAAGGCTATAAGAGTCACGCCCTCGCGATCTACCACTTGCTGGCCGGAGAATAGGGTGCATTCATAGGTAAACATAATCTAAGCACCATGCCTACATTATAATCCAATCCGGAATCGAACTAAGCGCTTTACGAACATATGTATGAACTTACTATCAATTAGAACTATATCAAGCATATAACTAGAATAAACTAAGAACATAATAAAGAGAAAGAGAATGATAATTGAAATAGCACAAAGTCAAATACAAGAATTACCAGAACTCCTGATGACGATCTGGAATCCAGAGCCGTGCTCAACCCTACTTGTTTCTACCTAATTCTAATTCTAATCTCGAAGTAGAGCTCTAATCGAATCTCTAATCTTTGAATCCCTAACTATGTCTCTCTAATTGCCTGATGAAAATAGATCTGATCAATATGATTGAGGATTGCTTCAGGGAGGGGGGTCTGGGCTGCTTATATAGCCCGGTGGGATGAACTGCGACCTTCGGAACAAACCGACCTTGATCAAGGGCTTAGATGTGTCGAGGAGGTCGATTAGGTCACGCTCTGTGAAGATGGGTTAATGAGCACTTTGTGTTGCGTGATGTTGCTCTTGTTTCTAACTTGCATTTTAACATTCTTTCTATTTCGCAACTTTTTGATGATGACTATGAGATTCGTTTTAAACCAAATCTCAGTCGTATTTTAGATCCTCAGGGCAATCTTGTATGTTTGATTTCGCCCTTTGGGAAAGTATTTCGTGCGAATTTCTCAGAGTCGTTTGGAATTTCTTGTTGTCTTTTGGCTGGACCTTCCTCCTCTAATCTTTGGAAGTGCCATAGGAGACTTGGTCACCTGAGCTTCGACTTGCTTGCAAGGCTTAGCTCACTTGGCCTAATCCGAGGATTGCCCAAGTTATGCATGGAGAAGGATCTTGTTTGCCATTCTTGTAGACATGGGAAGATGGTTGCCGCTCCCCACCATCCAGTGACTCAGGTCATGACTAAGCGCCCTGGAGAGCTTTTGCACATGGACCTTGTTGGTCCGGCTCGGGTGAGCTTGGTTGGAGGGAAGTGGTATGTGTTGGTTGTTGTTGACGATTTTTCGAGATATTCGTGGGTTTTCTTTTTAGCTGAGAAAACCGAGACTTTCTCTTTTGCTCGCAATCTGATTTTGCGTCTTCCGAATGAGTTCCTTATGAACTCAATCCGAGCTATTCGGAGTGATAATGTTTCTGAGTTTAAAAACTCGAATTTTGAAAAGTTTTGTAACTCTTTGGGTTTAGAGCATCAGTTTTCTTCCCCCTACACACCGCCACAAAATGGTGTTGTAGAGAGGAAGAATCAGACCCTTGTAGAGATGGCCATGATGATGCTGGATGAGCATAGGACTCCTAGGCGATATTGAGCCGAAGCTATGAACACTGCATGCTATATTTCCAATCGCATTTTTCTCCGAGCTTTCTTGAAAAAGACCTCTTATGAGTTGCGTTTTGGAAAACAGCCCAAAGTGAGTTATTTTAGAGTTTTTGGTTGCCACTATTTTATACACAAGAAAGGTAACCTGGACAAATTTGAGTCTTGTTCTTCTGACGGTGTATTTTTGGGTTATGGCACTCATACTCGCGCATATCGTGTACTTAACCTTGATACTAACCAAGTCATGGAGACATCCGATGTCACTTTTGACGAGACCATGGTTTGTCCTTCTTCTCGTTTTGAGCGTGCGGGTGATCATGAGGTTGGCGAACCTCTTTTTGAAGACGAGGACGAGGGTGCTGAAGGAATGGATGATCCAGCACCACCTCCACCTGCTGTGCCGCAAGCATCGGCTTATACTACGACGACTCACGGCCTCAACCCCTCTTCGTCGACTACTTGGGGGCCGTGGGATCCGCCACCTCGGGCTGTACCATTTGTAACCGAGGAGGCACCAGCTGCTGTTAAGGGGAAGGTTTCTTCAGCTCGGGAGGGGCCACGACACATTCAGCGCCAACACTCGCCTCAACAGATGATCGGCAGCATCGACGAACGTGTCACTCAGTCAAGGTCACAACAAATCTCTCACTTTGCTCATTCTGCATTTGTTGCTGATTTTGAAACCCAAGATGTTGGACACGCTTTATCTGATCCGGATTGGGTTAATGCCATGCATGAGGAGTTAAATTTTTTTGAAAGAAATCGGGTTTGGGTTCCACCTCCTCCTGAGTGTCACCCTATTGGTACAAAATGGGTTTTCAAAAACAAACAAGGAGAGGATGTCCATATTGTGAGAAACAAGGCCAGACTTGTAGCCCAGGGGTATAGTCAGAAGGAGGGGATAGACTATGAGTAGACTTTTGCTCCTGTAGCTCGTTTGGAGGCAATTAGGATACTCTTGGCTTTTGCGGCATCTAAAGGGTTTAAACTTTTTCAAATGGATGTCAAGAGTGTCTTCCTAAACGGCTACATAGAAGAAGAGGTGTATGTGAAACAACCCCTCGGTTTTGAAAATCCCAAGTTTCCGAACCATGTTTTTAAACATCACAAAGCTTTGTATGCTTTGAAACAAGCCCCTAGAGCCTGGTATGATAGGTTGAAAACCTTTTTGCTTGCTAAGGATTTTAATATGGGATGTGTGGATAAAACGCTTTTTCTCCTCAAGCAAGGTAATGACACTCTCTTAGTCCAGATTTACTTGGATGATATCATTTTTGGTGGTTCTTCTCACGCTTTGGTTGCCAAGTTTGCAGATCTTATGAGCAGGGAGTTTGAGATGAGCATGATGGGCGAGTTGACATTCTTTCTCGGGTTGCAAATTAAGCAATCTCGAGATGGGATGTTTGTGCACTAGGGCAAGTATACCAAGGACATCCTGAAGAAGTTTGATATGGGTGAGGCCAAGCCTCTTCCAACACCCATGTCAACCACGACGGCCCTGGATGCGGACAAGGATGGAGAAGCTATGGACCAGAAGGAGTACCGGAGTATGATCAGGTCGCTGCTGTACCTGACGGCGACACGCCCGGACATCCAGTTCGCGGTGTGTCTTTGCGCACGATTTCAGTCATCGTCGCGCACCTCTCACCGTCAAGCGGTCAAGCGTATTATGAGGTACTTATGCTTCACACCAGAGTTTGGGATTTGGTATTTACCTTCCTCCACCCTCTCCCTTTGCGGTTATTCTGATGCCGATTTTGCTGGTTGCCGACTTGATCGCAAGTCCACTTCTGGGACTTGTCAGTTTATTGGTTCTTCTCTTGTATGTTGGTCTTCTCGCAAGCAGTCTAGCGTCGCCCAGTCTACCACAGAGGCTGAGTATGTTGCTGCTGCTAGCTGCTGTTCCCAGTTGCTTTGGATGATGGCCACTTTGCGTGATTTTGGTCTGAGCTTTTCTCGAGTGCCTTTACTATGTGACAACACAAGTGCGATTAGCGTTGCTAAGAACCCCGTGATGCATTCTAAGACGAAACACATTGATGTGCGCTTTCATTTCTTGCGAGACCACTATGAGAAGGGTGATATCGACCTACGCCATGTCGATACTCATCATCAGTTGGCAGATATTTTTACCAATCCTTTGGACCAATCAACCTTTGCCCGGTTGAGAGGTGAGCTTGGTGTGTGTTTCCCCTTTTAGATGGGGGAAACATTTTGGTTCTTGTATCATAAGACTGACTCTTTTTCTTTAAGTTTTGTTTTCGTTTCTGATAGGTTAGTCTTTGTACTTCATCATGCATCTTTACTTTCTAAGCTTCATGTATATAATCTTTAGAATGTGATTATGTTCTATCTAGTATGCTCCGATGCTATATGATGATATTTGTTGTTTATGCTCTTTCTAATCACTAATACATGTTGTGAGCTGAGCTATTTTGTATAATGTGTAGACTAGCATGTGTAGAAATTGTGTAGACTAGCATGTTGTGATACATATTTGAAATTGTTCACCATTGAGATTGGCAACTAGCATGTGTAGAATGTATTGAAATCACTTGTGCTTTTCATATATGCTAGGTTGCTATGTCTCTAGTTCTGAATCATTCACTTGCTTGGTATGTTCATATTCTGTCATAAAAATTGAACCAAGTTTTAAGTGAATTGAAAAGATCAAGATGGGATTGCTTGTCAGCACATCACGATATCGAGACTATTTCTCATTGCACATTGAGTTAAACTTGAGCCATGTAGTGTATGACCAAAACCGACGCTTTAAGCTTCTGATTGCATCTGCATAGGCTTAGCTCGGTTGGAAAATTAGGCAATGACAAGCCTTCAACCTCTCGCAATCATAATAGCTCGGTTGGAAAATTAGGCAATGACAAGCCTTCAACCTCTCGCAATCATATGTTGAATTTTGAACCTGTGTAATTTCACCGCTGCAACTCCGATTAAAATCTAAAAACACAAGTATATGTTTTATTCTGTAGCATGATGATTGAACTTTGCTAGGGGTAGTTCACCTTGTATACATGGATAGCACTTGTTTGACTTCCTGTCTATACATTTTTAGTGCTATTTTGATGGTGAATGCTTTTTGGCTAAAACTGCTCACTTTGCTCATATGTTCCTATTTCGTATTTGGTGATCAGTTTGAGCCTCTGCTAGTATGTATGCTTATTGTTGAGTCATTGGAGTTATACTTTGTAGAGCATCCTTTCGTTCTATTAACTATATTCCTAAAGCTGCTAACTTGCATTTCTGACTCATATGCTTTTGGAAGGGAGAAGTTTGTTTGTGCATTATCAACTAAAGGGGAGAAATTTGTCAAATCATAAGGGGGAGAAATCATAAAATCATATCCTAGTTGTGTGCACTATTGGAGGGGGAGTTTGCTCACTTTGTTTGATGAATTTTCAATTGGTTTGGAGCATTTTTCCAATTGGTTCAGAGCATTTTTGGTAGCTAGTTGTGTTGAGCCTTTGCCTCTTTCTTGAGGGACTAGCGACTTTGCTTATATGCTCTTCACTTGGTATCGACCTCTTTTGCTTTTCAGTTGATATTGAGCTTTCTCGCTAGCGGTGTTGAGCCCGTTCTGCCTCATCTTGAGGGCTAGATTTATTTTGCTTGAATTTCAATTGGTATTTCAATTGGTGTCAAGCTTTCTCGCTAGTGGTGTTGAGCTTGTTCTACCTCTTCTTGAGGGCTAGCTTTGCTTTGCTTGGTTGCGTTGAGCCGTTGCCCATGTCTTTGGGGACCAAGTTGTTTTGCTCTTTCACTTGACCTTCTCCTGGCTTTGCTATGCTTTTGGGTCGTTTGGACGAGTTCTCTACTTCTCTTTCCTCCTCCTTCTTCTACTTCATTATGATTTGTGTTGGTAGTTGACAATGCACTCATCAAGGGGGAGATTGCGGATACATGGGTGTATGTCGGATCTTGAGTGATGAGTGATTGTCAACTGGTTTGATGTGCATGTTCTTTGGCTTGTGTTGTGCAGGTGTCGAGCACGGAGACAGTGATCGAAGGCAAGGTGAAGTTCAAGTAGATACGTGTCGTGCCGATGGACCGGGAGCGGTGATGGGCGGACGTGAGGCTTGGACTGAGGGACCGGTGGCCTGAGGATTGGCTGTGGTGGCTAACAGCCTGGGACAACGACGAGCAGAGACTTGCGGGGCACAGTGTTGCTCGGGTCGAGGACCTGGGGACATGTGTCGGTGGACGTGGTGCACGGGCGGTGCATCCCTTCTACAGCATCGGTTTGATGGTTGAGCCACAGAAAAACCATCTGGTGCACGGTTTCCAGGTTTGGGCCACAAAACCTGGGTGCTACGGGTTTGCCGAGTTTGGGCCACAAAACTCGGGTCGAGGACGGTTTCCAGGTTTGGGCCTCAAAACCTGGGCGCTGGCGGGTTTCTGAGTTTGGGCCACAAAACTCAGGCAATGGACGGCTGGTTTCCCGGTCCATCGGCATTCAGGCAATACCAGGGGTTGGTCGTGAAGACAGGTTTCCCAGTTTCGGCCTCAAAACCGGGGGCGAGGTCCGTGAAAAGGAGGAGCAGAGCGGAGGCGGCACGTGGCGGCAATCGGTGAGGTTGCATCGAGGCAACGCTACCAGTTGTGCGGGCGTGGTCGTCGGATCAGCATCTTCTTCGAGTTGGTCCAGAATAACCTTACAGTTTAGCTAGTTCGCTCTGTAATTAGTAGGGGTAGAGTGGGAACTAGATTAGGATAAGTAGGGGGAGACACCCACCTCCCAAACTATCTCAGTCATTTGCTATTCTCCACTTAGGGTTTTCCTGCTCTCCCAATCCCCTGCTGTAGCTACTGAGATCCGCAGAGAACCATACCTCTATGTTCATGAGATTTTGAGGAAGTGAGACCGTAATCTCACTGTTGTAGCGTGTGGTAGCCACACGGTTGCAAATTCGTGGTGTGATTCGCGTTTTGATTTTGTTCTTCGCGTTCTTCGTTTCTCCACGTTTTTTCCGTCACTCGATCTCCCTCTCTACTGCGTCTTTTTGAAATCCACTTGAATCGACTTGTTCTTTATAGTGAGGAGAACATTTCCACCAAAGGAATTTATCTCTACCCTCACGAACATGTAGATCGGGTCATTTCAATTTCCGTGGCGCTTTTTCGGTTCATACTCCTTCCCTTCGATTTCCCGTTGATTGAGATGATTTGAGCGGATGATTTCTTGGGGATAGTCTCCTAACTACCTCGTGATCATCCTCTCCAAATTTGAGTTGAGGGCGACCAAAATCGCCCTTTCTGGGCACACGCGGACAGTCCGCCAGTGTGTCCGCGGACAGTCCGAGCGTCGGGATCCGGCTGAGTCAGTGGTCGCGAGTCTCGGCTGTGTTGTCTCGGATTGACCAGCGAACAGTCCGCAGTAGGTGTCCGCGGACAGTCCAGGAGTCGTGCAGGGGACTTTCAGCAGCTGTGCTGTTTTCCATTTTTGACCGGTGGACAGTCCGCCAGGGGACCGCAGACAGTCCGCCCCAGGCGTGGACAGTACGGGACTAGGAGTCCGGACAGTCCGGGATTTGGCTGAGTGTTGAGTTTTAGTGCGTTTGCTCTCCCGCCTTTTCGGCTTGGTTTCCGGGCTTCTTGTTTGGCCCTAGAGTGGACCAAGTAACCTCTCTAGGTGTCCTTGCTACTTGTTAGCATAGGTATTTGGAGATTTCTCGACGTAGCCTTCCATCTACGTTCGGGAGTCGGTTTTTGGGGTCGAACTTGAGCCGGTGCTTTTGGTGTTTTGTTCGCTCTTGCTTTGTGGTGCCTCACTGTTATCCTAGGGATCATCCACCCTCTTCCAAGGGTCGTGGGCATCACGTTTAGGTAAAAGCTTTCGGGGGTTGATTTTTAGGACAAAGGCCGAAGTTTCGAGAGAAATTTTTAGGCTCCCATTCACCCTCCCCTCTCTGGTCACCTTGCTTTTGCATTCTCGGTCCTTCATTTGCTTCCCACAAGTTTTAAGTTTTTGATGATTAGAGGATTCAAAGTTTAACATTAGTCATATAGATAGAGGTTCTAATATTTTTGGATTTTTCTTTTAAGTTTCAGGGTTCCATTAATCAGAGATAAACTAGAACTTTTTATTTATTTTAATTTAATAAAGCAAACTAAATAGATATTATATATAAAGATAACTATTAGGATAACTTGTCAGATAAGGACTTACCTGACATTGGGGCTCCTCACCATTGGTGCAAAACCTTGGGGGCTCCTCCCCCAAGCTGGAGATCATTGTGGTGGCGACGGTCGATAGTGATGGTACTAGGGCATGGACCAGAAGGCATCCCAGTACTGATTTGTTTGATCTTGATTTTGTCGAATGTTCTCGACCGTGTTCTCCATTCTGGCATTCCATTGTTGTTGCTCCATCAGCATTCGGTTGATGTCGGTTTGGTCTTCTGATATTCTTGTCAGCCGGGTACTGATGTTTTGACGAGCCATTTGATCATCATGATATCCTACACTCAAGACCGAGTGTCCAGGTGGTTCATGTTGAGTAGATGGTCTTGGTTGGTCTACTGAGCGTCTTCCTTGGTACTGGTCATAGCGGGATCTCCTCCACCATTCCGTACTATCGCCTTGCCAAGAATCTTCTGAATGGATGGACGGTGATGGAGCCCATGGAGAGTATGGTTCTTGATATTGTGGCAGGTGTCTTGTTTGAACTCCATCATCGTACGCTGTGTGTGGTGGTCCCTCGGGGATTGGGTCGACTCTATAATAGTATGTTGGTGGTGCATTCGCGAACCTTGCTGATGTGCTTCTCCGTGTAGTGGTGATTGGCTGCAGACCTACAAGAAAGTTTATCGTGGTATAGACACTGAGTTCCGAGTTAGGAAGCGGAATCTGAAGGACCGAAAGTGCTACCATAAAGCGACCAGAGGGGGGGGGGTGAATGGGAGCTTCAAATTTCTTTTCAGAAACTTGTTGCTACTGTTCCGAGAATCAACCCCGAAGAGCAAACATAGATCTTGTAAGTGTCCACGACCCTAGATGTAGGGTGGATGCTTCCAAGAAGCACAGCAGGACACTACACAACTCTAGAAACCCAACACAAAAGCCAGAAATCAAAACCGACAAGGAACGAACGAACCGCAGACGAAACAACTCAGAAGAGCACTGACCGGACTCTGCCTGCATCCGGTCACTGACCACCGGACGCGTTCGGTCAGAGAAAACTCGCTCGGGAACCTTACTAGATTGGACCGGACTCTGGTTGACAGAGCGTCCGGTCTTAACCTGTGCGTCCGGTCACTTAAAAACAAGAGCGATGAACAGTGTCTCCGTAGCGTCCGGTCAGACACCGGGTGAAGCGTCCGGTCAAGGAGCGAAACTGAGCAGTGAAGTGTTCAACGACAGGACTCACCCCCAGCGTCCGGTCAGCCCGAGCTGAGCGTCCGGTCACCCCGAAAACCTGCTGTTCGTCCACTGATTCGACTCGATCTCACCCAAAACGAATCCTCTAGGGATGTAACTTGGTGAGAGGAGTCACAAGGAGGATAGTGAGCTATCTCTAAGAGATCATGGCTCGAACCTATCTCCAAATCGATGAATCGAAGAAAATTGGGGAAAAGAGAAAAACTTGACCCGAACCGAAAATCGATCGATCTACTAGGTCGTGAGGTTAGAGCTGAATTCCTTCGTTGGAAAGAAGTGCCTCACGATCTAGGACATCTCTGTTCAAATGGAATTGTAAAAGACGCAACGAACAAAGAGATTGATCGACGGGAAAATCGTGGAGAAAAGCAACCCACGAAGAACTCGAACAAAACGCGAATCACAACCACGAATTTGCAACCGTGTGGCTACCACATGCTACAACAGTGAGATTACGGTCTCACTTCCTCAAAATTTCACAGGCACAGAGGTATTGTTCTCTTCTTTGTGGATCTCAGGTTCGCTACAGTAGAGGATGGGGAGAGCAGGAAACCCTAGAAGCAAAAGAGCAAATGACTAAGATAGATGGGGAGGTGGGTGTCTCCCCCTACTTATCCTAATTCTAACTATTCCTAATTCCCACTCTACCCCTAACTACTTACAGAGCGAACCAGCTAAACCCTAAGGTCATTCTGGACCAACTCGATGGTAGGTGGATCCGACGGCCACGCCCGCACAACTGGTAGTGTTGCCTCGACGCAACCTCACCGATTGCCGCCACGTGCCGCCACCGCTCTGCGTCCTCTTCGCGGACTCCGCCCCCGGTTTTGTGGCCGAAACCGGGAAACCAGGCCTTCACGTCCACCCCCGGTTCTGAGGCCCAAACCGGGAAACCAGCCTCCAAGTCCATCCCCTGGTTTTGAGGCCGAAACCAGGAAACCCACCAGCGCCCAGGTTTTGAGGCCCAAACCTGGAAACCGTCCTCAGCCCGAGTTTTGTGGCCCAAACTCGGCAAACCTGCAGCACCCAGGTTTTGAGGCCCAAACCTGGAAACCATCCACACGATGGTTTTTCACTGGCTCTACCACCAAACCGATGTTGTAGAGGGGATGCACCGCCCGTGCACCCCGTCCACCAACACATGTCCCCAGGTCCTCGACCCGAGCAACACCGTGCCCGCAAGTCTCCGCTCGTCGCTGTCCCAGGTTGCCAGCCACCACAGCTGATCCTCGGGCCACCGGCCCCTCAGTCCAAGCCTCACGTCCGCCCTTCGCCACTCTCGGTCCCTCGGCACGGCACGTCTCTACTTGACCTTCACCTTGCCTCTGATCACTGTATCCGTGCTCGACACCTACACAACACAAGCCAAAGAACATGCGCATTATCCCAGTTGACAATCACTCATCACTCAGAGACTCGGCATACACCCATATATCCTCAATCTCCCCCTTGATGAGTGCATTGTCAACTACCAACACAAATCATAATGGAAGAAAGGAAGAAAGGAAGAAAGAAGAGAGAACTGGACCAAATGACCCAAAATCATAGCAAAGCCGGAGAAGGTCAAGTGGAAAGAGCAAGACAACTTGGTCCCCAAAGACATGGGCAACGGCTCGACACGACCAAGCAAAGCAAAGCTAGCCCTCAAGAAGAGGTAGAACAGGCTCAACACCGCTAGCAAATACCAATTTGAAAAATCGAAGCAAAATGCTAGTCCCTCAAGATAGAGGCACAGAGGCTCAACACAACTAGCAAGAAAGCTCGATACCAGAACCTTACGACCAACAAGAAGCAAGCTCCCCCTTGCATGGTGCACACAACCGATTCTTCTCCCCCTTAGTTGAACATGGGAGGCATGATTTGTCCAAATTTTCCCCCTTAGTTGAAAATGCACCATCAAGTAAAAATCCCTCCCCCTTAGAAAATGCACCATCAAAAAGTGCCAACAAGAGAATTTCTCCCACTTCCCAAAATGCATATGAGTCAAAATGCAAGTTAGCAGCTTCAGGAATATAGTCAAGAGAATGCAAAGATGCTCTACACAGTATACCTCCAATGACGCAACTAAAGCACACATCCTAACAAAGGCTCAAACTGATCATCAAATATGAAATATGAACATATGAGCAAAGTGAGCAATTTTAGCCAAAAGGATTTATCATCAAAATAGCACAAGACAAGTATAGACAGGAAGTCAAACAAGTGCTAAGCATGTATACTAGGTGAACTACCCCTAGCAAAGTTCAAACATCATGCTATAGAATGAAGCATACACTTGTGATTTCAGTTTTAAATCAGAGTTGCAGCGGTGAAATAACACAAGTTCAGAAATTTAGCAGATGTTTGCGAGAGGTTGAAAGCTTGTCTTGCCTAACTTTTCAACTGTGTGAAGCCTATGCAGAAGCAATCAGAAGCTTAAAGCAATAGTTTCGGTCATACACTACACAGCTCAAGTTTAACTCAAAGTGCAATGAGAGACAGTCTCAAAATTGTGATGTGTTGACAAGCAATCCCATCTCGATCTTTCCAATTTACTTGACTTGGTTCAAATTTAAAGCAGTATATGAACAGACCAAGCAAGTGAATGACTCAAAACTAGAGACATAGCAACCTAGCATATAAGAGAAGCACAAGTGATTTCAACACATTCTACACATACTAGTTGCACATCTCGATGGTGAACATTTTTAGGTTTTAAGTTCATTAAACAAGTTCACCATTTAAAATAGCTCAGCTCATAGCATGTATTAGTGATCAGTAAGAGCATAAGCTACAAGCATCAACATATAGCATTGGAGCATACTAAACAGAGCATAATTACATTCTAAAGATTATATACACGAAGCTCAGAATGGAAAAGCGTATGCAAGATGAAATGTAGAAAAGATGCAAGAAGAAACCGATTGAAAAACAAAAGGTTAGTTTATGATACAAGAGCCAAAATGTTTCCCCCATCTAAAAGGGGAAACACACACCAAGCTCACCTCTCAACCTAGCAAAAGTTGATTGGTCCAAAGGCTTGGTGAAAATATCAGCCAACTGATGATGAGTATCGACATGGCGAAGGTCGATATCACCCTTCTCATAGTGGTCTCGCAGAAAGTGAAAGCGCACATCAATGTGTTTGGTCTTCGAGTGAAGCATGGGGTTCTTAGCAACACTAATAGCACTCGTGCTGTCATAGAGCAAAGGAACACGAGTAAAGCTCAGACTAAAATCACGCAAAGTGGCCATCATCCAGAGCAACTGGGAACAGCAGCTAGCCGCAGCAACATACTCAGCCTCTGTGGTAGACTGGGCGACACTAGACTCCTTGCGAGAAGACCACGATACAAGAGAAGAACCTATGAACTGGCAAGTCCCAGAAGTGGACTTGGGATCAATACGGCAACCAGCAAAATCGGCATCGGAATAACCGCAAAGGGAGAGGGTGGAGGAAGCAGAATACCAAATCCCAAATTCTGGAGTGAAAGATAAGTACCTCATTATGCGCTTGACCGCCTGACGGTGCGAGGTGCGTGGCGATGACTGAAATCGCGCGCAAAGACACACCGCGAACTGGATGTCCGGGCGTGTCGCTGTCAGGTACAGCAGTGACCCGATCATACTCCGGTACTCCTTCTGGTCCACTGCTTCTCCATCCACATCCGCATCCAGGGCCGTTGTGGTCGCCATGGGTGTTGGAAGAGCCTTGGCCTCACCCATGTCGAACCTCTTCAGGATGTCTTTGGTGTACTTGCCCTGGTGCACGAACGTCCCCTCTCGGGATTGCTTGATTTGCAACTCGAGGAAAAACGTCAACTCGCCCATCATGCTCATCTCAAACTCCCTGCTCATAGTGTCTGCAAACTTGGCAACCAAAGCGTGAGAAGAACCACCAAAAATGATATCATCCACATAAATCTAGACCAAAAGTGAATCAATGCCTTGCTTGAGGAGAAAAAGCGTTTTATCCACACATCCCATTTTAAAACCCTTAGCAAGCAAAAAGGTTTTCAACCTATCATACCAGGCTCTAGCGGCTTGTTTCCAACCATATAATGCTTTGTGAAGTTTAAAAACATGGTTTGGAAACTTGGGATTTTCGAAACCGGGGGGTTGTCTCACATATACTTCCTCTTCTATGTAGCCATTTAGGAAGGCACTCTTGACATCCATTTGAAAAAGTTTGAAACCTTTGGATGCAGCAAAAGCCAAGAATATCCTAATTGCCTCCAAATGAGCTACAAGAGCAAAAGTCTCCTCATAGTCTATCCCCTCCTTCTGACTATACCCCTGGGCAACTAGTCTGGCCTTGTTTCTCACAACATGGCCATCTTCTCCTTGTTTGTTTTTGAAAACCCATTTTGTCCCAATAGGTTGACAATTAGGAGGAAGAGGAACCAAAACCCAAACCCGATTTCTTTCAAAATTTTCCAACTCCTCATGCTTGGCATTGACCCAATCCAGATCAGATAAAGCGTGTCCAACATCTCGGGGTTCAAAATCAGCAACAAAAGCAGAATGAGCAAAGTGAGAGATTTGTTGTGACCTTGACCGAGTGACACGTTCGTCGATGCTGCCGATCATCTGCTGAGGCGGGTGTTGGCGCTAGATGTGTCGTGGCGCCTCCCGAGCTGATGTAGCCTCCCCCTCAACAGTAGCTGGTGCCCCCTCGGGTACAAAAGGTACCGCCCGAGGTGGCGGATCCCACGGCCCCCATGAGGAAGAGGTGTCGGGGCCGTGAGTCGTAGTAGAAGCCGCTCCTTGCGGCACAGCAGGTGGAGGGGGTGTTGGATCATCCATACCTTCAGCACCCTCGTATTCGTCATAAAAAAGAGGCTCGCCAACCTCATGATCACCTGCACGCTCAAAACGAGAAGAAGGAAAACCATGGTCTCGTCGAAGGTGACATCAGACGTCTCCATGACTCGGTTAGTGTCAAGGTTAAGTACACGATAAGCTCGAGTATGAGTGCCACAACCCAAAAACACACCGTCAGAAGAACGAGACTCAAACTTGTCCAAGTTGCCCTTTTTGAGTATAAAACAATGGCAACCAAAAACTCGAAAGTAACTCACCTTGGGCAGTTTTCCAAAACGCAACTCATAAGAGGTCTTTTTCAAGAAAGCTCGAAGAAAAATGCGGTTGGAAATGTAGTATGCAGTGCTCATAACTTCGGCCCAATATCGCCTAGGAGTCCTATGCTCATCGACCATCGTCCTGGCCATCTCTACAAGGGTCCGATTCTTCCTCTCTACAACACCATTCTGTGGCGGTGTGTAGGGGGAAGAAAACTGATGCTCTAAACCCAAAGAGTTGCAAAACTTCTCAAAATCCGAATTCTTGAATTCGGAACCATTATCACTCCTAATAGCTCGCATCGAGTTCAAAGGGAACTCGTTCTGAAGACGCAAAATCAGATTGCGAGCAAAGGAGAAAGTCTCGGTCTTCTCAGCTAAAAAGAAGACCCACGAATATCTCAAAAAGTCGTCAACAACAACAAGCACATACCACTTCCCCCCAACCGAGCTCACCCGAGCCGGACCAACAAGGTCCATGTGCAAAAGCTCTCCAGGGCGCTTGGTCATGACCTGAGTCACTGGATGGTGGGGAGCGGCAACCATCTTCCCATATCTTCAAGAATGGCAAACAAGATCCTTCTCCATGGATAACTTGGGAAATCCTCGGATTAGGCCAAGTGAACTAAGCCTTGCAAGCAAGTCGAAGCTCAAATGTCCAAGTCTCCTATGCCACTTCCAAAGATCAGAGGAGGAAGGTCCAGCAACAAGACAACGGGAAATGCCAAAAGACTCCAAGAAATTCGCACGAAAGACTTTTCCAAAGGGCAAAATCAAACATAAAAGATTGCCCTGAGGATCCAAAATACGACTGAGATTCGGTTTAAAACGAATCTCATAGTCATCATCAAAGAGTTGCGAAACAGAAATAAGGTTAAAATGCAAGTTAGAAATAAGAGCAACATCGTGCAACACAAAGTGCTCATTAACTCGCACCGACCCACGAGACAAAACCTTACCATTGCTATTGTCGCCGAAGGTGATAAACTCCTTTCCGGCGACTGGACTAAGACTGGAGAACCACTTGGCATTTCCGGTCATGTGCCTTGAGCAACCAGAATCCACCAACCAAATGTTCTCCAATCGTTTTACCTACATCAATAAAAAGACATAGGGTGAGCATACGGTCCAACACTGGGGTTAGTGAAGTAAGGGGAAAACCAGTGTTGGGCCGACTGCTCAAAAGAACGGTTAGCAGAAAAACCATTCCTAGCACGCCTACGGGAGGAGCGATCACCACGCTGAGGAAAACGTGGTCCGCTGGGGAAAGAGCGCTCATCGCGATACTCAAAACGCGGTGGAGGGAAACGCTCAAAAAAGCCTTCGCCACGGGGTCCGTATCCTGCAAAGTCAGGACCCCGTCGAGCAACACCTCCCTGGCGCCTAGGACCTTGAGGCCCTGCACCTCTAGGCCTAGCAGCTCTCCTTGGAGCTCTCCTCTGAACATTCGGCACATGTACATCATGGAAAGGATGGTACATGTCCGGGTTGTTCATCTCCCTTGCACGGCGCGCCTCTCTCTTGTGCCGAAAGCAGAACTCACTCAAGTGTCCATCTCTCCCACAGTGCTCACAATGGTACCTCACCGCTCTCAAAGGGGGTTGTTGGTACTCACTGTAGTGGGTGTGGATCACTTTGCCCTTTTGTGGCATAAGCTCCTCCTGGATGGGTGTCATGGTGTCAACTTGTTTTTCAGGTGGTTGGGCTTGGGATGCCATGTCTGCTTCTTGGGTGGAGCTCTCGGAGGTTCCACAAATACACCATCCTTGGTGTTAGGCTTAAAAGGCTCTTTGGGTGGAATCTGGGTAAGCTTGGTAGTAGTTGTGGAGTTGGGCTTCTCACATGGGTTCAGACCACTCGACTCTCCAATCTTCCCAAAAGTTGACACATCAACACCCGGAGCAAAGCCTACACCTGGACCTCCTGCAGCACGCTTGAATTGGGAGATCATCATCCCAAGCTGCGGCTCACCACAAGACACCCATGACAAGATGGTCCGAAGGTATGTGTTTTCCTCCTCGGTTTGCATCTTGTCATGCTTCACATTGGCTATCTCCATCTCCAGGCCCTCACACAGAACACACCTGGACACACAAGTGCTACCCGAGCTGGCCTTCTCAAGAGATACAATCTTGGCATTCTTCTCTGCCAACTCGGTTTGCAAGCCAGCACAAGACTTGCACGCACCCAACAACAAGGATCTAGCCTTCAGCTCATCCACCTCTCCTACCAACGCTACATACTTACCTCTCAAAGTGAGAAGGTCAGTCATGTGCGTGGTGCACATCTCGCACTCCTCCTCATCGGTAACAACTATGGTGGACTTGACAGATTCAAGTTCCTTCACCGTATCCTCCCACTTCTGCCTAAACTCCTTGCGCTCTCTAGCAGCACGCCTAAGCAACTTATCCTGACTAAGGAGCACGGCAGTAAGCTTCTCGACCTCAGCAGAAAGCTCATCGGGGGTCAGAGATACCTGGGAGGTGTCGTCGTCATCGTCGTTCCGAGGAGTGTCCTCCAGCTCGCCGTCGACCTCCTTTCTGAGGGACATGGTGCACAAGCCCTCGTCGTCGGCGAAGAAGCAGAGACCGTTGAGCTTGTCCTCGATCCTCTTCTTCTTCTCGGACTCGTCGTCGCTTGAGGAAGCAGAGTCGTCATCCGAGTCGTCGACGTCGCTGAGCATGGCGAAGAAAGCACGCTGCTCAGCCTGGGCCTTCTCCAAGTACTTGGTCTTGATGTACTCCTTGTTGAAGCCGCCCTTCCGCTTGTGTTTCGCGGGGACGTACTTCTCCTTGTGCTTGCCAGAGTCGTACTTGTGCCCATGATCGCCCTTCCCAGAATACTTGTTCTTCTTGGGACAGTTGGCGATGAAGTGGTCGGGGTCGCCGCACTCGAAACAACCCGAGCGTCCTCCTCCGTGGCGACGGTTCATGCGGATGTTGTGGAACTACGAGAACCAGTTGGCAAGCAAAGCCAACTCGTCGTCTCCCAAAGACTCCAACTGCTCCTCTGTGACAGAAAGAAGAGAATGCAAGGCAAGGCCTCCAGAGGGGTTAGCAGAAGAGCTAGAAAGCAAAGCCATCGACGGGCCAGAAGGATTTTCATAAGAAGCCCTCGCCATGGCATCAATCTCACTGGACTTGAGCTTACTGAAGAGCTCGTCGCACGTGAGGGTCTCATAGTTAGGCGATTCGTTGATTGCCTGAACCTTGGAATCCCACACCGACCGATCAAGAGTATGCAAAAGCTTCAAAGCCCTCTCATGATCGTCGAAAGGCAACAGCTCCTTGTTAGCCCTCATCCTGTTGACAATCACCTGAAAGCGAGCGAATAAACTCTCTATGCTCTCGCCAGGCATATGTCAAAAGTTCTCATACTCTCGCTTGAACGACTCATAGAGACGGGTTTTGACTTGAGAGGTTCCCTCATGAAAACGCATGAGGGTAGCCCAAATCTCCCGAGCCGTAGCGAGGTGAGAAACGCGATCAAAGTCACTCATGCTCAGACATGAGAAAAGAGCATTACGGGCTTGGCTATTGGCATCGTGCTCATCGATCTGAAGCTGAGAGACACGAGCAGCCAAGACCACGTAATCGGCAGAGTTGCAAATATCCCAGATGGAAGCACCCAAGCTCTGCAGATAGGCCGACATGCGTATCTTCCAATACGCATAGTTCGTCCCATCAAAGAACGGCGGTTTGCCCATGCCACGATCCATGTCGCCTTCTGTGGATCTAGAACCGGCTAAGGTGGAAGATCCTTAACCCGCTCCGATACCAATTGAAGGACCGAAAGTGCTACCAGAAAGCGACCAGAGGGGGGTGAATGGGAGCTTCAAATTTCTTTTCAGAAACTTATTGCTACTGTCCCGAGAATCAACCCCGAAGAGCAAACCTAGAGCTTGTAAGTGTCCACGACCCTAGATGTAGGGTGGATGCTTCCAAGAATCACAGCGAGACACTACACAACTCTAGAAACCCAACACAAAAGCCGGAAATCAAAACCGACAACGAACGAACGAACCGCGGAAGAAACAGCTCAGAAGAGCACTGACCGGACTCTGCCTGCGTCCGGTCACTGACCATCGGACACGTCCGGTTAGAGAAAACTCGCTCGGGAACCTTACCGGATTGGACCGGACTCTGGTTGACAGAGCGTCCGGTCTTAACCTGTGCGTCCGGTCACTTAAAAACAAGAGCGATGAACAGTGTCTCCGTAGCGTCCGGTCAAACACCGGGTGAAGCGTCCTGTCAAGGAGTGAAACTGAGCAGTGAAGTGTTCAACGACAGGACTCACCCCCAGCGTCCGGTCAGCCCGAGCCGAGCGTCCGGTCACCCCAAAAACCTGTTGTTCGTCCACCGATTCGACTCGATCTCACCCAAAACAAATCCTCTAGGGATCTAACTTGGTGAGAGGAGTCACAAGGAGGATAGTGAGCTATCTCTAAGAGATCATGGCTCGAACCTATCTCTAAATCGATGAATCGAAGAAAATTGGGGAAAAGAGAAAAACTTGACCCGAACTGAAAATCGATCGATCTACTTGGTCGTGAGGTTAGAGGTGAATTCCTTCGGTCGAAAGAAGTGCCTCACGATCTAGGACATCTCTGTTCAAATGGAATTGTAAAAGACGCAACGAACAAAGAGATTGATCGACGGGAAAATCATGGAGAAAAGCAACCCGTGAAGAACTCGAACAAAACGCGAATCACAACCACGAATTTGCAACCGTGTGGCTACCACACGCTACAACAGTGAGATTACGGTCTCACTTCCTCAAAATTTCACAGGCACAGAGGTATTGTTCTCTTCTCTGTGGATCTCAGGTTCGCTACAGCAGAGGATGGGGAGAGCAGGAAACCCTAGAAGCAAAAGAGCAAATGACTGAGATAGATGGGGAAGTGGGTGTCTCCCCCTACTTATCCTAATTCTAACTATTCCTAATTCCCACTCTACCCCTAACTACTTAGAGAGCGAACCAGCTAAACCCTAAGGTCATTCTAGACCAACTCGATGGTAGGTGGATCCGACGGCCACGCCCGCACAACTGGTAGCTTTGCCTCGACACAACCTCATCGATTGCCGCCACGTGCCGCCACTGCTCTGCGTCCTGTTCACGGACTCCGCCCCCAGTTTTGTGGCCGAAACCGGGAAACCAGGCCTTCACGTCCACCCCCTATTTTGAGGCCCAAACTAGGAAACCAGCCTCCAAGTCCATCCCCTGGTTTTGAGGTCGAAACCAGGAAACCCGCCAGCGCCCAGGTTTTGAGGCCCAAACCTGGAAACCGTCCTCAGCCCGAGTTTTGTGGCCCAAACTCGGCAAACCCGCAGCACCCAGGTTTTGAGACCCAAACCTGGAAACCATCCACCCGATGGTTTTTCTCTAGCTCTACCACCAAATCGATGCTGTAGAGGGGATGCACCGCCCGTGCACCCCGTCCACCGACACATGTCCCCAGGTCCTCGACCCGAGCAACACCGTGCCCGCAAGTCTCCGCTCGTCGCTGTCCGAGGCTGTCAGCTACCACAGCTGATCCTCGGGCCACCGGTCCCTCAGTCCAAGCCTCACGTCCGCCCTTCGCCACTCTCGGTCCCTCGGCACGACACGTCTCTACTTAACCTTCACCTTGCCTCTGATCACTGTATCTGTGCTCGACACCTGCACAACAAAAGCCAAAGAACATGCGCATTATCCCAGTTGACAATCACTCATCACTCAGAGACTCAGCATACACCCATATATCCGCAGAATCTCAGTGCTCATACCTCATTGTTTTTCTTGAGGATCTGGGCTTGTCTAAAAAAGTCGAAGGTCATAATAGTACGGCCTTCGGTAATGTTTTGCACAAGACAAGATTGGGTTAAACCCAGTTTGGTAGCCAAACGGTAAATAAGAGAAGAACATTCTATATCCCCTTTGGTCTGGCCAAAAACTTCCATCCACTGGTCGATCATGTGGATAACAGGAGACACTCTTCGTTTCTTCACAATAGCAAAAAGAAGTCTCAACTCATCTTCCCTCATTGTTCGAGTTTCTGGTCTAGGGAAGATGGTTGAAGAAATAAAACGATGAATAAATCGAAGAGTGGGCAACTGAATAACATTGTTTTTGGGTTTTGAACAAATATCTAAATCTGTAATCTCTTTCCAAAACTGCTCTTTGTTAAAATCAGGTAAAGCATTTGAAAGATCAAGAGTGCAGTTGGAATCAAAACCCAAATGGTCACTAAGTTCCCTCCAAGTGAATGTAAACTTTTTGTTAAACATGTGGAAACTTATGCCAGTAGCTAAAGAAACCAAAGTGCAAAGGAATTCGATGGTAAGGAGTTTCACTCCTATCTCATCGACAGGCACTAAACCCATCCAACCCAACATAGTGAAAATACTGAGAAATTCGATATCCATACCTGTATCTTGTAGAAGTCGTGGGTCGTAGATTGGTGTTGGCCTGAAGATCCTATTCTTTATGTTTCTAAATCTTGCCTTCTCCTCACTCCCTTGTAGCTTAAGATCCTTTTCCTCCATTAATACATTCTTACCTTCGGAGGTGGAACAGAACGAGGATGCTTGAGAGGGTGCCGGCGAATCAACGTCCATGTCGGAGTTTGATCTTGAGCTACTCCTCGTGAGGCATCCAAGCCCGATCTTTCCGAAGAAGGTCTTCTTGCTCATCCTATTGAGCAGAGAAAACAAACAACCAAACAAGAACAGACTATGGAACGGGTTAGAAAATATAGACAGTCAGTGATTAGTCGTTCTCAAGTCAGTCGTTCGGAGGTTAGTTTATCAAGAGAGTGTTTATGATTGAATTGGACAACACTACTTCTCTTTAAAACTTATCTCTACTCAAATTTAAAACTTCTCACACTCCTACTTTCTCTTCTCTACCAAACTCTTCCTTCTCTCTTGGATTCTCACACTAGATTGAAGGTTTGAACTAGCAAACAAATTTCAAAACGAATTCTGCTTGAAAGGAGAGGATTGAGAGGTTTGTGTGTGAGTGTGGAGAGCTCTTAAAGGTGGCTTTTTATAGCCGAAGCCAGGGCAGGCCGGCCGGCCTGGTGGTGGGGCCGGGCGGCCCTCCTCTAGGTCCCACCTGGTGTCCTTCCCTCCACTCAAACATTGCTTCACTTCTAAGCAAAAAATTTCGTCCATTCAAAGTTCAAACTGTTCTGATGCTTGGTTGAGTGGTTAGGAAGCAAAGTAGTAGTGATTCCAAAAGGTGGGTCCCAAGAAAGTGGGTCCCGGTGGTGAAAAATAATTACTATGCAAAAAATTTAAGAAAACTAAATTACTTTTATGAAATGAAAAATGATTATGGATGCAAATATATTTTTGTGCCACGACAGTAAATATTTGTTTACACCAGATTTTGGACCAAGAAGGTTGATATTTTGTAAACATAAACGGCTGATTTATTAAGGAAAAGGATCGGCCTAAAAATAAAGAAGCTTATGTGGGTCAAGCATAACCAAAAGGATTCATATGGACCAGCGCGATGGGCTTCGAAGGCGTGTCGGGCTCAACCAAGGAGTTCAAGTTCGAGTCGTCTTTATTTTTACCTATTATGTAACTTAGTCGTGTTAGGTCAGGAGTCAATCGGGTTATAAATAGCTAGAAACCCGGATTTTGTAAGAAAGACATCCAATCAATCAATACATCGGCCCTCGGCCAAAAACCCTAGGAGTAGGAGTAACGTAGATCCCGGCGAGACCTTCAATCAGGTAGGGCTGCATCGACATCGATCGACCTCCGGTTTGCTTGTAAGTTTCACCAATGTCTTGTGTCATCGTGTAATAAGGCTGCATTGGCATCGACCAACCTCTTGTTAAGCTATGGCATGGCTAGTTATCGGTTTAAGCTCATCTTTTGTGAGACTGTCTTGACTCTGATCAATCTATTGCTTTAGTCGATCTTGACTAGTTATCGGCTCTATTGGCTTGGCAACCTAGTAGATTCATTAAGTTATTGATGTTGTTTTATGTTTTAATATGTTTATTTACGTTTTAAACAATATTTTTCCCAATCAAGATTGACGAAGTAATCTAAACCTAAAAGATACTTAGTTTCGGCTATCCTGAGGTTTACACGATCACAACAAAGGAAATAGCCGATTCAAGTCTTTCATCGACTATTTCATCAATCTTGGTTGTTAAATGTTGTGCGTTCGAGATATTCGATAAAGTCATGATCTGATCTAAGAGCAGATAGATTTGATCTAACATGTCTATTACGGCTGTATTCCCGAACGCCACTGATATATATGATAGATTAAGTCTGTTTATCTTAGTTTAAATCATGGCTTTGATGGCTAGATCTTGTTCGTGCCTCATGGACCCTGAATCGGCTAAAATAGCCGATCCAGTTATGCTTTCTTCATAATATGTTCTTTTAAGTGGCTTGGAAATAACGGATCTACTCTTTGCACGAGACGTGATCTAGCTTGACCATCATCATGGCTGCATGGAGACACCCCACTGTTGATGTTTAAGCTATTTTATCGATCTATTCGTTATTATGGCTGTATGGAGACACCCCACTGTTAATGAATAGAACTGCTCATACAATTAGTCGATACATTGGTTTCATGTCGTTTAAATGTACATATAGATCTTTATCTTGTTAACTTTTTACTAAGTTTATCGGTTGTTTATCTATTACAAACATTCATCTTATATATGTCATAGCTGTTACGCTTTATATCTTTTTCAATACTTTTTCATGCAATTTCATGGGAGTTGACTTTGTAGTCAATATCCTAAAGACAAATGGCTATATCAGAGCCACATAATTTGGGATTGTCTGGCACCAAATCGGCAGGTCCCATGATTTAACGATCTTTTTCTTCTCCTTGTCAATTACAGGTCAAATTGACTGGCACGCCCTAAGTCGATTTTGCTGAGAATCGGCTCCACCGCTTGCTGAAGGTCCAGGAGGTCAGGACTTGCTCCGTACCCCTCTGAGGACCGTGCGCACGAGTGTGTTGGCACTGACCGACCGAGATTTTGTGTCAACAATATTCTTTCAGGTTTTTACACACCGTAAAAATTATTTACGCGGGGCCTAATTTTATGTTTTCATATTTTTATTTAGTTTTCAAATGCAAATGCAGAAATGAAAGTGCAAGAAAGTAAATATGGATAACTACCAAGTTACCTCCTGGTGAAGGTTCGAGGTTTTAAGTCCACCGAATTGGACTTCTCCAAAGTTGTCATTCTAGAGGGGTTGTAGTCTTCCATGAGGATGGTGCCTCTGGTGACTGTTGATCTCCCTCTTCACTTACCACCTTTGCTGTTGAACCTGACTCAGGCTTTGTCTTGAATGGAAAACATTCTTCTTGTCCATTGATGTTGAGTCTGACTTCTCCAATTCCAACGTCAATGTGGGCATTTGCAGTACTCAGAAAGGGTCTCCCTAGAATGAGTGACACTTTCGAGTCTGATTGCATGTCCAGTACCACAAAGTCAACTGGTACGAAGAACTCTCTAATCTTGACTGGAATGTCTTCAGCAATTCCTACTAGATAGCGGAGTGATTGATCGACAAGTTGTAGGCACATTGATGTTGGGACAAGTCTTGAATGATGAAGTTTATCAAAGATTGTCTTGGGCATCACGCTGACACTTGCTCCGAGATCACATAGCGCATTGTTGAAGTGTTGATCACTGATTGAACAGTCGATAGTAGGACATCCTGGACCCTTCTTATTTTGTGGAGAAGTGTTGAGGATGGCCGCACTACATTGTTCTATCAACTTGATTACCTCAATGGTAGGCAGTGGTCATTTCTTGTTTAGGTTGTCTCTTAGATATCTTGCATAGGTGGGTACCTGTATAGCATCTAATAGAAGAATATTGATGTATAATTTTTGAATTACTTCAACAAACTTACTGAACTGCTCATCTGATGTGGCTCTCCTCTTTCTACGTGGAAATGGTAGGTGGTTGGTGTCATGATAGTCTTGCATTATTTCTAGTAGTGGTGGATCTATTTCTTCAGCTTCATCGTCTTTCCTTCTGTCACAGTTGGTGTCACTCGTGTTGTCTGTCCTCTTGCTCCTTTTGGATATGGGGATCACGAGTGACCTTCCCACTTCTTGTAGTTATAGCTTGTGTCTGCTCAGGGTTAGTGGCAACAAGCAAAACAGCAGCCAATTTGGCTAAATATAACTCTATCTTTTTATTTATATTGGTTTGTTCTTTTAGAGCAGAAGAAAACTCATCCATTTTTGCATTTATATCTTCTAAGGCTTTATCTTTGAAAACAAGCTTCCTAATAATAGTGTCATTAACTCTAGCCTGTTCTACGATTATATCTCTTAAAGGCATTGGCTTAAAATGGGAAGAATTGAAATTATCTAAGGACTTACCTTGATAAGTGGAGTGTTGATTCCATCCTTGCCCTTGTAGTGTAGAAGAGTTGTTGATGATGTTTGCATTGTTGTGATTGTTCTCTTCACTTCTAGTCTGAGCGTCGAATGCATTTTGAATAGCTTGACGATCTCTTTTGTATTTCTCGCGTTGGTCTAGTCATCCCAGTAACACATCCATCTTTGTTGTCAGTGCCTTCACTCACTACAAGAATTCTTGAATTGTGTGACGAATGGAAACTTTCATATAAAGAACAAAAATTGTCATAAAAAGTACTTTATGACGAAAATAGGGTCGTCATGCGGGTCGTCACAAAAGGACCATCATAAAAAGTATTATAACGAACTTACAAACTGTCATCACAAAATATTTATGACGGTCACTTGGCAATCATCACAGAATGTTACTTTTATTGACGGACCTAATCGTCACATAACCTCGGTTAATGCGTCACGTAATGTCATGAGCCGTCACAAAATGGCGGTAGAAGGTGCTGGTTAGTAGTCTTTTTGTGACGACCCTGAACGTCATATATTAATTTGTGACATTTGACTTTCGTCTTATTTTGGATGTCGCCGGAGACATGTTGTGATGACCAGTGGTGTCATACTATATTACATGACAGTTAAACTATGTCATGTTTTGTATAGTCCATGAGACATGTTGAGACGACTGTACCTCGTCACAAAAATGTCGTTGCATTCAATGACGAATGCACATAGATCACTGATTTGTCACCAAAGATCATACAATCACATGAATATATATATACCAGAATCAGATTCTATCATCCAACAATATATATTAGTTGTCATCATACACCACAGTGCCTTCATAGCTCATAAGTCATTCACAACTAAGCCAAGAGATCATACACATAATATGCATACATTCCAAATGATAACAAGTTTAACAAGTTCTTCCAACTTCAATCCACACACAAAGTTCCTGGATCCATCCGCCAAGTTCAAACTCCACACAGTTCCACCACACAATACAGAGCATAACAACATAGTTCTGACGCGACACCACACCAAACAGGTTCAGACTCCACAGAGTTCCAACAGATAAGAGTTTGTTATTTCAGTCAGTGCCCAGCGCAAAGCTCCTGCACCAAACAAGTTCTAGCCAATAGCCAACAGGTGCCGCCAAGTTCATGCTACAACAAACATATTCCTGCGAACTATCAATGTCCATATCTAATATTTAATGAAAAACCAAAACAATGAAGACACTACTAATCCAGGAATAATGTTCTATGCAAAGTAGAATAATTTTACTGACGTGGACCAGTTTAGGGTATTATTATATTTTTCTTCGTGTTGCGTGAGACAAAATATGGTGAATTATAGATCGAAAACACTAGAATTTTGCATTGACCTCTAAACATATTTGTCTCCTAAGACACAAGAGACCATTTGGAAAAGTTTGGCACCATTCTGGAACTTTTTGGGTGGAGCAGTTCAACGTATAATTACTCGGTGAAGTCGCGCGGAAATTCAATTAAATTGAAGGATTAGATCAAGTAAAGTAGATTGTACAACTAGATTTCATCTTGTTTAACCTTAACAAGACAACCAGTCCAGAGGGAAATAGTTGATTAATGGTTACTGGAGGAGATAACATTTATTATTACTAAAGCATCACAAATAGCAGTTTGATGAATTTAAAATTCAGAAAAATTTCTAAAGAGGATATCGTATCGTTATGCACAAGAAGATCAACTGCCAATGTAGACAAGTAGTAAAAACATTGACCATACCTCGTTGAAGGCTCGCAACATATAACAGTCATAATTCCTAAGTCCATGAGTACTCGATCCACATATACCAAAGCAGAAGAAAAGCAAAAAAAAGTCACTATACAAGCATTGGGGGCTAAAGTATTGAACTCCTGGACAGTCAAGCATGCCCAACAAAACAACAATCGACAACCAATGTACTCACTTAAAAGACTTGGTAATTTGCAAATGACGTAATAACACAACCTAGAAGTAAAAACATTGACCATACCTCTTGCTGCACACTTGTATATTTGACATCACTTCCTTTCATGCTTGTTTCTTGCATCTGTTGCCAACAACAACCAAAAGATACACAAGTCAATAATCTGGAGAATGAAAAATCAAATAATAGGTAATCAGGCACAACCAAGCTTCCAAACAACAGGGCAGCAACACAAGGCAAAAGAGCACAAAATATGCACACAATAGTCACAGTTCTCAGCTCTTAGCTCTGTGTCGATCAAGCTTTCATACTAAGGGCCCCTTTGGATTGCAGGATAAAAAAAAGGAAAACTCAGAAATTGAGATGACACACTTCCCTAATCCTATGAGAATTGAGCGAAATCGAAGGAAAATAGATGAGATGACCTTTGGTACAAGCTCAGGTGAAACAAAGAAACTGGCTGCTGCTCCTATTTCACTGTACCTATTTTTAAAATCTGACCAACTACACAACATTGAAAGAAGCTAGCCTAAGTGCCAGAGTGCCCATATACACACACATGTGTATGTTTGCCTTGCATACATTTCCTTTACATGTTTGGTTTGGTCAGATAAAAACTCTCATGAAGTGTACAGGCACAACTGACATAAGTGTTACCTATTTCTTCACTAGCATCTGTCGTGGTCGTTGTTAGCATTAACCAGCATATTCCAATTGCTATTTATTTGAGATCATTTGTAATTGCTATTTAAGATTCGATCAGTACAGTCATGTACAAATTAAACTAAATTAGTATACCATACAACCTAGACCATGGACTGATCAGATCTAAGACTTATCAAGCTACTGCATCAATCAAAACCAGTCGCTATACAGTTATACATGCAATACTTTCAGTTTAAATGATACAACTCGACCCAGTACTTCATTATTTCTATATATGCAGCTAATCTGATAAAAAATGTATGAGGTTCAATTTTTTAATTCAAGAACTATGAAAACAGATGCACCCAAATAAAATTCATGTCTGCACGAGTTCAACAAGGTGACGGCATGGGGCCCCTTGATGGCGGCCTCCCGGAATGCAGCGTCCATCTCGGAGCGGATCTTGAGCAGCGCCAGCGTCAGCTCCAGCCGTGGCCACCAGTTGCTGCCGGACGGACCGTTGTGCTCGCCGTCGTCGCCGCCAGCGGACGTGACGCTAGCGTCGTGGTCGACGACGAAGCTGCTGCCGGCGCCGGCGCCGACGACCTTGTACTTCAAAATAAACCGTTACAAACTTATAATGATCCGAATTGCACCTATCATTCCATTCCGTCCTCGAAGTTGACATCTACAAAGAACAAGGCAGAATAGGGGCAAGTTATATTTTGGGCCAGTAACAACATATCTTGAAATGACAAATTCTAAAACTAAAACTGAACTAGAAAGGAAACTAAACTAAACTGAGACAAACTGAAATAACTATTAGTGATATTAAAATTGAAAAAAATGAACTTTGACCAAAACAAAAATGAACTAAGACTACAACAAAGAACTGAGACCGAAACAACAGAGAAAAACTCTAAACTTAAAATGAAATTGAAACAATCCCAGAACATGAACATGAAAATTAAAACTGAAATGATTTGAGAAAAATGAAGTATGATAACTGTAATTGAAGATTGAAATTGGAAACATCACATAGAGGAAACTGAAATAGCTAGTGCTTAAATTATAAATATAACTAATTTGAACTGAAATGAAACTGAATACTGAAACTAATACTGAAGGACCGAGAAAGCACTAGCAAGGCGACCAGAGGGGGGTGAATGGGAGCTCAAAAATTTCTCTCGAAACTTTGGCCAAATGTCCCAAAATCAACCCCAAGAAAACTGCGACCGAAAGCGTGATGCCCACGACCCTTGAAAGAGGGTGGATGATCCCTAGGATCACAGCGAGGCACCACAAGAAGATAGCAAACCAAATGCCCAAAAGCTCCGGCTCGAACACAACCCCAAAAACCAAGTCCCAAACGTAGATTGTCGGCTACATCGAGAAACTCCTAAATACCTATGCTAACAAGTAGCAAAGATACCTAGAGAGGTTCCTTGGTCAACTCTAGGGCCAAACGAGAAGTCCGGAAACCAAGCGAACAAGCCGGGAGAGCAAACGCACTAAACCGGAGCAAACAGCCGATTCGCGGACTGTCCGCCAGTACGGTCGCGGACTGTCTGCCCAGTGGCGGACTGTCCGGGCTCAGGTCGTGGACTGTCCACCGGCCAAAAGAGCAAAACCGAAGTGCTGCTGCAAGTCCCCTGGACAGTCCCGGACTGTCCGCGGCTTTGAACTGCGGACTGTCCGCCGTTCAACCAAAAGCCAAATCAGCCGAAGGACAGTGCCACTGGTCTGGCTCATCCCCAACGCACGGACTGTCCGCGCCCTGAGTGGCGGACTGTCCGCGGTCACTCAGGGAGGGCGAAATTGTTCGCCCTTCACCCAAATCAATCCCAAATCGAATCAACTCACAATCCCACGTTCCCAAACTTGGAGAGGACGATCACGGAGTAGTTAGGAGACTATCCCCAAGAAATCATCCGCTCAAATCGAGTCAATCACCCGGAAATCTAAAGGGGAAGAGGATGAACCAAAAAGCGCCGCGAAAACGAAATCAACCCGATCTACTTGTTCGTAAGGAGATAGATAAATTCCTTCGATGGAAATGCTCTCCTTTCAAATACAAACAAGTTGATTCAAATGGATTTCGCAAAGACGCACTAGAGAGGGAGATCGAGTGACGGGAAAATCGCGGAGAAACGAAGAACGCGAAGAACACGAATCAAAACACGAATCAACACATCGATCTGCAACCGTGTGGCTACCACACGCTACAACAGTGAGGTTACGGCCTCACTTCCTCAAAATCTCCAGTACACAGAGATATGGTTCTCTGCGGATCTCAGCTAGCTACAGCAGGGATGTGGGAGAGCAGAAAACCCTAGAAGCAAAGAGCAAATGACAGGGATGACTAACTGAGATAAATGGGGAGGTGGGTGTCTCCCTCTATTTATCCTAATTCTAACCAATTCCTAATTCCCACTCTACCCCTAACTACTTACAGAGCGAACCAGCTAAACCCTAAGGTTATTCTGGACCAACTCGGTGGTAGGTGGATCCGACGGCCACGCTCGCACAACTCGTAGCGTTGCCTCGACGCAACCTCCTGATTGCCGCCACGTGCCGCCCTCGCTCTGCACCCTCGATTTTGTGGCCCAAACCGGGAAACCAGCCTTTTCTAGCCAACCCCCGGTTTTGAGGCCCAAACCGGGAAACCAGCCCACCAGCTTCTGAGTTTTGAGGCCAAACTCAGCAAACCCTCAGCGCCCAGGTTTTGAGGCCCAAACCTGGAAACCGTCCTCAGCCCGAGTTTTGTGGCCAAACTCGGAAACCATCCGCACCCAGGTTTTGAGGCGCAAACCTAGAAACCGTCCACCCGATGGTTTTTCTTTGGCTCAACCACCAAACCGACGTCGTAGATGGGATGCACCTCCCGTGCACCCCGTTCACCGACACGTGTCCCCAAGTCCATGACTCAGGCAACACATGACCGCAAGTCTTCACTTACTGAAGGACCGAGAAAGCACTAGCAAGGCGACCAGAGGGGGGTGAATGGGAGCTCAAAAATTTCTCTCGAAACTTTGGCCAAATGTCCCAAAATCAACCCCAAGAAAACTGCGACCGAAAGCGTGATGCCCACGACCCTTGAAAGAGGGTGGATGATCCCTAGGATCACAGCGAGGCACCACAAGAAGATAGCAAACCAAATGCCCAAAAGCTCCGGCTCGAACACAACCCCAAAAACCAAGTCCCAAACGTAGATTGTCGGCTACATCGAGAAACTCCTAAATACCTATGCTAACAAGTAGCAAAGATACCTAGAGAGGTTCCTTGGTCAACTCTAGGGCCAAACGAGAAGTCCGGAAACCAAGCGAACAAGCCGGGAGAGCAAACGCACTAAACCGGAGCAAACAGCCGATTCGCGGACTGTCCGCCAGTACGGTCGCGGACTGTCTGCCCAGTGGCGGACTGTCCGGGCTCAGGTCGTGGACTGTCCACCGGCCAAAAGAGCAAAACCGAAGTGCTGCTGCAAGTCCCCTGGACAGTCCCGGACTGTCCGCGGCTTTGAAGTGCGGACTGTCCGCCGTTCAACCAAAAGCCAAATCAGCCGAAGGACAGTGCCACTGGTCTGGCTCATCCCCAACGCACGGACTGTCCGCGCCCTGAGTGGCGGACTGTCCGCGGTCACTCAGGGAGGGCGAAATTGTTCGCCCTTCACCCAAATCAATCCCAAATCGAATCAACTCACAATCCCACGTTCCCAAACTTGGGGAGGACGATCACGGAGTAGTTAGGAGACTATCCCCAAGAAATCATCCGCTCAAATCGAGTCAATCACCCGGAAATCTAAAGGGGAAGAGGATGAACCAAAAAGCGCCGCGAAAACGAAATCAACCCGATCTACTTGTTCGTAAGGAGATAGATAAATTCCTTCGATGGAAATGCTCTCCTTTCAAATACAAACAAGTTGATTCAAATGGATTTCGCAAAGACGCACTAGAGAGGGAGATCGAGTGACGGGAAAATCGCGGAGAAACGAAGAACGCGAAGAACACGAATCAAAACACGAATCAACACATCGATCTGCAACCGTGTGGCTACCACACGCTACAACAGTGAGGTTACGGCCTCACTTCCTCAAAATCTCCAGTACACAGAGATATGGTTCTCTGCGGATCTCAGCTAGCTACAGCAGGGATGTGGGAGAGCAGAAAACCCTAGAAGCAAAGAGCAAATGACAGGGATGACTAACTGAGATAAATGGGGAGGTGGGTGTCTCCCTCTATTTATCCTAATTCTAACCAATTCCTAATTCCCACTCTACCCCTAACTACTTACAGAGCGAACCAGCTAAACCCTAAGGTTATTCTGGACCAACTCGGTGGTAGGTGGATCCGACGGCCACGCTCGCACAACTCGTAGCGTTGCCTCGACGCAACCTCCTGATTGCCGCCACGTGCCGCCCTCGCTCTGCACCCTCGATTTTGTGGCCCAAACCGGGAAACCAGCCTTTTCTAGCCAACCCCCGGTTTTGAGGCCCAAACCGGGAAACCAGCCCACCAGCTTCTGAGTTTTGAGGCCAAACTCAGCAAACCCTCAGCGCCCAGGTTTTGAGGCCCAAACCTGGAAACCGTCCTCAGCCCGAGTTTTGTGGCCAAACTCGGAAACCATCCGCACCCAGGTTTTGAGGCGCAAACCTAGAAACCGTCCACCCGATGGTTTTTCTTTGGCTCAACCACCAAACCGACGTCGTAGATGGGATGCACCTCCCGTGCACCCCGTTCACCGACACGTGTCCCCAAGTCCATGACTCAGGCAACACATGACCGCAAGTCTTCACTTGTAGCTGCCACAGGCTGCCAGCCACCACAGCTGATCCTCCGGCCTCTGGTCCCTCAATCCAAGCCTCACGTCCGCCCTTCGCCACTCTCGGTCCATCGGCACGGCACGTCTCTACTTGACCTTCACCTCGCCTTTGATCACTGCATCCGTGCTCGACACATGCACAACTCAAGCCAAAGAACATGCGCATCATCCCAGTTGACAATCACTCATCACTCAGAGACCCGGCATACACCCATGTATCCGCAATCTCCCCCTTGATGATTGCATTGTCAACTACCAACACAAATCATAATAGAAAAAGAAGAAAGAAGAAGGAGAAGAGAAAACTCGACCAAATGACCCAAAACCATAGCAAAGCCGAAGAAGGTCAAGTGGAAAGAGCGAAAGAACTTGGTCCCCAAAGACATGGGCAACGGCTCGACGCAACCAAGCAAAGCAAAGCTAGCCCTCAAGAAGAGGTAGAACAGGCTCAACACCGCTAGCAAAGACCAATTGAAAATATCGAAGCAAAATGCTAGTCCCTCAAGATAGAGGCACAGAGGCTCAACACAACTAGCAAAGAAAGCTCGATACCGACTGTTACCAAAAAGAGTTCGACACCAATTGAAAATCTGAAAAGCAAATGCTAGTCCCTCAAGAAAGAGGCTAAGGCCCAACGCAACTAGCAAACCGCTCCAAACCAATTGAAAATGTCAAAGACTCAATCGAAAACAAACTCCCCCTTGAATAGTGCAAACAACCAGGAAGGCTCCCCCTTAGCTGAAACGGAGGGTAATGATTTGCAATTTCTCCCCCTTAGTTGAAAATGCACTTATCAAGAAATAAGGCTCCCGCTCAGAAAATGCACCAACAAAGAGTGCCAACAAGAGAGGTTCTCCCCCTTCCAAAATGCATATGAGTCAAAATGCAAGTTAGGAGCTTCAGAAGTATAGTCAAGAGAGTGCAAAGATGCTCGACAGAGTTCTGATCCGATGACTCAGAAAAATGCACAGAATGCTAGCAAAGGCTCAAGCTGATCACTAAGAATGAAATATGAACATGTGAGCAGTTTTAAGCCGAAAAGGTATTCACCATCAAAATAGCACAGACATGTATAGACAGGAAGTCAAACAAGTGCTAATCTTGTATACAAGGTGAACTACCCCTAGCATAGTTCAAACATCATGCTGATATCAATTTAGGCATATACTTGTGATTTCAGATTTTAATCGGAGTTGCAGCGGTGAAATTACACAAGTTTAGAAAACAGCATGTGACTGCGAGAGGTTGAATGCTTGTTATTGCATAACTTTTCAACTGTGCGAAGCCTATGCATAAGCAATCAGAAGCTTAAAGCAACAGTTTCGGTCATACACTACACAGCTCAAGTTTAACTCAAAGTGCAATGAGAAACAGTCTCAAAACTGTGAGGTGCTAACAAGCAAACCCATCTCGATCTTTCCAATTCACTTAACTTGGTTCAGATTTTAAACATAATATGACATACCAAGCAAGTGAATGACTCAACACTAGAGACATAGCAACCTAGCATATATGAAAAGCATATGTGACTTCAACACATCCTACACATGCTAGTTGCATATCTCAATGGTGAACATTTTCAAGTTTTAAGTTCATTAGCAAATTCACCATTCAAAAATAGCACAGCTCATAGTATGCACTAGTGATCAGAAAGAGCATAAGCTACACAATCAACATAAAGCATCGGAGCAAAAACTACACAGAGCATAGTTACATTCTTCAGATTATACACATGAAGCTCAGAATGTAAAAGCGTATGCTGAAATGCAAAAGATGCACGAAGAAATCAAAAAGAAGCAAAAACAACTGAAAACAAAAAGTCAGTGTATCATACAAAATCCAAAGTGTTTCCCCCATCTAAAAGGGGAAACACACACCAAGCTCACCTCTCAACCGATTAATGGTTGATTGGTCCAAAGGCTTGGTAAAAATATCAGCAAGCTGATGATGAGTATCGACATGGCGAAGGTCGATATGACCCTTCTCATAGTGGTCTCGCAGAAAATGAAAGCGCACATCAATGTGTTTGGTCTTCGAGTGAAGCACGGGGTTCTTAGCAACGCTAATCGCACTCGTGCTGTCACAAAGCAATGGAACACGAGAAAAGCTCAGACCAAAATTACGCAAAGTGGCCATCATCTAGAGTAACTGGGAACAACAGCTAGCCACAGCGACATACTCAGCCTCCGTGGTAGACTGGGCGACGCTAGACTGCTTGCGAGAAGACCACGAAACAAGAGAAGAACCAATAAATTGGCAAGTCCTAGAAGTGGACTTGCGATCAATATGGCAACCAGCAAAATCGGCATCGGAATAACCGCAAAGGGAGAGGGTGGAGGAAGCAGAATACCAAATCCCAAATTCTGGAGAGAAGGATAAGTACCTCATAATGCGCTTGACCGCCTGACGGTGAGAAGTGTGCGGTGAAGACTGAAATCACGCGCAAAGACACACCGCGAACTGGATGTTCGGGCGTGTCGCCGTCAGGTATAGCAGCGATCCGATCATACTCCGGTACTCCTTCTGGTCCACTGCTTCTCCCTCCTTGTCCGCATCCAGGGCCGTCGTAGTCGCCATGGGTGTTGGAAGAGGCTTGGCCTCACCCATGTCGAACTTCTTCAGGATATCTCTGGTATACTTGCCCTGGTGCATGAACGTTCCTTCCCGGGTTTGCTTGATTTGCAACCCGAGGAAAAACGTCAACTCATCCATCATGCTCATCTTGAACTCCCTGCTCATAGTGTCTGCAAACTTGGCAACCAAAGCGTGAGAAGAACCACCGAAAATGATATCATCCACGTAAATTTGGACCAAGAGAGTATCAGTGCCTTGCTTGAGGAGAAAGAGCGTTTTATCTACACATCCCATTTTAAAATCTTTAGCATGCAAAAAGGTTTTCAACCTATCATACCAAGCTCTAGGGGCTTGTATCAAACCATACAAAGCTTTGTGAAGTTTAAAGACATGGTTTGGAAACTTGGGATTTTTGAAACCGTGGGGTTGTCTAACATACACCTCCTCTTCTATGTAGCCGTTTAAGAAGGCACTCTTGACATCCATTTGAAAAAGTTTGAAACCTTTGGATGCAGCAAAAGCCAAGAGTATCCTAATAGCCTCCAAACGTGCTACAGGAGCAAATGTCTCCTCATAGTCTATCCCCTCCTTCTGACTATATCCCTGGGCTACGGGTCTGGCCTTGTTTCTCACAACATGGCCATCTTCTCCCTGTTTGTTTTTGAATACCCATTTTGTCCCAATTGGATGACACTCAGAAGGTGGAGACACTAGAACCCAAACCCGATTTCTCTCAAAGTTCTCAAGCTCCTCATGCATGGCATTGACCCAATCAGGATCCGTCAATGCGTGTCCAACATCCCGGGGTTCAAAATAAGCAACAAATGCAGAATGAGCAAAGTAAGAGATTTGCCTTGACCGGGTGACGCGTTCATCGATGTGTCGATCATCTGCTGAGGCGGGTGCTGGCGCTGAATGTGTCGTGGCGCCTCCCTTGCCGAAGTGGCCTCCCCCTCAACAGCAGCTGGTGCCTCCCCAGGTACAAAGGGTACCGCTCGGGGTGGCAGATCCCACGGCCCCCAGGAAGAAGAGGTGTCGGGGCCGTGAGTCGTAGTAGAAGCTGCTCTTTGCGGCACAGCAGGTGGAGGAGGTGCTGGGTCATCTATTCCTTTAGCACCTTCTTCTTCATCATCGAAAAGAGGTTCGCCAACCTCATGATCACCTGCACCCTCAAAACGAGAAGAAGGACAAACCATGGTCTCGTAGAAGGTGACATCTAATGTCTCCATGACTCGGTTAGTGTCAAGGTTAAGTACACGATAAGCTCGAGTGTGAGTGCCATAACCCAAAAACACACCATCAAAAGAACGAGACTCAAACTTGTCCAAATTGCCCTTTTTGAGTATAAAACAATGGCAACCAAAAACTCTAAAATAACTCACCTTGGGGAGTTTTCCAAAACGCAACTCATAAGAGGTCTTTTTCAAGAAAGCTCGTAGAAAAATGCGATTGGAAATATAGCATGCAGTGCTCATAGCTTTGGCCCAATATCGCCTAGGAGTCCTATGCTCATCAAGCATCGTCCTGGCCATCTCTACAAGGGTCCGATTCTTCCTCTCTACAACACCATTCTGAGGGGGTGTGTAGGGGGAAGAAAACTGATGCTCTAAACCCAAAGAGTTACAAAACTTCTCAAAATCCGAATTCTTGAATTCGGAACCATTATCACTCTGAATTGCTCGCATAGAGTTCAAAGGGAACTCATTCTGAAGACGCAAAATCAGATTGCGAGCAAAGGAGAAATTCTCGGTTTTCTCAGCTAAAAAGAAAACCCACGAATATCTCGAAAAGTCATCAACAACAACAAGTACATACCACTTCCCCCCAACCGAGCTCACCCGAGCCGGACCAACAAGGTCCATGTGCAAAAGCTCTCCAGGGCGCTTAGTCATGACCTGAGTCACTGGATGGTGGGGAGCGGCTACCATCTTCCCATGTCTACAAGAATGGCAAACAAGATCCTTCTCCATAGATAACTTGGGCAATCCTCGGATTAGACCAAGTGAACTAAGCTTTGCAAGCAAGTCGAAGCTCAGGTGACCTAGTCTCCTATGCCACTTCCAAAGATCAGAGGAGGAAGGTCTAGCCAAAAGACAACGAGAAATTCCGAACGACTCCGAGAAATCCGCACGAAAGACTTTTCCAAAGGGCGAAATCACACATACAAGATTGCCCTGAGGATCCAAAATGCGACTGAGATTCGGTTTAAAACGAATCTCATAGTCATCCTCAAAAAGTTGCGAAACAGAAAGAAGGTTAAAATGCAAGTTAGAAACAAGAGCAACATCGCGCAACACAAAGTGCTCATTAACTCGCACAGACCCACGAGACAGCACCTTACCTTTGATGTTGTCACCGAAGGTGATATACTCCTTTCCGGCGACCGGACTAAGACTGGAGAACCACTTCGCGTTTCCGGTCATGTGCCTCGAACACCCGGAATCCACCAACCAAACGTTCTCCAATCGTTTTACCTACATCAATAAAAAGACATAAGGTGAGCATACGGGCCAACACTGGGGTTAGTGAAGTAAGGGGAATACCAGTGTTGGGCCGGCTGCTCAAAAGAACGGTTAGCAGAAAAACCATTCCTAGCACGCCTATGGAAGGAGCGATCACCACGTTGAGGAAAACGTTGTCCGCTAAGGGAGGAGCGTCCATCGCGATACTCAAAACGCGGTGGGGGAAAACGCTCAACTGCAAAGCCACCGCCACGGGGTCCATAGCCTACACATGCAGGCTCCCGCCGAGCACGCTCTCTACGAGGCCTACGCCTAGGGACTTGAGGCTCAACACCTCTAGGCCTAGCGTCTCTCCTCGGAGCTCTCTGCTGCCTAGGCCTGGGAACTTGAGGTTCTGGACCTCTGGGCCTAGCAGCACGTCCCGGTGCTCTCCTTTGAACATTCGGCGCATGTACATCATGGAAAGGATGGTACATGTCCGGGTTGTTCATCTCCCTAGCGCGGCGCGCCTCTCTCTTGCGCCTAAAATAGAACTCTCTCAAGTGTCCATCTCTCCCACAGTGCTCACAATGGTACCTCACCGCTCTCAAAGGGGGTTGTTGGTACACATGGTTGTGGGTGTGGATCACCTTGCCCTTCTATGGCAACTCCTCCTGGATAGGTGGCATTGTGTCCAGCTTGTTCTTTAGGTGGTTGGGTTTGGGATGCCACACTTGGTTCTTGGGTGGAGCTCTTGGAGGTTCCTCAAACACCCCATCCTTGGTGTTAGGCTTGAGAGGCTCTTTGGGTGGAAGCTTGGTTAGTTTGGGGGTAGTGGTGGAGTTGGGCTTCTCACTCGGGTTCAGACCACTCGACTCTCCAATCTTCCCAAAAGCAGAAAGATCAACACCCTGAGCAAAGCCTACACCGAGACCTCCAGCAGCTCGCTTGAATTGGGAAATCATCATCCCGAGCTGTGGCTCACCACAAGACACCCATGACAAGATGGTCCGAAGGTATGTGTTTTCCTCCTCGGTTTGCATCTTGTCATGCTTCACGTTAGCAATCTCCATCTCCAAACCCTCGCACAAAGCGCACCTAGTCACACAAGTGCTACCCGAGCTGGCCTCCTCAAGAGACACAATCTTGGCATTCTTCTCTGCCAACTCGGATTGCAAGACAGGACATGTCTTGCAAGCACCCAACAACATGGGCCTAGCACGGAGCTCATCCACCTCTCCTACGAACGCAACATACTTACTTCTCAAAGTGATAAGATCAGTCATGTGCATGGTACACGCCTCGCACTCCTCCTCATCTGTGACAACTACGGTGGACTTGATAGAATAAAGTTCCTTCCCCGTATCCTCCCACTTCTGCCTAAACTCCTTGCGCTCTCTAGCGGCACGCCTAAGCAGCTTATCCTGACTAAGCAAGGCGGCAGTAAGTTTCTCTACCTCAGTTGAAAGCTCATCGTGGGTGAGAGATACTTGGGAGGTGTCATCGTCGTCGTCGTCGTTCCGAGGGGAGTTCACCAGCTCGCCGTCGACCTCCTTGCCGAGGGCCATGGTGCAGAGGCCGTTGTCGTCGGCGAAGAAGCAGAGACCGTTTAGCTTGTCCTTGATCCTCTTCTTCTTCACGGACTCGTCGTCGCTTGAGCAAGCGGAGTCGTCATCCGAGCCGTCGACGTCGCTGAGCGTGGCGAAGAACGCACGCTGCTCAGCCTGGGCCTTCTCCAAGTGCTTCTTCTTGATGTACTCCTTGTCGAAGCCGCCCCTCCGCTTGTGCCTCGCGGGGACGTACTTCTCCTTGCGCTTGCCGGAGTCATACTTGTGCCCATGATCGCCCTTCCTAGATGAATGCTTCTTCTTGGGGCAGTTGGCGATGAAGTGATCGGGGTCGCCGCACTCCTAGCATCCCGAGCGTCCTCCTCCGCGGCGACGGTTCATGCGGTTGTTGTGGAACCGCGAGAACCGGTTGGCAAGCAATGCCAACTCGTCATCTCCCAAAGACTCCAGCTGGTCCTCTGTGACAGAAAAGAGAGACGAAAGAGCAAAGCCTCCAGAGGGGTTAGAAGAGCCAGAGACCAAAGCCATAGTCGGGCCAGAAGGGTTCTCATAAGAAGCCCTCGCCATGGCATCAATCTCACTGGACTTGAGCTTACTGAACAGCTCGTCGCACGTGAGGGTCTCATAGTTAGGTGATTCGATGATCGCCTGAACTTTGGAATCCCACACCGACCGATCAAGGGCATGCAAAAGCTTCAAAGCCCTCTCATGATCGTCGAAAGGCAACAGCTCCTTGTTAGCCCTCATCATGTTGACAATCACCTGAAAGCGAGCGAATAAACTTTCTATGCTCTCGCTAGGCATATGTCGAAAGTTCTCATACTCTCGCTTGAACGACTCATAGAGATGGGTTTTGACTTGAGAGGTTCCCTCATGGAAACGCATGAGGGTAGCCCAAATCTCTCGAGCCGTAGCGAGGTGAGAAACGCGATCAAACTCACTCATGCTCAAGCATGAGAAAAGAGCATTACAGGCTCGGCCATTGGCTTCGTGCTCATCGATCTGAAGCTGAGAGACACGAGCAACCAAGACCACGTAATCGGCAGAGTTGCAAATATCCCAGATGGAAGCACCCAAACTCTGCAGATAGGCCGACATGCGTATCTTCCAATACGCATAGTTCATCCCATCGAAAAACGGCGGTTTGCCCACGCCGCGATCCATGTCGCCTTCTGTGGATCTGGAACCGGCTAAGGTGGAAGATCCTTAACCCGCTCCAATACCAATTGAAGGACTGAGAAAGCACTAGCAAGGCGACCAGAGGGGGGTGAATGGGAGCTCAAAAATTTCTCTCGAAACTTTGGCCAAATGTGCCAAAATCAACCCTGAGAAAACTGCGACCGAAACCGTGATGCCCACGACCCTTGAAAGAGGGTGGATGATCCCTAGGATCACAGCGAGGCACCACAAGAAGATAGCAAACCAAATGCCCAAAAGTTCCAGCTCGAACACAACCCCAAAAACCAAGTCCCGAACGTAGATTGTCGGCTACATCGAGAAACTCCTAAATACCTATGCTAACAAGTAGCAAAGATACCTAGAGAGATTCCTTGGTCAACTCTAGGGCCAAACGAGAAGTCCGGAAACCAAGCGAACAAGCCGGGAGAGCAAACGCACTAAACCGGAGCAAACAGCCGATTTGCGGACTGTCCGCCAGTACGGTCGCGGACTGTCTGCCCAGTGGCGGACTGTCCAGGCTCAGGTCACGGACTGTCCACCGGGCAAAAGAGCAAAACTGAAGTGCTGCTGCAAGTCCCCTAGACAGTCCCGGACTGTCCGTGGCTTTGAACTGCGGACTGTCCGCCGTTCAACCAAAAGCCAAATCAGCCGAAGGACAGTGCCGCTGGTCTGGCTCGTCCCCGACGCGCGGACTGTCCGCGCCCTGAGTGGCGGACTGTCCGCGGTCACTTAGGGAGGGAAAAATTGTTCGCCCTTCACCCAAATCAATCCCAAATCGAATCAACTCACTATCCCACGTTCCCAAACTTGGAGAGGATGATCACTTAGTAGTTAGGAGACTACCCCCAAGAAATCATCCGCTCAAATCGAGTCAATCACCGGGAAATCTAAAGGGGAAGAGGATGAACCAAAAAGCGCCACGAAAACAAAATCAACCCGATCTACTTGTTCGTAAGGAGATAGATAAATTCCTTTGATGGAAATGATCTCCTTTCAAATACGAACAAGTTGATTCAAACGGATTTCGCAAAGACGCACTAGAGAGGGAGATCGATTGACGGGAAAATCGTGGAGAAACGAAGAACACGAATCAAAACGCGAATCAACACATCGATCTGCAACCGTGTGGCTACCACGCGCTACAACAGTGAGGTTACGGCCTCACTTCCTCAAAATCTCCAGTACATAGAGATATGGTTCTCTGCGGATCTCAGCTAGCTACAGCAGGGATGTGGGAGAGCAGGAAACCCTAGAAGCAAAGAGCAAATGACATGGATGACTAACTGAGATAATTGGGGAGGTGGGTGTCTCCCCCTATTTATCCTAATTCTAACCTATTCCTAATTCCCACTCAACCCCTAACTACTTACAGAGCGAACCAGCTAAACCCTAAGGTTATTCTGGACCAACTCGGTGGTAGGTGGATCCGACGGCCATGCTCGCACAACTGATAGCGTTGCCTCGACGCAACCTCCCGATTGCCACCACGTGCCGCCCTCGCTCTGCACCCCCGGTTTTGTGGCCCAAACCAGGAAACCAGCCTTTTCCAGCCAACCCCCGGTTTTGAGGCCCAAACCGGAAAACTAGCCCACCAGCTTCTGAGTTTTGAGGCCAAACTCAGCAAACCCTCAACGCCCAGGTTTTGAGGCCCAAACCTGGAAACCGTCCTCAGCCCGAGTTTTGTGGCCAAACTCGGAAACCATCCGCACCCAGGTTTTGAGGCCCAAACCTGGAAACCGTCCACCCGATAGTTTTTCTCTGGCTCAACCACCACACCGACGTCGTAGATGGGATGCACCTCCCGTGCACCCCATCCACCGACACGTGTCCCCAAGTCCACGACTCAGGCAACACATGACCGGAAGTCTTCACTTGTAGCTACCACAGGCTGCCAGCCACCACAGCTGATCCTCGGGCCTCTGGTCCCTCAGTCCAAGCCTCACGTCCGCCCTTCGCCACTCTCGGTCCATCGGCATGACACGTCTCTACTTGACCTTCACCTCGCCTTTGATCACTACATCCGTGCTCGACACCTGCATAACTCAAGCCAAAGAACATGCGCATCATCCCAGTTGACAATCACTCATCACTCAGAGACCCGACATACACCCATGTATCCGCAAATACCAGTGAACCTGAACATGATTAAAAATATTGGAATCAAAATAAAAAAAATAAATTGACAACTAAAGGCGCTCCTGCTACTGAAGGCGCTTGAGTAAATTAATCAAAGACAACATTGTTTTTTCTGGCAGTGGAGTAACACAAATATCTCTTGGAATACTGCATTCTATTTGACAACACTTAATGGTAAAAAGGTGTTGACGTCGGAAGTGATCTGAATCAAACACCAACAGGGCTAGAACGTCTGGAGAGGTTGCAGTTCAACCTAAGACAGCAGGAACCCTGGCTACACCGACGAAAACCGATCTAGAGACCGGTTTAGATCGATCTAGGGTTTGAGCTCCTGTGTTTATAACTCTAGAACTCCTCCCGGGAAGACCCGTCGGGGAGAAGCGCATAGAGGTTGTCCTAGGACCAGCAAGGCCGCCTAGAACGCCGTCGAGTCTCGCTGGGAGATGCGTCGAACAACAAAGTAGAAGGGAAAACGGGGTAAAAGGGTAGTAGATTGATTTTGATCGATTAGGGTTGGATGCCTCAATCGGCCATGATCCTCTCATATATATAGAGGGGGCTAGTCTTATCCCAATAGGAAACATCTCCAGATACGATTTCCAAGCTTTCTATCTGGACTCTATCAACATATAGAATTCAATCCGGACGTGACAAGGTAACCCTGATTTCGCCGATCCTTGGATCGACCAGATCGGTCTAATGGTCTTTATTAGCCCATACTGATCAACAAATCGTCCTTACAAGAGAAGGATCCACATACTTAGTGTCGGACTCAGCAATCATCATAAACAATGAGGCCTCTGACCAGGGCCACCTGGTCGGACATAACATGAGTGATCGGAAACCCAAAATGATCAGGCCCATTCAACTCAGAACATCCGATCTCTTAAAATACAATTGCAACCTTAATATTACAGGCCGAACACTTCCTTTAAATTCATGTTTATCTGTGACACTTTTGAGTGTCAACACATGCCCCCCTGTTTTTAGGTGATCTTTGGTAGAACCTAAAAATAAACCGAATAGTGATGATGTCCAACTCATCGGCTATTCGATATTTAAGAATAAATATTCTGACTATTTTTGTTCTAAGGGCGATACAAGTATCGGCCATTGCTTGGAAGGCACTCAGGCTTCTTGCCAAACACTTGGAAAGTATTTTTTTCAAATACCTTCCGTTTATTGCTCTCGGGAGACTTTCACCTTGTAACGTCTCCAGCATATATGCATTTCCAAATACCACTTTGATCACTTTATAAGGACCCTCCCAGCTCGGCGACCACTTGCCAAACTTATTGCTCTTCGACCCAAGCGGTAATATAGTCTTCCACACCAATTCTCCCACATGGAATGATTTGCTTCTCACCTTTTTGTTGTAAGCTTTGGCAACCCGGGCTTTGTCCTTCTCCATCTCCTTAAAAGCCTTTAATCTCTTATCGGTCACTTCATCAATGTTATTCATCATGGCATCATGATACATAACAGCAGATAAATCATTCTTTTTAGCCAGTCTATATGCATCTAGATTTACCTCGACGGGCAACACTGCTTCTTGTCCATATACCAGCTCGAAAGGAGTAACTTTTCTAGCACCATGTCTTGACACACGATGAGCCCATAAAGCTTCAGACAAAACCTCATGCCACCTCCTTGGGTTATCCTCAATCTTCTTTTTGATAAGCTTGATCAAAGTCTTGTTACTAGACTCAGCCTGACCATTAGATTGAGCATAGTATGGAGACGAATTGAGCATCTTTATCTTGTATAATTCGGCGAAGTTCCGTACCTCTTTAGAGATAAAAGATGTCCCTTGATCGGTAGTTAATGTCTGAGGTATGCCGAATCTATGTATAATATGTTCAGTAATAAACTCAATTACCTCCTTATGTGTCATATTCTTTAAAGGCACCGCTTCAGTCCACTTAATGAAGTAATCTGTAGCGACGAGAACAAAACGATGTCCCTTTGAAGATGGGGGATGAATTTGGCCAATGAAGTCTAGCCCCCAACCACGAAAAGGCCACGGCTTGATAATAGGATGAAGCATAGCGGCAGGCGCAAGTTGTATGTTTCCAAACCGTTGACATTCTTCGCATCCTTTGTAGTAACGGAAACAATTGGCCATCATCGTGGGCCAATAAAACCTAGCTCTACGCAATAGCCATTTCATTTTTGGTGTCGATTGATGTGTACCACAAATACCTTCATGAACTTCTCCCATAGGCACCTTTGCTTGATCAAATCCCAAACACTTAAGCAACAAGTCTTCGGCAGTTCTCTGATAAAGCTCATCATTGTGTAGTACATATTTAAATGCACTCTGTCGAACACTTTGATCAACTTTAGTACTCGGATCATTAAGATATTCTATCAAGGGAGTTCTCCAATCCCGTAAATCAGTTCCACTTTCACTAGAACTCGATTCGAACCGATTTAGAGTTCTTTCAGACAAATTAATCATTCCATGATCGACCAGGTCAATCAGATGAATTAACTGACTTGATTCATAAACAACCTGGTCGGCCATAGTGTTCACCCAAGTATGCTTAACATGCACCTGGTCTCTAGGGTAAGGTGGCCGAACTGGTTTTAAAACAAACTGGTCGGCCATAGGAGCCGACAATACTTCTGCGCGCTGTTGCATTGGCTTTATGTGAAAATTGCGTCTACTAACATTATAGCCAGATGCTTGTTGAGCTAACATGTTGGCTTTATGATTTTCATGCCTTGGTATATGCCGAATCTAGAATTCGGTAAAATGAGTAATGATATCAAGGCACATGTCAAGATAAACATTTAACGATCCCTCTAGGCATTGAAATTCACCAGCAACTTGTTGCACTATTAGCAAGGAATCGCCATAAGCTTCAACATGCTTAATCTCCATGGAACATAACATTTCTAAACCGAATAAAAGAGCTTCGTATTCAGCTTGATTATTAGTGCACATGTAATCTAACCGGCTCAGCATTTCAAACTCAGCACCATTAGGAGAAATAATGACCACACCAACACCTTGGCCCTCCTTACAAGCCAATCCATCAATATAAAGTTTCCATGGAGTAAAAGTAAAATAACTGATCTCATCTTCTAAACTAATACTATGCTCAACAATGAAATCAGTAAGAACTTGACCCTTTAAAGTTTTTAATGATTCATAAGTCAAGTCAAACTCAATCAACGCATGCACCCACTTACCAATCCATCCTCTAAGGATTGGCCGATATAACATGTGTTTAATTACATCGGCCTGACATGCAATAACACATGTACTAGATAGCAAATAGTGTCTCATTTTAGCACAAGCGTAGTACAAGGATAAGCATAATTTTTCAATATGGGCGTACCTTATCTCGGGATCAAGAAGACGACGACCAATATAAGCAATTACGTACTCTTTAGCTCCATCTTCTTGTGTCAAGACAGCTCCAATGACCTTCTCTTCGGCGGCAACATATAATCTGAAGGGGATTCCTCTCTTAGGCGCCCGAAGAACTAGTGGAGATGACAAATATTCCTTTATCTTCTCAAATGCTTCTTGTTGCTCTTCCCCCTGAGTGAACTCAGTTTCATCCTTTAGCTTTAATATAGGGGTAAAAGGAATAATTTTCCCAGACAAATTTGCAATAAATCTCCTCAAGTAGTTCACTTTTCCCAAGAACTTCTGCAAGTCCTTTTTGCATGCAGGCGCTTGAACTTTCTTGATCTTCTCTATCCTTTTAGGATCAATCTCCATGCCTTTGTCCTGAATGATAAACCCTAAAAACTTCCCAGCCGATACACCAAAAGCACATTTTAGTGGGTTCATCTTCAAACCATAGCTGCGCATTCTCTCAAATGCTAAACGCAGATCGGCTAAATGAGATACATGAGTAGCCGATTTGATCATAATATCATCAACATATGAAGGACCGAATTGGCGACCAGAGGGGGGGTGAATGAGACCTCAAATTTCTTCTCGAGAAATGATGGCCCTTGTCACAGAAAATCACCCCAAAAGCGAAGACTCAAACAACCGGTGAGTTCACGACCTACGAATAGGTGGATACCCTAGGAGATTTCCTAGAGGTACAGCGGAACTACCGAAGAACCCCCAAAATGAAGCACCAAAGCAACGGGGCAAAACTGTACAAGCAAGCTCCTAGAACAATCGAACTTCCGATAACGGAACACCCCACTCCTATGGAGAAGAGGAAAGTGTTCGACCAAAACTACTTAGGACAACTAGTAGAAAAAGCACCTTGGAAATATCCTTATGAAGTTAGGAAACTAACGCAACAGACGGATCTCAAATCGGAGCTTGAACGCAAAAGATACGGCCGCTAGAACAAACGAAACTCCGAAAGCGGAACACTTAACTCCTATGGAGAAGAAGGAAGTGTCCGACCAAAAATACTTTGACCAATGGTGGCAAAAGTACTTTGGAATGATCCTTAAGAAGTTAGGAAACCAACGCAACAAACGGATCACAAATCGGAGCTCGTATGCAAAAGATACGGATGAAATCAGCAAAACTGTGCAGTCGCGGACTGTCCGCTAGTGAACCTCGAACTGTCCGCTATTGAACCCCGGACAGTCCGGGAATGAGTCCCGGACAGTCCGCCGTTCAAAAATGAAAATAGCGACCTCGCTGCCCATGAACAGCCCCGATCCCCGGACAGTCCGGGGATAAGTCCCGGACAGTCCGCCACTGTCCAGAAAGCCCAAAAACAGCTCGGGACAAAACCAAAATCGATTGGATCTTCACCAAATCGAACGGGGCTGCAACCAAACTTCTCCCAAGTGTTCTTCTACGTGTTGGGAAGCTAATCCTAGGATATCATCGCTCCAAACCAACTAATCCATGAGAAATCGGAAGAACACTAGAAAAGGGGAAAGAACGAAGAACGAACGCGATTTCGACCCGATCTATGTGCTCATGAGGATAGAGAGGAAATCCTTCGGTGGAAAGAAGGAGCTCACGACATAGAACAAATTAATTCAAACGGAATCGCAAATCGTCGCTCGGAGAGGGAGAACGAGACAAATCTCCGGGAGGGGAAAAACCAAAACGCGAATTCGATCCAAAATCGCAGCCAACAAGAGGAGGACGAATTTGATCCTTGGATTTGGGAAGATGATGATTTGTATTATCACTCGGTGTCGGGTTACAAGCCACTCCTCGCAATACAAAACGCGGATGGCGAAAAGCTCAAGAACAAGAGCCGGTCTCTCCTCTCACCCTAGCCTCCTCTCACCTAAACAAAATGAGAGTGACACCTCCAAGGATTGTTGTCCAACACAGCCCCTTCATCTATATATAGGCGCACGTCCAAATGACACAAATGCCCTAACATGAAGTACTAACCCAAATACCCCCTAAGGGTAAAACCGTCCAACTCTGGAAGTTTCCATCCGACGGCCACGCGCCTTCTCATCCTTCGCTTCGCCTCGACGCAAGCTCCAGGATGCCGCCACGTGCCGTCACCGTCGACCACCGCGCCTTCTCACCGATAGCTCCGCCGCAACGCAAGCCTCTCGGTGCCGCCACGCGTCGACCATCCTTTTGGACCTTCCCCTAATTTTGAGGCCCAAACCGGGAAACCTGCCAGCCCAGGTTTTGAGGCCCAAACCTGGAAACCGTCCACCTCGAGTTTTGAGGCCCAAACTCGGAAACCCGCAAGCCCAGGCTTTGAGGCCCAAACTTAGAAACCGTCCATCCCGAGTTTTGAGGCCCAAACTCGGAAACCGGCCAGCCTAGGTTTTGAGGCCCAAACCTGGAAACCGTCCAACCCGAGTTTTGAGGCCCAAACTCGGAAACCGGCCACCCGAGTTTTGAGGCCCAAACTCGGAAACCGTCGATGGTAGCTTTTTGAGGCTCAGCTACCGAACCCGCGCCATAGACGGGATGTGGTTCGCACACCCCGACCACCAGCACCGATGCCGATGCATGTCCAGCCTCCACACCGGGCACAACGCCTTCGCCATCCTTCTTGACTCGGACGACGGCACTTGCGCCGCACGCAAGCCCGTGTCCGACCTCCCGCCAAGTGCCACGACGCCATCGTCTTCCTCCCGACTCGGCCGATGCATCGCACATCACCATGTGCTCTCGCTTGCCGATGCCACGTGCCAGCTACCACAGTTGGTCCTCTGGCCCTCTGGTCCGTCAGTCCAAGCCTCACGTCCGCCCTTCACCGCTCTGGGTACATCGGCATGGCACGTCCGCCGCACGGCACGCCCATCCTTCACCGCTCCCGGTCCGTCAGCACGGCACGTCTCTACTTGACCTTCACCTTGCCATTGACCACTGTATCCGAGCTCCACACCTCCACATCAACACATCCAAGAGACGCATGTTGCACACGCACACCAACACAGAAACACCAGAACTCAACGCCACCGGTTAGTCATAAACATTGAGCACATAGCGAGATATGGACTAAACCGGGAAAAGCCTCAAACCATCCTCACCAAAGTCAATCATTCATCATATATGTTCTCAATCTCCCCCTTGATGAATGCATTGACTAAAAATAAACCACAAAGGAAGGGTTTGAAGGCAAGCCTCATTCAAGTGCCCAAAAGCCAAGCAAAAGCAAACACAAAGCTACTTGAGATGAGGAAGGATCATGAAAACTCCAAATAAAAGCTCTCGGTCCCGAAAGAAACGGGAAAAGCGGGCAAAGCCTCCACACAACCGAAGAGTCAAGAGAAACAAGAGTTTCATGAAATCCCAAAAAGGTACTCGAAAACCAATCTCAAATAAATTGTCAAACAATCATCACAAACGAAACCAAGTTACTTATACACTTGGGTTTCCAAATTTCCCCCCCTTGATGATTGAATTGACAAAGACTAAACACAAAGAGATGGTTTGAGATACCAAAATGGAAAACTTGGTCCCCAAAGATATGGGCAACGGCTCAACGCAACCAAGCAAAGGATCGGAGCAACCACTCATAAAAGGTCAAAACTCGATCACACAGAGCGAAAGAATTGGTTCCCAAAGACATGGGCAACGGCTCGACGCAACCAAGTCAAAAATGAGCTAGCCCTCAAGAAAAGGCAGAAAATGGCTCAACACCACTAGCTCAAGGCTCGATACCAATTGAGGCTGAAACAACGCATTAGAATGCAAAACTGCTAGTCCCTCAATATAGAGGCACAAAGGCTCAACACAACTAGCGGACTCGATATCAATCACAAATAGCCAAAATTGGTGAAAACAGCTAGTTCCTCAAGATAGAGGCACATAGGCTCGACGCAACTAGCTGAAGGGTACATACCAATCAAAAATACCAAGCAAAAACTGCTAGTCTTTCAAAAGAGAGGCAAAATAGCTCAACACGACTAGCAGGCTCGATACCGACTGAGAAAAACACAAGGAGAAGCTCAAAACTAAATGGAGCACAAACACTCGGAGCACGCGGAGAAGCAGCAAGACAAAAGTGACTCCCCCTGAAAGCAAGCCTACACACTAAGGCTATGGACCAAAGCTCACTATGAAGGATACCAATTGAAACACATAAAAGTGCTATACCAATTGAAGAAGAACATAAAAGAGCTAAACTCGCCCATGCTCAAAGCTCTCCCCAAAATGCATGACTCTCCCCTTTGTGCCAACACACAAACTCCCCCTTGCAAACAGCTTCTCCCCCTTGACAAAAGGGAACATGCTGAGGGGTTTTGACATTTTTCACAAAGTTGACACAAGCACAAGACAAGTCATCAACCAAAAGCATATGGGGGCAATGAAAAGCATTGAAAGTGACCACAAAGTGTATCGGAGTTGGGGGTATATACACTAAGCTAAAAATGCATGATATGCACAATGCAATAGCTTCAAGTGTATAGCAATCAGAATGAAAAGATGCACAAAAGGGTGCTGCCCTGAGAGTGTAGCAACCAATACAAATGCTAGCAAAGGCTCAAACTGATCAAATGAAAACGAAATATGAACAATTAAGCATATGAACAGTTTTAAGCCATTTTAAAAAAGGAGTTCACCACTAAAATAGCACTTAGCGTGAATAGACAGGAAATCCACCAAGTGCCAACTCAAGTATAAAAGGTGAACTACCCCTAGCAAAGTTCAATCATCATGCCATAGAATGAAGCATAAACTTGTGTTATTTTTCACATTTTATCGGAGATTGCAGCGGTATTAACACAAGTTCAAATTAAAAGCATGTGATTGCGAGAGGTTGAAAGCATGGTCATTGCCTAACTTTTCAACCGGCCTAAGCCTATGCACGAAAAGCAATCGGAAGCTTAAAGCACAAGTTTCGGTCTTACACTACACGGCTCAAGTTTAACTCAATTGTGCAATGAGAAACAGTCTCGATACCGTGAGGTGCTGACACATGCAATCCCATCTAGATCTTTTCATTTCACTTAGACTTGGATCAAATTTTAAACACAAGGTAAATATGAACAATCCAAGCAAGTGAATGACCCAGTGCAAGAGACATAGCAACCTAGCATACAAAAGATAGCACAAGTGATCTCAACACATCCTACCCATGCTAGTTGTCAATATCAATGGTGAACAAATTAAAGGTTTCATAGACGATTAGTCAAGTTCACCATTTGCAAAAATAGCTTAGCTCATAACATGTATCAAGTGATCAAAAAGAACCTAAGCTACAAGCATCATCATGAATAAACAGGGCATACCAAAAAGAGCATAATCTCATTCTCATTGCTCTAAACATGAAACTCTAAAATGCACTAAAATACATGATGAAATGCATGCAAAAGCTAGTCTATCAAAGACAAAGCAAAACTAGCCTAAAAAGGAAAACCCAAAACAAAAGGGTATCACAGAAGTCCAACTAAGATACAGCAAGCAAAATGCTTCCCCAACTAAAAGGGAAACACACACCAAAACCACAAGAAAAGAGCCAAGAAATGCTCAAGCGAACAGCCAGCAAAAACCACATCAGAAAAACCACACAGCAGAAAGGGGTCGAAGAAGGAGAGTACCAAAACCCGAACTCAGAAGTGTGTCGGAGGTACCTCATGAAGCGCTTGACCGCCTGCTTGTGTGATACCCGAGGGGACGCCTGAATCTACTGAAGTCTCCAAGGCGCTTGCCTCGCCGAAGTCATCTCCCCCTCGCCAGATGCGGTCGCTCGCACAGGTGCTGCTAGTGCTCGCTGGAGGGCTACTCGAACAGAACCCCAAGTCGTGGAAGAAGTGGGATCGGGTCCGTGAACCGAAATGCTCTCTCCAGACTCCTGTTCTCCTGCACACTCAAAAGCAGAAGAAAACACAAGGCATTGTCTTGTCTAGTGTGACCTCAAGGTCTCCACAGAGCGGTTAGTCACATAAAAGCATAAGGTAAGCTCTCAACAAAAATAGGTCTACCTATGAATGATACCGCAAGGAGATCTGAACTCAAACTAGTCAAGCCTACCATACAACAGGATAAAGCACTATAGAGCAAAATGCAACCTAAAGACATGATCAACCCAAACACAGCCTAAACCTCAACACATGCTACAATGCAAGATAATGATAGCAATATATCCAGAAGCATGTAACATGATAAAAGTGAGGGAAGACTAGTGCTCAACCTAAACATGTCAACAGGGTACATGTAGCTACACAAAACTAGCACCTGAAAAGTGATACCTAATGAACATCATACCTCTACAAGTAAAGCTCATGGTGAAGAATGGTAAAGCGTGGCATAATGTTCATGGGGATCACAAACTAGCATGAAAAGTGGCTGCTCCACAAAAGCTATACACAAAGCTAGCATGACATGATATACAAGATAGCACATGCTAGACTAAAACAAAACATGATACAAAAGAAAATGTACATGCAAAAACTATACAAGTGAGCACATGACACTCCATCTCATACCACAAGATATAGATCATGGATATACAAGGTATGAGTGTATAAGAAAGCTCACCAAGTTGCAAAAGCCTCTTTGGAGGCAAAACTAAGCGGGGTGTAGAGAACCATCAAATCCTGGTCACATCTAAAAGACCAAGTCCCATCAGGCGCATGTTCTCCACCCCACGTCCTCACACCTACACACAAGAGGACAAAGTAACCCGAGCCTTGGATCCCGAAGGGTTAGCAAGCATATACTTGGGAACCCAAGACTTGGTCACAACTCACAAAGGAGCACTCAACTTATCATGTGGGTTAGCATGATGCAAATGATGGTTCAAATTCGGTTTTGAAACATCCTTGGAAGCATTCCTCAAAAGGACAACTCGAGGAGAAGAACGAGTCGTACCACGGGAAAAAAGGCAAACATCTTCCAAGGTTTTTGTAGAAGAACCAATAGAAGCACCATGAGAAGCATTACGTGGACCAAGAGAAGAAGCACTAGAGGCATGTCCACGATCATGACCTAACCCACTAGAAAAGGAGTCATAAAACCCATCAACAAAGAGGGGCTTCTTACTAGGAGCACAAGCGTTCATACCATAGGAAGGGCTATGAACCACCATCTTCCTAGAAGAGCGAGCTTGGCGCAAACGTTTGGCACGCCGATAGCAAAAGCTTTCTTGATGCCCATCTTTCTCACAAAAAGAGCAATGGTACAAAGGCCTACTGGAAGGCACACCATTCTCCGACAAGTGAGAAGTCCCTTGGGTCTTAGAACAAGAAGCATTAACGTTCAACTTGGTGCCAATACTAGGAGCACACGTGCCATGGGATAGACTACGTGGCTTCCTGAAAGCCTTAGCTCGAATACGTCGCTCGTGTTTGACACGACGGAAACAAAAATCAAATGAATGTCCATCCTTCTTGCAAAAGGTGCAATGAAAAATCGGATTGGGAACATGAGTTCCGAAAATGTGAGAAGCACCCTTGTCAAGAGAAGTCCCTTGGACATCACTCGAAGAAACAGCAAGGTTGGGAGTAGCTATGAAAGAGCTATTCAAAACCATGACACTAATGCTATCGTCAAAAGACTCACGCGCAGCACAAGAACTCAACTCCGGTTGCAAAGATGCAAACTTGGAAATATCAACATCGGAGTTGCAAGAATTGCATGAATCAAAGGACTTAGCACAAAGACTCTTGCATCTTTTGGCTAAAACCTCATTTTCAAACATGAGGCGATCACAACTACCACAAGGAGCGTTTTTCAGATTTTCCATCTCCTCTCTAATGCACTCGGCATATGTGGTACGCAAGAGTTCATTTTCTTTTTCAAGGTTGGCACTCATATCATTGTGCTCAACCAACTTGGCGCTCATATCATCGCGCAAAACTTTCAAAACCAAAACTTCTTTTTCCAAATCAATGCATGATGTGCAAATGAAATTGGTGGAAGAAACATCACCATTCACATCAAGCAAAGAATCATGATTAGCACAAGAAGTATGGCAAGCATCTTTATTCAAAGAGCACAAGCTACAAGGCCTAGAATTTATCTCATCAATTTCAGCCCTAGCATGCTCAAGTTCATCTACACATGTGGTGTGAGTCAATTTTAATTTATCAATTTTAGCATGCAAAAACTCACAAGAACCACATGGTAAAGAAGCTTTTGACCTAAGCAAGGCTATTTCAGATTTAGCATAAACAAGGTCCTTGCGCAAGTCAAAGCAAACAAGACATGGTATGGAAGCATTTGATTTCAATATTTCATTTTCAGATTCTAAGGTAGCAAGCGAAAAGCATAGCTCATTATTCTTCCTAACCATGTCACTACAAGAGGTGCAGGGTAAAGATGCTCTAGACTTCCAATGCAAAAGGCCACATTTCAACCTAGTGATGGAGCAATTCAATTTCTCAATCTTTCTACGCAAGGTATCACAAAGCTCATCGTATCTCATGTTATCATCACAACACACTTCAAATTGTCGGGATAAAATCCCAAGACAAGTAGCGAGAATACCTTTCTTGGCCTTGCCAAGTTTGCGTATACGATCCTCCGTAGAATGCTCATCATCTCCTAGGAAGCCCAGCAAAGCATCCACCTCGCGTTCCGCCTCAAGAGCCGTACAACTCCTTCTTGCCAACATGTCATCCTCGGTCGCATGTCCAAGACTCAAACCTAAGGACAAAGACACACTGGAAGAAGAATTTGGTGCCATCTCCAAAAGCACCATTAGTGTTAGCCAAAACACAAGCTCAACACCTCGACAAACAAAGTCAGAAAGACAACCGCTCTCAAAAGGTCGCCTTCGCGGATCCGGAATCGGTTAAGGTAGAGAGATCCTTAACTGGCTCCGATACCAATTGAAGGACCGAATTGGTGACCAGAGGGGGGGTGAATGGGAGCCTCCAATTTCTTCTTGAGAAATGATGGCCATTGTCCCAGAAAATCACCCCAAAAGCGAAGACTCAAACAAATGGTGAGTTCACGACCTACGAATAGGTGGATACCCTAGGAGATGTCCTAGAGGTACAACAAAACTACTAAAGAACCCCCAAAATGAAGCACCAAAGCAATGGGGCAAAACTGTACAAGCAAGCTCCTAGAACAATCGAACTTCCGATAACGGAACACCCCACTCCTATGGAGAAGAGGAAAGTGTTCGACCAAAACTACTTAGGCCAATGTTGACGTTTGTTAGTGCAAATAGAATATGAAAGATTCCGCAAGCGCACAGAACACCATTGTAGCATTTTACCAGGAGTATTCCAGGATCGTTATTTATATTTTACCACAGGGAAGCAAGGGTCAAGAATCTGATAATTCACTATCATGCATCTACTAACTCAGAGTACTAAATAGACTAAAACAGGAGTGAATGATATATGATATGAATGAAAGCACATAAAAGATATTCAATGATAACTATATTGATAACTATAGTGGGAGGACAACGGCGGAGATCAAGGTTCCTATATATACTTCTCTATTACTTTGGTTCTAAGGCAATAAAGATGAAAAGATATAGCAGTCATAAACATTGGCACTTTGGAGCAGCAGGTCCTTTCCAACTCTCGAAGAAGACTGGGAAAAAGGTAGTTGGGAGAAGGCTGCCAAAAGCTCTACGAAAACATCAATCCGAACGTGGTGGACTACAAAGGCCTAACAGAGCTGTCACCCCTGGGGCTACCACAACTATTCTGTGGGATTGAGCGCAACCTCAGGTAACCTATAGACTAAACACCATGTCTAATGTATCGATTACTACTCTAATTACCTAGGATAACTAGAGCACTCAATACGAACAAAGATCCCATGCCAAGATACAACAACTATACTAATCATATAATAAAGCATAAAGTAATTAGAGAAGATAAATATATTAAAGCACAAGTCTTATAAGAAAAGATACAAAAGCATACCAATTCTCTGAAGACTCCTCTGGAATTAGAGCATAGCTCCTCTCTAATCTCTCCTTCTCCTCTTTCTAATTGGATCTCTAATTACAACTAGATGAACTAGACAACTAGAACTTGAAGTAGACGAACTAGATCTAAATCTAGATGAACTAGAAGAGATTCATCTAGAGGGACCTCTACTTCTACATTGGAACCCTAGTTTCTGATGTGGAGATGAATAATGAAGAGGGAGATGCCTGGAGAGGGGGGTCTGGGGTTGCTTATATAGCCCGAGGTGGAGTAGGGGGCAAGGAATCACCATGTCATCGATGCGCGTCACGTTTATCGCCCAACGTTAGATCAAACCAACTTCGGGGACGGTTGAGATGCATCCTAGGAGGCGGTGGAAGAAGGTTCCAGAAGGCGGAGGCGAAACAGGCTCCGTGGCCGACCGGTCGGTCTCCATGTGGGACCGGTCGGTCTGGCCCAGTGGGCCCACGTGGTGGCCCGCCTCGTGGTGCCTTCTGGTGTCTTCTAGATCCTTTTTGTGCATATTTTGATGCGAAATTAATATCTTTTCATCCGGGACTTTGAATATAGAAAATGATATGTCCGTTTCGATCGTCTCGACGAGCCCTTCGCAATGGTGCACTCCAATTCATCACTTGAGATACTTTTATATGGTAAAATATTGATGTCCTACAAAACAAGTGAGAGCACCAAAACTCGTGGAACTTATTAGTTTCAAACCCTACAACTATGCTTTGTAATTCATTTAGTGTCATTTCATGCAATAGTTGATGGTTAATTATGAGCATTAGTGAGCATCAACAAGTTCCCCCAAGCTTAACCTTTGCTAGTCCCGAGCAAAGCCAATCTCAACAACGGATCAGGAGTTGCTGCAATATCTTCACTTCCAACAAGTACACAAGTATTCAAACAAAAGTTCTCATATGGAATAGAAAAAAGTATCATATTATTCATCACGGGGCTTAGTACTTTACCTAGAATCTTGAGTAATTGAAAGATTGAACGATCAACTTAAGCACTATGTCTCTTGCTCTTTCACTTCACCATTATCCCGGAGTTTTATGAATTTTCAGAAAAGATTAAAAATATATGTTGCCAAATTAAATAGTGGATCCAAAGAGAAAGTCAACCACACCATTGAATCGAGAAGTGCATGTGTACGGAAATTGGAGTCGGATGCTCTTTTGAAATATATCATTCTCTTTTGTTTATCAGAGACACATGGCTATCAAGCTAATTCTACTAGCGGGCACGCGCCAATTTTTTCTGATATTCTCTTTTTTTTCTTTTTTTTCTTTTTTGAGGTTCCAGACACTTGTCCCTTTTTATTTCCTCGGGATCTTTCTTTTTGAGATTTCGGACACTTGTCCCTTTTTATTTCCTCGGATTTTTTTTCTTTTCTTTTTTTTAATAGCCACATGTTTCCAACAAACTTTTGAGAGGATAGGAATAAATAATCATGAGCATTTATGCGGAAAATGGATGGAATGTGTAAGTGATCTCAACTCAATAGCATGATAACTTCTCATAGGGTCAACAAAGCTTAATTTAAGTCAATGCTATTATTAGTCATATTAATATTGGAAACTCTCCGGAACTCTAGTGTTGTTTTAGAACAAGATAACAGTAGCTCAGATCATCACATATCATATCTGACAATTACCTAGACTCTGGATCAAGCATTTGCTACCCATATATTTAATTTCATTTTAAGGCATCATTAATTTTTAAACTTAAGAGAACTCTTGCTTAAAGGCTAGGTACTAGAAAGAAATACAATAGAGCAACCATTCATCATTTCCATTTTAAGAAATTAGGGAGAGAGTTCTTCAGATTTGACATGCTTTATTTATTTAATCTGACACACACTATAACCTATTATTTAAAATATTAAGATAGTAGTAAGACATACCTAAATCACAAAGTAACGGGGTGCGTCTCCCCCAAGCTAATCCTTTCGATCGCATCGAGCCTTCATGTGCCCGAATATTTTCGTTCTTTTTCTTTTTAAGGGTGAGCCTTCATGTGTTCACATTTTTTTTATTTTGAACTTGTTTATAGAAAGAAAACTTTAAGAAGAAAAAATACTTACCTGGATACATGGGGGTGCTTTCCCCCAAGCTGAATATTGACGTAGTCGTTTGATCTTGCAATGTAGCAAACTCGCAGTGAAAATGTTCTTCCTCTATCAGAGCATTAATTGATGTTGATGGTTGTTGAAATAGTGCTCCAACAGTGGATGGAATATCCAATTGCTCGTCAGCTTTTCTTGGTCGTTCAATCCTATGAAACTCAAATAGTCAACAAAACTTGTGGAATAGATTAAGCGTTAGTGGTTGGTCACTCAAGCCTTAGTTGTCCAGAGTTTCAGTAAGATCTCTTTCTCAATATTTTTGTATTTTAATATTTTTTTATGATGTAAGAGAAAATACAACAGGATGAATGTATGCATATTTATTTTTGTTTTTATGCCACCATGGTGAATATTTCATGTGGGTTTTTACACACCATAGAATTATTCACATGGGGCTTTAGGTTTTATGATGCAGTGCAAAAAGTAAAATATTTTCTCTCTTTTTTTTATGCAATGCTAGTGCAGAAAAGTAAATATGCTATGGAGAGATGATGATGGAAAGTAAATATGCAAAATGGAAACTAATGCAGAAAAGATAAATATGCATAACTACCGATTTACCTTTCGACGAGGGTTCAATGTTTCAAGTCCTCTAAACAGGACTTCTGACCATGTTCATTCCTGAGGTGCATCATTTGATTCCGATATATAGACCTTAATAACTACACCTCTTGATATGGTGTCACTCATGTTCTTCGTTCGCCCAGCAATTTGAACTGAAACATTAATTGTGAAAGCTGGTGGCATCTTGCTCAGTGTGCATGTTCTTGTAGATCCAGGACCTTCACTCTGTAAAATTTGGGAGTTGACAAACCCCTCCATATTTTGCTCAAGAGTGTGTCCTGCTCATAAAGACAAGGTAGAGATCAAGTGCATAGGCTCTGTTGGTGGAAAAACACCAACAGAACCAAAAGTTTTGTTCATTCCTCTCTAACCTTAGGCACATTGAACAAGATGAACTTGTTGTTATTCAATCTTAACATGAGTGATAGGATCAAAAAGATGAGCATAAAAGTACCATCTTAAAAATATTTAACAGATCATATTACTTAACCCAAGGAAGGATAATCTATGCATAATGTGTCGATCTTTTCATGATTGTGATATATCATCTTCCAAAGGTTAGATGCATAACATTTTAGCTCATTTGGTTAAGATAGTGAGATTCAAGAGAGTAAAGCTAAGAACAAAAAGTAAAGAACTAAACATGTTGAGTTGATTAGGTTGGATCATGCGAGGTGCAACTTAAACATGTTTGGTTCTTTATTGATGCGCATACCCGAATTAAAGAGAAGCTTTTAAAGTGATAGACACTTACCATGAAATGTTACCTTATCATTGAAGAGTGATTGTGTCGAACCACCTTGTGGAAGCTTCTCTTGTTTATCTGGTTATTGTTCATAAATGGTTTGTCTTCTCTTGCTTATCTCACAGTGGGCTAGCTAAGTCTTCTTCTCAACAGGTCCAGACGATGGAGACTTTGTCAATTATTCTCTTGATTTGTATGCTCGGGTACTATCTCTCCATCTTCTAATTCTTTTGGTGCAGTGGCTTCATCCTTTATGATGTCTTCCTCAATTCCTGGTAGTTGGTTCTTTCTTCATCGGTTGAGTCAACATCTTCTCTTGGTTTTCTTCGGCTGCTCATAAGTGGTGTAGTCAATTCTTTTGATCGAAGATCCAAAAGTGGACGTCTCCAGGTCCGACATAGATGACAACATTGGTGGTGTTCAAGAACGATCTTCCAAGAATGAGTGATGGATCATATTCTTCTTCTTGGCTAGGGCAGCGTCTAGTGTCTTGTACTGATCAAAGTGGTGAGAAGGAGGTCAAAGTGTCTTGAAGCTGGATTTCTCCTTCCTACCCTTGATCATGAAACAAATCTAGACAACGGAATTATGTCTCCCCCAAGCTGGCTTGTGAAGTAGGTGGATGCCCAATTTGTTCAACAACATGTTCATGTGTTGAATTTATAGACCTTGTTGTTGTTGAAGTCATACCACCTCGTCCCCCAAACTATCTCTTGTGTTGCATTGATTAGTAGTGAGGAGAACTTCCACTGCTTGTCTTCATAGTGAACCACCAACAGACTTGCTTTGGATGACACACATATGCATGTTATAATGTAGTGGCATATCGTCACCCTGATATTTGTTGTTGGTGTCGGTGTTGATGTCTTCGACAATGATGAGCGTAGGCATAGATTGACCAATACGGGGTGAGTTGCATCCTGCTCGTCATCAGTGTCCTGGCTTAGGCCTTGGGATGGCTCAAAGCTTGGCTGCCTTCGACATCACTAGTGACTTGTCTGATGATGAGTTTTGTCTATCCACGGGTTGGGTTTTGGATCTTTAAGTTCACACCATGAACAAGCAAACCTCATCTCCTACAAAATGTTAGTGGACGCATACCCGAAGGATTGCACAGAATTTGAAACATGGGATGTTGTCCACAACTTTTTTTTATCCATGCTAATGAAAATATGATTTTAGGATTACTTTAGCATAGATTAGTATTTTATGTGTTGGCTGCATTTTAACATGGTTCAAGGCAAAAGATAACTTGCAGTAGAAGATGAATTTAAATAAACTTTAATACTCACAGTTCTTTCATCCATGATGAATGAGCTGAGTCTTCTTTTTGCAGTTCATCGTATGCCTTGCTTCATCTCTGATGTGAATTCATCTCAGGACTTTCCCAAATTGTATTTGAGAGTTTTCTGCAGGGGTTAGTCCAACAAAAGAACTAGTATCTATTCTAGCACTTTTTAGTTCAATACTCAAACAAGACTCCATGTCTAATTTGATTAAGGTAGACTATTTAACCTAAGCACCATGCTTAATTTAAAAGCCTATGGAAGTATGATCAATACTTCCAAACCAAAACTTACTAGCATCGACAAAGGTAGCATGAAGGCATAAAAGAGATTTATTCAGATAGAGAAGAAAAAGTATGATCACCATGAGAAACATTTTTTTTATTATTTCTTTTTTTAGATGCAGATGACATGAATGCAGACAAAGGAACTAAACAGGATGTGGTTTTGATACAAGAAAACTTAAACTAAATGAAATGGATGAATGATTAAAAGTAAACATGCAGTGGTATGCAAGAAATTAAAAAGATAACTACTCATAAAGTTTAAAGTCCTTGAGCAAGACTGTCTCACCTTGATCATACTTACCATGACTCACAACTGGGACTTGTGAGTGGCGCAGCGTAACTATCCGTCACATGGGATGGGAGTTGAATTCTTGTGACAACGACCTTTTCTCCAATCTACACATGGTTAGAATGATATATATGTATACACAAACCTGTGAGATGGCAGGGCTCTAGAATAATGATGGATCTTGAATGTTCAGGCACCCTGGGTTCTTCATTCTTGTGGAAGCTTGCCATAAGGTCGAAATGGCATCTGATGTCCTATCTATTCCACATATCAACAGAACAAGGGATAATCCTACTAAAGCTAGTGGTACACTAAATTAGCAGATATCAAGATCATTATCAAAATCTTTACACCAATTGCTTCCCCGGCAACGGTGCCAAAAATGCTTGTTGACGTTTGATAGTGCAAATAGAATATGAAAGATTCCGCAAGCGCACAGAACACCATTGTAGCATTTTACCGGGAGTATTCCAGGATCGTTATTTATATTTTACCACAGGGAAGCAAGGGTCAAGAATCTGATAATTCACTATCATGCATCTACTAACTCAGAGTACTAAATAGACTAAAGCAGGAGTGAATGATATATGATATGAATGAAAGCACATAAAAGATATTCAATGATAACTGTATTGATAACTATAGTGGGAGGACAACGGGGGAGATCAAGGTTCCTATATGCTTCTGTATTACATGGCTTTTAAGGCAATAAAGATGAAAAGATATAGCAGTCATAAACATTGGCACTTTGGAGCAGCAGGTCCTTTCCAACTCTCGAAGAAGACTGGGAAAAAGGTAGTTGGGAGAAGGCTGCCAAAAGCTATACGAAAACATCTATCCGAACGTGGTTGTCGGTGTTTCGTACCCGGGGGTATCACACCAACGAGTGATATGATCGCGTGCTTCTCTTCCTGGATGGTGATGCAAGAGGACACAAGGATTTATCCTGGTTCGGGCAAAGAAGGCCCTACGTCCAGCGGGGGGGGGATGTTCTTGTATTACTTGCACCTAAGTGCTTGTACAGGGGAGAATACAAGCTCAGTGAGCGTGGACCGGAGTCCGGACTCGTGCCTGTGTGTGGACTCGTGTGTTGTGTCCGTCCTCCTGAATGAGGGCCCTGGTGTCCCCTTTTATAGAGCAAGGGGAGGCCAGGGTTACATAAGGGTATTACAGGTGTCGGGGCGTACGGTGCCCCATACGGAGAAGGGTAGGAACCCTGTCTTGTCGGGGCCACTGGAGCCGATGTGATCGTTGCTGTTGAGGCGTCCTTGGGTCGTGGCTTCCATCCTGGGCGCGGACGTGGTGGCGCGGCAAGGTGGGAGCCGTACAGCACCCATCCCGGAATGTACAGGACGCGGCGGGGTCCCTCCGGGTCTTGGGGTACCTGTCCTCCAATAGCATGAAAGTAGTTAGGGCTTGAAGGGCGCGGAGCCGGCCTCGAGGTGGTGCCACGGGGGCTCGAGGGGCGCGGAGCCGGCCTCGAGGTGTTACAGTGCAGGGCTCGAGGGGCGCGTAGCCGGCCTCGAGGGGTTACAGTGCATGGCTTGGCCGAACAGTGCTGTACTGGTGCCCTTTTGCCCATGCTTGTGGTGAAAACGAGACTTGACCTTTACACCGAGTTACTGTGGTACATGCTGTGCACTAGTGGACATGACCGGAGTAGGTGAAGGCATTAAATGCGTGGCATGGGCTGGTACGGCTGTCTGTACAGCTCGAGGTCCGTGCGTTAAGGCTCGAGGTGTAGGGGCGCGCTCGCCCGAGGCCTGGAGGGCTCGGGCGAGACGGAGAGCGATCGTGCTCGCCCGAGGCCTTGCTCGGAGGGCTCGGGCGAGGCGGAGAAAGAGCGTTCGCCCGAGGCCTGGCTGGGAGGGCTCGGGCGAGACGGAGATAGAGCGTTCGCCCGAGGCCTGGCTGGGAGGGCTCGGGCGAGACGGAGATAGAGCGTTCGCCCGAGGCCTGGCTGGGAGGGCTCGGGCGAGACGGAGATAGAGCGTTCGCCCGAGGCCTGGCTGGGAGGGCTCGGGCGAGACGGAGATAGAGCGTTCGCCCGAGGCCTGGCTGGGAGGGCTCGAGCGAGACGGAGATAGAGCGTTCGGGTGTTTGCGTTGATTAGGGGTACCCTTTTTTGTACCACCGACAGTAGCCCCCGAGCCCTTGTTTGAGTGCTTGCATTCGAGCAGGGGCTCCAGATTGGGATCTCGATGGATAGTTAACTGGTCTCGAGGGTTTTGTCGATTTGATTCCGTGGGTGTCGTGCGAGCGACACCCGCGGGTGTAGCCTCCGAGGCCATGGGGGAGTGGTTAGAACTCCCTCGTGGGCTTCCCGAAGAATCCTCCGTCGTTTGGGAACCTTCTGCCCAGTGGGCGCGCCTTTTTAGGCGGAAATCGTCAGGGAGCGGAGATCGCGGCGCCGTGTGTACCTGTCAACAGGCTCGAAATGTGGTTCGGTAGTCTCATTAAATGTTTGCGGTTACCTATCCTTTGTCGTGGGAGACTCCGTCCGAGGCTTGGCTCGGAGGGCTCGGGCGAGACGGAGAACGAGCGATCGTTCGAGGCCTGGCCTTGAGGGCTCGGGCGAGATGGAGGACGAGCGTTCGCCGGAGGCCTGAAAATCTCATGTTTACACAAAGAAAAGAGATTAGTCATAACTGTCCGAGTTCTTAGACCCTCTTTCGTCGAGGGGTGCTAGGCTGAACCGACTGGCCGGCTCCTCGAGCTGTCCGGCATGCCGATTGCCCTGGCTTGTCATCCCGCGAGTCCTTTCGATCGGATGCGAGGGGGGATGCCTCGTACTACCCCGAGTGGGCGAGTATCGAGGTTCCCGGTGAGCTGGTAACGGGGAATCCAAGTGAGAGCTCGTGCCCCGTTCGATAGGGGTCGACTGTGGCCCGGAGGCGGTCTCATAAAGCATGGGTGCTCAGTCTGCAGGAGTGTCGGGTCCGTTCGATAGGACCCGGTGGCTCGATGCCTCCCTCCGAGGGGATCTCACTGCACGTCGAGCTCCCCGCCTTGGATACACGTGAGGGGCCTCGAGGGCTCGGCCCTCGAGTAATGCCGCGAGTGGCGCCCCTTGGTGTCCCTGACTCGGGCGCTCAAAGCCGGCTGTCGAACCCTTTTCGAGGGCCAGCCTTCGCTGCTTCGAGACTTGGGGCCGAGGCCCGTTTTTACCTTTGTGAAGAGGCCTCCGTCGTTTGGGAATCCTTTTGCCCGTTGGGCACGCCTTTTTAGGCGGAAACCGTCGGGGAGAGCGGCGGGCGCGAAGCCGGAGCGACGGTCGTGGCAGGCCCGGGTAGTGGAGCGAATGGAGAGGTAACGCGTGTACCCTGCATCCGGCTCGAGACGCGGTTAGGTGGGCGCATTGAATGCATTCGGTTACCTTTTTACGTCGTGGGAGATCCCGCCCGTCTGGGTTTCCCCCTATAAATATCGAAAGAGGGGAAAATGAACCCTTTACTTTGCCTTTGCCTTCGCCGCCGCCGTAGCCTTCACGCGCCCTCTCCTTCGAGCTAGTCGATTGGGGATTTCCGGCCGCCCGTCCGCTGCTCGGATCCGCGCCGCGCCGCCGTCATGGCCGCCCAGACACAGATGCTGCCGGCCGAGGACTGGAGCCCATCGAAGGTGACGCAGAGTGAAATGGACTCGCTGGTGGCCCAGGGGCTTCTGCGCCCCAACCCGGAGGAGGGACCCGCATGGTGGGTTATCCCGTCGGCGGAGCACCGGGAGCCGCACCCGCCGGAGGGGTACGTGGTGAGCTTCGCGCGCTACCACCATATGGGGCTCGGCGTCCCGCCGAGCCGCTTCTTGCGAGGGCTGGCCCACCATTTTGAGGTGGAGCTGCAACACTTCTCCCCCAACTCCATCTCGCATGCCGCCATATTCGCCGCGGTGTGCGAGGGGTACCTGAAGATGGAGCCGCACTGGGAGATGTTCGTCCATCTCTTCCGGGGCGAGCTCTTCATCAAGTCCCTGAAGCCCAGCGGGAGGCGGCCCGTGCGCATGGGCTCCCTTGCCATTACCGCGAGGGCGGGGACCTCGTCGGCCAATGTCCCCCGTGAGTACCTGCGATACAAGCTTTCCACCAACCAGGCCGGGTGGGACGACCATTGGTTCTATCTGCGGCACGAAGGTGGCCTCTTTCCGCAGTACACTGGCAGGGTCCTCACTCAACGCCCGGAGAAGTGGACCTGGGGCGTTGCGGCGGACAGGCAATGCCACCTGGCCCCGCTGATGGAGATGATGAAGACGCTGGTGGACGAGAAGAAGCTGACCGTGCAAGCGGTCATTTGGGCGTTCCACCAGCGAAGAGTTCTCCCGCTGGCGGACCGCCCCCTTCTTATGCACGAGATGGGCCCACAGGCTCAGCTCGAGGCGCTCAATCGCTCGAGGATGGCCGAAGGGAGGCTGTCCCGGAACGAGGGCGTCTCCCGGGTGTCAATCACGATCCAGGGGCCGTTCGTCCCTGAATACTCCAACCTGGATGCGATGGCACCCGATGAGGGGTGTCTCGACCTGGTAAGCCTCCCTCGAGTCGAGCTATCTCGAGCCTCCTCCCCCTTTTTCCTCCTTCGATCCTTTTGCATCCGTCTTGTGGTTTGTCTCATCACGCTTCTTCTTTTTCAGGGGGCATTTACTTGTCGCGCGTCGAGGCCCCCGGTGAGGGAGGACGCCGCGGATTCTCAGGTGAGGCGCCTCTCTGCTCAGAAGGACAAGGAGAGCAAGGATGCCAAAAAGAAGAAAGAGAAAAACAAAAACTTGCGTCGCTTAGCTCGGGAGCAGAGACTGGCGAAGGCTCGTCGTAACCGTCAGCCTGGGGACGGGTCCCCCGAGCTGAGCTCCTCGAGCTCGGAGGAGGAGAGTGGTGATGAGGAGGAGGGCGACGACGAGGGGATGGATGCGCGCTTGATGCGCGCGGGGCTCGTCGATGACAGGGCTAACCGCTCCTCTGTGTAGGAGGGTACACTGGAGGTCCCACCGACAAAAGGGTCGCGCGGGACGCAGCCGCGGAAGGCGGCGCCGATCCCTGCCTCGTCGGGGGCCCGAGGTCCGTCGAGCTCCGCGCCGGATGTGCCCCTGGTCGTAAGGAAGCCCCGGACCCGGAGCGCCTCCGCCACAGCGCCAACGGAGGCCGCCCCCGCGTCAGCCCAGACGGGGGGTCTCGAGAGGGGTCGGGCTTCGAGAAGCGGTCGACAGGTCGAGAAGGGTTTCGGGCCCGACCCCCGCGAGCCGTCAAGGGCGCCGTCGAGCCCATGGAGGAGCGGGCGCCAGGAAGAGGCGTCGAGCCCGCGCCATCACGAGCGTCGGGGAGGGAGCCCCCGTGCGTCTGGTGACCAGGGGCGTGAGCGTCCCCGGAGTCCATCGCCGCACCGCCGCCGGGACACGGAAGCGGACGCGGGAGGGCGCGACCACCAGCGCGAGCGCCGGAGCAGGTCCCGGAGCCTGCGCCGGGGTGGGCGCCACGACGTCAGCACGAGGGAGGTACGGTCGCCCTCCCGCGATGTGGTGCGGAAGGAGGGCTCTCCCTCGAGGTCGAGCCATGGGAGGCGTCGGGAGCCCTCCCCCCATCCCAGCCCTGCGGAGACGGCCCAGGCACAGGGCTCGAGCCGTGGGGTGGGCTCGAAGCCCCCGAGTGGGTCCGGCGATTCCGGGAAGAAGCCCAGCCGCCGCTTAGGGTGAGTAGTTTCCTTGGGTCTCATCGGTAGTGAGGCTTCACCTCTTTGCTTTTGATGACGCGTGCTATCTCCGTTTTCTCAGGGGGAAGCGCTCCTACCAGGAGGTGGACCTCGCTTCGTCCAAGCGGGCCAAGACCTCGAGCCCCGTCGAGGCACAGGCACCTCGAGGTATGGCACCTTCCTCCGCTAGAGAAGCCGCTTGGCTGAAGAAGGCCCGAGCTGCCATGGCTCGAGGAGGCCAGATGATCGTCGCGAATTTTGGTGAGGCCGTCGCCATCGACCACAGGGGTCGAGGTACTCTTCCTGGTTCTGATATCGCCGTCATCTCGTATTGCAGGGGCCTCAGCTCATGGCATCGAGCCCGCCACCACCATATCCGCCGAAGCGCTGCCTCCTCCCCCTCCTCCTCCTCCCGCGATGGTGCCAGCTGGGAGCGCCACCCTTCCCCTCACCACGAAGGCTGTTCCGGGGGAAGCGCCTGGGGCGAGCACGGCCCCGCCGGTGTCTGGGGCTGAGGAGACTGCGCCCCTCGAGGCCCCGACCGACACGAGCTGGTCTGCGGCGGAGGGAAAGGGGGGAGAGGAGTTGGCAGAGGAGGAGCCGACGGTGGAGGACCTCCTGAACGAGCTGGAGCAGGGGCCGCTCCTCGCCGCGGGCTCGATGATGGTGGAGGCGCCCGAGGCGCCGGCTAGCGCCGACAAGGCGCAGGAGGGCCCGGCCAGGGAAGAGCCGGGGCTCGTGCCGTCAGGCGGCGGGCCACGGTCGGGGCAGCTCGGGGCGGAGAAGGATCTGCCCGACATCGAGCTTGACCGGCCAGGATGGCCGTTTCCCGATGCGCCGAGCCCGTCCCTCGCCATGGTCTCCGTCGAGCAACCGGTCCAGCGGGGGGCCCCGCGCGAGGCGCGGTCCATCTTCCGGGAGGTGGCCGAGCTTATGGCGGAGGCGGAGCGGTCCTGCTCCGAGGAGGTGGGCCGGTCCGCGCAGGTGTCAGCCGCCCTCGCGCGGGCTGAGGCGGAGCTTCAAGATCTCCGCGCGGAGCTGAGCCGGAACGCCCAAATGGCGAGCCGGCTCAACGAGGCGGAGGCGGAGGTCCGGGCGGCTCGAGGTGAGGTCACCTGATCCAAGGAGGAGGCCACCGCCGCTCTCGAGGCGTCGAGGAAGCCGCGGACGCGCGAAGCGGGGCCGCCTCCGCCCGGGCTGAAGCCGAGGCGGCGAAGCAGGAGGCCGCTAACGTCCGAAGCGAGGCCACCACCGCCCGATCCGCAGCGGAGGCGGCAAGAAAAGAGGCCGAAGACGCCAAGAGTGGTGCCGCCACCGCCCGAGCTGCCGAGGGGGCGGCGCGGCAGGAGGTGATCCGAAAGGATCTGGCCCTGGCGGAGGTGGGCAGGCTGATCGAGGAGCTTAAGTCCAAGAGGCTCCTCATGCTGACCGAGAAGCGCAGGCTCGAGCAGCGCGCTGAGGGCCTTACCAGCGACCTCGCCGCCCTGGGTCGACATTGCAATGGTGAGGCTTACACCTTGTCCTTGTTCGGGTCTCGAAGTTTTCGCTACGTCGCAGTCTCACTCTTCCTCGTTTGTTGCGCAGGGGTCGAGAAGACGGTCGAGGAGCTCCGTGGGACGAATGAGGCTCTCTTGGACCAACTCCAAGACGAGACGATGACGGCGGAGCGGGCTCGCACCTCTCTCGACCGGCTCGGCCCCATGTGGGGTGCTCCTCCTGTGACCGCGGCAGAAGGTGCAGTGGTTCGGGGCGATGCCTTGGTCGACGCCTTGTGCTTCTTCGACGCAGCCGCGCGGGACCGTGTCCGGCAAGCTCTCCATCACGGCGTCAAGCAGACACTCGCGGTCGTTCGCTCCGGTTTCCGCTTCCCGGTCCACGTTGTCGCGAATGGCTTCATCAAGATCGAGGGGAAGGATGAGGAGTGGAACAACCGTCGTGTCGACAAAATTTTGGAGGAGATGGAGAGGCCGGGGACGTCGCTCGCGAAGATCTTCGAGGAGGACGTGCTGCCTCCTGACGCCAGCAGCGGTGTCGGGAGCCCTCCTCCTTCGAGCTCGGGCGTCGAGGTTGAGCCCGCCACGGAGGACCTCGGGGAGGAGTACCGCACCGACGAAGACTAGGGCCTGCGCGCCAAATTTGGGCGCCGAGGCCCTTGTAAGAATTTTATGACGTGAATGAGGGTACGTCGAGACCCGAATGTATATATGACTTGTTTGTTTAAAGGGGTTGTTTTCCTTTCAAATGCATTTGACCACTTCTCTTTGTCGCAAGCTCGAGTTTCTGCTAACTTAGTCTGTGTTCCTTCGATACGTCGCGAGCCCCTCGAGGGGAGGCGTAGGTAGGGCACCGTAGCCCGGGGGCGTAGGTGGCCGTCTACGTCGACGCCCTCTGACCTTGGAGGCTCGAGGTACTTTAAGATTTAGACGTCGCTAGTTCACTCGAGGCGCGAGTCGAGACGAGGGTCAAAATTTTTGAAAAAGAAAACGCGCATTTTTCCCGGAGTCTGGGGGGGAAGGCCCCCCCGCCAGCCCCCGAGGGAGGCTTGACCCTGAGCAAAGCAGGGTCGAGGCTACCTTAAGATGCAAAGCAACATGAACGACAATGCACGAGTTTGTTCATTCATTTTGACATGTTTGTACAAAGTGATAAAATGAACAAGGCCTCGAGGCCTTTAAGGGTAGAAGCGACGTAGCTGAGATATGTTCCACGCGTTCGCCAGGATCCTGCCTTGGTCGTCGTAGAGCTTGTATGTTCCTGGCTTGAGCACTTCGGCCACGGTGTATGGGCCTTCCCACGGAGGGGTGAGCTTATGGCGCCCTCGATTATCTTGCAGCCGTCGAAGCACGAGGTCCCCCACCGCTAGGTCCCTTTTGCGCACGTGCTTGTCGTGGTAGCATCGAAGTGTTTGCTGGTAGCGTGCAGAGTTGATGAGCGCCACGTCTCGGGCCTCCTCGAGCTGGTCCTTGGCGTTTGCGAGCCTTTCGTCGCTGGTTTGCTCGTTGTAGGCTTGAAGTCGAGGTGAGCCGTACTCGAGGTCCGTAGGTAAGACGGCCTCGGCGCCGTAGGTTAGGAAAAACGGAGTGAACCCGGTGGCTCGACTCGGCGTAGTCCTGAGGCCCCACAGCACCGAGGGGAGTTCTGTAGCCCACCCCTTTCCGAAATTCTTGAGGGTCTTGAACAGCCTCGGCTTCAGCCCATGGAGTATCATGCCGTTGGCGCGCTCGACCTGCCCGTTGCATTGGGGGTATGCGACCGAGGCCCAGGTTACGCGAATGTTGTTGTCATCGCAGAAGTTGGTGAACTTTTTGCCCGTGAATTGGGTGCTAATTGTCGGTGATGATGACATTAGGCACCCCGAACCGGTACATGATGTTGGCGATGAACTCGACAGCCCTCTCGGAGGTGGGGTCTCCTATCGGCTTAGCCTCGATCCACTTGGTGAACTTGTCGACGGCCACGAGCATGTGTGTGTACCCTCCACTTGTCCTTTTGAGGGGACCCACAAGGTCGAGCCCCCAAACGGCAAATGGCCAAGTGATTGGGATCATCTGCAGGGCGTGTGCGGGCTGGTGCGTTTGCTTGGCGTAGAATTGACACCCATGGCACGCTTGGACCAAACGCTTGGCGTCCCCAATGGCGGTCGGCCAATAGAAGCCTTGACGGAAGGCGTTCCCAACCAGGGCCCTCGGCGCTGCGTGGTGGCCGCAAGCCCCCGAGTGCATATCGTCGAGGAGCTTGTGCCCTTCCTCGAGTGGGATGCAGCGTTGAAGGATCCCAGTCGGACTTCGTTGGTATAGCTCCCGTTCGTCGCCGTAGATGACGTTGGTCTTGGCCCTCCGAGCGATGCGTCGGGCCTCCGTCTTGTCTTCTGGTAGCTCGCCTTGCGTCAGGTAGTCGAGGTAGGGCGTCCACCAGTCGAGGAGCCGTGATGAAGAAGAGGCGTGTGCGTCGACCTGCATCGCCTCCGCGGACGTCGAGGTGTCCTTCTCGAGGGGTGGCATTGAGAGTCGAGCCCCCGTGTCTTGCTCGAAGGGTGGCGTCGAGGGGCCAGCCCCCGGGTCGATTTCGACGGATGGCTCGAAGACGTCCCTGGAGAATACGTCTGGCGGTACCGTGCCGCGCGTGGACGCCAACTTTGCCAGCTCGCCTGCGGCGTCGTTGTACTTTCGAGCTATGTGGTTGAGCTCGAGGCCGTAAAACTTGTCTTCCAGCTTGCGCACCTCCCCGCAGTATGCCTCCATCTTGGGATCGATGTAGCTTGAAGCCTTCATAACCTGGTTGATGACGAGCTGCGAGTCTCCTCGGGCGTCGAGGCGTCGGACCCCGAGCTCGAGGGCGATGCGCAGCCCATTGACGAGGGCCTCGTACTCGGCGACGTTGTTGGAGGCGGGGAAGTGCAAGCGTAGCAGGTAGCGCATGTGTACTCTGAGGGGTGAGATGAAGAGCAGGCCTACGCCTGCCCCCGTCTTCGTGAGGGATCCATCGAAGTACATGGTCCAGAGCTCGGCTTGAATCTGTGCCGGCGGGAGCTGAGTGTCGGTCCATTCAGCAACGAAGTCCGCCAACGCTTGCGACTTGATGGCCTTTCGCGGGGCATAGGTGATGGTCTCCCCCATTAGTTCGGCGGACCACTTGGCGATGCGCCCCGTGGCCTCCCGATTGTTGACGATCTCTCCGAGGGGGAAGGACGACACCACCGTCACGGGATGAGCGACGAAGTAGTTCTGGAGCTTGCGCCTTGTGACGATGATGCCGTAGAGCAGCTTCTGGATGTGCGGATACCGGACCTTGGCCTCGGAGAGTACCTCACTGGTGAAGTATACCGGTCGTTGGACCGGCAATGTATGACCCTCCTCGTGCCTCTCGACGGCTATGACCGCGCTAACCACCTGAGTGGTTGCGGCCACATAGAGGAGGAGGGGCTCGGGGGAATCGCCACCTTCGGCTGGTCGCGGGGGCACGAGAATTGGTGCAGAAGTCAGCAACCCCTTCAACTTGGTTAAGGCCTCCTCGGCTTCGGCGGTCCACGCAAAGTGTTCCGTCTTTTTTAGCAGGCGGTAGAGGGGTAGTGCTTTTTCCCCCAGCCTCGAGATGAATCTGCTGAGAGCGGCTAGGCAGCCTGTCACTTTCTGCACACCCTTGAGGTCACGAATCGGGCCCATCCTCGTGACTGCTGAGATTTTTTCTGGGTTTGCCTCGATCCCCCGTTGTGAGACGATGTAGCCAAGTAGCATGCCTCGAGGCACACCAAAGACACACTTCTCGGGGTTGAGCTTCACATTCTTGGCCCGGAGGCACTCGAACGTGGTCTCGAGGTCGCTGATGAGGTTCCCGACTTTTTTAGTTTTAACCACGATGTCATCGACGTAGGCCTCGACGGTCTTACCTATGTGCTCGCCAAAGATGTGCTGCATACATCGCTGGTACGTTGCCCCGGCGTTTCGCAGGCCGAAGGGCATCGTAACATAGCAATACATACCGAATGGCGTGATAAAAGAGGTTGGGAGTTCATTGGATTTTCTCATCCTAATTTGGTGGTAGCCGGAATACGCATCAAGGAACGAAAGCACTTCGCACCCAGCAGTGGAATCGACGATCTGGTCAATTCTAGGTAAAGGAAATGGAACTTTTGGACATGCTTTATTCAGACTAGTGTAATCTACACACATCCGCATTTTCCCATTCTTTTTCCTAACTAGTACAGGGTTAGCTAGCCACTCTGGGTGAAATACCTCCTTGATGAATCCGGCCGCCAAAAGCTTGTGCACCTCCTCGCCGATGATCCTACGCTTTTCCTCGTCGAAGCGGCGCAGGCGTTGCTTCACCGGTCTGGACCCGGCCTGGATCTCCAAGGCGTGCTCGGCGACTTCCCTCGGTATGCCCGGCATGTCCGAGGGGTTCCATGCAAACATGTCGATGTTCGCGCGGAGAAAGTCGACGAGCACTGCTTCCTATTTGGGCTCGAGGCTGGTACTGATGGTCAGCGTCTTGCCATTGGCTGAGGTCGGGTCGACGGGTATTTGCTTGGTGTGCTCAGCCGACTCGAAGGTGCCGGCGTGACGCATTGCTTCTGGGGCCCCCTCGGTGGCCAGAGCTGCCAAGGCCTCGAGCGAGTCGAGGTGGACATTGGCCTCCCCCCGCTCGACGCACTCCACGTCGCAGTGGTATGCGTGCTCGTAGGAGGTGTCAACGGTGATGACCCCTTTTGGCCCTGGCATCTTGAGCTTCAAGTACGTGTAGTTAGGAATCGCCATGAACTTGGCGTAGCCTGGCCGGCCGATGATGGCGTGGTAGGTCCCTTGGAAGCCGACCACCTCGAAGGTGAGCGTTTCCTGACGGAAGTTTGCCGGCGTGCCGAAGCAAACCGGCAGGTCGATGCGCCCGAGGGGGTGGGCCTTCTTTCCTGGTACTACTCCGTGGAATCCCCCGACGCTGGGTCGGAGCTGTCCCTCTGAAATCCCCAGGAGGTCGAGGGTCTCGAGGTATATGATGTTGAGGCTCGAGCCCCCATCCATCAACACCTTGGAGAACCGAACGTCGACTATGATGGGGTCGACGACGAGGGGGTAAGCCCCCGGGTTTATGACACGGTCCGGATGGTCGTCACAGTCGAACGTGATTGGCGCATCGGACCAGTCAAGATACCGGGGGGCGTCGTGGCCAAGCGAAAAGATTTCGCGGCGCTCCTTCTTTCTTTCTCGAGCTGAGAGCCCGACGGTCGGCCCCCCGTAGATCATGTAGCAGTCGCGCACCGGGGGGATGTCGCCATCTGCGTTCCTGCCGCCGCGTCGATCGGTATCCCTTCCCTTAGGCGTGTCTTCCCTCTTATCGCCGAGCTTGGAGTAGTAGCCCTTCAACAGTCGGCAGTCTTTCAACTTGTGGTTTACGGGGCCCCTGTGGTAGGTGCAGGGATCCTCGTTCTTGGCGTCGTTGCCCTTGTTGGAGCCCTCCGGCGCGATCACCGCCTTGCCTTTGTCCGTGGAACGGCCAAAGAAGGCCCCGACTGCTTCGTCGCCCGAAGCAAAGCTGGTGACGCGATCCATCAGGTCCTCGACCGTCCCGGGACGGTAGCGTCCTAGCTCATGAACAAGCTCTTGGCATGTCGTGCCCGCGAGGAACGCTGAGATGACGTCCTCGTCAGGCACGTGGGGGAGCTCGAGACGCTGCTTCGAGAACCGTCGAGCAAAGTCGCGGAGGGGCTCGTCCGCCGCCTGCCTGCAACGCCGTAGGTCCCAGGGGTTGCCTGGACGCACGCAGGTCCCCTTGAAATTCCCGTCGAAGACCCTGACTAGGTCGGCCCAGTCATGGATCCGATCCGGCGGGAGCCCCTCGAGCCACCGGCGGGCGGTGTCCAAGAGGTAAAGTGGGAGTTGACGTATGATCACGCGGTCGTCGTTCTTCGCTCCGCCCAGTTGGCAGCCAAGGCAGAAGTCCGAGAGCCAGAGCTTGGGCTCGACCTCCCTGTCATACTTCACGATGTTGGTCGGCGGTCGGAAGCGGTCGGGGAGGGTTGAGCTGCGGATGGCCCGGCTGAAGACTCTGGGGCCCGAGGGCTCGAGGACCTGCCGGTCCTCGTCGCTGTCGTAGCGCCCCCCTCGATGGGCGCTATAGCCACGCTCTTGGGCCCCCTTGTCCTTGCGCCGTCGGTTGATGTCGTTGCGGGCGTCGTTGGGGTCTCGAGGTGGCCGGTTGTCGACGATCCGTTCGCGGACTGGCCTAGCTCGAGAGGCGTCCGGCTGGTGGACAGATGCCTCGCGAGCGTCGCGGGGCGTGTCCGCTGGTCTCCCCAAGGCTGCTCCGCGTCGGCGTGACGCCGAGCTCTCGGCCTGCTGTACCGCGGCTGTCTCGAGGAGGTTTTTCATTTCTCCGAGCATGCGCCTGGCGTCGGGGTTGGAGACGGTGGGCAGGTCACGGAGCATCATAGCCGCCGCCACCACGTTCTGCCCGGCTCGCGGGAAACATACCTCAGGGCGTGCTGGTGCCCCGTCCTCGAGGATCCACCGGTGGACCTCTCGAGCCCGGCCTCGAGCTCCGGCTCCTCGGGGCTGGGGTGGTTCCTGCATCAGGGTTTGCCGGAGCTGCAGCAGGTGTCGCCGTTCTTCCTCGGCTTTGGTGATTGCCTCTTGCACTTGTGCGAGTTGCGCCGCCCGGCCGTCGTCGTGCTGAGGCGGTACAGCCGGTCCTGGAGGTTCGTCCCTTCCCTGAACGCGTGATCCGCCTGCCGCGGCCACGTCGCTAGGTCCCTCTAGGTCGAGCGCCGGCCTGTCGTCATCGCCTTCGTCCTCAGTATTGCATACGACTCCCTCGAGTTGGAAGCACTCCCTGGTGGGATCCCAGAGGTCGGGGTCGTGGTAGTCGTATTCGTCGGAGTCGGAGCTGTTGACGGCACGCCGCCTTGGCCGATGCTGGGACCGCAGCTCGCGGTACCATTCTCCGACGGTGGCTCGCCGAGGTGGCTCGAAGGCTCGCGAGAAGTCGCGGTCGACGCACGCGGGGTGGACGATCTCCAGGTTGGCCATGGCCTGCAGCAGCGCGCCCGAACGCTGCTCCCGGTCCGCCACCGTCCGGTCCTGATGGCGCTCGTCGAGGCGGTGGGCGTATACAGCCGCAGAGCTGTCGAGGCCGACCGGGAACCGCTGGCGTCGAGCGCGGCGCGACCCGTGCGGGAGGAGGCTGAGTGGCGTCGACGGCGCACGGCTCGGAGGCCTCTGGCCTGGTTCCTGGTCCGTACGCATGATGAATGCGAAGTCGCTAGGCGGGCGCGGGTGCGCCCTGGAGGTCTCCGGCCGCGCGCCGGGCTGGTTTCCCCTCGGGGACCCTGCACCGGCTACGGGGGCGTGGGTGTTTGCCACGGGCACCGCCTGCGCCCGGCGACGACGATGACGACGGCGCCGCTCGCGATGTGGCGACGTGTAGTGGTGCGGGCGACGTGTCACGCCCCCCGCGCGGGGTGGCGTGACACGCCCTCCGCTCGGGCCCTCCGTGGAGAGCAGAGTCAGCTTGTTGCCGTTGCCTGTGGCCAGGAACTCGAGGCTCCCGAACCAGACGACGGCACCAGCCGAGAACGGAAGAGGGGATGAAGCCATCCAGAAATCAACGAGAAATCGGCTCGGACACGCGAAGTCCCCTACCTGGCGCGCCAACTGTTGGTGTTTCGTACCCGGGGGTATCACACCAACGAGTGATATGATCGCGTGCTTCTCTTCCTGGATGGTGATGCAAGAGGACACAAGGATTTATCCTGGTTCGGGCAAAGAAGGCCCTACGTCCAGCGGGGGGGGTATGTTCTTGTATTACTTGCACCTAAGTGCTTGTACAGGGGAGAATACAAGCTCAGTGAGCGTGGACTGGAGTCCGGACTCGTGCCTGTGTGTGGACTCGTGTGTTGTGTCCGTCCTCCTGAATGAGGGACCTGGTGTCCCCTTTTATAAAGCAAGGGGAGGCCAGGGTTACATAAGGGTATTACAGGTGTCGGGGCGTACAGTGCCCCATACGGAGAAGGGTAGGAACCCTGTCTTGTCGGGGCCACTGGAGCCGATGTGATCGTTGCTGTTGAGGCGTCCTTGGGTCGTGGCTTCCATCCTGGGCGCGGACGTGGTGGCGCGGCAAGGTGGGAGCCGTACAGCACCCATCCCGGAATGTACAGGACGCGGCGGGGTCCCTCCGGGTCTTGGGGTACCTGTCCTCCAATAGCATAAAAGTAGTTAGGGCTCGAAGGGCGCGGAGCCGGCCTCGAGGTGGTGCCACGGGGGCTCGAGGGGCGCGGAGCCGGCCTCGAGGTGTTACAGTGCAGGGCTTGAGGGGCGCGTAGCCGGTCTCGAGGGGTTACAGTGCATGGCTTGGCCGAACAGTGCTGTACTGGTGCCCTTTTGCCCATGCTTGTGGTGAAAACGAGACTTGACCTTTACACCGAGTTACTGTGGTACATGCTGTGCACTAGTGGACATGACCGGAGTAGGTGAAGGCATTAAATGCGTGGCATGGGCTGGTACGGCTGTCTGTACAGCTCGAGGTCCGTGCGTTAAGGCTCGAGGTGTAGGGGCGCGCTCGCCCGAGGCCTGGAGGGCTCGGGCGAGACGGAGAGCGATCGTGCTCGCCCGAGGCCTTGCTCGGAGGGCTCGGGCGAGGCGGAGAAAGAGCGTTCGCCCGAGGCCTGGCTGGGAGGGCTCGGGCGAGACGGAGATAGAGCATTCGCCCGAGGCCTGGCTGGGAGGGCTCGGGCTAGACGGAGATAGAGCGTTCGCCCGAGGCCTTGCTGGGAGGGCTCGGGCGAGACGGAGATAGAGCGTTCGCCCGAGGCCTGGCTGGGAGGGCTCGGGCGAGACGGAGATAGAGCGTTCGGGTGTTTGCGTTGATTGGGGGTACCCTTTTTTGTACCACCGACAGTGGTGGACTACAAAGGCCTAACAGAGCTGTCACCCCTGGCGCTACCACAACAATTCCGTGGGATTGAGCGCAACCTCAGGTAACCTATAGACTAAGCACCATGTCTAATCTATCGATTACTACTCTAATTACCTAGGATAACTAGAGCACTCAATACGAACAAAGATCCCATGCCAAGATATAACAACTATACTAATCTTATAATAAAGCATAAAGTAATTAGAGAAGATAAATATATTAAAGCACAAGTCTTATAAGAAAAGATACAAAAGCATACCAAATCTCTGAAGACTCCTCTGGAATTAGAGCGTAGCTCCTCTCTAATCTCTCCTTCTCCTCTTTCTAATTGGATCTCTAATTACAACTAGATGAACTAGACAACTAGAACTTGAAGTAGACGAACTAGATCTAAATCTAGATGAACTAGAAGAGATTCATCTAGAGGGACCTCTACTTCTACATTGGAACCCTAGTTTCTGATGTGGGGATGAATAATGAAGAGGGAGGTGCCTGGAGAGGGGGGTCTAGGGTTGCTTATATAGCCCGAGGTGGAGTAGGGGGCAAGAAATCACCATGTCATTGATCCGCGTCATGTTTATCGCCCACAGTTAGATCAAACCGACTTCGGGGACGGTTGAGATGCATCCTAGGAGGCGGTGGAAGAAGGTTCCAGAAGGCGGAGGTGAAACGGGCTCCGTGACCGACCGGTCGGTCTCCATGTGGGACCGGTCTGTCTGGCCCAGTTGGCCCACGTGGTGGCCCGCCTCGTGGTGCCTTCTGGTGTCTTCTAGATCCTTCTTTTGCATATTTTGATGCGAAATTAATATCTTTTCATCCGGGACTCCGAATATAGCAAATGATATGTCCATTTCGATCGTCTCGACGAGCCCTTCGCAATGGTGCACTCCAATTCATCACTTGAGATACTTTTATATGGTAAAATATTGATGTCCTACAAAACAAGTGAGAGCACCAAAACTCGTGGAACTTATTAGTTTCAAACCCTACAACTATGATTTGTAATTCATTTAGTGTCATTTCATGCAATAGTTGATGGTTAATTATGAGCATTGGTGACCGTCAATAGCCAACTAGTGGCAAAAGCACCTTGGAAATATCCTTATAAAGTTAGGAAACTAACGCAACAGACGGATCTCAAATCGGAGCTCGAACGCAAAAGATACGGCCGCTAGAACAAACTTAACTCCGAAAGCGGAACACTTAACTCCTTTGGAGAAGAAGGAAGTGTCCGACCAAAAATACTTTTACCAATGGTGGCAAAAGTACTTTGGAATGATCCTTAAGTAGTCAGGAAACCAACGCAACAAACGGATCACAAATCAGAGCTCGTATGCAAAAGATACGGACGAAATCAGCAAAACTGTGCAGTCGCGGACTGTCCGCTAGTGAACAGCGGACTGTCCGCTATTGAACCCCGGACAGTCTGGGAATGAGTCCCGGACAGTCCGCCGTTCAAAAATGAAAACACCAACCTCGCTGCCCGTGAACAGCCCCGACCCCCGGACAGTCCGGGGATAAGTCCGGGACAGTCCGCCACTGTCCAGAAAGCCCAAAAACAGCTCGGGACAAAACCAAAATCGATTGGATCTTCACCAAATCGAACGGGGCTGCAACCAAACTTCTCCCAAGTGTTCTTCTACGTGCTGGGAAGCTAATCCTAGGATATCATCGCTCCAAACCAACTAATCCATGAGAAATCGGAAGAACACTAGAAAAGGGGAAAGAACGAAGAACGAACGCGGTTTCGACCCGATCTATGTGCTCCTGAGGTTAGAGAGGAAATCCTTCAGTGGAAAGAAGGAGCTCACGACATAGAACAAATTGATTCAAACGGAATCGCAAATCGTCGCTCGGAGAGGGAGAACGAGACAAATCTCCGGGAGGGGAAAAACCGAAACGCGAGGAACAAAAACGCGAATTCGTTCCAAAATCGCAGCCAATAAGAGGAGGACAAATTTGATCCTTGGATCTGGGAAGATGATTATTTGTATTATCACTCGGTGTCGGGTTACAAGCCACTCCTCGCAGTACAAAACGCGGATGGCAAAAAGCTCAAGAACAAGAGTCGGTCTCTCCTCTCACCCTAGCCTCCTCTCACCTAAACAAAATGAGAGTGACACCTCCAAGGGTTGTTGTCCAACACAGCCCCTTCATCTATTTATAGGCGCACGTCCAAATGACACAAACGCCCTAACATGAAGTACTAACCCAAATACCACCTAGGGGTAAAACCGTCCAACTTTGGCAGTTTCCATCCAACGGCCATGCGCCTTCTCATCCTTCGCTTCGCCTCGACGCAAGCTCCAGGATGCTGCCACATGCCGTCACCGTCGACCGCCGCGCCTTCTCACCGATAGCTTCACCGCAACGCAAGCCTCTCGGTGCTGCCACGCGTCGACCGTCCTTTTGGACCTTCCTCCGGTTTTGAGGCCCAAACCGAGAAACCTGCCAGCCCAGGTTTTGAGGCCCAAACCTGGAAACCGTCCACCCCGAGTTTTGAGGCCCAAACTCGGAAAGCCGCAATCCCAGGTTTTGAGGCCCAAACCTAGAAACCGTCCATCCCGAGTTTTGAGGCCCAAACTCGGAAACCGGCCAGCCCAGGTTTTGAGGCCCAAACCTGGAAACCGTCCAACCCGAGTTTTGAGGCCCAAACTCGGAAACCGGCCACCCGAGTTTTGAGGCCCAAACTCGGAAACCGTCGATGGTAGCTTTTTGAGGCTCAGCTACCGAATCCGCGCCGTAGACGGGATGTGGTTCGCACACCCCGACCACCGGCACCGATGTCGATGCATGTCCAGCCTCCACGCCGGGCACAACGCCTTCACCATCCTTCTTGACTCGGCCGACGGCACTTGCGCCACACGCAAGCCCGTGTCCGACCTCCCGCCAAGTGCCACGACGCCATCGTCTTCCTCCCGACTGGGCCGATGCATCGCACATCACCATGTGCTCTCGCTTGTCGATGCCACGTGCCAGCTACCACAGCTGGTCCTCTGGCCCTCTGGTCCGTCAGTCCAAGCCTCACGTCCTCCCTTCACCGCTCTGGGTACATCGGCATGGCACGTCTGCCACACGGCACGCCCATCCTTCACCGCTCTCGGTCCGTCGGCATGGCACGTCTCTACTTGACCTTCACCTCGCCATTGACCACTGTATCCGAGCTCCACACCTCCACATCAACATAGCCAAGAGACGCATGTTGCACACGCACACCAACACAGAAACACCACAACTCAACGCCACCGGTTAGTCATAAACATTAAGCACATAGCGGGATATGGACTAAACCGAGAAAATCCTCAAACCTTCCTCATCAAAGTCAATCATTCATCATATATGTTCTCAATATATACTTGCATGATTATCCCAATCAAATCATGAAAGATCAGATTCATAGCGCGTTGATAGGTAGCACCTGCGTTCTTTAAACCGAATGTCATCACGACCCACTCAAATAGGACAAATGAAGGACGTTTTGGACATATCCTCCTCGGCCATGAATATCTGATTATAACCAGCGTTGTCATCAAGAAAACTGACAACTGGGTGTCCTGAAGCGTCATTGATCAACATATCGGCCATAGGCATAGGATACTCATCTTTGGGAGTGGCCCTATTCAAATCTCTAATATCAATGCAAACCCTAATTTTTCCAGTGTCCTTCTTCTCCACAGGCACGATATTAGAGACCCACTCCGCATATCTGCATGGCTGGATAAACCCCGCTTGCAATAACCGATTAACATTCTCTTTAATTCGGTCATATATTGTAGAACTAAAATGGCGAGGATGTTCCTTGAATGGTCAGAACCCCGGCTTAATAGGAAGGCAATGTTCAACAAGTTCTCGGCTTAACCCGGGCATCTCCGTTTAACTCCATGCAAAGCAATCAACATACTCCTTCAGAAGTGCTATTAATTTTATTTTATAATCGGCTTCAAGATTCTAATTTACAATGGTCGGCCTAGGCATAAAACCATCCTCAATATCTACTTGTTCTAAAGGGTCGGCCGACGTAAAACCTTGGCCCAACTTATTGAGCTCATCAAAATCATCAATAGCCTCACAAGTATCGGTCTTACAGGTCCGATATTGCTCAACACAATGTTTTAACCAATCAACATTAGCATCCATTAAATTACATGATAATGTTGAACCGATTGTCAGTCGGTTTTAAGGATACTGGTACAAAACCTTCCCTAGTAACACTAACAAACTGGAAATCAGAAAGGTCCCGACCAGATAAACAAGCAATAGTATCATGCCCCCCGAGCAAAGGAGCATCGGCTGTAGCTACATAGGCTGATGAATCTGAGTGTACCACCTCAACATCGTCTCCCACCCATTGAATGAGAAACTGATGTAAGCTAGAAGGTATGCACCTATTAGCATGAATCCAGTCACGCCCAAGTATAAGGTTATAGCTACCTTGTATGTCGGCAACGAAGAAAGCAGTGGCCAAAGTCTTGCTCCCAACGGTGAGCTCCATGGACGCAACTCCTTTGGCCGGAATAGGATCTCCCCCTCTGACTCCAGTGATAGTCATATTGGTCTTGATCAGCTCTTCATCAGTGCCACCAAGCTTCTGATAAAGCGAGTATGGCATCAAGTTTACGATCGCCCCGCTGTCGACCAGCATTTTGTGAACTGGTGTGCCATTGGTGTGACCTTTTATATGCAACGGCTTAAGATGATTGACAGATTCCTCTGGCTTCTGGAACACGACAGTCTGCGTAGCGAAGTTGAATTCCGCTGCTGTCGAATCATCTCCGACCACGTAGTAGTCGGCTGATAAGTAAACCACGTTGACCTCCGCCCTCTCTGGGGAAGGATCATAATCCACCATCTCCTCATCTTGTTCTTTAGGTAATTCTTCACTGGTCGCAACAATACCAGCTGAGGAAACATGGTCATTAAGACACATGTTGGATTGCATCGGAGTACTAGGAACCGATTTGGTCTTGGGATCTGGTCGGGTCGGCTCAATTCCTAAATCAGCAGTACTGATCCAACTTGCTCGACCCCTAAATTGGTCGGCAACTGATCCAAGGTGGTCGGATTAGAGTCCGACCTGATTGGTTCCGAAGCCACTTCAGTAGACCCGGTACCCATACTGGTCGGCTCAAGATCCGACCTGTCTAGCTCTACAATTGTTAAGGTCGGCTTTTCGTTACAAGCCGGCTCTTCACCCCCTCGCTTGCCCTGAGGGAAAATAGGATGTATCGAGTTAAATATATCTTCCCTCATTTTCTCGAGGTGTTCCTGCCTCTGTTTGTTGTAGCTGGCCCTCTGCAGCTTCCTTCGCCGAGTCTTAGATAAACCAGGAGGGCACCACCTGGGCTGCATGTACTTGGGATCACGCTCAACAGGCTTTTCTACCTCTGCCTCGGTTGAAGTATTTTGGGCTTCTGGAACCTTTTCTGCGGTTGGTTCCTCAACCACCATCGGCTCGGGTTCATTGGCAAGAGGGACCTCCATAGACCCAATCGTAATAGTGGGCACAGGATCGGCCCTGGTCAGAGAAATAACGGGGACACTTTGCACCTTCTTAGGTACATAGATTTGTCGAGCTTGCGCCTTCCCCGTTTGATAGGAATTTAAGGACCTTGACATGATCAGTCGATTATGGTTTGCGTTACTAGAACTTCGCCGATCACCTAAACGATCGAACACCGAGACCCTTGTAGGCCGGTTGGCAGGCGTTCCCCATCCTGGTTGATAGTACACATGTGCTGGCATGGGGTAAGGTACCCATACTCCTTAAGGACCCCATTGTGGCGGTGGCGAAATAGGAGGGGCCCACCGATGCCAATAAGGGCCGATCTTCGGTGCTGGAGATGTTGCCCGAGACACCATCATTTGCTTGGACCTTTCATTCTCATGCTTCGGAGGAGTAGACTCTCTCTTTTTTAATGGCCAATTCTGGGAATCGGCCTTTTGCTGTTTGTACATGGCCATGAGCTTGCCAAAGGTGCATGGCTCCCTAGAAACTTTCCCCTTGCTCTTTTCCAGATTAGTCTTCCAAATGCCAACTTCGGGCTTCTGTGGGACAAACGTGCGTAAGACATGTACTCCGGAAGGGGTAGGGCCTTTAGAACCAGCTAGACCGACCACATCAGTTGGCTTATTGCTTCCACTAGGGTCAGGACAAACCAGCTTGACCTGGTCGGCTTTCTGCTCCGACTGCACTGGTTGCTTTGAAGATGAACCATACTGGTCGATTTGAGGACCCGACCTGGTCGGTCTCTGTTGTGCCGCCCTGGTCTCGAAATATCTTTGTTTATGCAAGTGTCGTGCTGACCCTGCAGTAATGAGAGCTTGCTCTTGCCATCACCACCTTTCTCGAGCACCACCTTGCGCCCCGAATCATTCTCAGTATTCGGTACGACCCGTGGTTCGCCGATAACAACATTCTTGCCTCTGGTCGTATCGGCTTGCTCTGGACGAATTAGAACAGCAGGGTTCCCTGCTTCCACCATGTGAACTGGGAAACGGGTAGTACTGATCTGCATCTCAGTTAGACTCAATCGTCCTTCGTTGAGGTCCGATTGGACCTGTCGACGGAAAACATTGCAGTCGTTAGTGGCGTGAGAGAAAGAATTATGGTATTTGCAGTAAGCCCTCCTTTTTAATTCATCGGGTGATGGCAAAGTATAATTAATTTTGAGGTAACCGAATTTAAGTAATTCATCAAATATTCGGTCACATTTAAAAAAATCAAAGGTAAACTTCACATCCTCACCCCGATTCTTTTGAATCAGTTTAAGGGAAGGACAAGTGACTAGTTTATTCTGCGCTGGCCATAAAACTTCGGCAGCGTAACAATCCTTAGACTCATCGTCGGAACTATCAGAATTTATCTCGGCAATATGCACGCCCGACCGATGAGTCTTATGAGGGTCATAAGGTTCTTTAAAGCGCGATTCTTTCGAAACGGCCTTCTACAATAGTTGATTCACATTAAAAAAATCATGATGCTCAAGTTTATCCTTGATCTCTAGACGTAGACCAGCTAGACATAGATCTGTTAGATCTCTATCGGAGATTATCAAATGGAAACATCAGTTCTTCATTTCTTTAAAATGCTTAAAGAAGTCGACCACAGACTCACTACGCCCTTGTCAAACCGACGTGAGGTGTGACAACCTAGTTTCTTGAACCCCGTCATAAAAGTGATTATGAAATTTTTCTTCTAACTCGGCCCAAGAACCTATGGTGCATTCTGGTAGTGACGTAAACCAGGCAAAAGTTGTACCAGTAAGAGATAAAGGAAAAATGTTGTATATTCATAAAATCCAAAGTACTAGCTTCGCCCATTTGTGCAAGGAACATGCTGACATGCTCCATAGTTGTTTTACTACTGTCACCACTAAACTTATAGAAATCCGGTACCCTCCAACCATCAGGTGCTTTCATAAAATCAAAACATGAAGGGTACCATTTAGAATAAGTGGTCCTGGTAGGCTTGAATTGGACCCCCAAACCGGTCTCGAGAGACCTAGTTATCTCTTCCTTGAACCAATTTATGGCTCGTCCAAAATCGGTGTCAGCAAGATTAGGAGTGCCACTATGCATGAGATTGTGGCTTGGTGAATTCGGTGGATTGGGCAACACTGTTCCCTGTCCTCCTGAAGTTCTGTTTGTTGTTGTTCCCTGGTCGGTCTGTGTAGTCCGACAAGAGTTATGATGGGCGCTATTGACATTCGCCGAGGTACAGACTTCACCGTGTCTGGTCTCAACGGACCCTGATTGTCTATAATTGATATGTGAAGTCTGTCCTCTAAAAGAATTAAAAGGCATGCCGAACTGTGGTTGCCCGATTGAAAGTTCGGGTTCGATGGTTTTACCTTCTAATTTATCCATGCGATCGCTAAGTAATTTAAACGAATGTTGAATAGTATTGGTAAGAGTTTTTAACGAATCAACCAGCATTGCGGAATAATCAGCATGGGTAGGGTAAGAATCTTCACGTACCTTAGCGTTTACCTTGTTAGTAGCGTCTGTAGCGGTTGTAGTTGACGTGGTAGGGACGATCTCGCTGAAGTATGGCTCCTTGTCCTGAGTGACCCTGCCGCGCCGATCCTTCGAGCAGCTTTCCAGGAAAGCCTTCAATACGGCGTCGAGCTTGGCCTGCGCTTGTTGCTTTAACTAGTCGGGGAGTTTGTCAATGCCCGCAGGACGAACGATGTTATCTTTATCAGCCCGCAGGCATAGATTGACCCATATGGTGTCGGTGTTCATGTCTTTGACAATGATGAGAGCTGGCCAGTCAAGGCAGGGCCTGTGCGGCCAGGAGAAGGGAGGAAGAGAGGGTAGGAAAGAATTGGGCCGGTTGGGGCTTTGAGCCCAAGAGCAAGAGGATGGATTTTTCCCAAGTCAGTATTAATATGACCCGAAGATCTTTCGGAGTGGGATACAAGAGAGATCGAGAAAAGTCGAAAAAGGGAGGAGAGGAGATCGCTATGGATTTGTGCACTCCAACATAAGACTTAAGTTGCAAAAAGAATCTCCGGCAAACTTCTACAAGCAATACTATTTGAATGCAAAAATTTATTTATAAATTGTTCCCGGTTTAGCTATCAACCACATGCTCCAGACATTCATAGAAAAATTTTAAAAAGTCCGAAATTTTGGGTTATTACATTAACCTAAGCACCACGCTTAATTTAAAAAGCCTATGAAAGTATCCAATTGAAGTACTTTCAAACCAAAACAAACTAGCATAGACAAAGGTAGCATGAAAGCATAAAAGAGATTTATTCAAAAAGAGATGACATAGTATGATCATAGTGAGGAATTTTTTTAATATATATTTTTTTAGATGCAGATGGCATGAATGCATGCAAGGAATTAAACATGTTACGGACTTGATATGAGAAAACATAAACTAAATGAAGTGGATGCAAGGATGATTAAAAGTAAACATGCAGTGGAATGCAAGAAATTTAAAAGATAACTACTCATAAAGTTTAAAGTCCCCGAGCAAGACTGTCTCACCTTGATCATACTTACCATGACTCACAACGGGGATCTATGAGTGGCGCAACGTATCCGTCACATGGGATGAGAGTTGAATTCTTGTGATGACGACCTTTTCTCCAATCTACACATGATTAGAATAAATAATATATATCTATACACAAACCTGTGAGATGGCAGGGTTCCAGGATTAATGATGGATCTTGAATGTTCGGCACCCTGAGTTCTTCATTCTTGTGGAATCTTGTCATAAGGTCGAAACTGAAGGACCGAGAAGCAACCAGAAAGCGACCAGAGGGGGGGGGGGTGAATGGGAGCTTCAAATTTTCCTTTCGGAAACTAGAGCCACTGTCCCAAGAATCAACCCCAGAAGCAAACCCTAGAGCTTGCTAGTGTCCACGACCCTAGATGTAGGGTGGATGCTTCCTAGAAGCACAGCGGGACACTACACAACTCTAGAAAGCCAACGCAAAAGACGGAAACCAAATCCGAGATCGCATGAACGAACAGCGAATGAGACTGCGCAGTCACAGCAGCATCGGACGCTGGCAGCGTCCGATGCCCAACCAACGGACGCGTCTGATGCGAAAAGTGCAACACAGAACCCTTACTGGACACCCATCGGACGCTGTGAACAGTAGAATCTCAGCGTCCGATGGTCTCACTCCGGCGCGTCCGATGCACAACGGAGCGTCCGGTGGCAGCGTCTGATGGCCCTTTGAAAGATGTCAGAGACTGACACGTGGCAACGGAGCCTCCGATGCCAAAGCGTCAGCGTCCGATGCCAAGAGCTCGAGCGTCCGATGCCCCCGACGCAGTGCAGTTCTTCCGCGAAAACCACTCGATCTCCTCCGAATCAAGAGCAGTAAGGCTTAGACTTGGTGTGAGGAGTTCCAAGGATGTTAGTGAGCTATCCCATGGGAATCATGGCTCGAACCTAACTCCAAATCGAGGAAATGGAAGAAATCGGGGCAATGGAGCAAAAAACCGATCCAACACAAAAATCGTTCGATCTCCTAGACCGTGAGGTTAGGGGAGAATTCCTTCAGTGGAAGGAAGTGCCTCACGACCTAGGACAACTCGGTTCAAACGGATTTGCAAAAGATGAACCGAGCAAAGAGATCGAGCGATGGGAAAAACGTGGAGAGAAAGGATTCCGCGAAGAACACGAACGAATCGCAAATCACAACCACGAATTGCAACCGTGTGACTACCACACGCTACAACAGTGAGGATACGGCCTCACTTCCTTGTAATCAACAGTACACAGAGGCGAGTCTCTCTGCGGATCTCAGCTAGCTACAGCAGGGGATTGGGAGAGCAGGAAACCCTAAGTGCGAAAGGGCAAATGACTGAGATGAGGGGAGGAGGGTGTCTCCCTACTACTTATCCTAATTCTAACCTAAGTCTAATTCCTACTCTACCCCTCTCTATTCTAATTACAGAGCGAACCAGCTAAACCCTAGGGTTATTCTGGACCAACTCGGTGGTAGGTGTATCCGACGGCCACGCCCGCACAACTCGTCCACGTTGCCTCCACGCAACCTTCCGATTGCCGCCACGTGCCACCCTCGCTCTGCAGCCCCGGTTTTGTGGCCCAAACCAGGAAACCAGCCTTTTCCAGCTAACCCCCGGTTTTGAGGCCCAAACCGGGAAACCAGCCCACCAGCATCTGAGTTTTGAGGCCAAACTCAGCAAACCCTCAGAGCCCAGGTTTTGAGGCCCAAACCTGGAAACCGTCCTCAGCCCGAGTTTTGTGGCCTAAACACGGAAACTGTCAGCCCGAGTTTTGTGGCCAAACTCGGAAACCGTCAGCCCGAGTTTTGTGGCCAAACTCGGAAATCGTCCACGCTCAGGTTTTGATGCCCAAACCTGGAAACCGTCCATCCGATGGTTTTTCCCTGGCTCTACCACCAAACCGAAGCCGTAGAGGGGATGCACCGCCCGTGCACCCCGTCCACCAACACGTGTCCCCAGGTCCACGACCCGAGCAACACCGTGCCCCGCAAGTCCTCGCTCGTCGCTGTCCCAGACTGCCAGCCACCACAGCTGATCCTCAGGCACTCTGGTCCCTCAGTCCAAGCCTCACGTCCGCCCTTCACCGCTCGGTTCATCGGCATGGCACGTCCGCCGCACGGCACGCCCATCCTTCACCGCACCCGGTCCGTCGGCACGACCCGTCTCAACTTGACCTTCACCTTGCCCTTGATCACTGTCTCCGTGCTCGACACCTGCACAACACAAGCCAAAGAACCTGCGATCAAACCCGTTGACAATCACTCATCACTCAGAGACTCGGCATACACCCATGTATCCGCAATCTCCCCCTTGATGAGTGCATTGTCAACTACTCACACAAATCATATTGAATAGAAGAAGGATGGAAGAAGAAGAAGAGAAAACTCGACCAAATGACCCAAAAGCCTAGCAAAGCCGAAGAAGGTCAAGTGGAAGAAAGCGAAACAACTTGGTCCCCAAATACATGGGCAACGGCTCGACGCAACCAAGCAAAGCTAGCCCTCAAGAAGAGGTAGAACAGGCTCAACACCGCTAGCAAACATCAATTGGAAACTCCAGAAAAAGAGCTCAACACCAATTGAAAAGCGAAGCAAAATGCTAGTCCCTCAAGACAGAGGCACAGAGGCTCAACACAACTAGCAAAGAAAGCTCGATACCAATGCCCTTTGGGCAAACATGCTCCGAAACAATTGGAATGACTCCAAACCAAAAGAGAACCAATCGAGATCGAAAAACCCTGAAAATGTTTGCTAGTTCCTCAAGACAGAGGCAAAGGCTCAACACAACTAGCAAACTCCCCCTCGACAAGTGCAAACAACTAGGAAAATTTCCTCTTAGGTCCAACATGAGAAGAGCACAAAGATTTGAAATTCTCCCCCTTAACGAAAACTCCCCCTTAGTTGGACACTCAGGAGCATATGATTTGCAATTTCTCCCCCTTAGTTGAAAATGCACTAATCAAGAAAAAGCATCAAGGCAAGAAACTTCCCCTTCCAACATGCATATGAAGTCAGAAATGCAAGTTAGCAGCTTCAGGCATATATTCAAAAGGGTGCAAAAATGCTCTAAACAGTATAACTCCAATGACTCAACTAAGCACTCAAATAGCGAAGGCTCAAACTGATCACAGATACGAAATATGAACATATGAGCATGTGAGCAGTTTTTAGCCAAAAAGATAGTCACCATCAAAATAGCACTACACATGTATAGACAGGAATCCAAACGAGTGCTAAACACGTATGCAGGGTGAACTACCCCTAGCAAAGTTCAATCATCATGCATAGGAAAGAAACATACACTTGTGATTTCAATTTTATATCGGAGTTGCAGCGGTGAAATTTCACAAGTTTAAATTCAGCATGTGATTGCGAGAGGTTGAAAGCTTGTCTTTGCCTAACTTTTCAACCGAGCGAAGCCTATGCCGAAGCAATCAGAAGCTTAAAGCTACGGTTTCGGTCATACACTACACGGCTCAAGTTTAACTCAAAGTGCAATGAGAAACAGTCTCGATACCGTGAGGTGTTGACAAGCAATCCCATCTCGATCTTTTCAATTCACTAAAAACTTGGTTCAAATTTTAAACGTGATATGAACAGACCAAGCAAGTGAATGACTCAGAACTAGAGACATAGCAACCTAGCATATATGAAAAGCACGAAAGGACTCAACACATCCTACACATGCTAGTTCCATATCTCAATGGTGAACATTTTCAGATTTTATATACATAATACAAATTCACCATTCCAAAATAGCTCAGCTCACAACATGTACTAGTGATCAGGAAGAGCATAAGCTACAAGCATCCATATAAGCATCGGAGCATACTAAATGGAGCATAGATACATTCTAGTGATTATAAACATGAAGCTCAGAATGTAAATGCGTATGCTGAAATGCAAAAGAAAAGAAAGACAAAAGAAAAGAGTCAGTCTATCATACAGGATCCAAAATGTTTCCCCCATCTAAAAGGGAAAACACACACCAAGCTCACCCCTCAACCTATTAAAGGTTGATTCGTCTAAAGGCTTGGTGAAAATATCCGCCAGTTGATGATGAGTATCGACATGGCGAAGGTCGATATCACCCTTCTCCTGATGGTCTCGCAAGAAATGAAAGCGCACATCAATGTGTTTGGTCTTCGAGTGAAGCACGGGGTTCTTAGCAACGCTAATGGCACTCGTGCTGTCAAAAAGCAAGGGCACGCGAGAAAAACTCAGACCAAAATCACGCAAAGTGGCCATCATCCAAAGCAACTGGGAACAGCAGCTAGCCGCAGCAACATATTCAGCCTCTGTGGTAGATTGAGCGACACTAGACTGCTTGCGAGAAGACCACGACACAAGAGAAGAACTAATAAACTAGCAAGTCCCAGAAGTGGACTTGCGCTCAATGCGACAACTAGCAAAATCAGCATCGGAATAACCGCAAAGGGAGAGGGTGGAGGAAGCAGAATACCAAATCTCAAACTCAGGCATGAAACGAACGTACCTGAAAATCCGCTTCACCGCCTGACGGTGAGAAGTGCGAGGCGACGCCTGAAAGCGCGCGCACAGACACACCGCGAACTGGATGTCCGGGCAAGTCGCCGTCAGGTAGAGGAGCGACCCGATCATGCTGCGGTACTCCTTCTGGTTCACTGCTTCTCCATCCACATCCGCATCCAGGGCAGTCGTCGTCGACATGGGTGTTGGAAGAGGCTTGGCCTCACCCATATCGAACCGCTTCAGCAAATCCTTGGTGTACTTGCCCTGGTGCACAAACGTCCCCTCTCGGGATTTCTTGATTTGCAACCCGAGAAAGAATGTCAACTCACCCATCATGCTCATCTCGAACTCCCTGCTCATAATATCTGCAAACTTGGCAACCAAAGCGTGAAAAGAACCGCCGAAAATGATATCATCCATGTAAATCTGGACCAAGAGAGTGTCTTTACCTTGCCTGAGGAGAAAAAGCGTTTTATCTACACATCCCATTTTAAAACCTTAGCAAGCAAAAAGGTTTTCAACCTATCATACCAGGCTCTAGGGGCTTGTTTCAAACCATATAAAGCTTTGTGGAGTTTAAAAACATGGTTTGGAAACATGGGATTTTCAAAACCGGGGGGTTGCTCAACATAAACTTCTTCTTCTATGTAGCCGTTTAAGAAGGCACTCTTGACATCCATTTGAAAAAGTTTGAAACCTTTGGATGCAGCAAAGGCCAAGAGTATCCTAATTGCCTCCAAACGAGCTACAGGAGCAAACGTCTCCTCATAGTCTATCCCCTCCTTCTGACTATAACCCTTCGCTAGAAGCCTGGCCTTGTTTCTAACAACGTGGCCATCCTCTCCTTGCTTGTTTTTGAAAACCCATTTTGTCCCAATAGGCTTACAGTTTGGAGGAGGTGGAACTAGAACCCAAACCCGATTTCGCTCAAAATTTTCTAACTCCTCATGCATGGCATTGACCCAATCCGGATCCGTCAAAGCGTGTCCAACATCTCGGGGCTCAAAATTAGCAACAAAAGCAGAATGAGCGAAGTGCGAGATTTGCTGTGACCTGGACCGAGTGACTCGTTCGTCGATGTTGCCGATCATCTGCTGAGGCAGGTGCTGGCGCTGGATGTGTCGTGGCGCCTCCCTTGCCGATGTGACCTCCCCCTCAGCAGCAGCTGGTGCCTCCCCAGGTACAAATGGTACCGCTCGGGGTGGCGGATCCCACGGCCCCCAGGAAGAAGAGGTGTCGGGGCCGTGAGTCGTCGTAGAAGCCGCTCTTTGCGGCACAGCAGGTGGAGGCAATGCTGGGTCATCTGTGCCTTCAGCATCCTCGTCCTCATCATCGAAAAGAGGCTCACCAACCTCATGATCACCTGCACGCTCAAAACGAGAAGAAGGACAAACCATGGTCTCGTCGAAGGTGACATCTGATGTCTCCATGACTCGGTTAGTATCAAGGTTAAGTACACGATATGCGCGAGTGTGAGTGCCATAACACAAAAATACTCCGTCAGAAGAACGAGACTCAAATTTGTCCAGGTTGCCTTTCTTCAATATAAAACAATGGCAACCGAAGACTCTAAAATAACTTACCTTGGGCTGTCTACCAAAATGCAACTCATAGGAAGTCTTTTTCAAGAACGCTCTCAGAAAAATGCGATTGGAAATATAGCACGCAGTGTTCATAGCTTCGGCCCAATGCCGCCTAGGAGTCCTATGCTCATCGAGCATCGTCCTGGCAATCTCAACAAGGGTCCAATTCTTCCTCTCTACGACACCATTTTGAGGCGGTGTGTAAGGGGAAGAAAACTGGTGCTCCAAACCCAAAGAGTTACAAAACTTCTCAAAATCCGAATTTTTGAATTCGGAACCATTATCACTCCAGATTGCTCGCATTGAGTTCAAAGGGAACTCGTTCTGAAGACGCAAAATCAGATTGCGAGCAAAAGAGAAAGTCTCGGTCTTCTCAGCTAAAAAGAAGACCCACGAATATCTCGAAAAGTCATCAACAACAACAAGCACATACCACTTCCCCCCAACCGAACTCACCCGAGCCAGACCAACAAGGTCCATGTGCAAAAGCTCTCCAGGGCGCTTGGTCATGACCTGAGTCACTGGATGGTGGGGAGCAGCAACCATCTTCCCATGTCTACAAGAGTGGCAAACAAGATCCTTCTCCATATGCAACTTGGTCAATCCTCGGATTAGGCCAAGTGAACTAAGCCTTGCAAGCAAGTCGAAGCTCAAATGTCCAAGTCTCCTATACCACTTCCAAAGATCAGAGGAGGAAGGTCCAGCCACAAGACAACGAGAAGTGCCAAACGACTCTGAGAAATTCGCACGAAAGACTTTTCCAAAGGGCGAAATCAAACACACAAGATTGCCCTGAGGATCCAAAATACGACTGAAATTCGGTTTAAAACGAATCTCATAGTCGTCGTCAAAGAGTTGTGAAACAGAAAGAAGGTTAAAATGCAAGTTAGAAACAAGAGCAACATCGCGCAACACAAAGTGCTCATTAACTCGCACCGATCCACGAGACAATACATTACCTTTGCTATTGTCGCCAAAGGCTATGTACTCCTTTCCGGCAACAGGACTAAGGCTAGAGAACCACTTGGCGTTTCCGGTCATGTGCCTCGAGCAACCGGAATCCACCAACCAAATGTCCTCCAACCATCTTACCTACATCAATAAAAAGACATAGGGTGAGCATACGGTCCAACACTGGGGTTAGTGAAGTACGAAGAATACCAGTGTTGGGCCGGCTGCTCAAAAGAACGGTCAGTGTAAAAACCATTCCTAGTCTGTCTACCGGGTAGCGATCACCACGCACAGGAAAACGTGGTCCGCTGGGGAAGAAGCGCTCACCGCGATACTCAAAACGCGGTGGGGGAAAGCGCTCAACAACAAAGCCTCCGCCACGGGGTCCATCGCCTACAACTGCAGGCTCCCGCCGGGCACGCTCTCTACGAGGCCTACACCTAGGTACTTGAGGTTCTGGACCTCTAGCCCTAGCCTCTCTCCTCGGAGCTTTCCTCTGCCTAGGCCTGGGAACTTGACCTCCGGGCCTAGCAGCTCTCCTCTGGACGTTCGGCCCATGCACACCATGGAAGGGGTGGTACATGTCCGGGTTGTCCATCTCCCGAGCACGGCGCGCCTCTCTCTTGCGCCGAAAGCAGAACTCGCTCAAGTGACCATCCCTCCCACAGAAGTCACACTGGTACCTCACCGCACACAAAGGGGGTTGTTGGTACGCTGGGCTGTGGGTATGGTTCACTTTGCCCTTCTGTGGCAAGCACTCCTCCTGGATGGGTGGCATTGTGTCAAGCTTGTTCTTGAGGTGGTTTGGCTTGGGTGCCCACACTTGGTTCTTGGGCGGAGCTCTCGGGGGTTCCTCAAATACCCCATCCTTGGTGGTAGGCTTAGGTGACTCTTTGGGTGGAAGCTTGGTAAGTTTGGGAGTAGTGGTGGAGTTGGGCTTCTCACTCGGGTTCAGACCACTCGACTCTCCAATCTTCCCAAAAGCAGAAGGATCAACACCCAGAGCAAAACCTACACCAGGACCTCCAGCAGCTCGCTTGAATTGGGAAATCATCATCCCGAGCTGTGGCTCACTACAGGAGACCCATGACAAGATGGTCCGAAGGTATGTGTTTTCCTCCTCGGTTTGCATCTTGCCATGCTTCACTTTGGCAATCTCCATCTCCAAACCCTCACACGAGGCGCACCTAGCCACACAAGTGCTACCTGAGTTGGCCTCTTCAAGAGACACAATCTTGGCATTCTTCTCTGCCAACTCAGATTGCAAGACAGGACAAGTCTTGCATGCACCCAACAGGGAAGGTCTAGCCTTCAGCTCATCCACCTCTCCTACCAACACAGCATACTTACCTCTCAAAGTGAGAAGGTCAGTCATGTGCGTGGTGCACATCTCACACTCGCTCTCCTCAGACACGATCACGGTGGACTTGGCAAACTCAAGCTCCCTCACCGTGTCCTCCCACTTCTGCCTATACTCCTTGCGCTCTCTGGCGGCACGCCTAAGCAACTTGTCCTGACTAAGGAGCGCGGCAGTAAGCTTCTCAACCTCAGCAGAAAGCTCGTCGTGGGTGAGAGATACCTGGGAGGTGTCGTCGTCGTCGTCCCGAGGGGAGTGCTCCAGCTTGCCGTCGACCTCATCACCAAGCGCCATGGTGCAGAAGCCGTCGTCGTCGGCGAAGAAGCAAAGACCGTTTAGCTTGTCCTCGATCCTCTTCTTCTTCTCGGACTCGTCATCGCTTGAGCAAGCGGAGTCGTCATCCGAGCTGTCGACGTCGCTGAGCGTGGCGAAGAACGCACGCTGCTCAGCCTGGGCCTTCTCCAAGTACTTCTTCTTGATGTACTCCTTGTCGAAGCCACCCCTCCGCTTGTGCCTCGCGGGGACGTACTTCTCCTTGCGCTTGCCGGAGTCGTACTTGTGCCCATGATCGCCCTTCCCCGAATGCTTGATCTTCTTGGGGCAGTTGGCGATGAAGTGGTCGGGGTCGCCGCACTCATAGCATCCTGAGCGTCCTCCTCCGCGGCGACGGTTCATGCGGTTGTTGTGGAACCGCATGAACCGGTTGGCGAGCATAGCCAACTCATCATCCCCCAACGACTCAAGCTTGTCCTCTGTGACAGAAAAGAGTGAAGAAAGTGCAAAGCCAACAGAGTCATTAGCAGAAGAGCCAGAAACCAAGGCCATAGTCGGGCCAGAAGGATTCTCATAAGAAGCCCTCGACATGGCGTCAATCTCACTAGACTTGAGCTTACTAAAGAGCTCGTCGCAAGTGAGGGTCTCATAGTTAGACGATTCGATGATCGCCTGGACCTTTGAGTCCCACACCGATCGATCAAGAGTGTGCAAAAGCTTCAAAGCCCTCTCATGATCGTCAAAAGGCAACAGCTCCTTGTTCGCTCTCATCTTGTTGACAATGACCTGAAAGCAAGCGAATAAACTCTCTATGCTCTCGCTAGGCATATGTCGAAAGTTCTCATACTCCCGCTTGTGCGACTCATAGAGGCGAGATTTGACCTGAGTGGTTCCCTCATGGAAGCGCATGAGGGTCGCCCAAATCTCGCGAGCCGTGGGGAGGTGAGAAACACGATCGAACTCGGACATGCTCAAACAGGAGAACAGGGCATTATGTGCCCGGCTATTTGCCTCGTGCTCATCGATCTGGAGCTGAGTGACACGAGTAGCCAAGACAACGTAATCATCCCTGTTGCAAATCTCCCAAACAGAAGAGCCCATGCTCTGGAGATAGGCCGACATGCGTATCTTCCAATACGCATAGTTCGTCCCATCAAAGAACGGCGGTTTGCCCACGCCGCGATCCATGTCGCCTTCTATGGATCTGGAATCGGCTAAGGTGGAAGATCCTCGACCCGCTCCGATACCAATTGAAGGACCGAGAAGCAACCAGAAAGCGACCAGAGGGGGGTGAATGGGAGCTTCAAATTTTCCTTTCGGAAACTAGAGCCACTGTCCCAAGAATCAACCCCAGAAGCAAACCCTAGAGCTTGCTAGTGTCCACAACCCTAGATGTAGGGTGGATGCTTCCTAGAAGCACAACGGGACACTACACAACTCTAGAAAGCCAACGCAAAAGACAGAAACCAAATCCGAGATCGCATGAATGAACAGCGAACGAGACTGTGCAGTCACAGCAGCATCGGATGCTAGCAACGTCCGATGCCCAACCAACGGACGCGTTCGATGCAAAAAGTGCAACACAGAACCCTTACTGGACACCCATCGGACGCTGTGAACAGTAGACTCTCAGCGTCCGATGGTCTCACTCCGGCGCGTCCGATGCACAACGGAGCGTCCGGTGGCAGCGTCCAATGGCCCTTTGAAAGATGTCAAAGACTGACACGTGGCAACGGAGCCTCCGATGCCAAAGGCGTCAGCGTCCGATGCCAAGAGCTCGAGCGTCCGATGCCCCCGACGCAGTCCAGTTCTTCCGCGGAAACCACTCGATCTCCTCCGAATCAAGAGCACTAAGGCTTCGATTTGGTGTGAGGAGTTCCAAGGATGTTTGTGAGCTATCCCTTGGGAATCAAGTCTCAAACCTAACTCCAAATCGAGGAAATGGAAGAAATCGGGGCAATGGAGCAAAAAACCGATCCAACACGAAAATCGTTCGATCTCCTAGACCGTGAGGTTAGGGGAGAATTCCTTCGGTGGAAGGAAGTGTCTCACGACCTAGGACAACTTGGTTCAAACGGATTTGCAAAAGATGAACCGAGCAAAGAGATCGAGCGATGGGAAAAACGTGGAGAGAAAGGATTCCGCGAAGAACACGAACGAATCGCAAATCACAACCACGAATTGCAACCGTGTGACTACCACACGCTACAACAGTGAGGATACGGCCTCACTTCTTGTAATCAACAGTACATAGAGGCGAGTCTCTCTGCGGATCTCAGGTAGCTACAACAGGGGATTGGGAGAGCAGGAAACCCTAAGTGCGAAAGAGCAAATGACTGAGATGAGGGGAGGAGGGTGTCTCCCTACTACTTATCCTAATTCTAACCTAAGTCTAATTCCTACTCTACCCCTCTCTATTCTAATTACAGAGCGAACCAGCTAAACCCTAGGGTTATTCTGGACCAACTCGGTGGTAGGTGTATCCGACGGCCACGCCCGCACAACTCGTCCACGTTGCCTCCACGCAACCTTCCGATTGCCGCCACGTGCCACCCTCGCTCTGCACCCCCGGTTTTGTGGCCCAAACCAGGAAACCAGCCTTTTCCAGCTAACCCCCGGTTTTGAGGCCCAAACCGGGAAACCAGCCCACCAGCATCTGAGTTTTGAGGCCAAACTCAGCAAACCCTTAGAGCCCAGGTTTTGAGGCCCAAACCTGGAAACCGTCCTCAGCCCGAGTTTTGTGGCCTAAACACGGAAACCGTCAGCCCGAGTTTTGTGGCCAAACTCGGAAACCGTCAGCCCGAGTTTTGTGGCCAAACTCGGAAACCGTCCACGCTCAGGTTTTGATGCCCAAACCTGGAAACCGTCCATCCGATGGTTTTTCCCTGGCTCTACCACCAAACCGAAGCTGTAGAGGGGATGCACCGCCCGTGCACCCGATCCACCGACACGTGTCCCCAGGTCCACGACCCGAGCAACACCGTGCCCCGCAAGTCCTCGCTCGTCGCTGTCCCAGACTGCCAGCCACCACAGCTGATCCTCAGGCACTCTGGTCCCTCAGTCCAAGCCTCACGTCCGCCCTTCACCGCTCGGTTCATCGGCATGGCACGTCCGCCGCACGGCACGCCCATCCTTCACCGCACCCGGTCCGTCGGCACGACCTGTCTCAACTTGACCTTCACCTTGCTCTTGATCACTGTCTCCGTGCTCGACACCTGCACAACACAAGCCAAAGAACCTGCGATCAAACCCGTTGACAATCACTCATCACTCAGAGACTCGGCATACACCCATGTATCCGCAGAAACGGCATCTGATGTCCTGTCTATTCCACACTCAATAGAACAAGGGTAGTCCTACTAAAGCTAGTGGTACACTAAATTAGCAGATATCAAGATCATTATCAAAATCTTTACACCAATTGCTTCCCCGGCAATGGCGCCAAAAATGCTTGTTGACGTTCGTTAGTGCAAAAAGAATATGAAAGATTCTGCAAGCGCACAGAACATCATTGTAGCATTTTACCAGGAGTATTACATGATAGTTATTTATATTTTACCTCTAGGAAGCAAGGGTCAAGAATCTGATAACTTAGTATCATCCATCTACTAACTCAGAGTACTAATTAGACTGAAGCAGGAGTAAATGATAAATGATATGATAATGAATGAAAGCACAATAAAGAGAATTTAATGATAAATGTATAGATAACTGTAGTGAGAGGACAACGAGAGAGATCAAGATTCCTACATACTTCTCTATTACTTGTGTTCTAAGGCAACAAAGATGAGAAGATATAGCAGTCATAAACATTGGCACTTTGGAGCAACAGTACCTTTCTGATTCTTGAATAAGACTGAGAAGAAAGTAGTCAGGGGAAGGCTGCCAAAAGCTCTACGAAACATCAATCCAAATGTGGTGGACTACGAAGGCCTAACAGAGCTGTCACCCCTGGGGCTACCACAACTATTCCGTGGGATTGAGCGCAACCTCAGTAACATATAGACTAAACACCAAGTCTAATTTATCAATTACTACTCTAATTACCTAGGATAACTAGAGCACTCAATACGAACAAAGATCCAATACCAAGATATAACAACTGTACTAATCATATAATAAAGCATAAAGTAAATAGAGAAGATAAATATATTAAAGCATAAGTCTTACAAAGAAAAGATACAAAGACATACCAAAACTCTAAAGAATCCTCCGGAACCGGAGTGCAACTCCACTCTCCCTAACTCCCAACTAGAGCTAATCTATTATATTGGAAAATCTAAATCTAATTCTCTAGAGAGGAGAGGTTGTCCTTCGAGGGACGCCTCTACAAAAACTCTCAGATGATGATGTGTTGTCTCAGGGGGTCCTGGGTTTATTATATAGGGGCTCCTGGCCTCCCCTCCACCTTGGGCAAGCGAAGTGGTACTAAATCCTTCGCCATGTGCACATGGGCCTTAATAGGCCAAAACGCGTCGGAGAGGTCGGTTAGAGTGCGTCACGCGAAGGAGGACAAAATTAGACCCAATACCTAACCGACCTTACAGGCGAGCGGCCTGCTCCTGCCCGAGCTCGAGCGCCTGCACGTGAGCGTGGTGCTCCCGCCGCCACATGTCGCCCTCCGAATGGCCGGGGCTGAGTGCTCGTCTTCCGCTTGGGGAACAGGCTATGGGATAGCTGGGTCCCGTACGGGGCCCACTCGGTGCACTTGCTGTGTTTGTGCAGATGCCACAACGATGCCAGATCCCCCACGTGGCCAGATTTGATTAGCCTTGCATGGTACTGTTACACGTGGGTCCCACCTATTATTTGCGAATTTAATATTCTTTTGCTCCGTGCTCCAAATGGAGCAAACCATATGTCTGTTTCGATCGTTTCGACGAGCTCTTCACAATGGTGCACTCCAATTGATCACTTGGGATGCTTCTATATGGTAAAAACATGGATGTTCTACAAAACAAGTGAGAGCACCAAAACTCATGGAACTTGTTAGTTTTAAACCCTACAACTATGCTTTGTGATTCATTTAGTTTTATTTCATGCATTAGTTGATGGTATAATATTGACATTAAGGACTGTCAACAAACGCTGTCGAGTCTCGTCGGGAGACGCGCCCAACAGCAAAGTAGAAGGGAAAAAGGAGTAAAAGGGTAGTAGATTGATTTTGATCGATTAGAGTTGGATGCCTCAATCAGTCATGATCCTCTCATATATATAGAGGAGGCTGGTCTTATCCCAATAGGAAACATCTCCAGATACGATTTCCAAGCTTCCTATCCGGACTCTATCAACATATAGAATCCAATCCGGACGTGACAAGGTATCCCTGATTTCGCCGATCCTTGGATCAACCAGATCGGTCTAATGAGCTTTATCAGCCCATATTGATCAACAAATCGTCCTTACAAGAGAAGGATCCACATACTTAGCGTCAGACTCAGCAATCATCACAACCATAAGGCCTCTGATCAGGGCCACCTGGTCGGACATAACATGAGTCATCGGAAACCCAAAATGATCATGCCCATTCAACTTAGAACATCCGATCTCTTGAAATACAATTTCGGCCTTAATATTACAGGCCGAACACTTCCTCTAAATTCATCTTTATCTGTGACACTTTTGAGTGTCAACAAAAGGCTTGACAACACTTAATTGTCAACACTTAATGGTGTAGATAACTAACTAGAGTAAAATATTCTCACATTCTAGTTTACAAAATGCGTCGAACATGTAGTTGATGATACTAAATAGGCTTGTGCTCCTGTAGGATATCTACACCTTATGATAGACTTCCCTAGCGAGTTCTAGCATTTAGCATTCTGAGAACATCTAATTATCTGTTTCACAATATAAGCATATTTTAAATGGCTAATCGTCGAGCCTTGATCATGAATACAACTTTGATTATTGATCCAATTGGAAATGCAACATACACCAGGACACAACCAAGACTATCCAGATGCTGACAGGCACATGCCAACAGAGTAATGGAAGAACATCATCCATCCACACTAGGAAGGTACGAAATATTCAGATCCTAAGAGTAAAATGTAATTTCGGGGTGTTAGCTGGGGGTGGGAGGATGCGTACCATCTTGCGTGTCCAAATCAGGAGACGCTAACGCAGCGCAGCTGAATTAAGGCTGGGATGGCGGCGAAGCACAACCCTGGTCGTGACCGGAGAGGAGAGCAGGTGGGGAATCTGGGGGAGGCCGAGACCAGGAGAGGATGATTTAGGGAAGGAGGAACGAAGATCGTGTTTTGCCTCTGGTAGATAGTTGCTGCTCGATTGGCAGCTCGTCCTGTCGCCCATGGTTGTCGACGCAGTCTCTCAGAGGCTGGAGCCGCCGCCTTGTCCCAATTCCCACCCGTCCGCACGGGTTGACGACACCTCTCGGATCTGGGCGCTCAGCTCTAGAAGGCGGCAATAGCCCAGCTGGGCTCGTGGAACGGGGAGCGATTGAGGAATGGGAGATGAGAGGGGTGGTAGTAGAGGTGGTTGGATGATGCTGGGGGAGAGCCGAGAGACCGCCGGTGCCGGCGGTAGGCAACGAGAACAAGCGTGTTTGAGGCTCCAGAGCGTGTGTGAGAACGAGAACGAGAACGAGCGTCGGTAGACTCTAGACGTGCGCCGGCCGGGGCGGGCGCCGGCCAGGGCTGGGGCAGGGGCCGGGGCGGGACGCCGACAGGGGCCGGCCGAGGCGAGGCGGGAGAAGCAGATTAGGGTTCGAGACCATTGAAGGGGTCTTTATATAGTTGTGTTTTCGATTTGACGGCTTCGATTCATTAGGGGTTCATCCAACAACTGGAATACATTGGGCCGCATAGTGTTGGCCCAAGAACCAGTGATTGGGCTGAATTACACACTTTTTTTCTTTTAGAAATTAATAAACTCTAAAATAAATAAGTTATAGTTTTAAACTATAAATAAATTTAAATAAAAATATTTAAATACAAAGTTTTAGAAATTATCGAGATCTATAATTTTTCTTTTGATCATTTCTCCATCCGACTTTGTTTGAATAATATGAAATTTAAAATTCAAAAGACAAAAACTTTAAATATATTTGATGTCATGCTTTAAATTTTCTAAAACTTAAAAAATAATCATTAATTCACTAGTTTTTCAAAAAAAAATCCTCAAATTTGGTGTGGTGATATTTTTTGACCAACTAAGCTCTAGGAAAGAGAATGAAATAATTTGAATAAAGTTGCATCATAGATGCTTCATAAGTGGGCACATCTCTTATAGAGTTTAAGTGAGTTTTACGAAAGATTGGAGTAGATGTGGACAATGTGTACTACAACAGTGTCAAATAAAGGAATGACCAAAACAAAAATTGTATATCTTGTTGTCCCCTTCAACTTTGGTACTCAAAACTTTTTCATTTGAGCCACTTTTAAATCCCTTAGCCGCATAAAACTCTCTCAAAATTTGAATTTCAAATCTTTAATAACATAAAAATGTGTCAAATGAAGGGATGGCCTATACAAAAAAATGTGTCTGATGTTGATACCTACAAATTTGGTACTCAACACTTTGTCAATAGAGGTCATTTAGTATCCCAAATTTCATATACGAGTAGTCAGGGTTTAAAATTCTTAGAACTTAAAAAAAATTAGTAATTCACCGGTTTTTCAAAAAATCATCAAATTTGGTGTGGTGATATTTTTTGGCCACCTAAACTCCATGAAAAAGAACGAAATGATTTCAATAAAGTAGCATTGTAGATGCTTCACAAGTGGCACATCTCTTATAGAGTTTAAGTGAGTTTTACGAAAGATTAGTGTAGATGTAGACAATATGTACTACAACACTGTCAAATGAAGGAATGGCCAAAACACAAATTATAGATCTTGTTGTCCCCTTCAGCTTTGGTATTTAAAACGTTTTCATCAGAGCAACTTTTAAATCCCTTAGCCGCACAAATGTCCCTTAAAATTTGAATTTCAAATCTATAATCATATAAAAAATGTCAAATAAAAGGATGGTCTATACGAAAAATATGCATGATGTTGGTACCTACAACTTTGGTACTCAATACTTCCTCATTAGAGGTCATTTATTATCCCAAATTTTATCCGCGAGCCACCGGGCTTTAAAATTCCTAAAACATAAAAAAAAATAGTAGTTCACTGGTTTTTCAAAAAAAATCCTCAAATTTGGTGTGGTGATATTTTTTGGCCACCTAAACTCCAGGAAAAATAATGAAATGATTTCAACAAAGTGGCATCGTAAATGCTTAACAAGTGGGCACATCTCTTATAGAGTTTAAGTGAGTTTTACAAAAGATTAGAATAGATGTGAACAATGTTTGCTATAACAGTGTCAAATGAAAGAATGACCAAAACAAAAATTGTAGATATTTTTGTCCCCTTCAACTTTGGTATTCAAAACTTTTTCATTAGAGCCACTTTTAAATCTCTTAGCCGAACAACACTCTCTCAAAATTTGAATTTTAAATCTTTAATCACATAAAAATGTGTCAAATGAAGGGATGACCTATAGAAAAAATGTGCATGATGTTGGTACCTACAACTTTGGTACTTAATACTTCCTCATTAGAGGTTATTTAGTATCTCAAATTTCATCTGCGAGCCACCGGGCTTTAAAATTCTTAGAACTGAAAAAATCAGTAATTCACTAGTTTTTCAAAAAAATCCTCAATTTTTGTGTGGTGGCATGTTTTGGCCACCTAAACTCCTGGAAAAAGAATGAAATTATTTAAACAAAATGGAATCATAGATGCTTCACAAGTACATACATCTCTTATAGAGTTTAAGTGAGTTTTATGAAAGATTGAGTAGATGTGTACAATATGTGCTATTACAGTATCAAATGAAGGAATGACTAAAACAAAAATTATGGATCTTGTTGTCCCCTTCAACTTTGGTATTCAAAACTTTTCATTAGAGCCACTTTTAAATCCTTTAGCCACACAAAACTCTCTCAAAATTAAATTTCAAATCTTAGATCATATAAAAAAGTGTCAAATGAAGGGATGACCTATACAAATGATGTGCATGATATTGGTACTTACAACTTTGATACTCAACACTTCCTTATTAGAGGTCATTTAGTATCCTAAATTTCATCTGCGAGCCGCCGGGCTTTAAAATTTCTAGAACTTAAAAAACATCAGTAATTCACTAGTTTTTCAAAAAAAAATCCTCAATTTTGTAAACTCCAGGAAAAAGAATGAAATGATTTTAACAAAGTGGGATCATAGATGCTTCACAAGTAGGCACATCTCTTATAGAGTTTAAGTGAGTTTTATAAAATATTAAAGTAGATGTGGACAATGTGTACTACAACAGTGTCAAATGAAGGAATGACCAAAATGTAAATTCTAGATCTTGTTGTCTCCTTCAACATTGGTATTCAAAATTTTTTTATTAGAGCCATTTTTAAATCCCTTAGCCGCACAAAACTCTCTCAAAATTTGAATTTCAAATCTTTATTCACATAAAGAAGTGTGAAATGAAGGGATAGCCTATACGAAAAATGTGCATGATGTTGGTACCTACAACTTTGTTACTCAATACTTTCTCATTAGAGGTCATTTAGTGTCCCAAATTTCATCTGCGAGCCACTAGGCTTTAAAATTCCTAGAAATTAAAAAACATTCAGTAATTCACTAGTTTTTTAAAAAAATCCTCAATTTTGTTGTGCTGACATGTTTTGGCAACCTAAACACCAGGAAAAAGAATGAAATGATTTCAATAAAGTGAGATCGTAGATGGTTCACAAGTAGGCACATCTCTTATAAAGTTTAATTGAGTTTCACGAAAGATTGGAGTAGATATGGATAATGTGTGCTACAATAGTGTTAAATAAAGGAATGACCAAAACATAAATTGTAGATCTTGTTGTCCCCTTCAACTTTGGTATTCAAAACTTTTTCATTAGAGCCACTTTTAAATCCCTTAGTCGCACAAAACTCCCTTAAAATTTAAATTTCAAATCTATAATCAAATAACAAAGTATCCAATGAAAGGATGGCCTATACAAAAAATTTGCAAGATATTGGTACCTACAACTTTGGTACTCAATACTTCCTCATTAGAGCTCATTTAGTGTCCCAAATTTTATCAGCGAGCCACCAGGCTTTAAATTCCTAGAACTTAAAACAATTCAGTAATTCACTAGTTTTTTCAAAAAATCCTCAAATCTGGTGTGTTGGCATGATTTGGCTACCTAAACTCCTGGAAAAAGAATGAAATGATTTCAACAAAGTGGGTTCATAGATGCTTCACAAGTAGGCACATCTCTTATAGAGTTTAAGTGAGTTTTCCGAAAGATTAGAGTAGATGTGGACAATATATGCTACAACAGTGTCAAATAAAGGAATGACCAAAATGTAAATTGTAGATCTTGTTGTACCCTTCAACTTTGGTATTCAAAACTTTTTCATTAGAGCTACATTTAAATCCCTTAGCCGCACAAAACACTCTCAAAATTTGAATTTCAAATCTATAATCACATAAAAAAGTGTCAAATGAAGGGATGGTCTATACGAAAAATATGCATGATGTTGGTACCTAAAAGTTTGGTACTCAACACTTCCTCCTTAGAGGTCATTTAGTGTCCCAAATTTCATCTGCGAGCTGCTAGGCTTTAAAATTCATAGAAATTAAAAAAAAATCAGTAATTCACTAGTTTTTCAAAAAATCCTTAAATTTGGTGTGGTGGCATGTTTTGGCCACCTAAACTCTAGGAAAAAGAATGAAATGATTTCAACAAAGTGGGATCATAGATGGTTCACAAGTAGGCATCTCTCTTATAGAGTTTAAGTGAGTTTTACGAAAGATTGGAATAGATGTGGATAATGTATGCTACAACAGTATCAAATAAAGGAACGACCAAAACATAAATTGTAGATCTTGTTGTCTCCTTCAACTTTGGTATTTAAAATTTTTTCATTAGAGCCACTTTTAAATCCCTTAGCCGCACAAAACTTTCTTAAAATTTGAATTTCAAATCTATAATCAAATAAAAAAGTGTCAAATGAAGGGATGGCCTATACGAAAAATGTGCTTGATGTTGGTACCTATAACTTTTAACCAGAGATCAAAAAGAGAAATCATTCTTGTTTACGATGAACAAGTGATTTACAAATGAAAAAGAAAATCAAAACGAAGAAGAAAGAAAAAGCAACTCTCGGCCCTTCTATTTGAGGCATGGCGTGCCTCCCTCCACCCAGGCCTCCGGTGCATTTTTACATGGGCCGAGGCCCAGCTCCGAGTCAAACAAACATGGGTCAAGGGTCCAGCCCGTACTGGGGCATTTTATGACATTGGGGGTCGTCATATTTGATAAAACATTTAGTGACAGTCTGATATCGTCACATAAAAACTTTATGATTCGTCACAAAAACATAACCATCAATTGACTCCTGGCGCATGACAATTTGTGACGAAACTCGGTACCTTTATGTGACATAAGAAACAATGTCATCACAAATATTTCCGAGTCCCGTAGATTTATGACGAAACATAATTTTGCGTCATATTATGGCACATTATATGACGAAAACAAGCTTTGTCATTAGGGATTTTGTCATAAAAAAAGGATTTCCTGTAGTGACTTCTTCTGGGACTTCCTCCATCTGGTGACAGCGTTGATTCTTGTCTTGTTTCCAGCTTTGATTCTCAGCTATCTTCTCCATAAGGACTTCAGCTTTCCCAGGAGTAAGTGACATAAATGATCCTCCAGTAGTAGCATCTAGTTGCTCACGTGACATTTGAGTGAGTCCACTGTAGAATCCGTGCGTGAGCAACCAATTTTCCATTCCATGGTGCGGGCATTCTGAAATGTAGTCTTGAATGTGATCCCAAGCTTCTGGAATGATTTCTCCTTTCTGCTACTGAGAACTTATAATATTTCCTCTTAAGCCATTGGATTTTCCTATAGGGAAAAACCTCGATAGAAAGGCCTCTGAACATTTGTCCCATGTGTTGATGTCTTCCTTATTAGCGTAGAAGCACTGCTTCGCTCTTCCCTCTAGTGAGAATGGGAATAACCGAAGAAGTATGATGTCTTGGGCAATGTTCTTGATGATGATGGTGCTTCCGATCTCCATGAAACTCAGCAGATGGGCAATAGCATCTTCTTGTGCTTTTCCACTGAATGTAGTAGATTGGATTAGGTTGATAAGTCTTGGCTTGAGCTCAAACTCTAAGTTATCCGTCTGGAGTGTTTGTCCAGTCTGAATGTTTCTAATGTTGGAAGAAGAGAACTCTAGCAAAGTCTTGTTAGCCATCGTCTTCACTACCTGGCTCGATCTTCTTCTAGGTTGAGTTGCTTTTTGATAGAACAGTGATTGATCACAACTGAACTTGTATTACCATGTATAAGATATAAACAAAAGTAGAACACGGGTAATCCTGTAAAGACAGAGTTGATGATTCCTATCTAAAGTATATATGTTTGGTGAATTCTTCTATAGCCATATAAAAGTTCCAGAAAACTCCCCGGCAACGGCGCCAGAAATGCTTGTTGGCATTTCTTAGCATCCAAAAGTAGGTTAGACTCTACCCCCGGTACTAATGCCAAGAAATGTGGGTAGACATCTCATAGCATCACTCTAACGCTAGGCTGTCACCACTAGCAGTAACACTAGAGACGTGAAAGTATTTATAGCACGACACTTTGATAAGATATGAAATAAAGATTATCCGCAAGCGCACAGATAAAATACACCCGTTGTAGCATTTCACCCAGGAATGATCCAGGTATCGTTATTTATAATTCTACCATCGGGAGCTTAACAAGGTTAAGAATAAGAATGATATGGATTTAGAATTGCAAACATATATAATTAGACATGAATCTAATCACTCATCTAATACAGGTGTAAGACAATTTGATAATGATAATTAAGGTAAATAACAGAGACTAGCAGGGAATTCATAATTAGAGAGAGAGACTCATATCATCAAGCATAATTGAGAACTAATCGATACGTTAAGAGATTAGACTCCTAAGTTATATTACTTCTATTAAGTCTAAGTTAGTCCTAGCATATGATACCATATATAGCATATATAATCATCCACCCATACATAAGGAACATTACGAAAGAAGTTCATATCCAGAGTAATTTCTTCAGTGTAACCAGGTTCTACTTGTCCTAGACTCGGGGAGTGGACTACAAAGGACTCAACAAGGCTATAAGAGTCACCCTCCCGATCTAGCACTTGCTGACCCGGAGAATAGGGTGCATTCATAGGTAAACATAATCTAAGCACCATGCCTACATTATATCGACCACTTAATCCAATCCAGAATTGAACTAAGCGCTTTATGAACATATGTATGAACTTACTATCAATTAGAACTATATAATGCATATAACTAGAATAAACTAAGAACATAATAAAGAGAAACATAATGATAATTGAAATAGCACAAAGTCAAATACAAGAATTACCAGAACTCCTGATGACGATCCGAAATCCTAAGCCGCGCTCAACTCTACTTGTTTCTACCTAATTCTAATTCTAATCTCAAAGTAGAGCTCTAATCTAATCTCTAATCTCTGAATCCTTGACTATGTCTCTCTAATTGCCTGATAAAGATAGATCTGATCAATATGATTGAGGATTGCTTCAGGGAGGGGGTCTGGGGCTGCTTATATAGCCCGGTGGGATGAACCGCGACCTTCGGATCAAACCGACCTTGATCAAGGGCTTAGATGCGTCGAGGATGTCGATTAGGTCACGCTCCACGAAGATGGACCGAGGGGAGTCCTGGCCCAGGCCGACCAGCCTAAGAGGTTTTCAAACCTCACTAAACACTAGGCCTAACACCTAGAGCAAGCGCAAAGCGGTGGTCTAACTAGCCTAAGCACTTCGCAAAGCACCTACACTAATCACCTAGTATATTCACTAAGCACTTTGGGGGCTAGAGCAACTAAATATGTGTCTATGCACTATGATCACTTCCTTGAGCTCCAACCTCGTTGTTTTTGACCGGCCATGGGGGTATATATAGAGCCCCAAGCAAATAGAGCCGTTGGGGAAGAAGATGGGCTTCACTGCGAGGCATCGGACGCTCCGGTCATCAACGGCTAGATGCCGACCTGGCACTGTTCAGCAACGGCTAGTCAGTGTCCGATGCAACACCATCGGACGCGTCCGATGCCGCCAGGGCCTCTCTGGAACCTTTCTGTACAGGCATCGGACGCAGGGTACTGTAGCGTCCGATGTTGCATCGGTGCGTCCGATGAAGCATCGGAGCGTCCGATGCCTTCTGTCTTCAGCGTCCGATGCTCCTGTTGGCGCTGTCACGAGCTAGGGTTTACCACCGGACGCATCCGATGCTTTTGGGCAGCGTCCGATGCAGAGCGTCCGATGCACCTTTTGCTTCGTTTCTTCGCGATTTCTTGCGCCGTCTTGGTTCCATTCTTGTGCCTTGGACTTTGCTTGATCTTGAGGGTCTTCTACTGAGCTTCTAATGTCTTGCTTGAGGTGTTGATCATTAGATCACACCGTTGCCTTAGTCCAAGTCACATTTGCACCCTATTGAACTACAAAACAAACGCTTGGAAACACATTAGTCCAATTTGGCTATGTTGTTCATCAAACACCAAAATTCAAAGTTAAATGGGCCGAGGTCCTTTTTCCTTACAATCTCCCCCTTTTTGGTGATTGATGACAACACAACCAAAGCAGGCAAATAATCAATACAAAATTTAAAATGCAATTTACTTGCTAGGATGCAATGCAAAGGCAAGATCATATGATGCTAAAAGATATCAAATTGAAACAACACTATTATAACTTATCTTGCCCTTGCCATTAAGTCCCTTTGTGGTATTATGGATTTAAGTCTCCCACTAAGTCCATAATCCACTTCCACCCTTTTCTTGGACCATCCAAAGATATAACCATAAAAAAAAATTAAATTTTTTTTTTGGTTATTTTATTTGTTTTGGTTTGCTTTGGTCCCTCAAATTCTCCCCCTTTGGAATCAAACACCGAAAAGGAAGACATTAGTGGCACAAGGGAGGGTCAAATTTTGTGATCCTTTTTATGTGGAGTGGAATAGATCACAAAACTTGGCTCTCACATTATATAAACTAAACTCCCCCTAAGTATATGCATACATGTGATATATGACAAAGCATATGCATACCCGGCAAATTAACGCACAAAGGAGTTTAATCTATATAATGCATGGAGAAAGCATAATAGTATCAATTGAAATGAACATGATGATATCGGTTAGGAATACCACATGTAGATGTCAATTGGATTATCACCACACACGATGCTTGTCTCCAGGGACTCCATTTTCCTTGCAATGAGACTACTACACACATGATAAACTTGAAAGTAGTGTTAGTCTCAAAGCTTCCAAATTGTAGAGTAAACTCCCCCTAAAAGTGTGCATACAAGTTTGAAATACTTGTAGGAGACATGCACATTGACTTGTAAGGTCAAACTACCATTTTACAAGTGGACATCACTAGAAATGTGACACCAAATTGAAGATGGTAATCGGGGTAGTTCATCTACTATTTGGAGTTTGGCACATATAGGATAAAGCAATAAAGAGAAGCTATGTGTCGTGCTCTTAAATAAATTAAACCATGTAGGTTTTGCTCCAAAGATGAGAGTGATACCAAGCAAAACTACCATATGATAATCCTAGTGAATGCATGGCAAAGGATTTAAATATGCAAATGCAAACCTAGGCAATAGAAAGGAACTAGATGCAAAAATATACTTGCAAGAAATTGAATCTAGTTACCTAACATGGGAAGGGGAACTTGGGTCCATAGTATCCACTTACATACTTGGCAATGACATGAACCAATGTGATGCACCCCATGATATGCACCCGAACTTTGCCAAGTCTCCAAATTCCCCGTAGTCCATTTGACTACTCACTTCCCTCTCGGGACCCAAACCTTTTTGGTGCTCTTCATAGTGGAGATTATGTCCTTTGGCACCCAAATGCATTTGGCCCCATTGTTGGCTTGCTTGTTCACCTTGATGGCCACCACCTTGTCATTCTTCTTCTTCTTCAAAAGATAAGGTGTGGAGGCCTTCTTGTTCACCTTGTTGGTGTAGGTGTTGGAGAGCTTACTTGTTTGCTTTTTGTTTTTCTCTTTCTTCTTTTCTCCCCCATGCTTCACCTTGCACTCATAGGACTTGTGGCCTTCCTTGTGGCAAAGGTAACAAACCACGGTTTGCTCCTCATCAAGCTTCTTCACTCCCTTGTTGGTGTTATCTTGATGAGTTCGGGTTTGCTTCACCTTGCCTTTTGCTTGTGTCAAGTCTTTGGTGAGGCGAGCCACTTCTTGCCTTAGTAGCTCATTCTCCATTGCAACTTCTTGTGTACATGTTTCTACAATTACATTCTCAACACAAGCTTGTTTGCACATGGGTGAGTCTAAATAAAGTAAATCAATGCAAGAAGTAGAGGCATCCTTTTTAGGCATGTCAAAAATTGATTTTTCAATTTTAGGTGCCTCTATGGGGTTTGCTCCATTGGTTTCAAGATTAGCAACTTTGTTAGTTAGCTCATCACAATGTTTGCACATGATTTCCATTTTAGCAAGCAAACTTTTGTAAGCATTTTGTGTGCTAGCTAACTTTGCTTTTAGTTTTTCATTTTTCTTGGCAAGTTGCTCATCATTACTTGTGCAATCACATGTGCTTGTACTAGCCTCAAGTTTCTCAATTTTGTTAGATAGCTCAACATTCAAATTTGAAAAGATTTCATATTGTTCAAGCATAGCATTGTAGGCTTGTTGAGAGCTATCTAATTTTTCTTTCAAAGCATTAATTTTCTTTTGTTGACTAGTACAAGCTTTAGCATAGTTGAGATTATCTTGCACAAGTTTATTATAAGAAGGAAGCTCATCATCACTACCACTATCACTATCACTAGAGATAGGACTAGAATTACCTCGTGCCATAAGGCACATACGTGAGGAGCTTGATGATGAGTGCTTGCGGCCATGCCTCTTGTGATGGGCTTCATCATCACTTGATGAATCATCCCATGTCTTGATGGTGGTGAGAGCTTTGGCCTTGCATCCCTTCTTTTTCTTGTCATTGGGTGAGGGCTTTTGTTTTGGACAATCTTCCACAAAGTGCCCTTTCTTGCCACATCTATAACATCCCTTTTTTCTTTGCTCTCTTCTTTGATTGGTGAAGAGGCAATCTTCTATTGTGATGGGCACACCCTTGATATTGAGCTTGCGGATCATCCTCTTCACTCCCTTCATGAGCTTGATTGTTTCTTCTTCATCTAGGGAGGAGTCGGATGAGGTGGAGGCTTGATCATCACTTGATTCTTCATCTTCATCATCCTCTTCTTCACTTGAGGAGCTTGAGCTTGTTTCAACTTGCTTCTTGCTCTTCATCTTTTTGTGCTCACATGAGAGAGCGGTGTCTTTGCTTGATGAAGTAGCTTCTTCTTGACCCATCTTACGTGACATCTCAAATGCCACCAATTTGCCAATGACAATGGCCGGGGTCATGGTGCTCAAGTCCTCCATGTTGTGGAGGATGGTGATGATGGTTGCGTACTTGCTCTTGGGAAGCACGGAGATGATCTTCCTCACAATATCCGCATCACCTAGCTTTGTGATTCCTATAGAGTTGAGCTAATTGATAATTAGATTCAAACGGGAATACATATCACGAACAAGCTCATTATCATTCATTTTAAAGGAATCATAACATGATTTTGCTAGATGATGTTTTTGCTCTCTAACATTACTTGTACCATCATGGAGCTCATGGAGTTTTAACCAAATTTCATGAGATGTTTGCAAAGTAAAAACTTGGTTAAACACATCCATGCTAAAAGATTCAAACAAGCAATTTTTAGCTCTAGCATTTAGATGAATTTCCTTTTCATCACTCGCGGTAGGCTTCTCGGGATTCTTAAGGGGTTTCATCCCGTCGCGAGTGACTCTCCAAACACCTAGATCAACGGCTTCTAAAAAGCAAGCCATCCTAGCACTATAGTAAGGGAAGTTAGTGCCGTCAAAGTGCGGAGGCCTAGAGGTATCCATCCCAACCACTCTTAGGGGCGTCGGCTCGAAGGCGATGAAGCCAAGAGTCCACAAATGAGCCAACCGGCTCTGATACCAATTGAAAGGACCGTGACGCCTAAGAGGGGCGGGTGAATTAGGCAACTTTAAAACTTCTACTCTAAACTATGGCCTCTAATTTTCACCTAAGCAAAACCTATGCAAGAAAGTAAACTATCCAATGTGCAACTAAGGTTTTGCTAAGTGTGTTTGCTATCTCTACCGCAAAAAGGAGTTATGCTATCTAGTTTCTAAACCTAACAACTAGCATGTCAAGCTATGAAAGTTAAAGCACATGAACTAGATAACAATGTAAATGCGGAAGTTAAAAGAGTGAGGTAGAGATGCAAACTCCCGTCGACGACTCCGGTATTTTTACCGAGGTATCGAGAAGCACGCAAGCTTCCCCCTAGTCCTCGTTGGAGCCCCTCGCAAAGAATCCCTCGCAAGGGCCAAGCTCCCGGTCGGATAACTCCGTGGATAGCTCCGGTCCTTCCCCACGCGCAAGTGGGTCTCCGGTTAAGCCACTCGTGGCAAAGCCTCTCCCGGATGCTCTCCGCCGTCTTCACTATCAAGCTTCCGGCCGAAACGCCGCGGGCCTTGTTCCCTTCGGTACACGGAGGCGGCCACACCACAAACTCGGTTGGTGTGATCTCGCAAGACTACAAGCCCCACCGGTGTACGACCACGGTGCGCGCAAGCACCGGTAGATAAGAGGTTTTCAAACCTCACTAAACACTAGGCCTAACACCTAGAGCAAGCTCAAAGCGGTGGTCTAACTAGCCTAAGCACTTCGCAAAGCACCTACACTAATCACCTAGTATATTCACTAAGCACTTTGGGGGCTAGAGCAACTAAATATGTGTCTATGCACTATGATCACTTCCTTGAGCTCCAACCTCGTTGTTTTGACCAGCCATGGGGGTATATATAGAGCCCCAAGCAAATAGAGTCGTTGGGGAAGAAGATGGGCTTCACTGCGAGGCATCGGACGCTCCGGTCGTGACCATCGGACGCGTCCGATGCTCCTTCAACGACTAGATGCCGACCTGGCACTGTTCATTAACGGCTAGTCAGTGTCCGATGCAACACCATCGGACGCGTCCGATGCCGCCAGGGCCTCTCTGGAACCTTTCTGTACAGGCATCGGACGCAGGGTACTGTAGCGTCCGATGTTGCATCGGTGCGTCCGATGAAGCATCGGAGCGTCCGATGCCTTCTGTCTTCAGCGTCCGATGCTCCTGTTGGCGCTGTCACGAGCTAGGGTTTACCACCGGACGCATCCGATGCTTTTGGGCAGCGTCCGATGCAGAGCGTCCGATGCACCTTTTGCTTCGTTTCTTCGCGATTTCTTGCGCCGTCTTGGTTCCATTCTTGTGCCTTGGACTTTGCTTGATCTTGAGGGTCTTCTACTGAGCTTCTAATGTCTTGCTTGAGGTGTTGATCATTAGATCACACCGTTGCCTTAGTCCAAGTCACATTTGCACCCTATTGAACTACAAAACAAACGCTTGGAAACACATTAGTCCAATTTGGTTATGTTGTTCATCAAACACCAAAATTCAAAGTTAAATGGGCCGAGGTCCTTTTTCCTTACAATTACGAAAGAAGTTCATATCCAGAGTAATTCCTTCAGTGTAACCAGGTTCTACTTGTCCTAGACTCGGGGAGTGGACTACAAAGGACTCAACAAGGCTATAAGAGTCACCCTCGCGTTCTACCACTTGCTGACCCGGAGAATAGGGTGCATTCATAGGTAAACATAATCTAAGCACCATGCCTACATTATATCGACCACTTAATCCAATCCGGAATTGAACTAAGCGCTTTATGAACATATGTATGAACTTACTATCAATTAGAACTATATAAAGCATATAACTAGAATAAACTAAGAACATAATAAAGAGAAACATAATGATAATTGAAATAGCACAAAGTCAAATACAAGAATTACCAGAACTCCTGATGACGATCCGAAATCCTAAGCCGCGCTCAACTCTACTTGTTTCTACCTAATTCTAATTCTAATCTCAAAGTAGAGCTCTAATCTAATCTCTAATCTCTGAATCCTTGACTATGTCTCTCTAATTGCCTGATAAAGATAGATCTGATCAATATGATTGAGGATTGCTTCAGGGAGGGGGTCTGGGGCTGCTTATATAGCCCGGTGGGATGAACCGCGACCTTCGGATCAAACCGACCTTGATCAAGGGCTTAGATGCGTCGAGGATGTCGATTAGGTCACGCTCCACGAAGATGGACCGAGGGGAGTCCTGGCCCAGGCCGACCAGCCTGGGGGTGGGGCCAGCCGGCCCCACCTGGCAGCCCCCAGGTGGTTGCTTCGTCGTGACGTCTTCAGGGACCTTCCTTATTGCCCTAATGCGCCTTTCGATCTGTTTGCACAATTTGTCTTGTCAGAGAAGGATTCAATCTCTTTCCATCGTCTGTAATACTCCCTGGAAAACAGTAATTGACTAATGCTATTGAATCTGTCAGTTTAGTCCCCGTATTATGTTGCTTGGTGATCACTCCAGGTTGTTCTAGGAGCTTCCATGTTGTAGCCAATAGGGACTCTCTCGTCAGGACTCCCAATGTAGCAAACCATATGTCTGTTTTGATCGTCTCGACGAGCACTTCGCATTGGTATGATCCAATTCATCACTTGAGATACTTTTATGTAGTGAAATATTGATGTTCCTACAAAACAAGTGAGAACTACACAACTCGTGGAACTTGTTAGAATCAAACCCTACAACTATGCATTGTCATGTGTTTATCATTGTTTTACGCACTAGTTGATGGTATAATGTTGACTGTAAGGACCGTCAACACCAGTTAAACCCTAAGGCTATTCTGGACTAGCTCGAAGATGTAGTCAATCCGACGGCCGTGCTCGCACATCCGGTAGCTTCGCCTCGACGCTGGTTTTGAGGCCCAAACCAGAAAACTGTCCGCCCCGAGTTTTGTTGCCCAAACTCAGAAACCCAGCAAAGCCCATGTTTTGAGGCCCAAACCTAGAAACCGTCCTCAGCCGAGTTTTGAGGCCCAAACTCGGAAACCAGCCTTTCTAGTGGTTTTTCAGAGGCTCTACCACCAAACCGAAGATGTAGAGGGATGCCCCGCCCGTGCACCCCGTCCACCGACACGTGTCCTTAGGTCCACGACCCAAACCACATAGTGTCCCGCAAGTCTTCGCTCATCGCTGTCCCAGCGTGTCAGCCACCACGGCTGATCCTTCGGCCACCGGTCCGTCAGCCCAAGTCCGAGTCCGCCCTTCAGCGCCCTTGGTCCCTCGGCATGGCACTCTAGCACTTGACCTTCACCTTGCCTTTGATCACCGTCTTCGTGATCAACACCTGCACAACACAAGCTAAAGAAAATGCGCATCAACTCCCTTGACAATCACTCATCACAAGACACGGATCACACCATGTGTGTCCGTATAGTGAGATTCAAGAGAGCAAAGGACTGAACATGTTGAGTTGATTAAGTTGGATCAAGTGAGGCGCAACTTAAACATGTTTAGTTCTTTATTTATGTTCCTACTAGAATCTAGGAATGTTACTTTATCATTGATAGTCACTTACCTTGAAATGTTACTTTATCATTGAAGAGTGATTGTGTTGAACCACCTTGTGGAAGCTTCTCTTGTCTAGCTGCTTGTTTTTCATGAATGACTTGCTTGTCTCACAGTGTGCTTAAGAGGAGGAAGATCACGGTGGAATTACCTTTAGATGTATCAACCTTCCTTCTCTATGTGTCGACTTATCAGTGAAGGCGCATTGTTGCTCGAGTATGCTGACTAGGATCCTCTCTCTTTCTTCTATTAATTTTGTACTATGAGGATGTAGAGACAGTTCCACATTCTTCTCTTGTCAACTTTTCCTGCTTTCCCTTTAATTATTGGGTTGACAAGAGACTTGAAATTAGAGATGCTACTCGAGTGCCTCCATGAGAGTCTTTGTCTTTTAGTGTCATGACTGAGACTTATTCTCTCAACAGTGTCTAGATGATGGAGATCTTATCGATCGCTTTTCTTGATTTGCTGGCTCAGGTACTATCTCTTCATCTTCTAATTCTTGTGTTGCAGTGGCTCCATCCTTCATGATGCCCTCCTCAATTCCTGGCGGTTGGTTCTTCCTTCGACGTCTTCTCTTGGATCTCTTTGGCTGCATATAAGTGGTGTAGTTGTTGAAGATGCAGCGAAAGATCCAAAAGTTGACTTCTCCAGGTCTACCAAAGATGATAACATTTATGGTGTTCAAGAACGATCTTCCAAGAATGAGTGGTGGATCATACTCTTCTTCTTGACTGGGGCAGCATCTAGTGGTTTGTACTAATCAAAGTAGTGAGTAGGAGATCAATATGTCTTGAAGCTAGATTTCTCCTTCCTCCCTTTGATTGTGAAACAAATCTAGATAATGGAATTGTCTCTGTCAGGCTGGCTTGTGAGGTAGATGGATTCCCAAGCAACATGTTCATGTGTTGGATTTGTAGATCTTGCTTTGTAGTCATACCATCTTATCTCCCAAGCTAGCTCTTGATTAGAAGAGAGGATAACTTCTCATGTCTTCATAATGGACCTTTGATATCTTGGACAATGATGAGTGCCGACATAGGTTGTCTCATACGATATAAGTTGCATCCTATTTGTCATCAGCGCCCAAGCAAGACTCAAAGCTAGGCTATCGCCAGCACTACTCATGATCTGAGAGTAGGTTTGTTTGTCTATGGTTTGAGTTTTCGATCTTCAAGTTCATACCCAACCATGGATGAGCACATCTCTCTCTTACAAAATGTTAGTGGACATATACCCGAAGGATTGCAAGAATTTGAAACATGGGTTGTTGTCCACAATTTATGTATTTTGCATCTATATGCTAATAAAATGATGTTTTTAGGATTACTTTAGCATAGACTAGTATTTCATGTGTTGGCTACACTTTAACATGATTCAAGGCAAAAGATAACTTGCAGTAGAAGACAAACTAAATAAACTTTGATACTCACAGTTCTTTCATCCATGATGAATGAGCTGAGTCTTCTTTGTGCAAGTTGTTGAAGTTCATGTGTCTCTTCATCTCTAGTGTGAGTTCATCTCAGGACTTTCCAAAATTGATATTGAAAGTTTTCCTACAGGGGTTAGTCCAACAAAATATCCAACATTCACTATAGCATATTATCGGCTAAACAATCAACCTAGACACCATGTCTAATTTGATCTAGGAAGGCATTTTAACCTAAGCACCATACTTAATTTAAAAGCCTTTACAGGTAAAATCAGCACACATTTTAGCTCAAGAATCAAACTAGACACCATGTCTGACTTTAATTCATGAAAACAGTTAAACTAAGCTCCATGCCTAATTTAAAAGGTGTATGAAAATACTTCAAAACCAAAGCGTATACTATAGCAAATAAAGATAACATGAAAGCATTGTAGAGATTTATTCAGATGGTGATGAAAGACCAAGATTAGTATATGAGCATATCTTAAAGGTAGAGACAACCAACATAGCAACGTGGCAAGAGATGTTCTTAGAAAGTCTATTCCCCAAGCTTGGATTTTGCAAAAATCAAGATTGAATGAATGTAATTCAATGTTACATGATCATTGGTTGGACATACCTTGTGTTTGTTGTTTCTTCATTCTTTTCTGCTCCAGACCTGGAATGGTTAGTGACAAGAATACCCGAAGGAATATTTTCACAATTATATTTCTACGCTCATTACACAAGGACATTGCAGCAAAAAGGTGAACACTCAAGTTCGGGTGGTATTAGCTTCTTTTGGGAGTTGGTCAGAAAACTAGGACAAGGGGGCTTTTCTAGTAATACAGTGAAACATAAACCTTGATCACTAGCAGACAAAACAGAGGAACACTCTCTAATGGCAACATTAAGGGATTACATGATGAGGTTATTAAAATCATCCCACAATGAGCCAAGAGATTATTTATCTAGTTGTCTAAAATGCAGACTCCCAAGAAGGAATGTTCCTAGAACAGAATATTCCAGAAATGTAGGCGTAGCTCATAACCAGGTGTTATGATAGGATCTAAGGTTTCTACTGGTTATAGCTTGCGCTCTTGGGGTATTGATAGATAAGAGTGGAATTCAAAAACATCCATAAGGGTGAACACAAAAATGATAAAAAGACTGGGACAAAAAAGGAACATATAAAACTATGATTACAAGTTTAAGCAGACTTAAGATCAACTCTCGACCGTTCCCTGGAAATGGCACCAGAAATGCTTGTTGACACTTACTAACGTCATTACCAAGAGTAGAGATATGCCCTAACCTTGGCAACAACACTAGAAAGGCTTAGGTATGTTATCAGTACACAAGAGATAAATCTGCAAGTGCACAGATTAAATACTCGCACTTCACCGGATGTAGACCCAGTTTTAATATTGAACCCAAAGGAATAGCGTGATTGTCTTAAGTCTATTGCTTAAACCCTGAGCACTAACAAAGATGAGAACACAAAAGATAAAGGGGATAACTAGGGTTACCAGCTCTAATTTTAGGAAGCTATGCGATTATTATTCAACTGTGGATTACGTTGGGAGACCAAATCCAGAGTATGGCTGTTCCCAAATAATATACTCCTGCTCGGCCTATAGACGGGAGGTGGACTATAGAAGATTCAATAAGGCTATAAGAGTCACCCTTGCGAACTACCACCGGTCCGGAATATAGGGTACACTATGCAAGCAATCGAGTCTAAGCACCACGCTTACACGATGACGACTCCTCTAATTCTAGGGCTACTAGAATTAAAGTACTCTAATTAGAGTTGCAAGGCAGAAAAATAATAAGAACAATAATGCTTATTGATAATTAGAACACGATGACCGAAGAATATCCTGATCCAAGCTCTTGACGAACTTGAATCCACAGGTACAAGATCTAACAGGCCAGAGCTCCTTCTAATCCTGCTCTTCTACCTCTCTCTCTCTCTCTCTCTCTCTCTCTCTCTCTCTCTTCTAGTTCTAAACTTGCGATAACTCTTTACATCTAGATGAACTAGAACTACAACTAGAAGAACTAGAACTAGAATTAGAACTAGAACTAGAGCTAGAACTAAATCAACTAGAGGGATCTCTACTTCTACTTGAAACCCTAGTTCCTGATATGTAGATGAATAATGAAGATGAATGTAACAGAACCGACCAATTTGCACCAGATTAAGCACCGAGATCTCCTCTTGTCACAAAGATTATCAGTACTTAAGCTCATACAAACCCGATAGTCCGGAAATCTTGAAGGATTTCAAATCATTTCAACATTCAGCCAAGATCGTACTAATTCAGCGAACATGCCCACAAGTTACATCATAGTTGCACATAGTTCAAATACATCAGAGTACGAAATAATATTACAAACCATAGTTTGAGTAGTAGCGGAAGCAATATAGTTTTAAACATAAGTTCGAAGCGTTCTTAATACAGTGCCATCAGTCTGATCAGGTCCACAAAAGCATCAGATGAGATAAGTAGCGACCATGCCCCTGGTCTAGTCATCTCCGATAACCGGGTACAGACAGTTTTCACAGTAGCCAAAGAAGCACTGGCCATCTGCAACAACAAGGGAATAAAACCCTGAGTACAAGAAGGTACTCAGCTAGACTTACCCGACATAAACCAGAAATAATGAGACACCAAGGATCATGTAGGCTATATGTGGGGTTGGCTATACATACCATTTTGCATGGAAGCTTTTTGTAAGAAAAACTCAATTTAGAGTGATGGCAGTCACTTTTAATAATTAATTGTACCTTACTAGGTTTGCTCCTGATCTAAACAAGCACTTGACTAATTATTCAAGCAAGAGTGACTATTTCATCAATAGCCTTTCAGATTCAACATCATAACCATCTTTAGTTCCATAAGTTCTATGAGCGATGGTCTACAGTCAATTACTCACTATCCAGGAGTGATGGCGATTATAATCGATTCCTACCCAGCTGGGGATAAAATGTCGCACACTCGCCCGACACATCCGGCCATGGCAGTCGTAAGGTGCCACTCAGGAGATTCGAGAACACAGTTCGCGGGACGGCCATGGGCCCTTCTACACCGAGGGTTCTCTCAGGGCCAGGTCGCTCAAGCTATAGCTGCCCACGGTCATGCCAGGTCGATCAGGCCCTACCTGCCCTCGGACCATGCCAGGTTGCTCAGAATAGTTGCCCACGTTACAGCTGAGGCCCTGGGTGTTAGGCGTCAACATCTCTATCACCGGCTCGAATAACCTTACTTGGCTTCACGGGAGGTACTCCGACCTACTCCATTAAGTGATTGACGCGTTCAATTTGACTGAAGGGACATTCTCAAACGGGTCCTATGTGACACAGACGGGAGACTACTAGCATACAGAACCCATGTCCTGCTGCTCTTACATCCCGCCTCTGTCTCAATTTAATTATCACATGGTTATCTCTATGATAGCACTAGGCTAGTCATGAGCAGTATCCACCTATATGCGGGAGACAGGAAATCACCCGACTTTTATGGATCTAAGCAGGGCTAAGCATATAATCGAGCCTAGACCTAAAAGGGATATCAAGATAATAATTGCGGTGGACAAGGTATAGTAATAATGCATCAACGGTAGCAATCAATTCCTATAACCTAATGCAACAGTCAATATCAGGTTAATTTATAAATCATTTGCAAACCATAGGAGTTAGAATGCTCCGAGGCTTGCCTTTCTTGAAGTCAGATGGACGGTGGTCACGACACTCGGGTAGCTCTTCGGCGTCGGTGCCCTCGGTCTCCTCGAGCTGACTCTCCTCCTGGTTCAGCTCTTCCTGCAGCGACGGGTGTCTTCTGTCGATCCTGTATGATGCATAATATGTATGAATAAGATGAATGCACATAGGATGCATATGGGATGCAACAGGATTAACGACAATCAGGAGATAAGCACATGTCATCTACTTTGTTTTCTTCAACAAGGTAGTCAACATCATCTTAATGATTATAGAAGACCTTTGCAACTAATCATCATTTAACCTTCCTCATTAATTAGTTAAGATGCATAATTACCACAACATTACCTACCCATATAAATTATTTGCAGAATTGGCGACCAGAGGGGGGGTGAATGGGAGCCTCAAATTTCTTCTCGAGAAATGATGGCCCTTGTCCCAGAAAATCACCCCAAAAGCAAAGACTCAAACAACCGGTGAGTTCACTACCTACGAATAGGTGGATACCCTAGGAGATGTCCTAGAGGTATAGCGGAACTACCGAAGAACCCCCAAATCAAAGCACCAAAGCAACGGGGCAAAACTGCACAAGCAAGCTCCTAGAATAATCGAACTTCCGATAACAGAACACCTCACTCCTATGGAGAAGAGGAAAGTGTTCGACCAAAACTACTTAGGCCAACTAGTGGCAAAATCACCTTGTAAAGATCCTTATGAAGTTAGGGAAGTAAGGCAATAGACGGATCTCAAATCAGAGCTCGAACGCAAAAGATACGGCCGCTAGGACAAACGAAACTCCGAAAGCGGAACACTTAACTCCTATGGAGAAGAAGGAAGTGTCCGACCAAAAATACTTTGACCAATGGTGGCAAAAGTACTTTGGAATGATTCTTAAGAAGTTAGGAAACCAACGCAACAAATGGATCACAAATCGGAGCTCATATGCAAAAGATACGGACGAAATCAGCAAAACTGTGCAGTCGCGGACTGTCCGCTAGTGAACCGCGGACTGTTCGCTATTGAACCCCGGACAGTCCAGGAATGAGTCCCAGACAGTCCACCATTTAAAAATGAAAACAGTGACCTCGCTGCCCGTGAACAGCCCCGACCCTGAACAGTCCGGGGATAAGTCCCGGACAGTCCGCCATTGTCCAGAAAGCCCAAAAACAGCTCGAGACAAAACCAAAATCTATTGGAGCTTCACCAAATCGAACGGGGCTGCAACCAAACTTCTCCCAAGTGTTCTTATACGTGTTGGGAAGCTAATCCTAGGATATCATCGCTCCAAACCAACTAATCCATGAGAAAACGGAAGAACACTAGAAAAGGGGAAAGAACGAAGAACGAACGCGATTTCGACCCGATCTATGTGCTCGTGAGGTTAGAGAGGAAATCCTTCGGTGGAAAGAAGGAGCTCACGACATAGAACAAATTGATTCAAATGGAATCGCAAATCATCGCTCGAAGAGGGAGAACGAGACAAATCTCCGGGAGGGGAAACACCGAAACGCGAAGAACAAAAACGCGAATTCGATCCAAAATCGCAGCCAACAAGAGGAGGACGAATTTGATCCTTGGATTGCTACTAGATGAAGAATTGTGTAGCACTCTGTGTCGGGTTACAAGCCACTCCTCGCAACACAAAGCGTGGATGGCGAAAAGCTCAAGAACAAGAGCCGGTCTCTCTTCTCACCCTAGCCTCCTCTCACCTAAACAAAATGAGAGTGACACCTCCAAGGATGGGCTACCCTAACCAGCCCCCTTCATATATATAGGCACACGTCCGAAGACCAAAACGCCCTCACATGAAGCACTCAACCCAAATAGCCCCTAGGGGTAAAACCATCCAGACTTGACAGTTTCCATCCGACGGCCACACGCCTTCTCATCCTTCGCTTCGCCTCAACACAAGCTGCAGGATGCCGCCACCGTCGACCACCGCGCCTTCTCGTGGATAGCTTTGCCGCCGCGCCAGCCTCTCCACGCCGCCACGCGTCGACCGTCCTTTTGGACCTTCCCCCGGTTTTGAGGCCCAAACCGGGAAACCTGCCAGCCCAGGTTTTGAGGCCCAAACCTGGAAACCGTCCACCCCGAGTTTTGAGGCCCAAACTCGGAAACCCGCGAGCCCAGGTTTTGAGGCCCAAACCAAGAAACCGTCCATCCCGAGTTTTGAGGCCCAAACTCGGAAACCGGCCAGCCCAGGTTTTGAGGCCCAAACCTAGAAACCGTCGAGGGTAGCTTTTTGAGGCTCCGCTACCGAACCCGCGCCGTAGACGGGATCTGGTTCGCACACCCCGACCACCGGCACCGATGCTGATGCATGTCCAGCCTCCACGTCAGGCACAACGCCTTCGCCTTCCTTCTTGACTCGGCCGATGGCACTTGCGCCGCACGCAAGCCCGTGTCCGACCTCCCGCCAAGTGCCACGACGCCATTGTCTTTGTCCCGACTCGGCTGATGCATCGCACATCCCCCATGTGCTCCCGCTCGCAGATGTCACGTGCCAGCCACCACAGCTGGTCCTCTGGCCCTCTGGTCCGTCAGTCCAAGCCTCACGTCCGCCCTTCACTGCTCTGGGTACATCGGGGATGACATTGGTTAACTATCATAATTAAGAGAGAAATAAATATGAAAAGGGCAAGAATATGATCACCAACAAAGGTTTAGGGTTTCAACTGACAATATTCCATGAGTTTTGGTGAGTTATGGTTCTGCAGGGACTAAACTAGGAAATTAGCACCAATAGCTTCCCATAGAAGGAAACCGTCGGGAGATAATGCAACCGCCACGTCGGGAAACTTCTAGAAGACTACAGGGGACGTAAGAAGACACCATAAGGAAGGACACCACCAGAGGCCGACTGGTGGGACCGACCGGTCCCACCAGGTGACCGATCGGTCGCCCCCTGGGCCCGCTGGGTTCCGTCCTCTGCAAGCTACTTCCACCGACCTCCAGGATGCATCTCGACCGTACCTCAAGTCGGTTTGATCCAAGGGCCACGATTCATCGCCCAGGGCTGTATAAACAGACCCCTGACCCCCATCTCAGACAAGAGGGTTTCAGGCAATTCATTCATCAGGGTTAGACCAACCAGAAGGAGATCAATCGGAAGCTTTAGGACTACATCCACCTAGATTAGTAGATAGAATAGGATTAGAGGAGGCAAGCTTCGCTTGGATTCCTGATCTAGTCATGAGAAGGCTCGGTAAACCCAAGATCTTCTCTCTTGTATTAACATTATGGATCTATTTCATAATTGCTCTTCTAGTTCATCATTGTTCTTCATTGTTTATGTTCTGGTTCATCATCTAGTTCATGTTCATCGTCTAGTTCATCCTTTAGTTCATAATCTTGTTCTAGTTCATGTTCTAGTTCGTACTTTAGTTCTTCTCGATGATCTAGTTCACCTTATTGTTTATTATTGTGTTCTAGATAGCAATACAATTGATATGATTAAGACATCAATGATTATATTCTTAGTTATAATGCTTTTAGTCTGCTTTGATTATATATTTGGCATGGATAGTTCATCTTATTGTTTATACTCATGTTCGTATAACGCTCATCTTAAAGTACAACAGGTGGGTGATGAATGCTGTGTAGGCATGGTGCCTATACATTATTTATCTGCGAATACGTCCTATGCTCCGGATAGAGTGGTAGATCGCGGGTGTGACAGACCTGTTGAGTCCTCTGTATTCCACCTCCCGAATATAGTGTTCAGTATGGCTCAGTTAACTCATGGTTTAAGGGTTACTTTGTTTAACACTTTAGCTATGGAGTTGCCTCTTGATTATAAATATGATGTGACCTAGCCAATGATTGCAATATACAATTGCACTAATCAATGTATGCTATGACTTATAATTAGAATAACTTAGGAATGTTCCTTATTAATACCTGTTCTAATCATCATCTTGCTAGGCAGTACTGTTCTAAGTTTATCCTTGATTGATCTGATCTCTGCTATCCTTTATCAATTATTTACTATATCATTTACTCTGTACCTGATACTTGTTCATAGTAGTTATTGTGTTATCAGTCTTACTAAAAGTGTGTGCCATATTAAATACTGTTAAGTCCTTGCCATACCATCATATCTTCAATTGATTAGTCTCTAGGCTAAAATATAAATAACGATACCTGAGACTAGCTTGGGTGAAATGCTCTACAACGGTTATGTTTATCTGTGCGCTTGTGGATAAATATCTATCTCTTAAATCCAGTGCCCTGATATAATTACATTGCTAGCTTCATGTTGGGGATTACAACTTGACGTTAAGTGGAGTTAGTAGTGTCCCGTACACTCTTTTGTGCTTTCACTAGTTTATTATTTTATGTGACTCATTCTTAGAGTGAATCCATTATGGAGTGTCAACAAGCATTTCTAGCGCCGTTGCCGGGGACCACATCAATTCAACTAGGGATGGTACCTAGGGTTTTCATTAAAATCTTTATGAACATTGATAAGGACATTGCATTAGCAGCATTTAAAATGGTAGCTAGAACATATCATTTTACTTACACACATGTGATAATGCACTAATTATTTACTTTTACAGACTTACCCTGGCTTTGTTTATGTTTTATATCTTACGCAGGGTGATGTATGACTGGTTTCCAACTTCCGAACAACTACACTGAGGATCCTGAAGCTTTACTAAGGAAAACTAGACGCAAACTTAAGAGACCCTCAGCACCACTACCAGAAGTTAGCCAGATAAGGAGAAGCTTAACACCAGTATTAGACACCATGGCCGACAGGACACTCCGCGAGTTCTCTGCACCAACCACTGCCAACATCAGGACTGGACCAACAGTCAATGTGGGGGACAACGGATTTGAACTCAAGCCAGCTTTGATCAACATGGTGCAAGCTAATCAATTTTGCGGAAAGGCACATGAAGACGCAAGCGCTCATCTCCAACACTTTCTGGACATTTGCAGCACTTTCACCATCAAAGGAGTCGAAAGGGACGCCATTCTACTTCGCTTGTTCCCATTCTCACTCTTGGGAAAAGCAAAACAATGGTTTTACGCCAACAAAGATAAAAACACCTCGTGGGCGATCTGTTCAACTGCCTTCCTAGCAAAGTTCTTTCCAGTGGGCAAGACGAATGCGCCCTCCGTGCCAAGATTTCAACTTTTTCAACAACAACATGAAGAATCAATCCCAGAAGCTTGGGAACGCTTTCAAGACTACATATCAGAATGCCCTCACCATGGGATGGAGAATTGGCTACTCATGCAGACCTTTTATCACAAGCTCACTTCAAGTACCCGTGAAAATGTAGATGCCGCTGCTGGAGGATCATTCTTATCACTCACAATCAACAATGCAACTACACTCATAGAGAAGATGGCCTCGAACCAAGGATGGAATGAGGAACGCTCTCAGCCACGCAAGAGGGGAGGAATACATCAACTAAAGGAAGTAGACATATTGTCTGCTAAACTTGACCTACTTATGAAGAAGATTGATGAACACACTCCCAAGAGAGAAGACGTCAAGCAAATCTACGAATCTCGCATGACATGTGAAGAGTGTGGAGGCACTGGTCATTCAGGGAGCAACTGCCCTGAGACTCAAGAGGATGCAAAGTACATCAACAACAACACCAACTATCGTCCTCAACAAGCTCAAGGATGGAACCAGCAATCAAGGCCTAATTACTCAGGTAACTACTCAGGTAACTACCAAGGTAATACTTTTAATAAACCACCTTTAAGAGAGATGATATCTAATCAAAATAAAATTATTGATAATATGTCTAAGAAGATAGCTTCCAATGATAAACTACTTGAAAATATTAATACTAGAATGGATAGCTTTACTTCTGCCATAAAGAATCAGCATAGCTTTAATAAGATGATAGAATCTCAGTTATCTTAGTTAGCAGCTTCAGTCCCTATGACTGAAAACAGTATGATTCCAGGATGTCCAAAAGAACTAGAAACTGCCAATCTTGTAGACATCTTTGATGCAGGACACCTCATACCTAGACCTTCGAGGGAATGGATGGATGACTCCATTGCCCCAAAGAAAGGAGATCCAGGAAGACCTGTGATTCCAATTCATATTGGACCTCACAGTTTTGAAGAAGCAGTCTGTGACCTTGGAGCAAACGTCAACATTATGCCAAGGGTAATATATGAACAAATACATGGTGCACCTCTATTATATACAACCATGTGTTTGCAGCTTGCAGATCAGACACTGTGCTACCCATTAGGAATTCTAGAAGACATCTGTATACGAGTAGGACGCTCGTATGTGTGTGTAGACTTTATCAGCATTGAAACAGGTGGAAACGAAAGAGCACCCATCATTCTTGGACGCCCGTTCCTAAGCTCAACCAAAGCCATCATCTACGCGGACAGCGCCAAGATCTGTTTCACAATCGCAGGCAACAAAAAGAGATTCAGCTTCAAGAGTCGTACACTCACTACCAAAGTCCACCCTCAGATGCCCTACGAATATGCAAACATCATATCATCAAAGAAGAAGAATATAAACAGAAGAAGGAAGAACAAGGCTACACAACCACATCAAGACATAGTATGGATGGTCAACTCTGTTCAAACAGAATACGACCACCTTCTTGCATCACCATTCCTCGCTAAGAGAGATGACCCAGGCGTACCCACCATCGATTGCAAGATCGAAGGAAGTACATTCCACAAGACATTCTGTGACATTGGCTCAAGTGTCAATATAATGTCTAAGGTAACATATGAACACTTATATAAAAATAGACCTATGTATTCGACATATGTGCAGCTGCAGATGGCGGACCAAACTTATCGATTTCCGAAGGGAGTAGTAAAGGACGTGATGATCCAAATTAAAGACCACTATGTTCCCACCGACTTCTTAGTACTAGACAAGGGAAAAGAAGACGACATTCACATCATCCTAGGAAGACCCTTCCTCAACACCACTGGTGCTATCATCTACATGAGATCTGGAGAGATCCACTTCTAGTTTTTCAGAGAGAAGGTACGCTGTTACTTCAATGGTTATGCCACTAATGTACAGGAAAAGAAGAACCACTCAAGGAGGAGACGTGGCACATCCCCACACAACAAGAGACGACAAATCAAGGATGGATGGGCTGACTATGAAGGAGAAGTTACTAGGAGTGAAGATGTCCCATTAAAGGAAACGAAGGACGAGGAAGTCAAGGAGACAAGTCCACCAGTCAAGCAAGTATGGAAAAAGAAAGAGAGTTCTACAGACGTGCAATCATCGAGGTCCTTCTCAGGATCCGCTGATACACCTAAGGAAGAATAAAGAGCATACAAGGAGTCTTGTTCGATAGACTATAAACGTTGAATCCTCGCCGGAAGGTAATTCGGTAGTTATCCATAATCATTAGCATTAAATTTATCACTACATAATTAGGTAAAGCATGATCATTTACTATTAGCATCATATTTACTTCTTAAGCAATTATATTTGCATTAGAAAAAATAATAATAATAATATGGAAACTCTAAGCCCCATGAGAGTAGTATACTTTCCGTGGAGGCATAAAAATAATAGATATACATTTGCATATTTACTTCTGCATTGCATTCTGTTATATTTTCTCTTGCATCATTAAAAAATAATAAAAAAATAATATATATATATATACTAAAATATTGAGAAAGAGATCTTACTGAAATTCTACACAACTAAGGCTAGAGTGGCCAATCGCTAATGCTTAATCTGTTCCACAAGTTTTGTTGTCTATTTGAGTTTCACAGGATTTAAAAGGCCAAGAAAAGCTGACGAACAAGTGAATGCTCCATCCACTGTTTGAGCACTGTCTTAACAACATCAACATCAATCAAAGCTCTAATAGAGGAAGGACATATCCATTGTCAGTCTGCTACATTTCAAAATGACTACATCAACATTCAGCTTGGGGGAAGGCACCCCCATGTATCCACATAAGTATCTCTATCCTCTCAAGTTTTTCATAAATAAATTCAAAACAAAAAAAAAAATTGTGGGCACATGAAGGCTCACCATTAAATCTAAAAAGAGACACTATGGAAACACTGCTGAAACTCTGCTTAGTGGAGAGGAAGAACATAAATAATCTTAAGAGCTTTAAAACAACTAGACAAATGGAGGAATATTTATCACTAACCTTTAATCAAGTTCCACTAGTTGTATTGTCTATCTTTGAATTCAGTAGGAAGAGAAGAAGAGAAGGACTTAAGAAATCGTTAACGGTCTACTCGACTTCTGGAGAAAAAGAATAAGTCAAGATCCAGCTTGGGGGAGAGCACCCTCAGTTATCACGATAAGTATCACTATTTTTTATCTATTACTATTAGTTCAATTTAGTTAGATCAGGTCAATAAACATATAGAAATTCCTAAAAAAAAGATAAAAAAACTATTACAAAACCAAATAAAGATATTATATATTGAATAAATGTCTAGGTGGATAAAAGATTAATTTTGCTCATAATAAAAATAATAAACAATTGCTCCGCTGTAATTCCTTTTTAGTACCTAGTGTTTAAACTTAGATTTTCTTGAGAAAGTTGTTCTGAATAAACTCTAAACCTAAAACCTGTGGATGGCAATTGCTTGATCTAAAACCTAAATAATTGTGAGATATGACATAAAAAGGTTTCAGCTGCTGTTTATCTAATTCCTAGAGATACTAGAGTGTTGGAGATTTACATTTTGAAAAGATTAAAAACACATGATGAGATCCTGTATGACATAACATGAATTCCTACCCAGAGCCATTAATATGATTTTAAGATAAGGCTACTTGCTTTGTTCTAAGTTTTTAGTTATGGTTGAGAAATTTATCATGCTCTAGAGATCAAGAATGTTTTATTAAAAGATTCACTCTTCCGAAGTAGTATTGTGTTAGAGGCATGGGCTATGCAAAAATATAAAAGGAGGAAATAAAAAGGGACAAGTGTCCGACTACCTCAAAGAAAAGAAAAAAAAAGAAGAAAGTTATGATAAAAGTATGAGAAAAAGAATGATAGCCCATGGTTCCTCTAATTACAATATGCCAGCAAGAGATGACAAATTTCAAATTTTCTAAGATCTTGATCTATGAGTATGACATCTTTCTTCGTAAACTTTGAACTTTGACTTGGTAAGATATGCTTTTCACTTCTTAAAGCTCCAGATATTTATCCATAGAAGGAAGGAAAAGTGCATCAGTGAGGAATCATAAAATATAAAAGAGCGCTTTGAGAGTATCATACAAGGGAATCTCTGATTTTCATTTGAAAATATATAAAAACTCTAGAATGAAGGTTGATCAAAGAATTAGAAATACAATGCTTAACTTGATTTCTCTATCTTTCAATTATTTAAAGACCCAGGTGAAGCCAAAAGCTCCATAGTTAAAGGTAATATGAGAAAGTCAGAATAGTTAACTCTAAACCAAGGAAGATTTTTGTTTTAACATATGTGGAGGCATAGTAATAGTTCCAGATTCATCATGAGTGTTTGCTAAGGGACTAGCAAAAGGTAAGCTTGGGGGAATTGTTGGCACTGGTTAACTATCATAATTAAGAGATAAATAAATATGAAAAGGGTAAGAATATGATCACCAACAAAGGTTTAGGGTTTCAACTGACAATATTCCATGAGTTTTGGTGAGTTATGGTTCTGCAGGGACTAAACCAGGAAATTAGCACCAATAGCTTCCCATAGAAGGAAACCATCGGGAGATAACGCAACCGCCACGTCGGGATACTTCTAGAAGACTTCAGGGGACGTAAGAAGACACCACAAGGAAGGACACCACCAGAGGCCGACTGGTGGGACCGACCGGTCCCACCAGGTGACCGATCGGTCGCCCCCTGGGCCCGCTGGGTTTCGTCCTCTGCAAGCTACTTCCACTGACCTCTAGGATGCATCTCGACCGTACCTCAAGTCGGTTTGATCCAAGGGCCACGATTCATCTCCCAGGGCTATATAAACAGACCCCTGACCCCCCTCTCAGGCAAGAGGGTTTCAGGCAATTCATTCATCAGGGTTAGACCAACCAGAAGGAGATCAATCGGAAGCTTTAGGACTACATCCACCTAGATTAGTAGATAGAATAGGATTAGAGGATGCAAGCTTCGCTTGGATTCCTGATCTAGTCACGAGAAGGTTCGGTAAACCCAAGATCTTCTCTCTTGTATTAACATTAAGGATCTATTTCATAATTGCTCTTCTAGTTCATCATTGTTCTTCATTGTTTATGTTCTAGTTCATCATCTAGTTCATGTTCATCGTCTAGTTCATCCTTTAGTTCATAATCTTGTTCTAGTTCATGTTCTAGTTCGTACTTTAGTTCTTCTCGATGATCTAGTTCACCTTATTGTTCATTATTGTGTTCTAGATAGCAATACAATTGATATGATTAAGACATCAATGATTATATTCTTAGTTATAATGCTTATAGTCTGCTTTGATTATATATTTGGCAGAGATAGTTCATCTTATTGTTTATACTCATGTTCGTATAACGCTCATCTTAAAGTACAACAGGTGGGTGATGAATGCTGTGTAGGCATGGTGCCTATACATTATTTATCTGCGAATACGTCCTATGTTCCGGATAGAGTGGTAGATCGCGGGTGTGACAGACCTGTTGAGTCCTCTATATTCCACCTTCCGAATATAGTGTTCAGTATGGCTCAGTTAACTCATGGTTTAAGGGTTACTTTGTTTAACACTTTAGCTATGGAGTTGCCTCTTGATTATAAATATGATGTGACCTAGCCAATGATTGCCATATATAATTGCACTAATCAATGTATGCTATGACTTATAATTAGAATAACTTAGGAATGTTCCTTATTAATACCTGTTCTAATCATCATCTTGCTAGGCAATACTATTCTAAGTTTATGCTTGATTGATCTGATCTCTGCTATCCTTTATCAATTATTTACTATATCATTTACTCTATACCTGATTCTTGTTCATAGTAGTTAGTGTGTTATCAGTCTTACTACAAGTGTGTGCCATATTAAATACTGTTAAGTCCTTGCCATACCATCATATCTTGGATTGATTAGTCTCTAGGCTAAAATATAAATAACGATACCTGAGACTAGCTTGGGTGAAATGCTCTTCAACGGGTATGTTTATCTATGCGCTTGTGGATAAATATCTATCTCTTAAATCCAGTGCCCTGATATAATTACATTGCTAGCTTCATGTTGGGGATGACAACTTGACGTTAAGTGGAGTTAGTAGTGTCCCATACACTCTTTTGTGCTTTCACTAGTTTATTATTTTATGTGACTCATTCTTAGAGTGAATCCATTGAGGAGTTTCAACAATCGGCATGGCACGTCCGCCGCACGGCACGCGCATCCTTCACCGCTCCCGGTCCGTCGGCACGGCACGTGTCTAATTGACCTTCACCTCGCCATAGACCAATGTATCCGAGCTCAACACCTGCACATCAACACAGCCAAGAGACACATGTTGCACACGCACAACAACACGGTAAACACACCACAACTCAACGCCACCGGTTAGTCATAAAACAATAAGCGCATAGCGAGATAATGACTCAACCGGGAAAAAGCCTCAAACCTTCCTTATCAATGTCAATCATTCATCATATATGTTCTCAATCTCCCCCTTGATGAATGCATTGACTAACAATAAAACCACAAAGGAAGGGTTTGAAGGCAAGCCTCATTCAAGTGCCCAAAAGCCAAGCAAATGCGAACACAAGGCTACTTGAGATGAGGAAGGGTCATGAAAACTCCAAATAAAAGCTCTCGGTCCCGAAAGAAATGGGAAAAGCGGGCAAGGCCTCCACACAACCGAAGAGTCAAGATAAAACAAGAGTTTCATGAAATCCCAAAAGGTACTCGAAAACCAATCTCAAATAAATTGTCAAACAATCATCACAAAAGAAACTAAGGTTCTTATCAACTTGGAATGGGTTCTTATCCACTTGGGTTTCGAAATTTCTCCCCCTTGATGTTTGAATTGACAAAAAACTAGTCACAAGAGATGGTTTGAGATACCAAAACAGAAAAAACTTGGTCCCCAAAGATATGGGCAACGGCTCAACGCAACCAAGCAAAGGATTGGAGCAACAACTCATAAGAGAGCAAAACTCGGTCACCCAGAGCAAAAGACTTGGTTCCCAAAGACATGGGCAACGGCTCGACACAACCAAGTCAAAAATGAGTTAGCCCTCAAGAAAAGGCAGAAAATGGCTCAACACCACTAGCTCAAGGCTCAATACCTATTGAGGCTGGAACATCGCATTGGAATGCGAAACTGCTAGTCCCTCAAGATGGAGGCACATAGGCTCAACACAACTAGCAGAAGACTCGATACCAATCACAAGCAGCCAAAAATTGGTGAAAACAGCTAGTTCCTCAAGACAGAGGCAAAATGGGTCGACACAACTAGCTGAAGGCTCCATACCAATCGAAAATACCAAGCAAAAACTGCTAGTCTCTCAAAAGAAAGGCAAAAGCAGCTCAACACGACTAGCAGGCTCAATATCGACTGAGAAAAACACAAAGAGAAGCTCAAAACTAAATGGAGCACAAACACTCGGAGCACGCGGAGAAGCAGCAAGACAAAAGCGACTCCCCCTGAAGGCAAGCCTACACACAAAGGCTATGCACCAATGCTCACTATGAAGGATACCAATTGAAACACATAAAAGAGCTATACCAATTGAAGAAGAACATAAAAGAGCTAAACTCCCCCTAGCTCAAAGCTCTCCCCAAAATGCATGACTCTCCCCTTTTGAGCCAACACTCAAGCTCCCCCTTGCAAACAGCTTCTCCCCCTTGACAAAAGGGAACATGCTGAGGGGTTTTGATATTTTTCACAAAGTTGACACAAACACAAGAGAAGTCATCAACCAAAAGCATATGGGAGTGATCACAATATGTATCGGAGCTAGGGGTATGTACACTAAGCTAAAAATGCATGATATGCACAATGCAACAGCTTCAAGTGTATAGCAATCAGAATGAAAAGATGCTCAAAAGGGTGCTACCCTGGAAGTGTAGCAACCAATACAAATGCTAGCAAAGGCTCAAACTGATCAAATGAATACGAAATATGAGCAATTAAGCATATGAGTAGTTTTAAGCCATTTGAAAAGGAGTCCACCACTAAAATAGCACTTAGCATGAATAGACAGGAAATCGAGCAAGTACTAACTCAAGTATAAAAGGTGAACTACCCTTAGCAAAGATCAATCATCATGCAATAGAATGAAGCATAAACTTGTGTTATTTTCAAATTTTTATCGGAGATTGCAGCGGTATTAACACAAGTTCATATTAAAAGCATGTGATTGCGAGAGGTTAAAAACATGGTCATTGCCTAACTTTTCAACCGGGCTAAGCCTATGCAATTAAAGCAATCAGAAGCTTGAAGCACCGGTTTCGGTCTTACACTACACGGCTCAAGTTTAACTCAAAAGTGCAATGAGAAACAATCTCGATACCGTGAGGTGCTGACACATGCAATCCCATCTCGATCTTTTCAATTCACTTAGACTTGGATCAAATTTTAGCACAAGGTAAATATGAACAATCCAAGCAAGTGAATGACTCAATGCAAGAGACATAGCAACCTAGCATACAAAAGATAGCACAAGTGATCTCAACACATCCTACCCATGCTAGTTGCCACTCTCAATGGTGAATAAATTAAAGGTTTCACAGTTGATTAATCAAGTTCACCATTTGCAAAAATAGCTTAGCTCATAACATGTATCAAGTGATCAAAAAGAGCCTAGGCTACAAGCATCATCATGAATAAACATGGCATACCAAAAAGAGCATAATCTCATTCTCATTGCTCTAAACATGAAGCTCTAAAATGCACTAGAATACATGATGAAATGCATGCAAAAGCTAGTCTATCAAAGACAAAGCAAAACTAGCCTAAAAAGGAAAACCCAAAACAAAAGGGTATCGGAGAAGTCAAACTAAGATACAACAGGCAAAATGTTTCCCCAACTAAAAGGGAAACACACATCAAACTCACAAGCGAAAGCCAGGAAACGCTCAAGCGACAGCTAGCAAAATCCACATCGAAAAGACCACACAACAAAAAGAGGTCAAGGAAGAAGAGTACCAAAACCCGAACTCTGAAGTGTGTCGGAGGTACCTCATGAAGCGCATGACCGCCTGCTGGTGTGATACCCGAGGGGACGTCTGAATCTGCTGAACTCCGGGGCGCCTGCCTCGCCGAAGTCGTTTCCCCCTCGCCTGATGCTGTTGCTCACACAGGTGCAGCTAGTGCTCGCTAGAGAGCTGCTCGAACAGAACCCCAAGTCATGGAAGAAGTGGGATCGGGTTTGTGAGCTGATTAGCTCTCTCCAGGTTCCTGTTCTCCTGCACACTCAAAGGCAGAAGAAACACAAGGCGTTGTCTCGTCCAGTGTGACCTCAAAGTCTCCACGAAAACGGTTAGTCATATAATAAGCATAAGGCAAACTCTCAACAAAAAGAGATCTACCTATGAATGATACCGCAAGGAGATCTGAACTCAAACTAGTCAAGACTACCATGCAACAGGATAAAGCATTGTATAGCAAAATGTAGCCTAAAGACATGATCAACCCAAACATAGCCTAAGCCTCAACACATGCTACAATGCAAGATAATGATAGCAATAGATCCAAAAGCATGTAACATGACACAAGAGTGAAAGGCTAGTGCTCAAACTAAACATGTCAACAGGATACATGTAGCTAACCAAAACTAGCACCTGAAAAGTGATTCCTAATGAACATCATACCTCTACAAGTAAATCCCATGGAGAAGTTTGGTAAAGCATGGCATAATGTTCACGAGGATCACAGACTAGCATGAAAAGTGACTAATCCACTAGGCTATACACAAAGCTAGCATGGCATATGATATACAGGGTAGCACATGCTAGACAAACACAAAACATGATACAAAAGAAAATGTACATGTAAGAACTATACAATTGAGCACATGAAAGTCCATCTCATACCACAAGACATAAATCATGGATGTACAAGGTATGAGTGTATGTCAAAGCTCACCAAACTGCAAAAGCCTCTTTGGAGGCAAATCTAAGCGGGATGCAGAGAACCATCAAAAACTTGATCACATCTAAAAGACCAAGTTCCTTTCGATGCATGTTCTCCACCCCGCGTCCTCATATCTACACACAAGAGGACAAAGCAACCCGAGTCTTGGATCACGAAGGGTTAGCAAGCATGTACTTGGGAACCCAAGACTTGGTCACGAATCTCAACTTATCATGTGGGTTAGCATGATGCAAATGTTGGTTCAAATGCCATTGTGAAACACCCTTGGAAGCATTCCTCAAAAGGACAACTCGAGGAGAAGAACGAGTTGTACCACGGGAAACGAGGAAAACATCTTCCAAGGTTTTTGTAGAAGAACCAATAAAAGCACCATGAGAAGCATGACGTGGACCAAGAGAAGAAGCACTAGAGGCATGTCCACGATCATGACCTAACCCACTAGAAAAGGAGTCATAAAACCCATCAACAAAAAGAGGCTTCTTACTAGGAGCACAAGCGTTCTTGCCATGAGAAGGGCCATGAACCACCAACTTCCTAGAAGAGCGAGCTTGGCGCAAACGTTTGGCATGCCGATAGCAAAAGCTTTCCTGATGCCCATCTTTCTCACAGAAAGAGCAATGGTACAAAGGCCTACTGGAAGGCACACCATTCTCGGACAAGTGAGAAGTTCCTTAGGACTTAGAACAAGAAGCATCAACAACCAACTTGGTGCCAACACTAGGAGCACACATGCCATGGAAAAGGCTATGTAGCTTCCTAAAAACCTTAGCTCGAATACGCCGCTCGTGCTTGACACGGCGAAAACAAAAATCGAGCGAATGTCCATCCTTCTTGCAAAAGGTGCAGTGGAAAACCGGATTGGGAGCACGAGTCCCAAAAATATGAGAAGCACCCTTATCAAGAGAAGTCCCTTGGACATCACTCGAAGAAACAACAAGGTTAGGAGTAGCTATGAAAGAGCTATCCGAAGCCTTGACACTAGTGCTAACGTCAAGAGACTCACGCGCAACACAAGAACTCAACTCCGGTTGCAAAGATGCAGACTTGGAAACATCAACATCGGAGTTGGAAGAAATGCGTGACTCAAACGACTTAGCACAAAGGCTCTTGCATCTTTTGGCCAAAACCTCATTTTCAAACATGAGGCGGTCACAAGTACCACAAGGAGTGTTTCTCAAGTTTTCCATCTCCTTTTCAATGCACTCGGCATATGTGGTACACAAGAGCTCAATCTCCTTCTCAAGGTTGGCACTCATATCATTGTGCTCAACCAACTTAGCGCTCATATCATCGCGCAAATCTTTCAAAGCCAAAACTTCTTTTTCTAAATCAATGCATGATGTCCACATGAAATCGGTGGAAGGAACATCACCATTCACATCAAGCAAAGAATCATGAATAGCACAAGAAGTAAGGCAAGCATTTTTATTCAAAGAGCACAAGCTGCAAGGCCAAGAATTTATCTCATCAATTTCAGCCCTAGCATGCTCAAGTTCATCTACACATGTGGTGTGAGTCAATTTTAATTTATTAATTTCAGCAAGCAAAGACTCACAAGAAACACATGGTAACAAAGCATTTGACTTAAGCAAGGCTATTTCAGTTTTAGCACATTCAAGATCCTTGCACAAGTCAATGCAAACTAAACATAGTTTGGAAGCATTTGATTTCAATAATTCATTCTCAGATTTTAAGCTAGCAAGAGAAAAGCCTAGCTCATCATTCTTCCTAACCATGTCACTACAAGAGGTGCAAGGCAAAGAGGGTCTAGACTTCAACCTGACAATGGAGCATTTCAACTTCTCATTCTTTCTAAGCAAGATAGCACAAAGCTCATCATTCCTAGTGCAAGCCTCATATAGGTAGTGTTGACGCAAAACGTGACGCCTCGCGTCAAGGCACACAACAAGCTGAAGGAGGCTGGCTTCAATTGGGTGCCCGGAGCGTACTGAATCCGGAGACGTGCCAGTCGGTTTGACCTAAAAACCAACAAGGGATAAAAGTGTGAGAATACCTTGGAACATGCCGGGTGAGACCAGACAGTTCCATATGTACGGCTTTGAAAGCCAATCACGACGGCACACAGCTACAGAAACTGTTTGTCGGAACAGATTTATAATGTCATTCGACAAGTATAAAAGATAAAGCTTGTAAACGTATTGAATGCCGAACGCATAAGTAACAAGAAGATAAAAGGGCAATTTGTAAATATAAATCTATTCAGATGACATATGCATAGGCTAATCCAGCTAGTCTGCCGTACGTCTATCCTTCATAAACCCGTCATGTGTAAACTCAAGCAAAGCTAATCCACCGCATGATACCACTTGCTATAAATCTACACCACTCCTTATAATTAGATTAATCCACCGCATGATACGATCTAATTATAAGAAGCTAAAAGCACACGTACATCTGGATAGATCTATAAAAACTCATTACTCATGTAAGCTTAACCAGAATCGGCAAACTAGCCAAACTGGGGTCCATGAAGAAGAAACATACAAGCCAACCATGGTTAAACTAATCTAAAACCTGCACCTGCCGTACGGCACCCAGCTCTATCAAAGCCTAAACATGATCGACATGCATGAACCCACAACATGTAACAATCTAGATTGAAAGTCAGTTCGACCATTATGATCTTATAATCAGCAAAGCACAAACAAACTCGTGCGACAAGGCCGAAGGAAGATCAATCTAGATTGGGCAAAAGGTGTTGTACGAATTAAATGAATAAAACATATAACACATGATAACTTGATGAATCTATTAGATCTGCCAAATCTAACAGAGCCGATAACTATTTTTACTCGTGACTTAATCCGCCGCACGATACATGGCATAAGCAAAAACTTCCCGTCATAAGCTTAAATCCGCCACACGATACTAAGCTTAACGTATGAGACTACTTGCATCATATCTAAATCCACCGCATGATACTAGACATGATAGCAAGGTTGCCGGTACATACGGAGGTCGACGGATCGATGATTCCTCTCGAAGAACTCGACGACACGACTAGGGACTCGAAGATGGCACGGGGCCAGTTTGTATTGATGTGGTTGTGAATAGTTTTACAATGGTCGAGGGCTTATATTTATACCCTGGACGAAGCATAAGTCCTAGACGATCACGACTTACAATAAAATAAGGAAAATAAATCATATTCCTAAACCTTTCAGCATCTTCCATCTTCACGTATCTTCCCATGCAAGCCGGCTTTACTGCATTATCCGTCTCCCGAATGGGGCCACTGCTTCACGAAATAGCCGACCGCACGAGTACTTACCGAAAGTCCTAAGGATCAAATAGCCTCCCAAATGCTTACTGAATCCTTCTCTTTTCTGCTGGCTGGACCCATCTATCATACTTCTGTGCGTGCGAAAATCTGGTGTTAACACATGCCCCCTAATTTTGGGATAAATGTTTTATTCCAAAATTTCTTTTCCTTTTCGCACTGACACGGAATCTCCAGAAGCATCGTCTTCACTCGCCATAATTACCGCACCTACCGATTCATCTCCTGATGCACTTGGAACCCTTTAAACTCCCCTTTCTCCCTACTTCGGTTTATGCACTCCGAGCTCCCCTGCTTCTATCTCAAAGCCAGAAAGTTCTCCTCTTCCTCATCATCAACTAAACACAAGAATGTCTTCTGAGGCAAGCCGTAATAGCCTCGAGCTCGGGGCTTCCAATACTTCTAAGAAAAGGTTATCTCCTAATCATTTTTGCTTGAAGATGAACCAGCCGTCCTTACATTGTTGTTCTTGTTCAGGAGGATCGATGACGATTTCCCCGAGGCTCTGACTCAGAGGGTCACAAATCTTCAAATTGATCTAGAAAGGAGGAATCGGGAGATTACCCGAATCTCTCGAGAGCGTGATGCCGCTCAAGAACAGGCCATCGGTAAGTATTCTTCCACTGTTCTTTCCCTATTCTTCTTTCCTGTTTCACTAATCCTTCCTCCTCTTCAGCTCTGGAGGCTAAGCTTTACTCCCTCGAAGCCGCCATTGCCGATCTTGCCATTACAGCTAATGTGCCAGGCACATCGGCTCTGAGGCGGGTGAACGAAGTCAACCGGATTCTTCCCGACATCTCCAGGGCTGGCATGGGTTACGGCGCAGCACTCGCCTTCAACGCTGTTCGGATCCACTCCGGTGCTGACTACCGTCACTTCGACGTTTGCGAGCGAGGATTAGAATTCAGGGTGGCACACTCTGTTGATGACATGAAAGAAGCTGGAATAGATCTAGCCGATTCCTTTGACTTTGACCTCCCAATTAGAAATAGGATAGAATGGATGAACTGATCTCCCACTGTAATTTATTTTGTAAATAAGAAGTCCCTCTGTTCATCTTTCTAAAATCAATCTGTGATTGGTCCCTCGAGATCAATGTATGCTCTACATCAATCATTAATTCTCATTTTATTCTAGCGGCGATGCTTACCACATCGACTATTGCTGACAATCGCTTTAGATACCTTTGCTTCGCAGGCAATTGTTGTAACCAGCCATTCTGGATCCAAAGCATCTGATCCTCCTCTCGGCTTTCCGATCTATGATGACACTAAGGTAGTATTTCCTAAGGGATTTTCCGATTCCTAGTCCTTTGCTCTCAATGCCAATTGGTAACATAAGTTCCCAAATTACTAGTTAGAACAACTCTTAACCGAACCCCATCGGCCTTCTGATTCTGGAGTCACAACCTTTTCCAATCGTCAGAAATCCAGCTCGGCCTAACAACGGTCCATAAGAGGTGGAAACCCCAATCTGGTGCTTCGTCTTCCAGCGTGCAAGCCTTGGTCCTATAAATTCGACCTTAGCAGGTCATCCTTTCCAGCTTCAACCGAACAGCTTGCCTTGCAAATCTTTCCCTTCAGGATGAGGCCACAGGTTTTTTGAAATCTTCACTAGACTCTTCCGTTGACCGAGCTTGTAACCACCTAACACATCTTCCTTTACCAGTCATCCCCACATAAAATGACCGTCATTATCAATGGTATATGTCCCGAGGCTTCGGACGGCCATACAAACCATACCGTCATCCAAGGCGCGTATGTTGGAGCTCTCCCTCAAACTGGTGGTGATAAGTTCTTGTATTAAGAATACCACCCTTTTATCAACCGGTTATGCAGATGCTCTTCCGGACGACTTCAAAAATTCCGAAGCTCCTATTGGTCACAGTATCGTCCTTCGCTGAAACGACCGATTCTTAGTTTTCTTGAATAAACCATCTCAAGAGTAAACTATACTCTAGGATAGATTCTGCAATTGAAGTTTGCAGTAGATGAACTCGCTCTCTTCCTGAACAATGTTGATTTTTCACTCCTCAATGACTTTCCTTGTTCGCAACATTTCTTCAAAAGAACACTTGCCGAATGTATGACATCATTTTAGCCGAACAAATCCTATTCTCAACACGTCATGTCACTCGACATTGCACTTACTGCATTCCACCTTTCTCTTTCCTCGATGAACCTGCTAACTTGAAAAACACTAGGGTCACCAAGGTTATGAATATCTGTACTGAAGGCGATATAAATAAGATATCAGCTATAACTTGACACATGTGAAATATTTTTTCCGCTAAAGGCGATGCTCTTACATCGGCTATATAAAAACATCTCTCGAGTTACATAATTTCCATGCGTTCGGCTTTTAACAAGTAGTGCCGAAGCTTCAACTGACAAGCAGTACACTCAAAATCAAAAATTTGTCACAGCCGAATACCCTTTACTGGGGTCTGACATTTTTGGCTAAGGTAAAATGCTACATATCTTATCTTTTAAGCTTCAAAAAATAAGGGCCGATTCTATTATAAGACCATCGGCCGTTACGTACAACCCGAAACAATTATCAAGTCGTAGAAGTGTCTTTCATAAATCTTCAATTTCACTAAAAGTTCCTGTTGTACGCCACCTTGTATAAATCTCTTCTGATCCCTTTTCTAGTAATGGAGAAGTAAAATAGAATCCTTCAGAAATTCGTCAATTTCAAAACATACTCGAAACCCAAACTTGTGTATGTCGATCCAACTTCGGCTTCATTATCAACACTTTATTCCTTGTCAGTCGATACGAAACTTTGGTCTCGATCCTTCTCTCCATTACCATTAGTTAGATTGTAAAAATTACTCTGAGAGCCGACTATCTGAATCGGCTGTTGGTCCTCGTCGAAGACATTCACAGGACCTACTTCCCAAGCTCTTCTAGAGAAACACTCAACACCGTCGTACTCCCAGTAGGTGGGCTCTGTATTAGCAATACTCACCGAATCATCAGCATGGACGATCTCAATATCATCTCCAACCCACTGGATAAGGAATTGATGCATAGTCGATGGCACACAACAGTTGGCATGTATCCAGTCTCTTCCTAACAGCAAACTGTATGCCCCCTTGCCATCGATGACGAAAAAGGTGGTGATCAAGGTTTTAGATCCAATCATTAACTCAACATGGACTGCCTCTCGAGTATCAGAAGAATTGCCTGCAAAGTCTCTCAATACCATGTCAGTCTTCAACAGATCTTCACTTGTCATGCCAAGCTTTCTTAAAGTGGTATACGACATGATGTTTATAGCAGCCCCTCCATCAATGAACATCTTGGTCAGTGGCTTGCCATTGACATACCCTCGCATATAAAGTGGCTTCAAGTGTCGATGCCTGATCGGTTTATCAAATACTGCCCTTTGAGCCAAGACGAGATGAGCTAACAAATCCTGAAATTCACTTTCATCGAAGTCTGAATATGTCTCGTCCTGGACATCTTGATTCTCGGGGGCTGCAAATTTTGATGGGAGGAAGAACGCCATGCATGTATCAGCCGAACGACTACCTCCATCCGACTTTTCTTTAGGACGCCAAATTCGTTTCGTTTTGGTGTCTGCTTGTTCTAACTCTCTGTTCCTCAAGCGCTGCACCCTCCTCTTCTGGCTTTTCCTTAAACCTGGCGGGCACCATTGTCCTTTTTGCCAGACATATTCACGGTATTCTTCTTCTTCAGTATGAGCCCAACTTTGATCGGCAAATCTTCCCTGCCGATTCTCAGAATTATTTATTTTTAAGCGCCGATCGTCCTCAGGGATTCGTGCCCCAAGCCTTTCATGGACAGAACGGCGGTTGACTCGAGATTGCTTGTACTCGGAGTATTGATTACTGCATTCAGGGCAGTTGTTCTTAATAGGCAGCTTCAAGCCTTCGTTCCAACAATACTGGAAGAACGAGCATTCCCAATGAGATTGTTCCTGCTCCCCATATCTTCTCGTTCTTTTCGGTACATCTCTTCTTCGTACCTTCGCTGCTCCTCCAGGAACTTTCGTTCTTCATAAAGCCTCTACTTCTGGTACCGTTCCTGTTCCCGACACCATTTATTCAACAAAATGCACGTCGTGACCCTGGGCCTGGAGGTGTTACCCGTCTCAATTTGGCTATCTTGGAACCGAACTCTCCGCTGAAGCTCTCCTTTCGTAATTTGCCGATCGGGATCAATAGTGCCAGCTTCCCTCGCTCTATCAGAGGTTAAAACTTTCATCTTACCCTTACCCCTAGGATCGGCTACATTGATCATGTTAACAGAGAAAGACACAGTATTCTGCTCAAAAGGGCTACCATCAATCTTCATCTTTCCATCGAACCTCAGATGTCCGCCTTGAATAGCCTTCTGGATCCGATCTCTGAACACTCGGCAATCATTTATGGAATGGGACTTAGTGTTGTGGAAAGCACAATACTTTTTGTCTTTGACGCCCTCAGGAAGCAGCATAGGATGACCTTCTGGCAACTTGATGCATCCCTCCTTCAACAAGTACTCAAATAATTTGTCTGACTTGGACACATCAAAGTCATAAGTACCTTTGTGTTGCCTCAGCCACCGTTGATTGACTTGAGTTGGTTCTTTAGACCAGGTTATCTCAGCTGCAGCCACCTCATCTTCATCATCATATTCATCTGCTTCTTCTAGGAAAGCCTGATACATCTCGGCAGCTATGTCACCTTTCTGGAACTGGTTGTTCCTCTTGAATCCCTGAGCTTGATTGCTCATTGTCGCCAATCTTTGTGATAACTACACGAGATCCTCAAACTCCATGCCGAACAGCTTTTCCTTGATACTCGGCAACATGCCAGCTATAGCTATTCCCGGCAATTGGTCATCTGGCAAGTTTAAAGAATAGCAAAGATTTTTGGTTTCCCTGAATCGGCGCAGATACTCTTGTGGCGTTTCGCCAAGTTTCATCCTGAAGCTCATGAGATCAACCAAGTTTTTCTCGCTGGTCCCCGTAAAGAAATATGAGTGGAACTTCTGCTCCAGCTCTGCCCATGTATTGATAGAATTTGCCGGCAGAGAGGCGAACCAAGAAAAGGCTGGTCCTGTCAACGACAACGGGAAGTATCGAATCCTCCAAGCTTCATCTGCTGATGCTTCACCAAGCTGCATCAGGTAACGGCTGATATGCTCCCTCGTACTGGTGTCATCTTGGCCCGAGAACTTGGTAAGGTCAGTAGGAGGCTTGACTCTCGGAGGAAGAGCCACCCGATTGTACCACTCTGGGTATGGAGACTTGTATGTGTATGTTTGATTCTTTGGCTTTAGGCCGAACTGATTCTGCATCATATTAGCCATTTTATGAATGATGAGGTCAACATTTGAATCAGGAGTTGTTTGTGCTTGCCCCCTAGTATGTAATCCTGTTGAACTCCTGTAGCCTGGATTCGGAAGAGCATTGATCGAGTTATAGTCCGTAAACTCCCGATACCCATCTCCAAACATATCTCTCTGCATCCTGTTCGCCACAGGAGACACTCTAGAAGCAGATGGTGGGACGTTCCCTGTTGTGCCAAACGTGAGTTGGCCATAGGTCCGGGGAAGTTGTTGTGTTTCCTGAGAAACCAATCCACCCGTGCTTGGGCCAGCTCCACTATTTTCGGCAACTCTTCGGCGTTGAGGTACTTGGAACAACAATAGCCCCCGTATTGGACCCGCAGCTTCTTCAAAATACTTATCTGCGTTTGGACCGAAAGTATCGACCATGATGGCACGAAAGGTGTTCAAGAAAGCCGATTGATGATTGGTCACTGCTCCTGATACGATCTTATGCATCATTTCGGCCATCTTCTGGAGAGTCGCTTCTTCAGTATCTTCAGGCAGCTCAGGTTGGTGATGAGGGACAACCTTCGGGAACGTCTGCTTCTGATAGACCTTGCCGCTTTTATTCTTGGAGAAGGTCTCCAAGCACTTGCGCTGGAATTCATCACAAGCTCGCTGCACCAAATCTTTTGATTCTAGCGGCAAATCGTCCATGGTCACCTCGAAGACTTGATCTTCGTTAATCTCAGGCATCTTGAAATGAAGTCGGTCCCACCGGGCATGCCAAAAAGTGTGTTGATGCAAAACGTGACGCCTCGCGTCAAGGCACACAGCAAGCCGAACGAGGCTGGCTTCAATCGGGTGCCCGGACCGTACTGAATCCGGAGACGTGCCAGTCGGTTTGACCTAAAAACCAACAAGGGATAAAAGTGTGAGAATACCTTAGAACATGTCGGGTGAGACCAGACAGTTCCATATGTACAGCTTTGAAAGCCAATCACGACGGCACACAGCTATAGAAACTGTTTGTCGGAATAGATTTATAATGTCATTCGGCAAGTATAAAAGATAAAGCTTGTAAACGTATTGAATGCCGAACGCATAAGTAACAAGAAGACAAAAGGGCAATTTGTAAATATAAATCTATTCAGATGACATATGCATAGGCTAATCCAGCTAGTCTATCGCACGTCTAGCCTTCATAAACCCGTCAGGTGTAAACTCAAGCAAAGCTAATCCATCGCATGATACCACTTGCTATAAATCTACACCACTCCTTATAATTAGATTAATCCACCGTATGATACGATCTAATTATAAGAAGCTAAAAGCACACGTACATCTGGACAGATCTATAAAAACTCATTACTCATGTAAGCTTAACCAGAATAGGCAAACTAGCCGAACTGGGGTCCATGAAGAAGAAACATACAAGCCAAGCATGGTGAAACTAATCTAAAATCTGCACCTGCCGCACGACACCCAGCTCTATCAAAGCCTAAACATGATCGACATGCATGAACCCAAAACATGTAACAATCTAGATTGAAAGTCAGTTCGACCATTATGATCTTATAATCAGCAAAGCACAAACAAACTCGTGCGACAAGGCCGAACAAAGATCAATCTAGATTGGGCAAAAGGTGTTGTACGAATTAAATGAATAAAACATATAACACATCATAACTTGATGAATCTATTAGATCTGCCAAATCTAACAGAGCCGATAACTATTTTTACTCATGACTTAATCCGGCGCACGATACAAGGCATAAGCAAAAACTTCCCGTCATAAGCTTAAATCCGCCGCACGATACTAAGCTTAACATACGAGACTACTTGCATCATATCTAAATCCACCGCATGATACTAGACATGATAGCAAGGTTGCCGGTACTTATGGAGGTCGACGGATCGATGATTCCTCTCGAAGAACTCGACGACACGACTAGGGACTCGAAGATGGCACGGGACCGGTTTGTATTGATGTGGTTGTGAACAGTTTTACAATGGTCGAGGGCTTATATTTATACCCTGGACGAAGCATAAGTCCTAGACGATTATGACTTACAATAAAATAAGGAAAATAAATCATATTCCTAAACCTTTCGGCATCTTCCATCTTCACGTATCTTCCCATGCAAGCCGGCTTTACTGCATTATCCGTCTCCCGAATGGGGCCACTGCTTCACGAAATAGCCGACCGCACGAGTACTTACCGAAAGTCCTAAGGATCAAACGGCCTCCCAAATGCTTACCAAATCCTTCTCTTTTCTGCTGGCTGGACCCATCTGTCATACTTCTGTGCGTGCGAAAATCTGGTGTTAACAGGTTGTGCAAGGTCACAAGAGCACAAGCAAGTGTACCTCTTTTGGCCTTGCCAAGTTGATGTAGAAGATCCTCTGGTGAAAGTTCATCATCACATAGAAGATTCAACAGCTGATTCACCTCGCGATCCCTCTCATCAACTGAACTCCTCCTTCTTCCCAAGATGTCGTCCTTGGAAACACTCAAACCAAAAGACAAAGACATACTTGAAGAAGAACTTGGTGCTACTTCCAAAAGCACCGTTAGTGTTAGCCAAACAAAAGCTCAACACCTCGACAAGCAAAGTCGGAAACAAAACCGCTCTCAAAAGGTCGCCTTCGCGGATCTGGAACCGGTTAAGGTAGAGAGATCCTTAACTGGCTCCGATACCAATTGAAGGACCGAATTGGCGACCAGAGAGGGGGTGAATGGGAGCCTAAAATTTCTTGTCGAGAAATGATGGCCCCTGTCCCAGAAAATCACCCCAAAAGCGAAGACTCAAACAACCGGTGAGTTCATGCCCTACGAATAGGTGGATACCCTAGGAGATGTTCTAGAGGTACAGCGAAACTACCGAAGAACCCCCAAAACGGAGCACCAAAGCAACTGGGCAAAACTGCACAAGCAAGCTCCTAGAACAATCGAACTTCCGATAACGGAACACCTCACTCCTATGGAGAAGAGGAAAGTGTTGGACCAAAACTACTTAGGCCAACTAGTGGCAAAAGCACCTTGGAAAGATCCTTATGAAGTTAGGAAACTAACACAACAGACGGATCTCAAATCGGAGCTCGAATGCAAAAGATACGGCCGCTAGGACAAACGAAACTCCGAAAGCGGAACACTTAACTCCTATGCAAAAGAAGGAAGTGTCCGACCAAAAATACTTTGACCAATGGTGGAAAAAGTACTTTGGAATGATTCTTAAGAAGTTCGGAAACCAACGCAACAAACAGATCACAAATCGGAGCTCGTATGCAAAAGATGCGGACGAAATCAGCAAAACTGTGCAGTCACGGACTGTCCGCTAGTGAACCGCGGACTGTCCGCTATTGAACCGCGGACAGTCCAGGAATGAGTCCCGGACAGTCCGCCGTTCAAAAATAAAAACAACGAACTCGCTGTCCATGAACAGCCCCGACCCCCGGACAGTCCGGGGATAAGTCCCGGACAGTCCGCCACTGTCCAGAAAGCCCAAAAACAGCTCGGGACAAAACCAAAATCTATTGGATCTTCACCAAATCGAACAGGGCTGCAACCAAACTTCTCCCAAGTGTTCTTCTACGTGTTGGGAAGCTAATCCTAGGATATCATCGCTCCAAACCAACTAATCCATGAGAAATCGGAAGAACACTAGAAAAGGGGAAAGAACGAAGAACGAACACGATTTCAACCCGATCTATGTGCTCGTGAGGTTAGAGAGGAAATCCTTCGGTGGAAAGAAGGAGCTCACGACATAGAACAAATTGATTCAAACGGAATCGCAAATGGTCGCTCGAAGAGGGAGAACAAGGCAAATCTCCGGGAGGGGAAAAACCGAAACGCGAAGAACAAAAACGCGAATTCGATCCAAAATCGCAGCCAACAAGAGGAGGACGAATTTGATCCTTGGATTGCTACTAGATGAAGAATTGTGTAGCACTCTGTGTCGGGTTACAAGCCACTCCTCGCAACACAAAGCGTGGATGGCGAAATGCTCAAGAACAAGAGCCGGTCTATCCTCTCACCCTGGCCTCCTCTCACCTAAACAAAATGAGAGTGACACCTCCAAGGATGGGCTGCCCTAACCAGCCCCCTTCATATATATAGGCGCACGTCCGAAGACCAAAACGCCCTCACATGAAGCACTCAACCCAAATACCCCCTAGGGGTAAAACCGTCCAGACTTGACAGTTTCCATCCGACGGCCACACGCCTTCTCATCCTTCGCTTCGCCTCGACGCAAGCTCCAGGATGCCGCCACGTGCGCCACCGTCGACCACCGCGCCTTCTCGTGGATAGCTTTGCCGCCGCGCCAGCCTCTCCACGCCGCCACGCGTCGACCGTCCTTTTGGACCTTCCCCCGGTTTTGAGGCCCAAACCGGGAAACCTGCCAGCCCAGGTTTTGAGGCCCAAACCTGGAAACCGTCCACCCCGAGTTTTGAGGCCCAAACTCGAAAACCTGCGAGCCCAGGTTTTGAGGCCCAATCATGGAAACCGTCCATCCAGAGTTTTGAGGCCCAAACTCAGAAACCGGCCAGCCCAGGTTTTGAGGCCCAAACCTAGAAACCGTCGAGGGTAGCTTTTTGAGGCTTAGCTACCGAACCCGCGTCGTAGACGGGATGTGGTTCGCACACCCCGACCACCGGCCCTGATGCTGATGCATGTCCAGCCTCCACGCTAGGTACAACGCCTTCGCCTTCCTTCTTGACTCGGCCGACGGCACTAGTGCCGCACGCAAGCCCATGTCCGACCTCCCGCCAAGTGCCACAACGCCATTGTCTTCGTCCTGAATCGGCCGATGCATCGCACATCCCCCATGTGCTCGCGCTCGCAGATGCCACGTGCCAGCTACCACAGCTGGTCCTCTGGCCCTCTGGTGCGTCAATCCAAGCCTCACATCCGCCCTTCACCGCTCTGGGTACATCGGCATGGCACGTCCGCCGCACGGCACGCCCATCCTTCACCGCCCCCGGTCCGTCAGCACGGCACGTCTCTACTTGACCTTCACCTCGCCATAGACCACTGTATCCGAGCTCAACACCTGCATATCAACACAGCCAAGAGACACATGTTGCACACGCACACCAACACGGTAAACACACCATAACTCAACGCCACCGGTTAGTCATAAATAATAAGCGCATAGCGAGATAATGACTCAACCGGGAAAAAGCCTCAAACCTTCCTCATCAATGTCAATCATTCATCATATATGTTATCATGAATGCACATAGGATGCATATGGGATGCAACAGGATTAACGACAATCAGGAGATAAGCACATGTCATCTACTTCGTTTTCTTCAACAAGGTAGTCAACGTCATCTTAATGATTATAGAAGACCTTTGCAACTAATAATCATTTAACCTTCCTCATTAATTGGTTAAGATGCATAATTACCACAACATTACCTACCCATATAAATTATTTGCATCTACTTTCTTGCTTTAACAATTCTATTTAATTAGGCTTATTATAGCAACCTACCCTAAATAGTTTTAGAAAAATCTACAAAAATTACTTAAGGTTAACAAGATACAAAGTAGCCTACTGCCAAATTTTTAGGCCATTTGGATTTAAGCACTGTCCTCTATAAAAAAGACAAATAACACGGTGAAAAGGTGCTTTCAACTACACATCCCAACAGAAAGTGTCAAACAACAGATTTCATATTTTTCCTCTGAACTTCTTATCACAAGAGCAGTCTACAAAAATTATCAGGTTCAAATTCATTATATTTTAATTACTACAAATTATGCAAGAAAACAACATTTAGCCATTTAAAATGCTACTGCCTAAATATTCCACAGAGCACCTCCATATTATATTTTTCCTAGAAACTACTCATCTACAGAGACCTAACAAACTTGGAATCACATTTTTCCGAGCTACACAGAATTAGTTATGCATTTTCTAAGTTAACACCAAAATCTTAAATCAATTTAAACTGCTTATAAAAGTATCACCAACAATGCATTTTACATTTTTCACAGGTAGCCCTATTCATTCTTAATATACCAAAAATTGTTTCACAGCATTTGGACTTAAAATGAGCCATGAATGAATTTTTGAAGCCTTTACACCAATTCTGCAAAACTGTTTTTAAAGAAAAACCGACCTAAACTGCTACGGGTACCCTACTTCATACACCAACAGACACAGGGCAAAACGCTAGATGAACCTGGCTATCCCGAGCACTTGCGTACCCAGACTTCTCTCCTTCTCTCTCCCTCTCACTGGCAGCGGGCCCTGCTAATCAGGCGACCCCACATCACCTGGTCAACGGACCAACGCGTCGGAGACAGAGCACTCCCGCCGGAGTTGACCGACGCTAGCTCGCCGGCGGCGAGGCCTCGGGCGCAACCATCTACACGGCTAGACTAACCTTCGCAAGGCGAACACGGTCGGCTAGATTTCTCGGCCAGGGGTCCACCAGAGCAAGCTCCACGGCAAAAATGGCGGAGCGGCGGCGCGGCAACTCGGCGTCGAGGCCTTGCCTAGCTATTTCGAGGCTCAGTGACGCGAGCATCATCTCAAGCAAACCCTAAGCTACCTACCAAGCCAACTATTGAGCCATGCCGACCTCGGCATTGTCCGGCGCCACGCACGACGGCGGTCCGCGGCGGACATGGCCGTGGCACGGCTCTGTTCTGGCTGGAACACGGTGAGAGAAGGGTCTCCATCTAACCCTAAGCAACTACGGAGGTAGAGGAGATGAGAACGAGACTTGGTTGGAGATGGTTTGACCGGAGATGGCCGGACCACGTGATGGTCATGGCGGCGGCCATGGCGAGAACCCGAGAATGGCGTTCGGCATTCCGCCGGCTAGAGAGGACAAGAGGGGAAAACAACCCATGCTGGTGAAAGAGGAGGTTAGCGCGGAGGTGTTGGCGGAAGGAATCGGACGGCGGTGCGGTGAGCAGCGGGCAATCGCTCGTCGGAGTTCGGCGGGCGGCGGCGCTACGAACTGGAGAAGATGGAGTGGATGGAGGAGACGAGCGAGTGAGCGAGTGGCAGCAAGCGCGGAACTGAGAGGAGGCAAAGGAGATGGAGGGCTCAGGTGCATTGCACCTGGCCACTTCCCGTCGGGGAGAGGCTCCGACCGGCGCGGCGGCTTCAGGCGTCAGAGGCCATGCGGCGGTTGGGCAGAGGGGACAGGAAGATGCTGTCGGCCCGGCGCAAACCACGGGCGACGAGCAGCGGCGGTTTGGTCGACCGGCGAAGCGGTCTCACGGCGGCGGGGCGGTTTTTGCCGGTGTACGGCGACGGCGCGCGCGGGAAGAAGAGGAGGCTGACAGGTGGGTCCCGCTAGGGTTTAAACTAATGAAGTTTTTGTTTATTTCTTCTCTGCTCCACAACTCCCAAACTTAGCCGAATTAGGAAAAGGTTCTAAAAGCAAGATTGCTTAGAATTTTGCAAGGAACAAATCATCTTTAAGGCTCAAGTCCAAATTCTGCTTAGAAAAAGAATTTTACTCCTAAACCATTTTTCTAATGCACTAAATAACATTTTAAAGACTTTTTCTGAAAAAGGGCTTTTAAGCAAAGTTGTTCCTTTCATCAAGGTCTACATCTTTGGTTTAAGGCACTTGGTCAGAAACAGAAGGTAAAACATAACTATACTAGATGCTAAACAAGAACTTAAACATTCATACACACAAATGCACATGAAATGATGAGATGCCATGCTCATGTTATGTCAAGTTATGCATTTTAGGATTGCTTAACACCTAGGGTGTTACAATGAATATGGTGATGCTCCCAAGGGGGGTCTGGGTCTGGTTTTATAGCCCATAAGGATGAACCGCAGCCCTCGGATCAAACCGACCTTGAACAAAGGTTGAGATGCGTCGGGGCGGTCGATTAGGGCACGCTCCACGAAGATGGGTTGAGGAGGTTTCTGGCCCAGTCTGGCTGGCCTGGGGGTGTGAAGGACCGAGAAAGAACTAGCATGGCGACCAGAGGGGGGGGTGAATGGGAGCTCAAAAATTTCTCTCGAAACTTTGGCCTATTGTCCCCAAAATAAACCCCCAAAAGCTAAGACCGAGAACGTGATGCCTACGACCCTTGGAAGAAGGTGGATGATCCCTAGGATCACAGTGAGGCACCACAAAGCGATAGCAAACCAAATGCCAAAAGTGCCGGAACAAGTTCAACCCCCAAAAACCAAGTCCCGAACGTAGATAGACGGCTACGTCGAGAAACTCCTAAATATCTATGCTAAGAAGTAGCAAAGATACCTAGAGAGGTTCCTTGGTCAACTACAAGGCCAAATGAGAAGTCCGAAAATGAAGCGAGGAAGCCAGGAGAGCTAACGCACTAAATCGGAAGCTTCAGCAGGATCCCGGACTGTCCGCCGGTACGGTCGCGGACTGTCTGCCCAGTGGCGGACTGTCCGGGCTCAGGTCGGGGACTGTCCGCCGGCCAAAAGAGCAAAACCACAGTGCTGCTGAAGTCTTGCTGGACGTCTCCCAAACTGTCCGCAAAAACCAACGGCGGACTGTCCGCCGGTCAAAAACCAAAACAGCAAAGCTGCTGAACAGTCCCTGGACGACTCCCAGACTGTCCGCGAGTTCCTTCGGCGGACTGTCCACCAGTCAAGGAACAGTAACATGACCGAGACACGCAGCCACTGACTTGGCTCGATCCCGACGCGCGGACTGTCCGCCGGTCAAAACCGTGGACTGTCCGCCAACGAACAGAGAGGGCGATTTCAGTCGCCTCCTCTCCAAATCTCTCCAAATTCGATCCAAATCAAAATCCCACGTTCCCAAACTTGGAGAAGATGATCACGGGGTAGTTAGGAGACTATCCCCACGAAATCATCCGCTCAAATCGATTCAATCACCGGGAAATAGAAAGGGAAAGATTAAGAACGAAAAAACGCCATGAAAACGAAATCAACACGATCTACTTGTTCGTGAGGAGTTAGAAGAATTCCTTCGGTGGAAGTGATCTCCTTTCAAAAACGAACAAGTTGATTCAAACGGATTTCGCAAAGACGCAGTAGGGAGAGAGATCGAGTGACGGGAAAATCACGGAGAAACGAAGAACGCGAAGAACACGAACAAAACGCGAATCAACACATCGATCTGCAACCGTGTGGCTACCACACGCTACAACAGTGAGGTTACAGCCTCACTTCCTCAAAATTTCCAGTACACAGAGGTATGGTTCTCTGTGGATCTCAGCTAGCTACAGCAGGGGATTGGGAGAACAGGAAACCCTAGAAGCAAAGAGCAAATGACTGAGATGAATGGGGAGGTGGGTGTCTCCTCCTACTTATCCTAATTCTAACTATTCCTAATTCCCACTCTACCCCTAACTACTTACAGAGCGAACCAGCTAAACCCTAAGGTTATTATGGACCAACTCAATGGTAGGTGGATCCGACGGCCACGCCCGCACAACTCGTAGCGTTGCCTCGACGCAACCTCCCGATTGCCGCCACGTGCCGCCACCGCTCTGCGTCCTTTTCCTGGACGTCGCACCCCCGGTTTTGTGGCCCAAACCGGGAAACCAGCCTTCACAGCCAACCCCCGGTTTTGTGGCCCAAACCAGGAAACCAGCCCACGTAGCCTGAGTTTTGTGGCCCAAACTCAGCAAACCCGCAGCACCCAGGTTTTGAGGCCCAAACCTGGAAACCGTCCTCAGCCCGAGTTTTGTGGCCAAACTCGGAAACCATCCGCGCCCTGCTTTTGAGGCCCAAACCTAGAAACCGTCCACCCGATGGTTTTTCTCTGGCTCTACCACCAAACCGAAGCTGAAGAGGGGATGCACCGCCCGTGCACCACGTCCACCGACACGTGTTCCCAAGTCCACGACTTAGGCAACACATGACCGCAAGTCTTTGCTCGTCGCTGTCCCAGGCTGTCAGCCACCACAGCTGATCTTCGGGCCACCGGTCCCTTAGTCCAAGCCTCACGTCCGCCCTTCGCCACTCTCGGTCCACCGACACGGCACGTCTCTACATGACCTTCACCTTGCCTTTGATCACTGTATCCGTGCTCGACACCTGCACAACACAAGCCAAAGAACATGCGCATCATCCCAGTTGACAATCACTCATCACTCAGAGCCTCGGCATACACCCATGTATCCGCAATCTCCCCCTTGATGAGTGCATTGTCAACTACCAACACAAATCATAATTGAAGAAAGAAAGGAAGAAGGAGGAGAAGAGAACTCGACCAAATGACCCAAAAGCGTAGCAAAGCCGAAGAAGGTCAAGTGGAAAGAGCAAAACAACTTGGTTCCCAAAGACATGGGCAACGGCTCGACGCAACCAAGCAAAGCAAAGCTAGCCCTCAAGAAGAGGTAGAACAGGCTCAACACTGCTAGCAAATGCCAAATGAAAAATCGAAGCAAAATGCTAGTCCCTCAAGATAGAGGCATAGAGGCTCAACACAACTAGCAAGAAGGCTCGACATCGACTGAAAAGCTCGATACCAACTGAAACCAACTGAAGCAAAGATGCGGCTGCTAGTCCCTCAAGAAAGAGGCAAAGGCTCAACACAACTAGCAAAGCGCTCCAAACCAATTGAAAATTTCAAAAAGTCAGAACGAGCAAACTCCCCCTTGCATGGTGCACACAACCGATTCCTCTCCCCTTTGAACATGGGAGGCATGATTTGTCCAATTTCTCCCCCTTAGTTGAAAATGCACCATCAAGCAAAAGGAACCTAAAGCAATTTTATCCCCCTCAGAAAATGCACCATCAAAAGTGCCAAAAAGAGAAGTTTTCCCCCTTCCAAAATGCATATGAGTCAAAATGCAAGTTAGCAGCTTCAGGAATATAATCAAGAAAATGCAAAGATGCTCTAAACAGTATAGCTCTAACTTCTCACTGGAAAGCATATAAGCTAGCAAAGGCTCAAACTGATCACCAAAAATGAAATATGAACATATGAGCAAAGTGAGCAGTTTTTAGCCAAAAGTATTCACCATCAAAAGAGCACTGGACATGTATCGACAGGAATTCGAACAAGTGCTAAACATGTATACAAGGTGAACTACCCCTAGCAAAGGTCAATCATCATGCTACAGAATGAAACATAGACTTGTGTTTTGAAATTTTAATCGGAGTTGCAGCGGTGAAATTACACAAGTTCAGAATTCAGCATGTGACTGCGAGAGGTTGAAAGCTTGTCATTGCCTAACTTTCCAACTGTGCGAAGCCTATGCAGAAGCAATCAGAAGCTTAAAGCAACAGTTTCGGTCATACACTACACAACTCAAGTTTAACTCAAAGTGCAATGAGAAACAATCTCGAAACTGTGATGTGTTGACAAGCAGTCCCATCTCGATCTTTCTGATTCACTTAACTTGGTTCAAATTAAAGACAATATATGAACAGACCAAGCAAGTGATAGACTCAGAACTAGAGACATAGCAACCTAGCATATATGAAAAGCACGAGTGAATTCATCACATCCTACACATGCTAGTTGCATATCTCAATGGTGAACATTTACAAGTTTTATGTTTGTTAAGCAAATTCACCATTCAAAACTAGCTCAGCTCACAACATGTATTTAGTGATCAGAAAGAGCATAAGCTATCAACATAAGCATCAGAGCACACTAAACAGAGCATAGTCACATTCTAAAAAGTATATACATGAAGCTCAGAATGTAATAGCGTATGCTGAAATGCAAAGGAAAAACAAAGACAAACGAAAAAGAGTCAGTTTTATCGTACAAGAACCAAAATGTTTCCCCCATCTAAAAGGGGAAACACACACCAAGCTCACCTCTCAACCTAGCAAAAGTTGATTGGTCCAAAGGCTTGGTGAAAATATCAGCCAACTGATGATGAGTATCGACATGGCGAAGGTCGATATCACCCTTCTCATAGTGGTCTCGCAGAAAATGAAAGCGCACATCAATGTGTTTGGTCTTCGAGTGGAGCACGGAGTTCTTAGCAACGCTAATAGCACTCGTGCTGTCACAAAGCAAAGGAACGCAAGAAAAGATCAAACCAAAATCACGCAAAGTGGCCATCATCCAGAGTAACTAAGAACAGCAGCTAGCCGCAGCAACATACTCAGCTTTCGTGGTAGACTGGGCGACACTAGACTGCTTGCAAGAAGACTACGAAACAAGAGAAGAACCAATAAACTGGCAAGTCCCAGAAGTGGACTTGCGATCAATACGGCAACCAGCAAAATCGGCATCAGAATAACCGCAAAGCGAGAGAGTGGAGGAAGCAGAATACCAAATCCCAAATTCTGGAGTGAAGGATAAGTACCTCATTATGCGCTTGATGGCCTGACGGTGAGAGGTGCGCGGCGAAGACTGAAATCGCGCGCAAAGACACACCGCGAACAGAATGTCTGGGCGTGTCGCCATCAGGTACAGCAACGACCCGATCATGCTCCGGTACTCCTTCTGGTCCACTGCTTCTCCCTCCTTGTCCGCATCCAAGGCCGTCGTGGTCGAGGCTTGGCCTCACCCATATCGAATTTCTTCAGAATGTCCCGGGTGTACTTGCCCTGGTGCACGAACGTCCCTTCCCCTGATTGCTTGATTTGCAACCCGAGGAAAAACGTCAACTCTCCCATCATGCTCATCTCAAATTCCCTGCTCATTGTATCTGCAAACTTGGCAACCAAAGTGTGAGAAGAACCACCGAAAATGATATCATCCACGTAAATTTGGACCAAGAGAGTATCAGTGCCTTGCTTGAGGAGAAAGAGCGTTTTATCTACACATCCCATCTTAAAACCCTTAGCAAGCAAAAAGGTTTTCAACCTATCATACCAGGCTCTAGGGGCTTGTTTCAAACCATACAAAGCTTTGTGGAGTTTAAAGACATGGTTTGGAAACCTGGGATTTTCAAAACCAGGGGGTTGTCTAACATACACCTCCTCTTCTATGTAGCCGTTTAAGAAGGCACTCTTGACATCCATTTGAAAAAGTTTGAAACCTTTGGATGCAGCAAAAGCCAAGAGTATCCTAATTGCCTCCAAACGAGCTACAGGAGCGAAGGTCTCCTCATAGTCTATCCCCTCCTTCTGACTATATCCCTGGGCTACGAGTCTGGCCTTGTTTCTCACAACATGGCCATCTTCTCCCTGTTTGTTTTTGAAAACCCATTTTGTCCCAATAAGGTGACACTCAGAAGGTGGAGACACTAGAACCCAAACCCGATTTCGCTCAAAATTCTCTAACTCCTCATGCATGGCATTGACCCATTCTGGATCCATCAAAGCGTGTCCAACATCCCGGGGTTCAAAATCAGCAACAAATGCAGAATGAGCAAAGTGAGAGATTTGCCTTGACCGGGTGACACGTTCGTCGATGCTGCTGATCATCTGCTGAGGCGGGTGCTGGCGCTGAATGTGTCGTGGCGCTTCCCTTGCCGAAGTGGCCTCCCCCTCAACAGCAGCTGGTGCCTCCTCGGGTACAAAGGGTACCGCTCGAGGTGGCGCATCCCACGGCCCCCAGGAAGAAGAAGTATCGAGGCCGTGAGTCGTCGTAGAAGCCGCTCTTGGCGGCACAGCAGGTGGAGGGGGTGCTGGATCATCTATACCTTCAGCACCCTCATCCTCGTCATCGAAAAGAGGCTCACCAACCTCATGATCACCTGCACGCTCAAAACAAGAAGGACAAACCATGGTCTCGTCGAAGGTGACATCTAATGTCTCCATGACTCGGTTAGTGTCAAGGTTAAGTACACGATAAGCTCGAGTGTGAGTGCCATAACCCAAAAACACACCGTCAGAAGAACGAGACTCAAACTTGTCCAAGTTGCCCTTTTTGAGTATAAAACAATGGCAACCAAAAACTCGAAAATAACTCACCTTGGGCAGTTTTCCAAAACGCAACTCATAAGAAGTCTTTTTTAAGAAAGCTCTGAGAAAAATGCGATTTGAAATGTAGCATGCAGTGCTCATAGCTTCGGCCTAATATCGCCTAGGAGTCCTATGCTCATTGAGCATCGTCCTGGCCATCTCTACAAGGGTCCGATTCTTCCTCTCTACAACACCATTCTGAGGGGGTGTGTAGGGGGAAGAAAACTGATGCTCTAAACCCAAAGAGTTACAAAACTTCTCAAAATCTGAATTCTTGAATTCGAAACCATTATCACTCCTAATAGCTCGCATTGAGTTCAAAGGGAACTCATTCTGAAGACGCAAAATCAGATTGCGAGCAAAGGAGAAAGTCTCAATCTTCTCAGCTAAAAAGAAGACCCACGAATATCTCGAAAAGTCGTCAACAACAACAAGCACATACCACTTCCCCCCAACCAAGCTCACCCGAGCCGGACCAACAAGGTCCATGTGCAGAAGCTCTCCAGGGCGCTTGGTCATGACCTGAGTCACTGGATGGTGGGGAGCGACAACCATCTTCCCATGTCTACAAGAGTGGCAAACTCCATATGCAACTTGGGCAATCCTCGGATTAGGCCAAGTGAACTAAGCCTTGCAAGCAAGTCGAAGCTCAAATGTCCAAGTCTCCTATGCCACTTCCAAAGATCAGAGGAGGAAGGTCCAGCCACCAGACAATGAGAAATGCCAAAAGACTCTGAGAAATTCGCATGAAAGACTTTTCCAAAGGGCGAAATCAGACACACAAGATTGCCCTGAGGATCCAAAATACGATGAGATTCGGTTTAAAACGAATCTCATAGTCGTCATCAAAGAGTTGCGAAACAGAAAGAAGGTTAAAATGCAAGTTAGAAACAAGAGCAACATCGCACAACACAAAGTGCTCATTAACTCGCACCGACCCACGAGACAAGACCTTACCTTTGCTATTGTTGCCGAAGGTGATAAACTCCTTTCCGGCGACTGGACTAAGACTGGAGAACCACTTGGCGTTTCCGGCCATGTGCCTCGAGCAACCGGAATCCACCAACCAAACGTTCTCCAATCGTTTTACCTACATCAATAAAAAGACATAGGGTGAGCATACGGTCCAACACAGGGGTCAGTGAAGTAAGGGGAATACCAGTGTTGAGCCGACTGCTCAAAAGAACGGTTAGCAGAAAAACCATTCCTAGCACGCCTACAGGGGAAGCGATTACCACGTTGAGGAAAACGTGGTCCGCTAAGGGAAGAGCGTCCATCGCGATACTCAAAACGCGGTGGGGGAAAACGCTCAACTACAAAGCCACCGCCACGAGGTCCATAGCCTACAACTGCAAGCTCCCACCGGGCACGACCTCCCTGACGCCTAGGACCTTGAGGCACTATACCTCTAGTCCTAGCAGTTCTCCTCAGAGATCTCCTCTGAACATTCAGCACATGTACATCATGGAAAGGATGGTACATGTCCGGATTGTTCATCTCCCTAGCACGGCATGCCTCTCTCTTGCGCCGAAAGCAAAACTCACTCAAGTGTCCATCTCTCCCACAGTGCTCACAATGGTACCTCACCGCTCTCAAAGGGGGTTGCTGGTACACACGGTTGTGGGTGTGGATCACTTTGCCCTTCTGTGGCAAAAGCTCCTCCTAGATGGGTGGCATTGTGTCCAGCTTGTTCTTCAGGTGGTTTGGTTTGGGAGCCCATTGCTGGTTCTTGGTGGAGCTCGTGCAGGTTCTTCGAACACCCCATCCTTGGTGTTAGGCTTGAGAGGCTCTTTGGGTGGAAGCTTAGTAAGTTTGGGAGTAGTGGTGGAGTTGGGATTCTCACATGGGTTCAGACCACTCGACTCTCCAATCTTCCCAAAAGCAGAAAGATCAACACCCGGAGCAAAACCTACACTAGGACCTCCAATAGCTCGCTTGAATTGGGAGATCATCATCCCGAGCTGCGGCTCACCACAAGACACCCATGACAAGATGGTCCGAAGGTATGTGTTTTCCTCCTCGGTTTGTATCTTGTCATGCTTCACATTGGCTATCTCCATCTCCAAACCCTCACAAATAACACACCTAGCCACACATGTGCTACCTGAGTTGGCCTCTTCAAGAGACACAATCTTGGCATTCTTCTCTGCCAACTCAGATTGCAAGACTGGACAAGTCTTGCACGCACCCAACAGCGAGGGTCTAGCCTTCAGCTCATCCACCTATCCTACCAACGCAGCATACTTACCTCTCAAAGTGAGAAGGCCAGTCATGTGCGTGGTGCACATCTCGCACTCGGCATCCTCAGACACGACCACGGTGGACTTAGCAAACTCAAGCTCCCTCACCGTGTCCTCCCACTTATGCCTAAACTCCTTGCGCTCTCTAGCGGCACGCCTAAGCAACTTATCCTGACTTAGGAGCACGACAGTAAGCTTCTCGACCTCAGCAGAAAGCTCATCGGGGGTCAGAGATACCTAGGAGGTGTCGTCGTCGTCGTCGTCGTTCCGAGGAGTGTCGCCGCCGACCTCCTTGCCGAGGGCCATGGTACAGAAGCCCTCGTCGTCGGCGAAGAAGCAGAGACCATTGAGCTTGTCCTCGATCCTCTTCTTCTTCTCGGACTCGTCATCGCTTGAGGAAGCGGAGTCATCGTCCGAGTCGTCGACGTCGCTGAGCGTGGCAAAGAAAGCACGCTGCTCAGCCTGGGCCTTCTCCAAGTACTTGGTCTTGATGTACTCCTTGTTGAAGCCGCCCTTCCGCTTGTGCCTTGCGGGGACGTACTTCTCCTTGCGCTTGCCGGAGTCGTACTTGTGCCCATGATCGCCCTTCCCAGAATGCTTGTTCTTCTTGGGACAGTTGGCGATGAAGTGGTCAGGGTCGCCGCACTCGAAACAGCCCGAGCGTCCTCCTCCGCGGCGATGGTTCATGCGATTGTTGTGAAACCGCGAGAACCGGTTGGCAAGCAAAGCCAACTCGTCGTCTCCCAAAGACTCCAACTGCTCCTCTGTGACAGAAAGAAGAGAATGCAAAGCAAAGCCTCCAGAGGGGTTAGCAGAAGAGCCAGAAAGCAAAGCCATCGATGAGCCAGAAGGATTTTCATAAGAAGCCCTCGCCATGGCATCAATCTCACTAGACTTGAGCTTACTGAAGAGCTCGTCGCACGTGAGGGTCTCATAGTTAGGCGATTCGATGATCGCCTGAACCTTGGAATCCCACACCGACCGATCAAGGGTATGCAAAAGCTTGAGAGCCCTCTCATGATCGTCGAAAGGAAACTGCTCCTTGTTAGCCCTCATCCTGTTGACAATCACCTGAAAGCGAGCGAATAAACTTTCTATGCTCTCGCCAGGCATATGTCGAAAGTTCTCATACTCTCGCTTGAACGACTTGTAGAGACGGGTTTTGACTTGAGAGGTTCCCTCATGGAAACGCATGAGGGTAGCCCAAATCTCCCGAGCCGTAGCGAGATGAGAAACACGATCAAACTCACTCATGCTCAAGCATGAGAAAAGAGCATTACGGGCTCGGCTATTGGCATCATGCTCATCGATCTGAAGCTGAGAGACACGAGCAGCCAAGACCACGTAATCGGCAGAGTTGCAAATATCCCAGATGGAAGCACCCAAACTCTGCAAATAGGCCGACATGCGTATCTTCCAATACGCATAGTTCATCCCATCGAAAAACGGCGGTTTGCCCACACCGCGATCCATGTCGCCTTCTATGGATCTGGAACCGGCTTGGTAGATCCTTAACCGGCTCCGATACCAATTGAAGGACCGAGAAAGCACTAGCAAGGCTACCAGAGGGGGGGGTGAATGGGAGCTCAAAAATTTCTCTCAAAACGTTGGCCTATTGTCCCCAAAATCAACCCCCAAAAGCTAAGACCGAGAACGTTATGCCTACGACCCTTGGAAGAGGGTGGATGATCCCTAGGATCATAGCGAGGCACCACAAAGCGATAGCAAACCAAATGCCAAAAGTGCCGGAACAAGTTCAACCCCCAAAAACCAAGTCCCGAACGTAGATAGACGGCTACGTCGAGAAACTCCTAAATATCTATGCTAACAAGTAGCAAAGATACCTAGAGAGATTCCTTGGTCAACTACAAGGCCAAATGAGAAGTCCGAAAACCAAGCGAGGAAGCCGGGAGAGCTAACGCACTAAACCGGAAGCTTCAGCAGGATCCCGGACTGTCCGCCGGTACGGTCGCGGAGTGTCTGCCCAGTGGCGGACTGTCCGGGCTCTGGTCTCGGACTGTCCGCCGGCAAAAAGAGCAAAACCGCAGTGTTGTTGAAGTCTTGCTGGACGTCTCCCGGACTGTCCGCAAAAACCAACGGCGGACTGTCCGCCGGTCAAAAACCAAAACAACAAAGCTTCTGAACAGTCCCTGGACGACTCCCGGACTGTCTGCGAGTTCCTTCGGCGGACTGTCCACCGGTCAAGGAACAGTAACACGACCGAGACCCGCAGCGACTGACTTGGCTCGATCCCGACGCGCGGACTGTCCGCCGGTCAAAACCGCGGACTGTCCGCCAACGAACTGAGAGGGCGATTTCAGTCGCCTCCTCTCCAAATCTCTCCAAATTCGATCCAAATCAAAATCCCACGTTCCCAAACTTGGAGAAGATGATCACGGGGTAGTTAGGAGACTATCCCCACGAAATCATCCGCTCAAATCGATTCAATCACTGGGAAATCGAAAGGGAAAGATTAAGAACGAAAAAATGCCACGAAAACAAAATCAACCCGATCAACTTGTTCGTGAGGAGTTGGATGAATTCCTTTGGTGGAAGTGATATCCTTTCAAAAATGAACAAGTTGATTCAAACGGATTTCGCAAAGATGCAGTAGGGAGAGAGATCGAGTGACGGGAAAATCGCGGAGAAACGAAGAACGCGAAGAACACGAACAAAACGCGAATCAACACATCGATCTGCAACTGTGTGGCTACCACACGCTACAACAGTGAGGTTACAGCCCCACTTCCTCAAAATCTCCAGTACACTGAGGTATGGTTCTCTGCGGATCTTAGCTAGCTATAGCAGGGGATTGGGAGAGCAGGAAAGCCTAGAAGCAAAGAGCAAATGACTGAGATGAATGGGGAGGTGGGTGTCTCCCCCTACTTATCCTAATTCTAACTATTCCTAATTCCCACTCTACCCCTAACTACTTACAGAGCGAACCAGCTAAACCCTAAGGTTATTCTGGACCAACTCAATGGTAGGTGGATCCGACGGCCACGCCCGCACAACTCGTAGCGTTGCCTCGACGCAACCTCCCGATTGCCGCCACATGCCGCCACCGCTCTGCGTCCTTTTCTTGGACGTCGCAACCCCGGTTTTGCGGCCCAAACTGGGAAACCAGCCTTCACAGCCAACCCCCGGTTTTGAGGCCCAAACCGGGAAACCAGCCCACGTAGCCTGAGTTTTGTGGCCCAAACTCAGCAAACCCGCAGCACCCAGGTTTTGAGGCCCAAACCTAGAAACCGTCCTCAGCCCGAGTTTTGTGGCCAAACTCGGAAACCATCCGCGCCCAGGTTTTGAGGCCCAAACCTGGAAACCGTCCACCCGATGGTTTTTCTCTGGCTCTACCACCAAACCGAAGCTGAAGAGGGGATGCACCGCCCGTGCACCCCATCCATCGACACGTGTTCCCAAGTCCACGACTTAGGCAACACATGACCGCAAGTCTTCGCTCGTCGCTGTCCCAGGCTGTCAGCCACCACAGTTGATCCTCGGGCCACCGGTCCCTCAGTCCAAGCCTCACGTCCGCCCTTCGCCACTCTCGGTCCATCGGCATGGCACGTCTCTACGTGACCTTCACCTTGCCTCTAATCACTGTATCCGTGCTCGACACCTGCACAACACAAGCCAAAGAACATGCGCATCATCCCAGTTGACAATCACTCATCACTCAGAGACAAGGCATACACCCATGTATCCGTAGGGTGGGGCCGGCCGGCCCCACCTGGCGGCCACCTTGCCCCTCCTTCGTCGTGGTGTCTTCTGGAACCTTCCTTGTTGCCCTAATGTGACTTTCCATCTATTTGTGCGATTCATCGTGTTGGAGTAGGACTCTTGCTCTTTCCATCTGCTGGAAAACACCCTGGAGAATAGCAATTCACCATAGTTGTGGAATTTGGTAGTTTAACCTCTGAATTATGTTGCTTGGTGATCACTCCAGGTTATTTTAGAAGCTTCCAAGTCGTATCCAACAAAGACTCTCTTGTCGGGACTCCAAATGTAGCAAACTAAATGTCCGTTTTGATCATCTTGACGAGCTCTTCGCAATGGTGTGCTCTGATTCATCACTTGAGATACTTTTATATGGTGAAATATTGATAACCTTGCAAAACAAGTGAGAACAACACAACTCGTGGTACTTGTTAGAACCAAACTCTACAACTATGCTTTATGGTTCATTTCATATCATTCTATGCATTAGTTGATGGTATAATATTGACTATAAGGACTATCAACAACGGTCCCCTCGTGGTAGCTCTGAAGCTTCACCCAGATCTCTCAAGCAGTCTCAAGCTCAGAAACACGCTCAAGCTCAGGAAGGGAGATGTTGGCCAAAAGCGCATTACGGGCCTTGGCGTTCACGTTGTGTTGATCAATCTAGTGCTGACCAACGCGAGCTGCTAGAACCTCATAGTTCGCGTCCTCACATAACTCCCAGATGGAAGAGTAGATGCTGCTGAGATAGGCACGCATCTGAATCATCTAATAGGGATAGTTGGTTCCATGAAAGAACGGTGCCTTGCTTGACCTTCGATCCATGTTGCCTTCATGGATCCGAAACCGATTAAGGTAGAAAGATCCTCAACCGGCTCTGATACCATTTGATGGACCCAAAAGGGCGACCAGAGGGGGGTGAATGGGAGCCTCAAATTTCTTCTCGAGAAATGGATGACCATTGTCCTAGATTCAACCCCAAAAGCAAGACCAAGACTCCGTAGTGTCCACAACCCTAGATGTAGGGTGGATGATTCCAACAAGCACAACAAGACACTACACTAGTCAAAGAACCCAAAGCAAAAGCCGGAAACCAAATCCAAAGTCAGATGAACGAGCAATGGATTTAACAGTGCTGAATCACCTGCAACGGACGCTAGCAGCGTCTGATACCAGAGCGGCGGACGCGTCTGATGCAAAATGAATAGTTCTAGAACCTTATTGTTCCGCCATCAGACACTGTCTAGGGGGAGTTTGGGATAGAGCTTTGTCGCTGCGGATACATGGGTGTATGCCGAGTCTCTGAGTGATGAGTGATTGTCAACTAGGATAATGCGCATGTTCTTTAGCTTGTGTTGTGCAGGTGTCGAGCACGGATATAGTGATCAAAGGCAAGGTGAAGGTCAAGTAGAGACGGTCCGTGCCGATGGACCGAGAGTGGCGAAGGGCGGACTTGAGGCTTGGACTGAGGGACCGGTGGCCCGAGGATCAGCTGTGGTGGCTGACAGCCTGGGACAGCGACGAGCGAAGACTTGCGGGCATGATGTTGCTTGTGTCGAGGACTTGGGGACAAGTGTCGGTCGACGGGGTGCACGGGCGGTGCATCCCCTCTACGGCTCGGTTTGGTGGTTGTGCCACAGAAAAACCATCGAGTGGACGGTTTCCAGGTTTGGGCCTCAAAACCTGGGTGCTGATGGTTTCTGAGTTTGGGCCACAAAACTCGAGCTGAGGACGGTTTCCAGGTTTGGGCCTCAAAACCTGGGTGTTGCGGGTTTCTGAGTTTGGGCCACAAAACTCAGGCGATGGACGACAGGTTTCCCGGTATGGGCCTCAAAACCGGGGGCGAAGTCCGGGAAAAGGACGAGCAGAGCGGTGGCGGCACATGGCGGCAATCGGTCAGGTTGCGTCGAGGCAACGCTACCAGTTGTGCGGGCGTGGCCGTCGGATCACCAGCATCTTCGAGTTGGTCCAGAATAACCCTAGGGTTTAGCTGGTTCGCTCTGTAATTAGTGAGGGGTAGAGTAGGAATTACAATTAGGATAAGTAGAGGGAGACACCCTCCTCCCATTCTATCTCAGCCATTTGCTCTTTGCCTTCTAGGTTTTCCTGCTCTCCCAATCCCCTGCTGTAGCAACTGAGATCCGCAGAGAACCATACCTCTGTGTACTGGAGATTTTGAGGAAGTGAGACCGTAATCTCACTGTTGTAGCGTGTGGTAGCCACACGGTTGCAGATCAATGACTTGATTCGCGTTTTGTTCGTGTTCTTCGCGTTCTTTGTTTCTCCGCGATTTTCCCGTCACTCGATCTCACTCTCTACTGCGTCTTTGCGAAATCCGTTTGAATCAACTTGTTCTTTATAATGAGGAGATCATTTCCACCAAAGGAATTCATCTAACTCCTCACGAACAAGTAGATCGGGTTGATTTCGTTTTCGTGGCGCTTTTTCGTTCATACACCTTCCCTTTCGATTTCTCGGTGATTGAGTTGATTTAAGCGGATGATTTCTTGGGGATAGTATTCCAACTACCTCGTGATCATCTTCTCCAAGTTTAGGAACAAGGAATTTTGGTTTGATTAGAATTTGAGAGGATTTATTGGTTCTTCTCTTGTATCCTGGTCTTCTCGCAAGCAGTCTAGTGTCGCCTAGTTTACCACGGAGGCTGAGTATGTTACTGCAGCTAGCTGCTGTTCCCGGTTGCTCTGGATGATGGCCACGTTGCGAGATTTTGGTCTGAGCTTTTCTCGTGTTCCTTTGCTTTGTGACAGCACGAGTGCTATTAGCGTTGCTAAGAACCCCGTGCTGCACTCGAAGACCAAACACATTGATGTGCGCTTTCATTTTCTGCGAGACCACTATGAGAAGGGTGATATCGACCTTCGCCATGTCGATACTCATCATCAGTTGGCTGATATTTTCACTAAGCCTTTGGACCAATCAACTTTTGCTAGGTTGAGAGGTGAGCTTGGTGTGTGTTTCCCCTTTTAGATGGGGGAAACATTTTGGTTCTTGTATCACAAACTGACTTTCTGTTTTTCAATTGGTTTCTTCATGCATCTTTGCAATTCTTCTTTACATTCAGAGCTTCATGTATATAATCCTTAGAAGGTGACTATGCTCTGCTTAGTGTATGCTCCGATGCTTTATGATGATGCTTGTAGCCTATGCTTTTTCTGATCACTGATACATGTTGTGAGCTGAGCTATTTTATGAACGGTGAACTTGTTTAATAAACCTAAAATCTGAAAATGTTCACCATTGAGATATGCAACTAGCATGTGTAGAATGTGTTGAAATCACTTGTGCTTTTCATATATGCTAGGTTGCTATGTCTCTAGTTCTGAGTCATTCACTTGCTTGGTATGTTCATATTCTGCTTTAATTTTGAACCAAGTTAAGTGAATCAGAAAGATCGAGATGGGATTGCTTGTCAGCACATCACAGTTTTGAGACTGTTTCTCATTGCACTTTGAGTTAAACTTGAGCTATGTAGTGTATGACCGAAACTATTGCTTTAAGCTTCTGATTGCTTCTGCATAGGCTTCGCACAGTTGAAAAGTTAGGCAATGACAGGCTTTCAACCTCTCGCAATTACATGCTAAAAATTGAACTTGTGTAATTTAACCGCTGCAACTCCAATAAAATTTGGATACACAAGTCTATGTTTCATTCTATAGCATGATGGTTGAACTGTGCTAGGGGTAGTTCAGCTTGTATACATGTTTAGCACTTGTTTGACATCCTGTCTATACATGCTTAGTGCTATTTTGATGGTGAATACCTTTTTGGCTGAAAACTGCTTATTTTGCTCAAATGTTCAGATTTCGTATTTAGTGATAAGTTTGAGCCTCTGCTAGCATTCTGTGCATTTTATGAGTCATCGGATCTGCACTCTGTTGAGCATCTTCTCATTCTATCGACTATATTCCTGGAGCTGCTAACTTGCATTCTGACTCATATGCATTCGGAGGGGAGATTCTTGATAGTGCATTTTCAACTAAGGGGGAGAAAATATTGACAAATCATATGGGATCTCTGTGTTCGACTTCTTGGTTATGTGCACTATTTGAGGGGCAGTTTTCGAGCTGGTAATAGTTGTTTCGGAGCATTTTTGGTAGCTAGTTGTGGTGAGCCTTTGCCTCTTTCTTGAGGAACTAGCACCTTTGCTGTTATGCTCTTCAGTTGGTATCAAGCAACAGTTGTTTCGGAGCATTTTTGGTACCTAGTTGTGTTGAGCCTTTGCCTCTTTCTTGAGGAACTAGCACCTTTGTTGTTATGCTCTTCAGTTGGTATCAAACTTTCTTCGTTTGGTATCGAGCTTTCTCGCTAGCGGTGTTGAGCCTGTTCTGCCCCTTCTTGAGGGCTAGCTCTGTTTTGCTTGATTTTCAATTGATTTTCCAATTCGTATCGAGCTTTCCCGCTAGCGATGTTGATGCGGATACATGGGTGTATGCCGAGTCTCTGAGTGATGAGTGATTGTCAACTGGGATAATGTGCATGTTCTTTGGCTTGTGTTGTGCAGGTGTCGAGCACGGATACAGTAATCAGAGGCAAGGTGAAGGTCAAGTAGAGACGTGCCGTGCCGAGGGACCGAGAGTGGCGAAGGGCCGATGTGAGGCTTGGACTGAGGGACCGGTGGCCCGAGGATCAGCTGTGGTGGCTAGCAGCCTGGGACAGTGATGAGCGGAGACTTGCGGGCATGGTGTTGCTTGGGTCGAGGACCTGGGGACACGTGTCGGTGGACGGGGTGCACGGGCGGTGCATCCCCTCTACAGCTTCGGTTTGGTGGTAGAGCCAGAGAAAAACCATCGGGTGGACGGTTTCCAGGTTTGGGCCTCAAAACCTGGGCGTGAATGGTTTCCGAGTTTGGCCACAGAACTCGGGCTGAGGACGGTTTCCAGGTTTGGGCCTCAAAACCTGGGTGCTGCGGGTTTGCTGAGTTTGGGCCACAAAACTCAGGCTACGGTGGGCTGGTTTCCCGGTTTGGGCCTCAAAACCGGGGGTTGGCTGTGAAGGCTAGTTTCCCGGTTTGGGCCACAAAACCGGGGGTCCGACATCCGGGAAAAGGACGGCGGAGCGGTGGCGGCACGTGGCGGCAATCGGGAGGTTGCGTCGAAGCAACGCTATGAGTTGTGCGGGCGTGGCCGTCGGATCCACCTACCATCGAGTTGGTCCAGAATAACCTTAGGGTTTAGCTGGTTCGCTCTGTAAGTAGTTAGGGGTAGAGTGGGAATTAGGAATAGTTAGAATTAGGATAAGTCGGGGGAGGCACCCACCTCCCCATTTATCTCAGTCATTTGCTCTTTGCTTCTCGGGTTTCCTGCTCTCCCAATCCCCTGCTGTAGCTAGCTGAGATCCGCAGAGAACCATACCTCTGTGTACTGGAGATTTTGAGGAAGTGAGGTCGTAACCTCACTGTTCTAGCGAGTGGTAGCCACACGGTTGCAGATCGATGACTTGATTCGCGTTTTATTTGTGTTCTTCGCGTTCTTCGTTTCTCCGCGATTTTCCCGTCACTCGATCTCCCTCTCTACTGTGTCTTTGCGAAATCCGTTTGAATCAACTTGTTCTTTATAGTGAGGAGATCATTTCCACTGAAGGAATTCATCTAACTCCTCACGATCTAGTAGATCGGGTTGATTTCGTTTTCGTGGCGCTTTTTCGGTTCATACACCTCCCCCTTTGATTTCCCGTTGATTGAGTTGATTTGAGCGGATGATTTATTGGGGATAGTCTCCTAACTACCTCGTGATCATCCTCTCCAAGTTTGGGATCAAGGGATTTTGGTTTGAATCGATTTGGGAGTGATTTGGGTGAAGGGCGATCAAAATCGCCCTCACTGGACAGCCGCGGACAGTCCGCCACCTGACCGGCAGACAGTCCGGGCGTCGGGGAGCAGCCGGATCAGTGGCTGTGTTCTTCGGCTAATTTGGTTTTAGTTAACCGGCGGACAGTCCGCCGTTGGTAGTCGCGGACAGTTCGGGACTTGGACAGGGGACTTCAGCAGCTTTGCTGTTTGGCGAGTTTTGCCGGCGGAGAGTCCGCCACTCACTCGCGGACAGTCCGGCAGTACCGCGGACAGTCCAGGACCCCAGGGCCGGACAGTCCGGGATTTGCATGAAGGTTGCATTTTGGTGCGTTTGCTCTCCCGGCTTCCTCGCTTGGTTTTCGGACTTCTCGTTTGGCCTCGTAGTTGACCAAGAAACCTCTCTAGGTATCTTTGCTACTTGTTAGCATCGGTATTTGGGGATTTCTCAACGTAGTCGTCTATCTACGTTCGAGACTTGGTTTTTGAGGGTCAAACTTGTGCCGGTACTTTTGCCGTTCGGTTTGCTATCGCTTTGTGGTGCCTCGCTGTGATCCTAGGGATCATCCACCCTCTTCCAAGGGTCGTGGGCATCACGGTTTCGATCGAAGTTTTTGGGGGTTGATTTTGGGAACAATAGGCCAAAGTTTCGAGTGAGCTCCCATTCACCCCCTTCTGGTCGCCTTGCTATTGCATTCTCGGTCCTTCAATTGGTATCGGAGCGGGTTAAGGATCTTCCACCTTAGCCGGTTCCAGAACCACAGAAGGCGACATGGATCGCGACGTGGGCAAACCGCCGTTTTTTGATGGGACGAACTATGCGTATTGGAAGATACGCATGTCGGCCTATCTGCAGAGTTTGGGTGCTTCCATTTGGGATATTTGCAACTCTGCCGATTACGTTGTCTTGGTTGCTCGTGTGACTCAGCATCAGATCGATGAGCACGATGCCAATAGCCGAGCACGTAATGCTCTTTTCTCATGTTTGAGCATGAGTGAGTTTTATCGCGTTTCTCACCTCGCTACGGCTCGGGAGATTTGGGCTACCCTCATGCGCTTCCATGAGGGAACCACTCAAGTCAAAACCCGTCTCTATGAGTCGTTCAAGCGAGAGTATGAGAACTTTTGATATATGCCTGGCGAGAGCATAGAGAGTTTATTCGCTCGCTTTCAAGTGATTGTCAACAGGATGAGGGCTAACAAGGAGCTGTTGTCCTTCGACGATCATGAGAGGGCTTTGAAGCTTTTGCATACTCTTGATCGGTCGGTGTGGGATTCCAAGGATCAGGCGATCATTGAATCACCTAACTATGAGACCCTCACGTGCGACGAACTCTTCAGTAAGCTCAAGTCCAGTGAGATCGATTCCATGGCAAGGGCTTCTTATGAAAATCCTTCTGGCCCGTCAATGGCTTTGCTTTCTGGCTCTTCTACTAACCCCTCTGGATGCTTTGCTTTGCATTCTCTTCTTTCTGTCACAGAGGAGCAGTTGGAGTCTTTGGGAGACGACGAGTTGGCTTTGCTTGCCAACCGGTTCTCGCGGTTCCACAACAACCGCATGAACCGTCGCCGCAGAGGAGGACGCTCGGGCTGTTTCGAGTGTGGCGACCCCGACCACTTCATCGCCAACTGTCCCAAGAAGAACAAGCATTCTGGGAAGGGCAATCATGGTCACAAGAACGACTCCGGCAAGCGCAAGGAGAATTACGTCCCCGCGAAGCACAAGCGGAAGGGCGGCTTCAATAAGGAATACATCAAGACGAAGTACTTGGAGAAGGCCCAGGCTGAGCAGCGTGCTTTCTTCGCCACGCTCAGCGACGACGATGACTTGGACGACGACTCCGCTTCTTCAAGCGACGACGAGTCCCAGAAGAAGAAGAGGATCGAGGACAAGCTCAACGGTCTCTGCTTCTTCGCCAACGACGAGGGCTTCTGCACCATGGCCCTCGAAAAGGAGGTCGACGGCGAGCTGGAGGACACTTCTCGGAATGACAATGACGATGACAACTCCCAGGTATCTCTGACCCCCGATGAGCTTTCTGCTGAGGTCGAGAAACTTACTGTCGCGCTTCTTAGTCAAGACAAGCTGCTTAGGCGTGCCGCTAGATAGCGCAAGGAGTTTAGGCAGAAGTGGGAGGATACGGTGAAGGAGCTTGAATCTGTCAAGTCCACCGTAGTTGTTACCGATGAGGAGGAGTGCGAGATGTGCACCACGCACATGACTGACCTTCCCACCTTGAGAGGTAAGTATGTTGCGTTGGTTGGAGAGGTGGATGAGCTCCGAGCTAGACCCATGTTGTTGGGTGCGTGTAAGACTTGTCCTGTCTTGCAATCCGAGTTGGCAGAGAAGAATGCCAAGATTGTGTCTCTTGAGAAGGCCAGCTCGGGTAGCACTTGTGTGTCCAGGTGTGTTTTGTGTGAGGGCCTGGAGATGGAGATAGCCAATGTGAAGCATGACAAGATGCAAACCGAGGAGGAAAACACATATCTTCGGACCATCTTGTCATGGGTGTCTTGTGGTGTGCCGCAGCTCGGGATGATGATCTCCCAATTCAAGCGAGCTGTTGGAGGTCCTAGTGTAGGTTTTGCTCCGGGTGTTGATCTTTCTGCTTTTGGGAAGATTGGAGAGTCGAGTGGTCTAAACCCATGTGAGAAGCCCAACTCCACCATTACTCCCAAACTTACCAAGCTTCCACCCAAAGAGCCTCTCAAGCCTAACACCAAGGATGGGGTGTTTGAAGAACCTCTACAAGCTCCACCCAAGAACCAGCAATGGGCTCCTAAACCCAACCACCTGAAAAACAAGCTGGACACAATGCCACCCATCCAGGAGGAGCTTTTGCCACATAATGGCAAAGTGATCCACACCCACAACCGTGTGTACCAACAACCCCCTTTGAGAACTGTGAGGTACCATTGTGAGCATTGTGGGAGAGATGGACACTTGAGTGAGTTTTGCTTTTGGCGCAAGAGAGAGGCGCGCCGTGCCAGGGAGATGAACAATGCGGACATGTACCATCCTTTCCATGATGTACATGTGCCAAATGTTCAGAGGAGAGCTCCGAGGAGAGCTGCTAGGACTAGAGGTGCAGTGCCTCATGGTCCTAGGCGTCAGGGAGGTCGTGCCCGGCGGGAGCCTGCAGTTGTAGGCTATGGACCCCGTGGCGGTGGCTTTGTAGTTGAGCGTTTTCCCCCACCGCGTTTTGAGTATCGCGGTGAGCGCTCTTTCCCCAGCGGACCACGTTTTCCTCAGCGTGGTGATCGCTCTTCTCGTAGACGTGCTAGGAATGGTTTTTCTGCTAACCGTTCTTTTGAGCAGTCGGCCCAACACTGGTTTTCCCCTTACTTCACTAACCCAGTGTTGGACCGTATGCTCACCCTATGTCTTTTTATTGATGTAGGTAAAACGATTGGAGAACGTTTGGTTGGTGAATTCCGGTTGCTCGAGGCACATGACCGGAAACGCCAAGTGGTTCTCCAGTCTTAGTCCAGTCGCCGGAAAGGAGTTTATCACCTTCGGCGACAATAGCAAAGGTAAGGTGTTGTCTCATGGGTCGGTGCGAGTTAATGAGCACTTTGTGTTGCGCGATGTTGCTCTTGTTTCTAACTTGCATTTTAACCTTCTTTCTGTTTCGCAACTCTTTGATGACGACTATGAGATTCATTTTAAACCGAATCTCAGTCGTATTTTGGATCCTCAAGGCAATCTTGTGTGTCTGATTTCGCCCTTTGGAAAAGTCTTTCGTGCAAATTTCTCAGAGTCTTTTGGGATTTCCCGCTATCTTGTGGCTGGACCTTCCTCCTCTGATCTTTGGAAGTGGCATAGGAGACTAGGACATTTGAGCTTCGACTTGCTTGCAAGGCTTAGTTCACTTGGCCTAATCTGAGGATTGCCCAAGTTATCCATCGAGAAGGATCTTGTTTGCCACTCTTGTAGACATGGGAAGATGGTTGCTTCTCCCCACCATCCCGTGACTCAGGTCATGACCAAGCGCCCTAGAGAGCTTTTGCACATGGACCTTGTTGGTCCGGCTCGGGTGAGCTCGGTTGGGGGAAAGTGGTATGTGCTTGTTGTTGTTGATGACTTTTCGAGATATTCGTGGGTCTTCTTTTTAGCTGAGAAGACCGAGACTTTCTCTTTTGCTCACAATCTGATTTTGCATCTTCAGAACGAGTTCCCTTTGAACTCGATGTGAGCTATTAGGAGTGATAATGGTTCCGAATTCAAGAATTCGGATTTTGAGAAGTTTTGTAACTCTTTGGGTTTAGAGCATCAGTTTTCTTCCCCCTACACACCGCCACAGAATGGTGTTGTAGAGAGAAAGAATCGGACCCTTGTAGAGATGGCCAGGACAATGCTCGATGAGCATAGGACTCCTAGGCGATATTGGGCCGAAGCTATGAGCACTGCATGCTACATTTCCAATCGCATTTTTCTCCGAGCTTTCTTGAAAAAGACTTCTTATGAGTTGCGTTTTGGAAAACTGCCCAAGGTGAGTTACTTTTGAGTTTTTGGTTGCCATTGTTTTATACTCAAAAAGGGCAACTTGGACAAGTTTGAGTCTCGTTCTTCTGACGGTGTGTTTGCGGGTTATGGCACTCATACTCGAGCTTATCGTGTACTTAACCTAGACACTAACCGAGTCATGGAGACATCAGATGTCACCTTCGATGAGACCCTTGTTTGTCCTTCTTCTCGTTTTGAGCGTGCAGGTGATCATGAGGTTGGTGAGCCTCTTTTTGATGACGAGGACGAGGGTGCTGAAGGTATGGATGATACATCACCCCCTCCACCTGCTGTGCCGCAAAGAGCGGCTTCTACTTCGACTCTCGGCCCCGACAATTCTTCTTCCTGGGGGCCGTGGGATCCGCCACCCCGAGCGGTACCTTTTGTACCCGGGGAGGCACCAGCTGCTGTTGAGGGGGAGATCACTTCTGCACGGGAGGCGCCACGACACATCCAGCGCCAACACCCCCCTCAGCAGATGATCGGCAGCATCGGCGAACATGTCACTCGGTCAAGGTCACAACAAATCTCTCACTTTGCTCATTCTGCATTTGTTGCTGATTTTGAACCCCGAGATGTTGGACACGCTTTATCTGATCCGGATTGGGTCAATGTCATGCATGAGGAGTTAGAAAATTTTGAAAGAAATCAGGTTTGGGTTTTGGTTCCTCTTCCTCCTGATTGTCATCCTATTGGGACAAAATGGGTTTTCAAAAACAAACAAGGAGAGGATGGGCATGTTGTGAGAAACAAGGCCAGACTAGTTGCCCAGGGCTATAGTCAGAAGGAGGGGATAGACTATGAGGAGACTTTTGCTCCTGTAGCTTGTTTGGAGGCAATTAGGATACTCTTGGCTTTTGCTGCATCCAAAGGTTTCAAAAATTTTCAAATGGATGTCAAGAGTGCCTTCTTAAACGGCTACATAGAAGAGGAGGTATATGTGAGACAACCCCCCGGTTTCGAAAATCCCAAGATTCCAAACCATGTTTTTAAACTTCACAAAGCTTTTTATGGTTGGAAACAAGCCCCTAGAGCCTGGTATGATAGGTTGAAAATCTTTTTGCTTGCTAAGGGTTTTAAAATGGGATGTGTGGATAAAACGCTTTTTCTCCTCAAGCAAGGCAATGATTCACTCTTGGTCCAGATTTACGTGGATGATATCATTTTCGGTGGTTCTTCTCACGCTTTGGTTGCCAAGTTTGCATACACTATGAGCAGGGAGTTTGAGATGAGCATGATGGGCGAGTTGACGTTTTTCCTCGGGTTGCAAATCAAGCAATCCCGAGAGGGGACGTTCGTGCACCAGGGCAAGTACACCAAGGACATCCTGAAGAAGTTCGACGTGGGTGAGGCCAAGCCTCTTCCAACACCCATGCCGACCATGGCGGCCCTGGATGGAGAAGTTGTGGACCAGAAGGAGTACCGGAGTATGATCGGGTCGCTGCTGTACCCATGCCAGTTCGCGGTGTGTCTGTGCGCGTGATTTCAGTCGTCGCCGCGCACTCCTCACCGTCAGGCGGTCAAGCGCATAATGAGGTACTTGTCCTTCACTCCAGAATTTGGGATTTGGTATTCTGCTTCCTCCTCCCTCTCCCTTTGCGGTTATTCCGATGCCGATTTTGCTAGTTGTCGTATTGATCGCAAGTCCACTTCTGGGACTTGCCAGTTTATTGGTTCTTCTCTTGTATCCTGGTCTTCTCGCAAGCAGTCTAGTGTCGCCCAGTCTACCATGGAGGCTGAGTATGTTGCTGCGGCTAGCTGCTGTTCCCAGTTACTCTGGATGATGGCCACGTTGCGTGATTTTGGTCTGAGCTTTTCTCGTGTTCCTTTGCTTTGTGACAGCACGAGTGCTATTAGCGTTGCTAAGAACCCCGTGCTGCACTCGAAGACCAAACACATTGATGTGCGCTTTCATTTTCTGCGAGACCACTATGAGAAGGGTGATATCGACCTTCGCCATGTCGATACTCATCATCAGTTGGCTGATATTTTGACCAAGCCTTTGGACCAATCAACTTTTGCTAGGTTGAGAGGAAAGCTTGGTGTGTGTTTCCCCTTTTAGATGGGGGAAACATTTTGGTTCTTGTATCATAAACTGACTTTTCGTTTCTCCTTTTCTTCATTTGGTATCTTTTCGAGTTCTACATCCTTTATGCATTTCATTTTGCATACGCTTTTAGATTCTAAGCTTCATGGATATATTCATTAGAATGAAATTATGCTCTGTGTAGTGTATGCTCCGATGCTTTATGTTGATGCTTGTAGCTTATGCTCCTTCTGATCACTAATATATGCTATGAGCTGAGCTATTTTAAATGGTGAACTTGTTTAATGATCTTAAAATCTGAAAATGTTCACCATCGAGATGTGCATCTAGCATGTGTAGAATGTGTTGATATCACTTGTGCTTCCCATATATGCTAGGTTGCTATGTCTCTAGTTCTGAGTCAATCACTTGCTTGGTCTGTTCATATTCTGTTTTAAATTTGAACCAAGTTAAGTGAATCAGAAAGATCGAGATGGGATTGCTTGTCAACACATCACAGTTTCGAGACTGTTTCTCATTGCACTTTGAGTTTAACTTGAGCTGTGTAGTGTATGACCGAAACTGTTGCTTTAAGCTTCTGATTGCTTCTGCATAGGCTTCGCACAGTTGAAAAGTTAGGCAAGACAAGCTTTCAACCTCTCGCACTCACATGCTGAAATTTAAACTTGTGTTATTTAACCGCTGCAACTCCGATAAAATCTGGATACACAAGTCTATGTTTCATTCTATAGAATGATGATTGAACTTTGCTAGGGGTAGTTCACCTTGTATACATGTTTAGCACTTGTTTGACTTCCTGTCTATACTTGTTTAGTGCTATTTTGATGGTGAATACCTTTTTGGCTAAAAACTGCTCACTTTGCTCATATGTTCCTATTTCATAGTTGGTGATCAGTTTGAGCCTTTGCTAGCATGTGTGCTTCAGTTGCGTCATTGGACCTATACTTTGTAGAGCGTCTTTGCATTCTCTTGACTATATTCCTGAAGCTGCTAACTTGCATTTTGACTCATACGTATTTTGAAAGGGGGAGAAATTCTCTTGTTGGCACCTTTTGATGGTGCATTCTCTCAGGGAGGAGAGATTTTTACTTCATGGTGCATTTTCAACTAAGGGGGAGAATTTGGACAAATCATGCCTCCCATGTTGGAGAAGAATCGGTTGTGTGCACCATGCAAGGGGGAGCTTGCTTCTTATTGGCCGTAAGGTTTTGGTATCGAGCTTTCTTGCTAGTTGTGTTGAGCCTCTGTGCCTCTATCTTGAGGGACTAGCATTTTGCTTTGATTTTTCAAATTGGTATTTGCTAGCGGTGTTGAGCCTGCTCTACCTCTTCTTGAGGGCTAGCTTTGCTTTGCTTGGTCGCGTCGAGCCGTTGCCCATGTCTTTGGGGGTCGTTGCCCATGTCTTTGAGCCTTTGTGCCTCTATCTTGAGGGACTAGCATTTTGCTTTGATTTTTCAAATTGGTATTTGCTAGCGGTGTTGAGCCTGTTCTACCTCTTCTTGAGGGCTAGCTTTGCTTTGCTTGGTCGCGTCGAGCCGTTGCCCATGTCTTTGGGGACCAAGTTGTCTTGCTCTTTCCACTTGACCTTCTTCGGCTTTGCTATGCTTTTGGGTCTTTTGGTAGAGTTCTCTCTTCCTCCTTCTTCCTTCTTTCCTATTCATTATGATTTGTGTTGGTAGTTGACAATGCACTCATCAAGGGGGAGATTGCGGATACATGGGTGTATGCCGAGTTTCTGAGTGATGAGTGATTGTCAACTAGGATAATGCGCATGTTCTTTGGCTTGTGTTGTGCAGGTGTCAAGCACGGATACAGTGATCAGAGGCAAGGTGAAGGTCAAGTACAGACGTGTCGTGCCGAGGGACCGAGAGTGGCGAAGGGCGGACGTGAGGCTTGGACTGAGGGACCGGTGGCCTGAGGATCAGCTGTGGTGGCTGGCAGCCTGGGACAGCGACGAGCGGAGACTTGCGGGCACGGTGTTGCTTGGGTCGAGGACCTGGGGACGCGTGTCGGTGGACGGGGTGCACGGGCGGTGCATCCCCTCTATAGCTTCGGTTTGGTGGTAGAGCCAGAGAAAAACCATAAGGTGGACGGTTTCCAGGTTTGGGCCTCAAAACCTGGGCGTGGATGGTTTCCGAGTTTGGCCACAAAACTTGGGCTGAGGACGGTTTCCATGTTTGGGCCTCAAAACCTGGGTGCTACGGGTTTGCTGAGTTTGGGCCACAAAACTCAGGCTATGGTGGGCTAGTTTCCCGGTTTGGGCCTCAAAACTGGGGGTTGGCTGTGAAGGCTGGTTTCCCGGTTTGGGCCACAAAACCGGGAGTGCGATGTCCGGGAAAAGGACGACGGAGCGGTGGCGGCACGTGGTGGCAATCGGGAGGTTGCGTCGAAGCAACGCTACGAGTTGTGCGGGCGTGGCCGTCGGATCCACCTACCATCGAGTTGGTCCAGAATAACCTTAGGGTTTAGCTAGTTCGCTCTGTAAGTAGTTAGGGGTAGAGTGGGAATTAGGAATAGTTAAAATTAGGATAAGTAGGAGGAGACACCCACCTCCCCATTTATCTCAGTCATTTGCTCTTTGCTTCTAGGGTTTCCTGCTCTCCCAATCCCCTGCTGTAACTAGCTGAGATCCGCAGAGAATCATACCTCTGTTTACTGGAGATTTTGAGGAAGTGAGGCCGTGACATCACTGTTGTAGTGTGTGGTAGCCACACGGTTGCAGATCGATGACTTGATTCGCGTTTTGTTCGTGTTCTTCGCGTTCTTCGTTTCTCCGCGATTTTCCCGTCACTCGATCTCCCTCTCTACTGCGTCTTTGTGAAATCCATTTGAATCAACTTGTTCTTTATAGTGAGGAGATCATTTCCACCGAAGGAATTCATCAAACTCCTCACGAACAAGTAGATCGGGTTGATTTTGTTTTCGTGGCGCTTTTTTGGTTCATACACATTCCCCTTTGATTTCTCGTTGATTGAGTTGATTTGAGCGGATGATTTCTTGGGGATAGTCTCCTAACTACCTCGTGATCATCATCTCCAAGTTTGGGATCAAGGGATTTTGGTTTGAATCGATTTGGGAGTGATTTGGGTGAAGGGCGATCAAAATCGCCCTCACTAGACAGCCACGGATAGTCTGCCACCTGACCGGCGAACAGTCCGGGCGTCGGGGAGCAGCCGGATCAGTGGCTGCGTTCTTCGGCTGATTTGGTTTTAGTTGACTGGCGGACAGTCCGCCGTTGGTAGTCGCGGACAGTCTGGGACTTGGACAGGGGACTTCAGCAGCTTTGCTGTTTGGCGAGTTTTGCCGGCGGATAGTCCGCCACTCGCTCGCGAACAGTCCGGCAGTACCGCGGACAGTCCGGGACCCCAAGGCCGGACAGTCCGGGATTTGCCTGAAGGTTGCGTTTTGTTGCGTTTGCTCTCCCGGCTTCCTAGCTTGGTTTCCAGACTTCTCGTTTGGCCTCGTAGTTGACCAAGAAACCTCTCTAGGTATCTTTGCTAATTGTTAGCATCGGTATTTGGGAATTTCTCAACGTAGCCGTCTATCTACATTTGAGACTTGGTTTTTGAGGGTCAAACTTGTGCCGGTACTTTTGCCGTTCGGTTTGTTATCGCTTTGTGGTGCCTCGCTGTGATCCTAGGGCTCATCCACCCTCTTCCAAGGGTCGTGGGCATCACGGTTTCGATCGAAGTTTTTGGGGGTTGATTTTGGGAACAATAGGCCAAAGTTTCGAGACAAAATTTTTAAGCTCCCATTTGCGGATACATAGGTGTATGCCGGGTCTCTGAGTGATGAGTGATTGTCAACTGGGATGATGCGCATGTTCTTTGGCTTGTGTTGTGCAGGTGTCGAGCACGGATGCAGTGATCGAAGGCGAGGTGAAAGTCAAGTAGAGACGTGCCGTGCCAATGGACCTGGAGTGGTGAAGGGCGGACGTGAGGCTTGGACTGAGGGACCAGAGGCTCGAGGATCAGCTGTGGTGGCTGGCAGCCTGTGGCAGCTACAAGTGAAGACTTGCGGTCATGTGTTGCCTATGTCGTGGACTTGGGGACACGTGTCGGTGGACCGGGTGCACGGGAGGGGCATCCCATCTACGACATCGGTTTGGTGGTAGAGCCAGGGAAAAACCATCGGATGGACGGTTTCCAGGTTTGGGCCTGAAAACCTAGGTACGGATGGTTTTTGAGTTTGGCCACAAAACTCGGGCTGAGGACGGTTTCCAGGTTTGGGCCTCAAAACCTGGGCGCTGAGGGTTTGCTGAGTTTGGCCTCAAAACTCAGATGCTGGTGGGCTGGTTTCCCGGTTTGGGCCTCAAAACCGGGGGTTGGCTGGAAAAGGCAGGTTTCCCGGTTTGGGCCACAAAACCGGGGGCGCAGAGCGGTGGCGGCACGTGGTGGCAATCGGGAGGTTGCGTCGAAGCAACGCTACGAGTTGTGCGGGCGTGGCCGTCGGATCCACCTACCATCGAGTTGGTCCAGAATAACCTTAGGGTTTAGCTGGTTCGCTCTGTAAGTAGTTAGGGGTAGAGTGGGAATTAGGAATAGGTCAGAATTAGAATAAATAGGGGGAGACACCCACCTCCCCATTTATCTCAGTTAGTCATCCCTGTCATTTGCTCTTTGCTTCTAGGGTTTCCTGCTCTCCCACATCCCTGATGTAGCTAGCTGAGATCCACAGAGAAGAGAACAATACCTCTGTGTTCATGAGATTTTGAGGAAGTGATGCCGTAACCTCACTGTTGTAGCGTGTGGTAATCACACGGTTGCAATTCGTGGCTGTGATTCGCGTTTTGTTCATGTTCTTCGCGGAATCCTTTTTCTCCATGATTTTCCCGTCGCTTGATCTCTTTGCTCGGTTCATCTTTTGCAAATCCGTTTGAACCAAGTTGTTCTAGATCGTGAGGCACTTCTTTCCACTGAAGGAATTCACCTCTAACCTCATGGTCTAGGAGATCGATCGATTTTGGTTTCGGGTCAAGTTTTTCTCTCTTCCCCCGAATTTCTTCGATTCATCAATTTGGAGATAGGTTCGAGCCATGATCTCTTAGAGATAGCTCACTATCCTCCTTGTGACTCCTCTTACCAAGTTTGATCCCTAGAGGATTTGTTTTGGGTAAGATCGAGTTGAATCGGTGGACGAACACTGGAATCGCGGGGTGACCGGACGCTAGCTGTTCATCGACCGGACGCTCCCTGCGAGTCCGGTTGTTGAAGGCCGAGCTTGGCCTGTTTCGTGTAATTGACCGGACGCCCAGTTCATGCAGTGACCGGACGCATCGTTACTACTGTTCCTGGTTTTTGTTCTATCTGACCGGACGCTCTCGTAACGACTGGACGTTGTGCTTCCCTGAGTCCGGTCCAACTCAGTAAGGTCTCAAACCTGATTCTGACTGACCGGACGCGTCCGATCCCTGACGACCGGACGCACAACAGTCGACCGGACGCCCTGCCTCTCAGAGTCCGGTTCAACTCAGAGAGTTTCTGTTTTGGTTTTCGCTCAATCAGACGCGTCCGATGAACTGTGACCGGACGCAGGCCAGAGTCCGGTCAGTTCTGTCTCGAGCCGTTTCGTTCGCAGTTTGCTCGCTCGTTGTCGGATTTGTTTTCCGTCTTTTGCGTTGGTTTTCTAGAGTTGTGTAGTGTCCCGCTGTGCTTCTTGAAAGCATCCACCCTACATCTAAGGTCGTGGACCTTAGCAAGCTCTAGGGTTTGTCTTTCGGGTTGATTCTCGGGACAGTGGCTCCTAGTTTTCGAAAGGAAAATTTGAAGCTCCCATTCACCCCCCCCCTCTGGTCGCTTTCTGGTTGCTTCTCGGTCCTTCAATTGGTATCGGAGCGGGTTAAGGATCTTCCACCTTAGCCTATTCCAGATCCACAGAAGGCGACATGGATCGCGGCATGGGCAAACCGCCGTTTTTCGATGGGACGAACTATGCGTATTGGAAGATACGCATGTCGGCCTATCTGCAGAGTTTGGGTGCTTCCATCTGGGATATTTGCAACTCTGCCGATTACGTGGTCTTGGCTGCTCGTGTCTCTCAGCTTCAGATCGATGAGCACGAAGCCAATAGCCGAGCCCGTAATGCTCTTTTCTCATGTTTGAGCATGAGTGAGTTTGATCGCGTTTCTCACCTCGCTACGGCTCCGGAGATTTGGGCCACCCTCATGCGTTTCCATGAGGGAACCTCTCAAGTCAAAACCAGACTCTACGAGTCGTTCAAGCGAGAGTATGAGAACTTTCGACATATGCCTAGCGAGAGCATAGAAAGTTTATTCGCTCGCTTTCAGGTGATTGTCAATAGGATGAGGGATAATAAGGAGTTGTTGCCTTTCGACGATCATGAGAGAGCTTTGAAGCTTTTGCATACTCTTGATCGATCGGTGTGGGATTCCAAAGTTCAGGCGATCATCGAATCACCTAACTATGAGACCCTCACGTGCGATGAGCTCTTCAGTAAGCTCAAGTCCAGTGAGATTGATGCCATGGCGAGGGCTTCTTATGAGAATCCTTCTGGCCCGACTATGGCTTTGGTTTCTGGCTCTTCTAACCCCTCTGGAGGTTTTGCTCTTTCGTCTCTCTTTTCTGTCCTAGAGGACCAGCTGGAGTCTTTTGGGGATGACGAGTTGGCAATGCTCGCCAACCGGTTCTCACGGTTTCACAACAACCGTATGAACCGTCGCCGCGGAGGAGGACACTCAGGATGCTACGAGTGCGGCGACCCCGACCACTTCATCGTTGTCTTGTGGCTGGACCTTCCTCTTCTGAAGCTTTTACATTCTGAGCTTCATGGATCTTTTGGTACTTCTCTTTGTCTTGTGGCTGGACCTTCCTCTTCTGATCTTTTGAAGTGGCATAGGAGACTTGGACATCTGAGCTTCGACTTGCTTGCAAGGCTTAGTTCACTTGGCCTAATCCGAGGATTGCCCAAGTTATCTATGGAGAAGGATCTTGTTTGCCACTCTTGTAGACACGGGAAGATGGTTGCCGCTCCCCACCATCCAGTGACTCAGGTCATGACTAAGCGCCCTGGAGAGCTTTTGCACATGGACCTTGTTGGTCCGGCTCGGGTGAGCTCGGTTGGGGGGAAGTGGTATGTGCTTGTTGTTGTTGATGACTTTTCGAGATATTCGTGGGTCTTCTTTTTAGCTGAGAAGACCGAGACTTTCTCCTTTGCTCGCAATCTGATTTTGCGTCTTCAGAATGAGTTCCCTTTGAACTCTATGCGAGCAATTCGGAGTGATAATGGCTCTGAATTCAAGAATTCGGATTTTGAGAAGTTTTATGACTCTTTTGGGTTAGAGCATCAGTTTTCTTCCCCCTACACACCTCCTCAGAATGGTGTTGTAGAGAGGAAGAATCGAACCCTTGTAGAGATGGCCAGGACGATGCTCGATGAGCATAGGACTCCTAGGAGATATTGGGCCGAAGCTATGAACACTACATGCTATATTTCCAATCGCATTTTTCTTCGAGCTTTCTTGAAAAAGACCTGTTATGAGTTGCGTTTTGGAAAACTGCCCAAGGTGAGTTATTTTCGAGTTTTCGGTTGCCATTGTTTTATACTCAAAAAGGGCAACTTGGACAAGTTTGAGTCTCGTTCTTCTGACGGTGTGTTTTTGGGTTATGGCACTCACACTCGAGCTTATCGTGTACTTAACCTTGACACTAACCGAGTCATGGAGACATCCGATGTCACCTTCGATGAGAGCATGGTTTGTTCGTCTTCTCGTTTTGAGCGTGCAGGTGATCATGAGGTTGGCGAACCTCTTTTCGATGATGATGAAGAAGGTGCTGAAGGGATAGATGACCCAGCACCTCCTCCACCTGCTGTGTTGCAAAGAGCGGCCTCTACGACGACTCACGGCCCTGACACATCGTCTTCCTGGGGGCCGTGGGATCCGCCACCCCGAGCGGTACCCTTTGTACCCGGGGAGGCACCATCTGCTGTTGAGGGGGAGGCCACTTCGGCAAGGGAGGCGCCACGACACATTCAGCGCCAACACCCGCCTCAGCAGATGATCGGCAGCATCGACGAACGCGTCACCCAGTCAAGGCAAATCTCTCACTTTGCTCATTCTGCATTTGTTGCTGATTTTGAACCTCGGGATGTTGGACACGCTTTGACGGATCCTGATGGGGTCAATGCCATGCATGAGGAGCTTGAGAACTTTGAGAGAAATTGGGTTTGGGTTCTAGGGTCTCCACCTTCTGAGTGTCATCCAATTGGGACAAAATGGGTTTTCAAAAACAAACAGGGAGAAGATGGCCATGTTGTGAGAAACAAGGCCAGACTCGTAGCCTAGGGATATAGTCAGAAGGAGGGGATAGACTATGAGGAGTCATTTTCTCCTGTAGCACGTTTGGAGGCTATTAGGATACTCTTGGCTTTTGCTGCATCCAAAGGTTTCAAACTTTTTCAAATGGATGTCAAGAGTGCCTTCTTAAATGGCTACATAGAAGAGGAGGTGTATGTTAGACAACCCCCCGGTTTCAAAAATCCCAAGTTTCCAAACCGTGTTTTTAAACTTCACAAAGCTTTGTATGGTTTGAAACAAGCCCCTAGAGCCTGGTATGATAGGTTGAAAACCTTTTTGCTTGCTAAGGGTTTTAAAATGGGATGTGTAGATAAAACGCTCTTTCTCCTCAAGCAAGGCACTGATACTCTCTTGGTCCAAATTTACGTGGATGATATCATTTTCGGTGGTTCTTCTCACGCTTTGGTTGCCAAGTTTGCAGACACTATGAGCAGGGAGTTCGAGATGAGCATGATGGGCGAGTTGACGTTTTTCCTCGGGTTGCAAATCAAGCAAACCCGGGAAGGAACGTTTGTGCACCAGGGCAAGTACACCCGCGACATTTTGAAGAAGTTCGACATGGGTGAGGCTAAGCCTCTTCCAACACCCATGACGACCACAACGGCCCTGGATGCGGACAAGGAGGGAGAAGCGGTGGACCAGAAGGAGTACCGGAGTATGATCGGGTCGCTGCTGTACCTGACGGCGACACGCCCGGACATCCAGTTCACGGTGTGCCTCTGCGCGCGCTTTCAGGCATCGCCGCGCACCTCTCACCGTCAGGAGGTCAAGCGCATTATGAGTTACTTATCCTTCTCTCCAGAATTCGGGATTTGGTATTCTGCTTCTTCCACCCTTTCCCTTTGCGGTTATTCCGATGCCGATTTTGCTGGTTGCCGTATTGATCGCAAGTCCACTTCTGGGACTTGCCAGTTTATTGGTTCTTCTCTTGTTTCGTGGTCTTCTCGCAAGCAGTCTAGCGTCACCCAGTCTACCACGGAGGCTGAGTATGTTGCTGCGGCTAGCTGCTGTTCCCAGTTACTCTGGATGATGGCCACTTTGCGTGATTTTGGTCTGAGCTTTTCTCGTGTTCCATTGCTTTGTGACAACACGAGTGCGATTAGCGTTGCTAAGAACCCCGTGCTTCACTCGAAGACCAAACACATTGATGTGCGCTTTCATTTTCTGCGAGACCACTATGAGAAGGGTGATATCGACCTTCGCCATGTCGATACTCATCATCAGCTTGCTGATATTTTTACCAAGCCTTTGGACCAATCAACCTATAATTGGTTGAGAGGTGAGCTTGGTGTGTGTTTCCCCTTTTAGATGGGGGAAACATTTTGGTTCTTGTATCATAAACTAACTTTTCGTTTCTCTTTTTCTTCATTTGGTATCTTTTCGAGTTCTGCATCCTTTATGCATTTCATTTTGCATACGCTTTTACATTCTGAGCTTCATGGATCTTTTACAGAGCATTTCATTTCAGTTGTTTTTGCTTCTTTTTGATTTCTTCGTGCATCTTTTGCATTTCAGCATACGCTTTTACTTTCTGAGCATCATATGTATAATCTGAAGAATGTAACTATGCTTTGTGTAGTTTTTGCTCCGATGCTTTATGTTGATGCTGTAGCTTATGCTCTTTCTGATCACTAGTGCATACTATGAGCTGAGCTATTTTTGAATGGTGAATTTGATAATGAACTTAAAATTCAAAAAATGTTCACCATTGAGATATGCAACTAGCATGTGTAGGATGTGTTGAAGTCACATGTGCTTTTCATATATGCTAGGTTGCTATGTCTCTAGTGTTGAGTCATTCACTTGCTTGGTATGTCATATTCTGTTTAAAATCTGAACCAAGTTAAGTGAATTGGAAAGATCGAGATGGGTTTGCTTGTTAACACCTCACAGTTTCGAGACTGTTTCTCATTGCACTTTGAGTTAAACTTGAGCTGTGTAGTGTATGACCGAAACTGTTGCTTTAAGCTTCTGATTGCTTATGCATAGGCTTCGCACAGTTGAAAAGTTAGGCAATAACAAGCATTCAACCTCTCGCAGTCACATGCTATTTTCTGAACTTGTGTAATTTCACCGCTGCAACTCCGATTAAAATCTGAAATCACAAGTGTATGCCTAAATTGGTATCAGCATGATGATTGAACTGTGCTAGGGGTAGTTCACTTGGCATACATGCTTAGCACATTTGACTTCCTGTCCATACATGTCTTGTGCTATTTTGATGGTGAATACCTTTTTTGGCTTAAAACTGCTCACATGTTCATATTTTATTCTTAGTGATCAGCTTGAGCCTTTGCTAGCATTCTGTGCATTTTTCTGAGTCATCGGATCAGAACTCTGTCGAGCATCTTTGCACTCCTTTGAGTATACTCCTGAAGCTCCTAACTTGCATTCTGACTCATATGCATTTTGGAAGGGGAGAAATCTGCGTGTTAGCACTTTGTGCTGCATTTTCTGAGGGGGAGTCTTATTTCTTAATAAGTGCATTTTAAACTAAGGGGGAGAAATTGGAAATCATTACATTGGAAATCATTACCCTCCGTTTCAGCTAAGGGGGAGTATTACTGGTTGTTTGCACTATTTGAGGTGGAGTCTGTTTCCGGTTGAGTCTTTGATATTTTCAATTGGTTTGGAGCGGTTTGCTAGTTGCGTTGAGCCTTAGCCTCTTTCTTGAGGGACTAGCATTTGCTTCTCAGATTTTCAATTGGTGTCGAACTCTTTTTTGGTAACAGTCGGTATCGAGCTTTCTTTGCTAGTTGTGTTGAGCCTCTGTGCCTCTTTCTTGAGGGACTAGCATCTTGCTTCGATATTTTCATTTGGTTTTTGCTAGCGGTGTTGAGCCTGTTCTACCTCTTCTTGAGGGCTAGCTTTGCTTTGCTCGGTTGCGTCAAGCCGTTGCCCATGTCTTTGGGGACCAAGTTCTTTCGCTCTTTCCACTTGACCTTCTTCGGCTTTGCTATGCTTTTGGGTCATTTGGTCGAGTTCTCTCTTCTCCTTCTTCCTTCTTCTCTTTTCATTATGATTTGTGTTGTTAGTTGACAATGCACTCATCAAGGGGCAGATTGCGGATACATGGGTGTATGCCGGGTCTCTGAGTGATGAGTGATTGTCAACTGGGATGATGCGCATGTTCTTTGGCTTGTGTTGTGCAGGTGTCAAGCACGGATGCAGTGATCGAAGGCGAGGTGAAAGTCAAGTACAGACGTGTCGTGCCGATGGACCGGGAGTGGCGAAGGGCGGACGTGAGGCTTGGACTGAGGGACCAGAGGCCCGAGGATCAGCTGTGGTGGCTGGTAGCCTGTGGCAGCTACAAGTGAAGACTTGCGCTCATGTGTTGCCTAAGTCGTGGACATGGGGACACGTGTCGGTGGACGGGGTGCACGGGAGGTGCATCCCATCTACGACATCGGTTTGGTGGTAGAGCCAGGGAAAAACCATCGGATGGACGGTTTCCAGTTTTGGGCCTCAAAACCTGGGTACGGATGGTTTCCGAGTTTGGCCACAAAACTCGGGCTGAGGACGGTTTCCAGGTTTGGGCCTCAAAACCTGGGCGCTGAGGGTTTGCTGAGTTTGGCCTCAAAACTCAGATGCTAGTGGGCTGGTTTCCCGGTTTGGGCCTCAAAACCGGGGGTTGGCTAGAAAAGGCTGGTTTCCCGGTTTGGGCCACAAAACCGAGAGCGCAGAGCGAGGGCAGCACGTGGCGGCAATCGGGAGGTTGCGTCGAGGCAACGCTATGAGTTGTGCGAGCGTGGCCGTCGGATCCACCTACCACCAAGTTGGTCTAGAATAACCTTAGGGTTTAGCTGGTTCGCTCTGTAAGTAGTTAGGGGTAGAGTGGGAATTAGGAATAGGTCAGAATTAGGATAAATAGGGGGAGACACCCACCTCCCCATTTATCTCAGTTAGTCATCCCTGTCATTTGCTCTTTGCTTCTAGGGTTTCCTGCTCTCCCACATCCCTGCTGTAGCTAGCTGAGATCTACAGAGAATATAACAATACCTCTATGTTCATGAGATTTTGAGGAAGTGAGGCCGTAACCTCACTGTTGTAGCGTGTGGTAATCACACGGTTGCAATTCGTGGTTGTGATTCACGTTTTGTTCGTGTTCTTCGCGGAATCCTTTTTCTCCACGATTTTCCCGTCGCTTGATCTCTTTGCTTGGTTCATCTTTTGCAAATCCGTTTGAACCAAATTGTTCTAGATCGTGAGGCACTTCTTTCCACCGAAGGAATTCACCTCTAACCTCACAGTCTAGGAGATCGATCGATTTTGGTTTCGGGTCAAGTTTTTCTCTCTTCCCCCGAATTTCTTTGATTCATCGATTTGGAGATAGGTTCGAGCCATGATCTCTTAGAGATAGCTCACTATCCTCCTTTGACTCCTCTTACCAAGTTTGATCCCTAGAGGATTTGTTTTGGGTAAGATCGAGTCGAATCGGTGGACGAACAGTGGAATCGCGGGGTGACCGGACGCTGGCTGTTCATCGACCGGACGCTCCCTGCGAGTCCGGTCGTTGAAGGCCGAGCTTGGCCTGTTTCGTGTAATTGACCAGACACCTAGTTCATGCAGTGACCGGACGCATCGTTACTACTGTTCCTGGTTTTTGTTCTATCTGACCGGACGCTCTGCTTCCCTGAGTCCGGTCCAACTCAGTAAGGTCTCAAACCTGATTCTGACTGACCGGACGCGTCCGATCCCTGACGACCGGACACACAGCAGTCGACCGGACGCCCTGTCTCTCAGAGTTCGGTCCAACTCAGAGAGTTTCTGTTTTGGTTTTTGCTCGACCGGACGCGTCCGGTGAACTGTGACCGGACGCAGGCCAGAGTCCGGTCAGTTCGGTCTCGAGCCGTTTCGTTCGCAGTTTGCTCGCTCGTTGTCGGATTTGTTTTCCGTCTTTTGCGTTGGCTTTCTAGAGTTGTGTAGTGTCCCGCTGTGCTTCTTGAAAGCATCCACCCTACATCTAGGGTCGTGGACATTAGCAAGCTCTAGGGTTTGTCTTTCAGGGTGATTCTCAGGACAGTGGCTCCTAGTTTCCGAAAGGAAAATTGGGAGCTCCCATTCACCCCCCTCTGGTCGCTTTCTGGTTGCTTCTCGGTCCTTAACCATTCACCCCCCCTCTGGTCGCCTTGCTATTGCATTCTTGGTCCTTCAGTTAAGCCTGTTCTACCTCTTCTTGAGGGCTAGCTTTGCTTTGCTTGGTTGCGTCGAGCCATTGCCTATGTCTTTGGGAACCAAGTTATCTTCCTCTTTCCACTTGACCTTCTTTGGCTTTGCTATGCTTTTGGGTCATTTGGTCGAGTTCTCTCTCTTTCTTTCTTCCTTCCTTCCCCTATTCCATTATGATTTGTGTTGGTAGTTGACAATGCACTCATCAAGGGGGAGATTGCGCATACATGAGTGTATGCCGAGTCTCTGAGTGATGAGTGATTGTCAACTGGGATAATGCGCATGTTCTTTGGCTTGTGTTGTGCAGGTGTCGAGCACGGATACAGTGATCAAAGGCAAGGTGAAGGTCAAGTAGAGACGGTCCGTGCCGATGGCCCGAGAGTGGCGAAGGGCGGACGTGAGGCTTGGAGTGAGGGACCAGTGGCCCGAGGATCAGCTGTGGTGGCTGACAGCCTGGGACAGCGACGAGGGAAGACTTGCGGGCACGGTGTTGCTTGGGTCGAGGACCTGGGGACATGTGTCGGTGGACGGGGTGCACGGGCGGTGCATCCCCTCTACGGCTCGGTTTGGTGGTTGAGCCACAGAAAACCACCGAGTGGACGGTTTCCAGGTTTGGGCCTCAAAACCTGGGTGCTGATGGTTTCCGAGTTTGGGCCACAAAACTCGGGCTGAGGACGGTTTCCAGGTTTGGGCCTCAAAACCTTGGTGCTGCGGGTTTCTGAGTTTGGGCCACAAAACTCAGGCGATGGACGACTGGTTTCCCGGTTTGGGCCTCAAAACCGGGGGTTGGTCGTGAAGGCTGGTTTCCCGGTTTGGGCCTCAAAACCGGGGGCAAAGTCCGGGAAAAGGACGAGCGGAGCGGTGGCGACACGTGGCGGCAATCGGTGAGGTTGCGTCGAGGCAACGCTACCAGTTGTGCGGGCATGGCCGTCGGATCACCAGCATCTTCGAGTTGGTCCATAATAACCCTAGGGTTTAGCTGGTTTGCTCTGTAATTAGTGAGGGGTAGAGTAGGAATTAGAATTAGGATAAGTAGAGGGAGACACCCTCCTCCCATTCTATCTCAGTCATTTGCTCTTTGCCTTCTAGGTTTTCCTGCTCTCCCAATCCCCTGCTGTAGCAACTAAGATCCGCAGAGAACCATACCTCTGTGTACTGGAGATTTTGAGGAAGTGAGACCGCAATCTCACTCTTGTAGCGTGTGGTAGCCACACGGTTGCAGTCCGCCGTTGGGACTCGCGGACAGTCCGGGAGTCATCCAGGGAGGTTCCAGCAGAGTTACTGTTTCAGTGTTTGGCCAGCGGACAGTCCGCCATCCCCTTGCGGACAGTCCGCAGTAGGGGCAGACAGTCCGGGACCCTAGAGCCGGACAGTCCGCGATTCGGCTGAAGGCTGAGCTTTAGTGCGTTTGCTCTTCCGGCTTCTTTGCTTGGTTTCAGGACTTCTCGGTTGGCTTCTTAGTTCACCTAGGAACCTCTCTAAGTATCCTCGCTACTTGTTAGCATCGGTATTTGGGGATTTCCCGACGTAGCCGTCAATCAACGTTTGGGACTCAGTTTCTAAGGATAGAACTTGTGCCGGTGTTTTTGGCTTTTGGTTTGCTATCGCTTTGTGGTGCCTCACTGTGATCCTAGGGATCATCCACCCTCTTCCAAGGGTCGTGGGCATCACAGTTTCGATCGAAGCTTTTGGGGGTTGCTTTGTGGGACAAAGGCCAAAGTTTCGAGAGAAATTTTTGAGCTCCCATTCACCCCCCCTTTGGTCGCCTTGCTATTGCATTCTCGGTCCTTCAATTGGTATCGGAGCAGGTTAAGGATCTTCCACCTTAGCCGGTTCCAGATCCACAGAAGGCGACATGGATCGCGGCGTGGGCAAACGACCGTTTTTCAATGGGACGAACTATGCGTATTGGAAGATACGCATGTCTGTCTATCTGCAGAGTTTGGGTGCTTCCATCTGGGATATTTGCAACTCTGCCAATTACGTGGTCTTGGCTGCTCGTGTCTCTCAGCATCAGATCGATGAGCACGATGCCAATAGCCGAGCTCGTAATGCTCTTTTCTCATGCTTGAGCATGAGTGAGTTTGATCGCGTTTCTCACCTCGCTACGGCTCGGGAGATTTGGGCTACCCTCATGCGTTTCCATGAGGGAACCACTCAATTCAAAACCCGTCTCTACGAGTCATTCAAGCGAGAGTATGAGAACTTTCGACACATGCCTGGCGAGAGCATAGAAAGTTTCTTCACTCGCTTTCAGGTGATTGTCAACAGGATGAGGGCTAACAAGGAGTTGTTGCCTTTCGACGATCATGAGAGGGCTTTGAAGCTTTTGCATACCCTTGATCAGTCGGTGTGGGATTCCAAGGTTCAGGCGATCATCAAATCGCCTAACTATGAGACCCTCACGTGCGACGAGCTCTTTAGTAAGCTCAAGTCCAGTGAGATCGATGCCATGGCAAGGGCTTCTTATGAAAATCCTTCTGGCCCGTCAATGGCTTTGCTTTCTGGCTCTTCTGCTAACACCTCTGGAAGCTTTACACTTTCTTCTCTTCTTTCTGTCACATAGGAGCAGATGGTGTTCATGGGGGATGACTAGCTGGCGTTGCTCGCCAACCGGTTCTCGCGGTTCCACAACAACCACATGAACCGTCGCCGCAGAGGAGGACGCTCAGGATGCTTTGATTGCGGCGACCCCAACCACTTCATCGCCAATTGCCAGAAGAAGAACAAGCAAGTCTTCGGCAAGGCGGATCATGGGCACAAGTACGACTCCGTGAGAACACAAGGTTGATATGTGCCCTTGTGGTTCTCTTCCTGAGTGATGAGTGATCGATCAATGGGCAACATGTCTCTTGGCTATGTTGATGTGCAGGTTTGGAGCTTGGGCAGTGGTCGAAGGTGAGGTGAAGGTCAAGTAGGGACGTGCCGTGCCGACGGATCGGGAGCGGTGAAGGGCGGACGTGGAGCTTGGACCGACGGACCGGGAGACCTGAGGACCAGCTGTGGTAGCTAGCACGTGGCGTTGACAAGCAAGAGCACATGGGGATGTGCGGTGCATCGACCGAGTCGGGAGGAAGGTGATGGCATCGTGACACTTGACGGGAGGCCGAGAAGGATGGCGAATGCACTGTGCCGGTCGTCTCGAGTCTTCGCTTTTGGGGTGACTTTCTGGAAGAAGGGCCATTCTACTCACAAGTTGAATTTGAGGCTCCCATTCACCCCCCTCTGGTCGCTAATCCGGTCCTTCAATTTGTATCGGAGCCGGTTAAGGTTCTTCTCTACCTTAATCGGTTTCGGATCCTAAGGGTGACATGGAACGAGGGAACGGCAAGGCTCCGTGGTTCGATGGAACGAACTATCCCTATTGGAAGATTCGGATGTGTGCTTATCTCAACAGCATCGGATCTTCTGTCTGGGAGATATGTGAGAACGCTAAGTCGGTAGTCCTTGCGGCTCGTGTGGGTCAGATCCAGATTGACCAGCATGAGGCCAACTCCAAGGCTCGTAACGCTCTTTTAGCCAGCATCTCCCTTCCTGAGTTCGAGCGTGTCTCTGAGCATCAGACGGCACGAGAGACCTGGGTGAAGCTTCAGAGCTATCACGAGGGGACCGCTCCGGTCAAGACCAGACTCTTCGAGACGTACAAGCGCGAGTATGAGAACTTTGTTCAGTTGGAGGGAGAGACGATTGATGCCATGTTCGCTCATTTCCAAACGATTGTGAACAAGATGCGTGCCAATCGGGCTAACCTACCCTATGACGATCATGAGAGGGCTCTCAAGTTGCTATACGCCCTGGATCAGAGGGTATTGGAGGTGAAGGTGTCGACCATCATAGAGTCTACATCTTATGACACCCTCACCGTGGATGAGCTGTTCAGCAAGCTCAAGTCCACCGAGATCGGTCACCTGACTCAGGCCAAGCTGAAGAACCCATCTTCACATACCATGGCTTTGGTCTCAGGCATAGGTGGATCGACTTTCTCTGCTGACCCTTCACCTCCTCTGTTTTCGTTGTCATCTTTGCTTACAGTCACGGAGGAGCAGTTGGAGGCAGTTGGAGACGACGAGCTCGCCCTCGTCATCACCCGGTTCTCGCGGTATCACAACAACTGCCTGAATCACCGGCGTGGTGGCGCACGCGAGGGCTGCTACAAGTGTGGTGACCTAGACCACTTCATGGCGAACTGCCCCAAGAACGACAAGAACTTCCCCGGCAAGAACCGCAACTCCAGGCGCAAGGGCAAGCCGGAGAACAAGGCCGGGAAGAAGAAGAAGGGCAGCTATCGTCGAGAGGACATGGAGAAGGCTTTCGACGCCGGTCGGCGTGCCTTCCTCGCCACCATCAGTGACGGCGAGAAGACCTCCGACGGCGACTCCAGCGACGATGGGTCCGAGCAGAAGACTGAAGAATGCTTCAACGGACTCTGCTTCTTCGGCCACTCCTCCAAGGGTCTTTGCACCATGGCCTTGGACGAAGAGGACGCCAAATGCCAGTCAAAGGACGCCGACACCGACGACGACGACGACGATGATGCTTCCGAGGTATCAACCTCTTCTCTTGTCGATCATCTTACCGGTGAGCGCGATTCTCTTGTCGACATAGTTCTCGCTCAGGACAAGCAACTCAAGCGAGCTATCCGAGAGCACAATGAGTTTAAGGCTAAGATGAATGAGGCGCTTAAGGAGCTTGAGTCCGCTAAGTCCGAGGTGAAGGTGACCGATGTGGAGGAGTGTGAGGAGTGCACGATGCATATGACAAACTTTGCCACCTTGCAAACCAAGTATGCCTCTTTGATTGAGGTGTATGATGAGCTGAAGGGTAGGTTAGACTTGGTAGGTGATTGCAAAGAGTGTTCCTCCCTGAAGAAGGAGCTGGAGGAAGTGAAGGCGAGACCTTCTCTACTTGGTGCGTGCAAGCTTTGTCCTAGCTTGCGAACTGAGTTGGCAGAAGTTAATGCCAAGCTTGTTGAAGCCTTGAAGGCCAGCTCAGTTAGCACTTTGTCCGCTCCGTGTGAGCGATGCGTGGGGATGGAGCTTGAGATTGCCAACTGTCGACATGACAGGATGCAAACCGAGGAAGAAAACACATACCTTCGGTCCATCCTGAGTTGGGTGTCATGCAGTGAGCCGCAGTTGGGCATGATGATCAGTCAGTTCAAGAGGAGAACTGATTGCTCGGGAGTAGGCTTTGCTTCAGGTGGGAAGGGCGCTAGTAGCTTTGGCAAGATCGGTGAGTTTAGTGGAGTGAGTCCTAGTGAGAAGCCATCCGTTATCCCTACGCTTACCAAGATCACCCCACCTGAGCCTCCCAAGCCTATCACCAAGGATGGCATCCTTGATGAACCTCCCAAGGCTCCACCTCGTAAGCATGTGTGGGTTCCCAAACCTAACCATCTTAGGAACACACTTGACACCCTTCCTGACGTCTCTAGTGATCCCCTTCCGAGAGGCAAGCAGCCGGCCAGAGTGAGCAACCCTCACAACACTAGGAACCAACAACCCAAGAGAGTGGTGAGGTTCGAGTGCGAGTACTGTCACCGTGAGGGTCACCTAGCTGAGTTTTGCTTTCGGAGGAAGAGAGACGCTATGAAGGAGTTGGAGCTGAACAACCAGGCCAGGCACCACCCTCTCCATGGTGTGCAGGGTCGGGGAGTTCAGAGGGAGGGCGCTAGGCCTGGAGGTGCACCCCCTCAGGTAGCTAGGCCCCAGGCTGCTAGACCACGGGGTGGTGGTCGTGCCCGTCGCGGTTCCGGTCGTCCTCAATACGATTGTGAGCCGAGTGTAAGAGGTTTTGCTGCTCAGTCCCATAGCGGACCACCTTTTCAGTATGGTGGTGATCGCCTTGCTCAAATGGGACAAGTAGGTCTGTTTGGAGGTTTTCCGTTCCATAGTGGACCACCCTTTCAGGTTGGTGGTGATCGCTATCCACCCAAGGGACGAGGATAGCTTGGAGTTGCCACTAACACTTTTTCTGGGCCTATGACACAGCACTGGTATCCTTCTCAGTATACTAACCCCAGTGTTGTGCCATACGCTCACTTCCTGCCTTTCTATTGATGCAGGAACTTCGGTTGGAGAACATGTGGCTCATGGATTCCGGGTGTTCGCGCCACATGACCGGAAAGAAGGAATGGTTCTCCAGCCTTAGCCCCGTGATGCACAAGGAGTACATCACTTTCGGGGATAATAGTAGAGGTAAGGTTGTTTCTCAAGGAGCTATTCGGCTCAATGAGAACTTTGTTCTTAAGGATGTTGCTTTGGTTTCTAACTTGCATTACAATTTGCTTTCTGTTTCGCAACTTCTTGAGGATGATTGTGAAGTGCGCTTTAAGAAGGGTTTGAGTCGTGTTTTAGACCCTCGACGAGATCTTGTTTGTTGGATCGTCCCTTTTGGCCGTGTTTTTAGAGCCGATTTCTCTCGTTCTTTTGGCACTGCTAGATGTTTGATGGCTAGTCCTTCTTCTGATTTGTGGAAGTGGCATAGGAGGCTTGGTCACTTGAGTTTTGACTTGCTCGCAAGACTTAGCTCACTTGGCCTAATCCAAGGATTGCCCAAGCTCAAGTTTCAGAAGGACCTTGTTTGCCATCCCTGTCGTCACGGGAAGATGGTTGCTGCTTCTCACCCACCTGTTAATCAGGTGATGACCAAGTAACCCGGCGAGCTTTTACACATGGACACAGTTGGTCCAGCTCGGGTCTGCTCAGCGGGTGGGAAGTGGTACGTTCTAGTGATCGTTGATGATGTTTCGAGGTATTCTTGGGTGTTTTTTATGGAGGGTAAGGATGAAGTTTTTCCTTTTGCTCGTGATTTAATTCTGACATTGAAAACTGAGTTTCCCTCTGATACCATTAGAGCTATTCGTAGTGACAATGGTACTGAGTTTGATAACTCTCAGTTTGCCTCTTTCTGTTCTTCTAATGGAATCGAGCATCAGTTTTCTTCTCCTTATGTTCCCCAGCAGAACGGTGTTATTGAGCGCAAGAACCGGACCCTTGTTGAGATGGCCAGGACGATGCTCGATGAGCATAGGACTCCTAGGCGTTTTTGGGCTGAGGCGATCAACACCGCCTGCCATGTTTCAAATCGCATCTTTCTTCGGGCTTTCATGAAGAAAACTTCTTATGAGTTGCGTTTTGGACGGGTACCCAAGGTGTCTCATTTTCGGGTGTTTGGGTGTAAGTGCTTCATCCTGAAGCAAGGCAATTTGGACAAATTTGAATCTCGCTCTCCTGATGGGGTGTTTCTTGGTTATGCTTCTTATTCACGTGCTTATCGAGTTCTTAACCTGGAGACTAACCGGATAGTGGAGACTTGCGAGGTCACATTCGATGAGACTATGCCTTGTGTTTCTTCTGCTTTTGATGTTGTAGGAGAACAGGAGCTGGGAGAGACCATCTTCGTGGAGGAGGAGCAGGAGAATGCCGATTGGGGTGATCCCGAGCCAACTCCACTGGCTGCCCCCGTTGACCCTGTGACGTCTACTTCAGCTCGAGGACCCGATCCCACAACGTCTTCTTCTTGGGGTCCTCTTGAGCCACCTCTCCAGCGAGCACCCACTGCACCTGAGGGAGCGACAGCATCTGGCGAGGGGGAGGCTACTTCAGTGAGGCAAGCGCCCCGAAGCGTTCAGCAAGCGCACCCCCCGCTGCAGATGATCGGCGGCATCGACTAGTGAGTAACGCGGTCACGAGCGTATGGAATCTCTCACTTTGCTCATTCTGCATTCGTTGCTTCTTTTGAGCCCAAAGATGTTGGACACACACTCTCTGATCCTAACTGGGTCAATGCCATGCATGAGGAGCTAGAAAACTTTGAGCGAAACCAAGTTTGGACCCTAGTTCCACCTCCACCAGAATGCCACCCTATAGGTACCAAATGGGTTTTCAAAAAAAAAGAGGGTGAGGATGGGATGGTAGTGAGGAACAAGGCTAGGCTAGTAGCCCAGGGTTTCTACCAAAAAGAGGTGATAGACTATGAGGAAACCTTTGCCCCTGTAGCCCGTTTAGAAGCCATTAGAATCCTTCTAGCCTTTGCTGCTTCGAAGGGTTTTAAGCTTTTCCAGATGGATGTCAAGAGTGCCTTCTTGAATGGGTATATAGAGGAAGAGGTTTATGTTAGGCAACCCCCGGGTTTCGAGCATCCCAAGTTTCCAAACCATGTCTATAAACTGTCAAAAGCTTTGTATGGTTTGAAACAAGCCCTGAGAGCGTGGTATGATCGTTTGAAAACATTTTTACTCTCCAAGGGTTTTAAAATGGGACGGGTCGATAGAACTTTGTTTCTCCTCAAGCAAGGCAATGACACCCTATTAGTCCAGATTTACGTGAATGATATCATCTTTGGTGGCTCTTCTCGCGCACTTGTTGCCAAGTTTGCAGATATTATGAGCAGGGAGTTTGAGATGAGTATGATGGGTGAGTTGACCTTCTTCCTCGGGTTGCAAATCAGGCAAACCCAAGACGGGACGTTCGTGCATCAAGGCAAGTACACGAAGGACATCCTGAAGAAGTTCGACATGGGCGAGGCCAAGCCTCTTACGACGCCCATGGCGACGTCTGCTGCGATGGACACGGACCAGGATGGAGAGGTTGTTGACCAGAAGGAGTGCAGGAGCATGATCGGCTCGCTCCTATACCTGACGGCAACGAGGCCGGACATACAGTTTTCTTGTGTGTCTGTGCGCTCGTTTTCAGGCGTCCCCTCGGACTTCCCACAAGCAAGCAGTCAAGCGCATCATGAGGTACCTCCGATACACTCCTGAGTTCAGACTTTGGTACTCCTCTTCTTTGACTCTTTCGCTTTGTGGTTACTCCGATGCGGATTTTGCCGGCTGTCGGCTTGAGCGCAAGTCTACTTCTAGGACTTGTCAATTTCTTGGCTCTTCACTGGTTTCGTGGTCTTCTCGCAAACAGTCGAACGTAGCCCAGTCTACTACAGAAGCCGAGTATGTTGCCGCTGCTTCTTGTGCTTCGCAGCTTTTATGGATGGTTGCTACATTGCGTGATTTTGGTCTAGATTTCAGTCGGGTCCCTTTGCTTTGCGACAGCACTTCTGCTATTAGTGTAGCAAAGAACCCTGTTCTTCACTCCAAGACTAAACACATCGATGTTCGCTTTCACTTTCTTCGTGATCACTATGAGAAAGGCGACATTGACCTTAGGCATGTAGACACCCATAACCAGGTTGCGGATATTTTCAACAAGCCTTTGGATCTCTCAACTTTTGCTAGGTTGAGAGGTGAGCTTGGTGTGTGTTTCCCCTTTTAGATGGGGGAAGCATTTTGCTTGATGTACCATAGACTGACTTTCTGATCCTTTTTGTTTTTGGGTCTTGAGTCTTTTGGTTTTGTTTTGGCTCCGATTCTGACTTCATCATATGTGCATCTTCCATTCTTAAGCTTCATGTCTATATTCTTAAGAATGAACTTATGCTCTGGTTAGTGTATGCTTCGATGAGATATGATGATGCTTATAGCTTAGGCTCTCCCTAATCACTGATACATGTTGTGAGCTGAGCTGTATTTTTTAGAATGATGAACATGCTTAAAGAACATAAAATTTGATACATGTTCACCATTGAGATTGGCAACTAGCATGTGTAGGATGTGTTGAGGTCACTTGAGCTATTTCATATATGCTAGGTTGCTATGTCTCTAGTTCTCAGTCTTTCACTTGCTTGGACTCTTCATATTCTGCTTAAAATCAACCAAGTATTAGTGAATTGAAAAGATCGAGATGGGATTGCTTTGTCAGCACATCATGGTATCGAGACTGTTTCTCATAGCACTTTGAGTTAAACTTGAGCCGTGTAGTGTAAGACCAAAACCGATGCTTCAAGCTTCTGATTGCATATGCATAGGCTTAGCACGGTTGAAAAGTTAGGCAATGACAAGCTTTCAACCTCGCGCAATCACATGCTGAATTTGAACTTGTGTAAAAACCGCTGCAAATATCTCCGATAAAATCTAAAAACACAAGTCTATGTTTCACTCTATAGCATGATGATTGAACTTTGCTAGGGGTAGTTCACCTTGTATACATGTTTAGAACTTGTTTAATTTCCAGTCTATACATGTTCAGTGCTATTTTGATGGTGACACTCCTTTCTGAACGGCTTAAAACTGCTCACTTGGCTTATGCATGCATATCTTGTATTTGGTGATCAGTTTGAGCCTTTGCTAGCACTTTTGCATGTTGCTTTGTAGTCGGATCAGCACTCCTTTGAGCATTCTTTCACTCTTTCGAGTATATACCTGAAGCTGCTAACATGCATTTTTGACTCATGTGCATTTGCTTGACTCCGATCGGCATGACCTAGCTCCGTTTCTCTTACTTGAGTCCTTTTCCCCTCTCTTTTCATTGCAATTTGCCCCCAAGGGGGAGAATGTTTCCGGTTGTGTCAATTTGCAATTTATGCTTCACTTGCTGAGGGGGAGTTCTTTGAGCGAGGGGGAGTTTTTCTGCCTGCTTCGAGTTGGTTTCTACTTGATATCGATCGATTCAGCTAGTTGTGTCGAGCCTCTGTGCCTCTGTCTTGAGGGACTAGCTGTTTTCATCATGTTTTGATGGTTCTTGATTGGTATCGGGCTTACTGCTGGTTGTGTTGAGCCTCTATGCCTCTATCTTGAGGGACTAGCAGTAGCTGCTTATTATGCAGTCTTCATTTGGTATCGAGCTTTCAGCTAGTGGTGTTGAACCCTTTCTGCCTCTTCTTGAGGACTAGCTTGTTTCTGACTTGGTTGCGTCGAGCCGTTGCCCATGTCTTTGGGAACCAAGTCTTGTCCTCTGATTTGATCGAGTTTTGCTCTCTAATGAGTTGTTGCTCCGATCTTATGCTTGGTTGTGTCGAACAGTTGCCCATGTCTTTGGGGACCAAGCTTCGCTTATCTCGATTTGTTCTTCTTCGGCCTTTTCTCTGGCTTTTGGACATCTCGATTGAGTTTTTCTCCTTCTATCTAATTCTGCTTTTCTTTCATTTTGGTTATGGTTACTATGAGTTGACGATGCACTCATCAAGGGGGAGGTTGAGAACACAAGGTTGATATGTGCCCTTGTTGTTCCCTTCCTGAGTGATGAGTGATCGATCAACGGGCAACATGTCTCTTGGCTATGTTGATGTGCAGGTGTGGAGCTCGGGAAGTGGTCGAAGGTGAGGTGAAGGTCAAGTAGAGACGTGCCGTGCCGACGGACCGGGAGCGGTGAAGGGCGGACGTGGAGCTTGGACCGACGGATCAGGAGACCTGAGGACCAGCTGTGGTAGCTGGCAAGTGGCGTTGACAAGTAAGAGCACATGGGGATGTGCGGTGCATCGGCCGAGTCGGGAGGAAGGTGATGGCGTCGTGACACTTGGCGGGAGGCCGAGAAGGATGGCGAATGCACTGTGCCCGGCGTGAAGGCTGGACATGCTCCGGCATTGGTGCTGGAACTCGGGGTGTGTGAACCACATCTCGTCTACGGCGCGGGTTCGGTAGCTGAGCCTCAAAAAGCTACCCTCGACGGTTTCCGAGTTTGGGCCTCAAAACTCGGGGTGGACGGTTTCCGAGTTTGGGCCTCAAAACTCGGCATGGACGGTTTCCAGGTTTGGGCCTCAAAACCTGGGCGTGCGGGTTTCTGAGTTTGGGCCACAAAACTCAGCCTGAGGACAGGTTTCCCGGTTTCAGCCTCAAAACCGGGGGGGAAGTCCAGGTTTCCCGGTTTCGGCCTCAAAACCGGGGGGAGGTCCACAAAAAGGACGGTTGACGCGTGGCGGCGTGGAGAGGCTGGCGCGGCAGCGCAGCTATCCGCGAGGTAGGCGCGGCGGTCGATAGGGCGGCACGTGGCGGCATCCTAAGGCTTGCGTCGAGGCGAAGCTAAGGATGAGATGGGCGCGGGGCCGTCGGATCGACAATCAGCAGAGTTGGACAGGGATACCCCTAGGGTTGGCCGTTTCGCTCTTGTATCTAGGAGTAGAAGGGGATTATTGTTTTAGGCTATAAATAAGAGAGGCACCCCTCCTCTCTCCCTATCCTTGCAGTCATTTGTTCCTGAGCTCTCTCTCTCTAGCCCCCTATTTAGGTTCTAATCATACCTCGCTGCAAGCGATCCGCAGAGACGGGAATCATACCTCTGTGTATTTGGATCTTTTGAGGAAACGAGACCGTATTCTCGTTGTCTCCTCGTGTGGAGGAATTTCGGCTGAAATCAAATCGTGTTTTGTGTTCTTCACATTTTGGTTTTTCATCTCCCGGAGATTTGCCTTGTTCTTCCTCTCCATGAGATGATTTTCGATTCCACTTGAATCAATTTGTTCTTGATCGTGAGGCCCTTCTTTCTACCGAAGGAATTCTCTCCTAACCTCACGAATTCATAGATCGGGTTGATTTCGCGTTTGTTCTTCTTTTCTCCCCCCTTTCCGGTGATCCTCATATTACTCTCAATTGACTTGGTTTGGTGCAATGATTTCTTAGGATTAGCACCCCAATACATAGAGGAACACCTGAGAAGACTTTGATCGAAGCTCCTTTTGATTTGGTGAAGTTTCGATAGATTTGCCTTTTTGTCCCGAGTAGAATTGTGCTTTCTGTTCATGCGCGGACAGTCTGCGCCCCCAGCGGCGGACAGTCCGGGGATCGGGACTCGGCTAGGTCAGATCAGCGCAGCGCGTCTCTGCTCTCGGTCTCATGACCGATGGACAGTCCGCCAGTGACCCGCGGACAGTCCGGGGTCACATCGGACGCTGCACAGGCCAGGCATCGGACGCTACGGTTCTACTATTCTCGTGAACCGCAGACTATCCGGCGTGCAAACCGCGGACAGTCCGGGAGTCGTCCAGAACTTGTTCAGAATAGTTCTGTTTTTGGTATTTTGCCGGCGGACAGTCCGGACTTCTAGTGTCGGACGGTCCGGCGTTCAGGGGACAGTCCGGGACCCTGACCCCGGACAGTCCGCGAAGCTGCAGAGTGTGCAGTTTTTCTCCGAGGCTTTTGCAGTTGGTTTTGGGCTTTCTCTGGGAGTTCCGTTGTACCACTAGGACATCTCCTAGGGTATCCACCTACTCGTAGGTCGTGAACTCTCCGGTCGTCTTGAGTCTTCGCTTTTGGAGTGACTTTCTGGCACAAGGGCCATTCTACTCACAAGTTGAATTTGAGGCTCCCATTCACCCCCCTCTGGTCGCTAATCTGGTCCTTCACTCCGGCAAGCGCAAGGAGAAGTACGTCCACGCGAAGTACAAGCGGAAGGGCGGCTTCAACAAGGAGTACATCAAGATGAAGTACTTGGAGAAGGCCCAGGCTGAGCAGTGTGCATTCTTCGCCACGCTCAGCGACGTCGACGACTCGGATGATGACTCCCCTTCCTCAAGCGACGACGAGTCTGAGAAGAAGAAGAGGATCGAGGACAAGCTCAACAGCCTCTGCTTCTTCGCCAACAACGAGGGCTTCTGCAGCATGGCCCTCGGCAAGGAGGTCGACGGCGAGCTGGAGGACATCCCTCGGGACGACGACGACGACACCTCCCAGGTATCTCAGACCCCCGATGAGCTTTCTGCTGAGGTTGAGAAACTTACTGCCGCTCTCCTTAGTCAAGATAAGTTGCTTAGGCGTGCTGCTAGAGAACGTAAGGAGTTTAGGCAGAACTGGGAGGATACGGTGAAGGAGCTTGAGTTTGCCAAGTCCAGCGTAGTTGTGTCTGAGGAGGGTGAGTGTGAGATGTGCACCACGCACATGACTGAACTTCTCACCTTGAGGGGTAAGTATGTGGCGTTGGTAGGAGAGGTGGATGAGCTTAAGGCTAGATCCTCGCTGTTGGGTGCGTGCAAGTCATGTGTTGGCTTGCAAACCGAGTTGGCAGAGAAGAATGCCAAGATTGTGTCTCTTGAGAAGGCCAACTCGGGTAGCACTTGTGTGACTAGGTGAGTTCTGTGTGAGGGCTTGGAGATGGAGATAGCCAATGTGAAGCATGACAAGATGCAAACTGAGGAGGAAAACACATACCTTCGGACCATCTTGTCATGGGTGTCTTGTGGTGAGCCGCAGCTTGGGATGATGATCTCCCAATTCAAGCATGCTGCCGGAGGTCCTAGTGTAGGTTTCGCTCAGGGTGTTGATGTTTCATCTTTTGGCAAGATTGGAGAGTCGAGTGGTCTGAACCCATGTGAGAAGCCCAACTCCACCACTACTCCCAAGCTTACAAAGATTCCACCCAAAGAGCCTCTCAAGCCCAACACCAAGGATGGTGTGTTCGTTGAACCTCCGAGAGCTCCACCCAAGAAACAGACATGGCATCCCAAGCCCAACCACCTGAAAAACAAGCTTGACATGATGCCACCTATCCAAGAGGAGCTTATGCCACAGGAGGGCAAAGTGATCCACACCCACTACTGTGAGTACCAACAACCCCCTATGAGAGCGCTGAGGTACCATTGTGAGCACTGTGGGAGAGATGGACACTTGAGTGAGTTTTGCTTTCGGCGCAAGAGAGAGGCGCACCGTGCAAAGGTGATGAACAACACGAACATGTACCATCCTTTTCATGATGTACATGTGCCAAATGTTCAGAGGCGTGCTGCTAGGCCTAGAGGTCCAAAACCTCAAGTTCCTAGGCCTAGGCCGCGAGGAGGTCGTGCCCGGCGGGAGCCTGCAGTTGTAGGCTATGGACCCCATGGCGGTGGCTTTGTAGTTCAGCGGTTTCCCCCACCGCGTTTTGAGTATCGCGATGGACGCTCTTCCCTTAGCGAACCACGTTTTCCTCTACGTGGTGATCGCTCTTCCCGTTGGCGTGCTAGGAATGGTTTTTCTGCTAACCGTTCTTTTGAGCAGCCGGCCCAACACTGGTATTCACCCTACTTCACTAACCCCAGTGTTGGACCGTATGCTCACCCTATGTCTTTTTATTGATGTAGGTAAAACGATTGGAGAACGTTTGGTTGGTGGATTCCGGTTGTTCGAGACACATGACCGGAAACGGCAAGTGGTTCTCCAGTCTTAGTCCAGTCGCCGGAAAGGAGTTTATCACCTTCGGCGACAATAGCAAAGGTAAAGTGTTGTCTCGTGGGTCGGTGCGAGTTAATGAGCACTTTGTGGTGCGTGATGTTGCTCTTGTTTCTAACTTGCATTTTAACCTTCTTTCTGTTTCGCAACTCTTTGATGATGACTATGAGATTCGTTTTAAACCAAATTTTAGTCGTATTTTGGATCCTCAGGGCAATCTTGTGTGTTTGATTTCGCCTTTTGGAAAAGTCTTTCGTGCGAATTTCTCAGAGTCTTTTGGCACTTCACGTTGTCTTGTGGTTGGACCTTCCTCCTCTGATCTTTGGAAGTGGCATAGGAGACTTGGACATTTGAGCTTCAACTTGCTTGCAATGCTTAGCTCACTTGGCCTAATCCGAGGATTGCCCAAGTTGTCTATGGACAAGGATCTTGTTTGCCACTCTTGTAGACATGGGAGGATGGTTGCCGCTCCCGACCATCCAGTAACTCTGGTCATGACCAAGCGCCCTGGAGAGCTTTTGCACATGGACCTTGTTGGTCCGGCTCGGGTGAGCTCGGTTGGTGGGAAGTGGTATGTGCTTGTTGTTGTTGATGACTTCTCGAGATATTCGTGGGTCTTCTTTTTAGCTGAGAAGACCGAGACTTTCTCTTTTGCTCGCAATCTGATTTTGCGTCTTCAGAACGAGTTCCCTTTGAACTCCATGCGAGCTATTAGGAGTGATAATGGTTCCGAATTCAAAAATTCGGATTTTGAGAAGTTTTGTAACTCTTTGGGTTTAGAGCATCAGTTTTCTTCCCCCTACACACCCCCTCAGAATGGTGTTGTAGAGATGAAAAATCGGACCCTTGTAGAGATGGTCAGGATGATGCTCGATGAGCATAGGACTCCTAGGCGATATTGGGCCGAAGCTATGTGCACTGCAAGCTACATTTCCAATCGCATTTTTCTCTGAGCTTTCTTGAAGAAGACTTCTTATGAGTTGAGTTTTGGAAAACTGCCCAAGGTGAGTTATTTTAGAGTTTTTGTTTGCCACTGTTTTATACTTAAGAAAGGCAACCTGGACAAATTTGAGTCTCATTCTTCTGACGGTGTGTTTTTCGGTTATGGCACTCATACTCGCGCATATCATGTACTTAACCTTGACACTAACCGAGTCGTGGAGACCTCAGATGTCACCTTCGACGAGACCATGGTTTGTCCTTCTTCTCGTTTTGAGCGTGCAGGTGATCATGAGGTTGGCGAGCCTCTTTTTGATCATGAGGAAGAGGGTGCTCAAGGGATGGATGACCCAACACCACCTCCACCTACTGTGCCGCAAAGAGCGGCTTCTACTACGACTCACGGCCCCGATCCCTCTTCTTCGACTTGGGGGCCATGGGATCCGCCACCTCGAGCGGTACCCTTTGTACCCGAGGAGGCGCTAGCTGCTGTTGAGGGCGAGGCTACATCAGTTCGGGAGGCGCCACGACACATCCAGCGCCAACACCCGCCTCAACAGATGATCGGCAGCATCGGCGAACTTATCACTCGGTCAAGGTCACAACAAATCTCTCACTTTGCTCATTCTGCATTTGTTGCTGATTTTAAACCCCGAGATGTTGGACAGGCTTTTTCTGATCCAGATTGGGTCAATGCCATGCATGAGGAGTTAGAAAACTTTGATAGAAAACGGGTTTGGGTTTTGGTTTCTCTACCTCCGGAGTGTCACCCTATTGGGACAAAATGGGTTTTAAAAAACAAACAAGGAGAGGATGGGCATTTTGTGAGAAACAAGGCCAGACTAGTAGCCCAGGGGTATAATCAGAAGGAGGGGATAGACTATGAGGAGACTTTTGCTCCTGTAGCTCGTTTGGAGGCAATTAGGATACTCTTGGCTTTTGCTGCATCCAAAGGGTTTAAACTTTTTCAAATGGATGTCAAGAGTGCCTTCTTAAACGGCTACATAGAAGAGGAAGTATATGTGAAACAACCCCTCGGTTTCAAAAATCCCAAGTTTCCAAACCATGTTTTAAACTTCACAAAGCTTTATATGGTTTGAAACAAGCCCTAGAGCCTGGTATGATAGGTTGAAAACCTTTTTGCTTGCTAAGGGTTTTAAAATGGGATGTCTGGATAAAACGCTTTTTCTCCTCAAGCAAGGCAATGACACTCTCTTGGTCCAGATTTACGTGGATGATATCATTTTCGGTGGTTCTTCTCACGCTTTGGTTGCCAAGTTTGCAGAAACTATGAGCAGGGAGTTTGAGATGAGCATGATGGGCGATTTGACATTTTTCCTCGGGTTGCAAATCAAGCAATCCCGAGAGGGGACGTTCGTGCACCAGGGCAAGTACACCAAGGACATCCTGAAGAAGTTCGACATGGGTGAGGCCAAGCCTCTTCCAACACCCATGCCGACCACGGCGGCCCTGGATGCAGATGTGGATGGAGAAACTGTGGACCAGAAGGAGTACCGGAGTATGATCGGGTCGCTACTATACCTGACGGCGACACGCCCGGACATCCAGTTTTCAGTGTGTCTGTGCGCGCGATTTCAGTCGTCGCCGCGCACTTCTCACCGTCAGGCGGCCAAGCGCATTTTGAGGTACTTATGCTTCACTCAAGAGTTTGGGATTTGGTATTCTGCTTCCTCCACCCTCTCCCTTTGTGGTTACTCTGATGTTGATTTTGCTGGTTGCCGGATTGATCGCAAGTCCACTTCTGGGACTTGTCAGTTTATTGGTTCTTCTCTTGTATCGTGGTCTTCTCGCAAGCAGTCTAGTGTCGCCCAGTTTACCACGGAGGATGAGTATGTTACTGCGGCTAGCTGTTGTTCCCAGTTGCTTTGGATGATGGCCACTTTGCGTGATTTTGGTCTGAGCTTTTCTCGCGTTCCTTTGCTTTGTGACAGCACGAGTGTTATTAGCGTTGCTAAGAACCCCGTGCTGCACTCTAAGACCAAACACATTGATGTGCGCTTTCATTTTATGCGAGACCACTATGAGAAGGGTGATATGGACCTTCACCATGTCGATACTCATCATCAGTTGGCTGATATTTTCACTAAGCCTTTGGACCAATCAACTTTTGCTAGGTTGAGAGGTGAGCTTGGTGTGTGTTTCCCCTTTTAGATGGGGGAAACATTTTGGTTCTTGTATCACAAACTGACTTTCTGTTTTTCAATTGGTTTCTTCATGCATCTTTGCATTTCTTCTTTACATTCAGAGCTTCATGTATATAATCCTTAGAAGGTGACTATGCTCTGCTTAGTGTATGCTCCGATGCTTTATGATGATGCTTATAGCCTATGCTTTTTCTGATCACTGATACATGTTGTGAGCTGAGCTATTTTATGAACGGTGAACTTGTTTAATAAACCTAAAATCTGAAAATGTTCACCACTGAGATATGCAACTAGCATGTGTAGAATGTGTTGAAATCACTTGTGCTTTTCATATATGCTAGGTTGCTATGTCTCTAGTTCTGAGTCATTCACTTTCTTGGTATGTTCATATTCTGCTTTAATTTTGAACCAAGTCAAGTGAATTGGAAAGATCGAGATGGGATTGCTTGTCAGCACATCACAGTTTCGAGACTGTTTCTCATTGCACTTTGAGTTAAACTTGAGCTGTGTAGTGTATGACCGAAATTGTTGCTTTAAGCTTCTGATTGCTTCTGCATAGGCTTCGCACAGTTGAAAAGTTAGGCAATGACAGGCTTTCAACCTCTCGCAATTACATGCTAAAAATTGAACTTGTGTAATTTAACCGCTGCAACTCCGATAAAATTTGGATACACAAGTCTATGTTTCATTCTATAGCATGATGGCTGAACTGTGCTAGGGGTAGTTCACCTTGTATACATGTTTAGCACTTGTTTGACATCCTGTCTATACATGCTTAGTGCTATTTTGATGGTAAATACCTTTTTGGCTGAAAACTGCTCATTTTGCTCAAATGTTCAGATTTCGTATTTAGTGATCAGTTTGAGCCTCTGCTAGCATTCTGTGCATTTTATGAGTCATCGGATCTGCACTCTGTTGAGCATCTTCTCATTCTATCGACTATATTCCTGAAGCTGCTAACTTGCATTCTGACTCATATGCATTCGGGGGGGGAGATTCTTGATAGTGCATTTTCAACTAAGGGGGAGAAAATATTGACAAATCATATGTGATCTCTGTGTTCGACTTCTTGGTTATGTGCACTATTTGAGGGGGAGTTTTCGAGCTGGTAACAGTTGTTTCGGAGCATTTTTGGTAGCTAGTTGTGTTGAGCCTTTGCCTCTTTCTTGAGGAACTAGCACCTTTGCTGATATGCTCTTCAGTTGGTATCAAGCAACAGTTGTTTCAGAGCATTTTTGGTAGCTAGTTGTATTGAGCCTTTGCCTCTTTCTTGAGGAACTAGCACCTTTGCTGTTATGCTCTTCAGTTGGTATCATGCTTTCTTCGTTTGGTATCGAGCTTTCTCGCTAGCGGCGTTGAGCCCGTTCTGCCTCTTCTTGAGGGCTAGCTCTGTTTTGCTTGATTTTCAGTTGATTTTCCAATTGGTATCGAGCTTTCCCGCTAGCGGTGTTGAGCCTGTTCTACCTCTTCTTGAGGGCTAGCTTTGCTTTGCTTGGTTGCGTCAAGCCGTTGCCCATGTCTTTGGGAACCAAGTTGTCTTGCTCTTTCCACTTGACCTTCTTTGGCTTTGCTATGCTTTTGGGTCATTTGGTCGAGTTCTCTCTCTTTCTTCCTTCCTTCCTCTATTCCATTATGATTTGTGTTGGTAGTTGACAATGCACTCATCAAGGGGGAGATTGCGGATACATGTGTGTATGCCGAGTCTCTGAGTGATGAGTGATTGTCAACTGGGATCATGCGCATGTTCTTTGGCTTGTGTTGTGCAGGTGTCGAGCACGGTTGCAGTGATCAAAGGCAAGGTGAAGGTCATGTAGAGACGGTCCGTGCCGATGGACCGAGAGTGGCGAAGGGCGGACGTGAGGCTTGGACTGAGTGACCGGTGGCCCGAGGATCAGCTGTGGGGGCTGACAGCCTGGGACAGCGACGAGCGAAGACTTGCGAGCACGGTGTTGCTTGGGTCGAGGACTTGGGGACACGTGTCGGTGGACGGGGTGCACGGGCGGTGCATCCCCTCTACGACTCGGTTTGGTGGTTGAGCCACAGAAAAACCGCCGAGTGGACGGTTTCCAGGTTTGGGCCTCAAAACCTAGGTGCTGATGGTTTCTGAGTTTGGGCCACAAAACTCGGGCTCAGGACGGTTTCCAGGTTTGGGCCTCAAAACCTAGGTGCTGTGGGTTTCTGAGTTTGGGCCACAAAACTCAGGCGATTGACGACTGGTTTCCCGGTTTGGGCCTCAAAACCGGGGGTTGGTCGTGAAGGCTGGTTTCCCGGTTTGGGCCTCAAAACCTGGGGCAAAGTCCGGGAAAAGGACGAGCAGAGCGGTGGCGGCACGTGGTGGCAATCGGTGAGGTTGCGTCGAGGCAACGCTACCAGTTGTGCGGGCGTGGCCGTCGGATCACCAACATCTTCGAGTTGGTCCAGAATAACCCTAGGGTTTAGCTGGTTCGCTCTGTAATTAGTGAGGGGTAGAGTAGGAATTAGAATTAGGATAAGTAGAGGGAGACACCCTCCTCCCATTCTATCTCAGCCATTTGCTCTTTGCCTTCTAGGTTTTCCTGCTCTCCCAATCCCCTGCTGTAGCAACTGAGATCCGCAGATAACCATACCTCTGTGTATAGGAGATTTTGAGGAAGTGAGACTGTAATCTCACTGTTGTAGCGTGTGGTAGCCACACGGTTGCAGATCTATGTGTTGATTCGCATTTTGGTTCGTGTTCTTCTCGTTCTTCATTTCTTCACGATTTTCCCGTCACTCGATCTCCCTCCCTACTGCATCTTTTCGAATTCCACTTGAATCAACTTGTTCTTTATAGTGAGGAGATCATTTCCATTGAAGGAATTCATCTAACTCCTCACGAACAAGTAGATCGGGTTGATTTCGTTTTCGTGGCGCTTGTTCGGTTCATACACCTTCCCTTTCGATTTCCCGTTGATTGAGTCAATTTGAGCGGATGATTTCTTGGGGATAGTCTTTCTACTACCTCGTGATCATTTGCTCCATGTTTGGGAACAACGGATTTTGATTTGGATCGGATTTGGGAGGATTTGGGAGAAGGGCGAACGAAATCGCCCTCTATGTTCATCCGCGGACAGTCCGCCAGTGCTACCGCGCACAGTCCGCGCGTCGGGGTCAGTCAGACCAGTGGCCTGACTCCACGCTGTTGGGCAAGTGTTTTTCGAACCGCAGACAGTCCGCCGTTGGGACTCGCGGACAGTCCGGGAGTCGTCTAGGGAGGTTCCAGCAGAGTTACTGTTTCAGTGTTTGGCCGGCGGATAGTCTGCCATCCCCTTGCGGACAGTCCGCGGTAGGGGCGGACAGTCCGGGACCCCAGGGCCGGACAGTCCACGATTCGGCTGAAGGCTGAGCTTTAGTGTGTTTGCTCTCCCGGCTTCTTCGCTTGGTTTCCGGACTTCTCGGTTGGCTTCTTAGTTCACCTAGGAACCTCTCTAAGTATCCTTGCTACTTGTTAGCATCGGTATTTGGGGATTTCCCGACGTAGACGTCAATCTACGTTTGTGACTCAGTTTCTAAGGATCGAACTTGTGCCGGTCTTTTTGGCTTTTGGTTTGCTATCGCTTTGTGGTGCCTCGCTGTGATCCTAGGGATCATCCACCCTCTTCCACGGGTCATGGGCATCACGGTTTCGATCGAAGCTTTTGGGGGTTGATTTGTGGGACAAAGGCCAAAGTTTCGAGAGAAATTTTTGAGCTTCCATTCACCCCCCCCCTCTGGTCGCCTTGCTATTGCATTCTTGGTCCTTCAGTCGCATAGCCTTTGTGTCTAGGCTTGCTTTCAGGGGGAGTCAGTTGTATTATTGCTTCTCCATTTATTCTTCCAATTGGCTTCGAGCTTGCTAGTTGTGTTGAGCCGTTTTGCCTCTCTCTTAAGGGATTAGCAATCTTTGATTAGTATTTTCAATTGGTATGGTGTTTTCAGCTAGTGGTGTTGAGCCTGGTCTGCCTCTTCTTGAGGACTAGCTTGTTCTTGACTTGGTTGCGTCAAGTCATTGCCCATGTCTTTGGGGACCAAGTCTTTGCTCTTGAGATCGAGTTTTCCGCTCTTGTGATGAGTTTTTGCTCTGATCTTTTTCTGTGTGATCGAATTTTGCTCTTTAAGAGTTGTTGCTCTGATCCTTTGCTTGGTTGCGTCGAGACGTTGCCCATGTCTTTGAGGACCAAGCTTTGCTTTTTTTTCAAATCATCCGTTTTTAGCTTTTGGTTCTTGGCTTTTGGGCATTTGAGTAAGCATTCTCTTTCTCTCTTCTTCTGATTTTTTCCTTTATTTTGATTATTGGTACGGAGTGTTGACAATGCACTCATCAAGGGGAGATTGCGATCACAAGGTTAATATGTGCCCTTGTGGTTCGGTCCATTGTGATGAGTGATTGATCAACAGGCTCACCGGGAGGGGTGAGTGGCAACATGTCTCTTGGCTGTGTTGTTGTGCAGGTGTGGAGCTCGGAGGCAGTGGTCAATGGCGAGGTGAAGGTCAAGTATGAAGGACCGAATTGGTGACCAGAGGGGGGTGAATGGGAGCTTTAAAAATCATCTGTTCAAATTATAGCCACTGTCCCATGATCGACCCTAAAAGCAAGACAAGTAATTGGTAGTGTCCACGACACTAGATGCAGGGTGGATGCTTTAGCGGGACTCTACACAATCGTAGGAACCCAATGCAAAAGCTGGAAGCCGAATCTGGAGTCGGACAAACGAACAATGGATGAAACAGTAAAAACCTCACTGCATTGGATGCTTGCAGCATCCGATGTCCACCTGGCGGACGCGTCCAATGCGAAAAGAGCAATACTTGAACGTTACTGTTCGACCATCAGATGCTGCTACAATGATAGCTCAGCGTCCGATGCTCAGTCGTCGGAGCGTCCGATGGCAACAGAGCGTCTGATGACCTGCGTCCGATGCTCACTCAAAAGTCTATTCTTCAACACGTGGCACAGGAGCATCTATTGCTATGAACTCAGCGTCTGATGCTCCTTTAGCCAGCGTCCGATGCCCCGCAAAATAGTGCAGTTCTTTGGCGATTCAACCCGATCTCCCTCAAATCAAAAGCTCTAAGGCTTGGACTTGGTATGTGGGGTCACAAGGATGTTAGTGAGCTACTCCTAGGAGATCATGTCTCGAATCTAACTCCAAATCGGTGAATCAAAGAATTTCAGGGCAAAGGAAGAAGAACTCGATCCAAACCAAAAATCAGCCGATCTACTAACCCGTGAGGAATCTCTTTGGTCGAAAGTTGCTTCTCACAACCTCGCACAAAATGATTCAAATGAAATCGAAAACCATCCCTCGGATTGAAAAAACGAAGCAAATCACCGAGGAGGCAAAGAACGAAATGCAAAGAACACAAGACAAAAACGTGAATTCGATCTCGATTTCAGCCAGAACTTGTCCCCACGAGGAGACAACGGGATTACGGTCCCATTTCCTCAAAATCACAAGTACACAGAGGTATTGTGTTTCTCTGTGGATCACAGGCAACAGGTGGAAGAAAACCTAGCAAGGGCTATGAGAATGAAATGCTGCAAGGATGAATTGGATGGAGGGGCTGCCATCACTATTTATAGCCTAACACAATTATTCCCCTTCTACCCCCAGATACATATAGCGAATAGGCTAACCCTAGGGGTATTCCAGTCCAACTCTGTCAGGTCTTCATCCGACGGTCACGCGCCTTCCTCATCCTTTGCTTCGCCTCGAAGCAACCCTCAGGATGCCGCCACATGTCGTCCCGTCGACTGCCGCGCCTTCCTCACCGATAGCTTCGCCGCAACGCAAGCCTCTCAGCGCCGCCACGCGTCGGCCATTCCTTTTGGAACCTCCCCCGGTTTTGAGGCCAAAACTGGGAAACCTGTCCTCGACTGAGTTTTGGGGCCTAAACTCAGAAACTCGCCAGCCTAGGTTTTGATGCCCAAACCTGGAAAACCGTCCACCCCGAGTTTTGAGGCCCAAACTTGGAAACCGGCCACCCCAAGTTTTGAGGCCCAAACTCAAAAACCTTTGAGGGTAGTTTTTCGAGGCTCAACTGCCAAACCCGTGTCATAGATGGAGTGTGGTTCACACACCGCGACCATCGGCACTGATGCCGATGCATGTCCAGCCTCCACGCCGGGCACAATGCCTTCGCCTTCCTTCTTGACTTGGCTCACGACACTTGCGCCGCATGCAAGCCCGTGTCCGACCTCCCGCCAAGTGCCACGACACCATCGTCTTCCTCCCGACTTGGCCGATGCATCGCACATCCCCATGTGCTCTCGCTCACCAATGCCAAGTGTCTGCTGCCACAGTTGGTCCTCCGGCCTCCCAGTCCGTCGGTCCACGCCTCATGTCCGCCCTTCACCGCTCATGGTCCATCAGCACGTCCCGTCTCTACTTGACCTTCATCTCGCCATCGACCACTGTCACCGAGCTCCACACCTGCACATCAACACAGCCAAGAGACACATGTTGCCACTCACCCCTTCCAGTGAGCCTATTGACTGATCGCTCATCACTTAGGAAGGAACCACAAGGGCACATATCAACCTTGTGTTCACAAAGTAGAGACGTGCCGTGCTGATGGACCGGGAGTGGTGAAGGGAGAATGTGAGGCTTGGACCGATCGACCGGAGGGCAGGAGGACCAGCTGCGGTAGCTGGCACTTGGCTTCATGACAACACATATGATGAATGATTGACTTTGATGAGGAAGGATTGAGGCTTTTACCCGGTTTAGTCCATATCTCGCTATGCGCTTATTGTTTATGACTAACTGGTGGCGTGAGTTGTGTGGTGTTTCTGTGTTGGTGTGCATGTGCGACATGTGTCTCTTGGCTGTGTTGATGTGCAGGTGTGGAGCTCAGATACAGTGGTCTATGGCGAGGTGAATGTAACACCTCTGGTGTTTAAGCATGTAATTAACTTGACATATCATCATTAGCATCATTAATCATCTTGATCATGATTTCATGTGTATGCATTTGATTAGTGTATCATTTTATGTGATGTACCCCTATTGCAAAAACCCTTATTAGCCCACTTCTTCCTATAAGGGCAAAATGGTAATTTCACCTCTGTGCCTAGTTCTATGTAATTCTTGTTCAAATTCAGTGCCCAGATGTTTGTTGCTTTGATCAAAGTTCAAAAATCAGATTTGAATTGAATTTCATTTGCAAAACCCTAAAATCCCAAATCCTGAATTTATTCCCTTTTTAAATAACTTTTTCAAAATTCAAAATTTTGAGTTGGTTCAAAAAGCAAAGTTGTGAATCTGATCAAGAGGAACAACTTTGGTATTTACAGATTTCAAAGTTTCTGTATAAAATTTGCAGTAATTTCAAATTCATTCAAATTCCAAATTTTGTCCCCTTTTCAGTTTTGAAAAGTTAATCAAAAAAATATTGAGTTTCAGAAAAAGTGTATATTAGCAAAGTTATAGAGTTTGTCAAATGGAACAACTTTCATATTGGAAGATTTTCAAGTTTCAGTTTAAAATCCAGAGTAATTTTGATTTGAATCAAGTTTGAAAAAGTGTCCCCTTTCTGTTTTTGGATATAGTTCAAAAACTATTTGGAATTTGAAAATGTTCATATTGACAAAGTTGTAGATCTCGTTTTTCTGAGCAACTTTGGTATTTTGAGTTTTTGTCGCACAGTTCATATTTTGGGAGAATTTTGCAAAATACAAAATCTGCTCAAAGTCAAAAGCTAGGGCATAGCCCTGTTCATCTTCCCAGGCGAGCCAGGGGGGGCCCGGCCGCGCGCCCTCGCCGGAGTCGCGTGCCGCCGCGTGTCCGAAGCTCCTTCGGCCAAACCGACTCCACGCCGATGCTCAGCACTCGATTGCGCACGCGCCTGAGCCCCAGTTGACATCTTCCCCGTCCCCTACCGCCCGCAGTGTGTCGCCGCCACGCGTTCGCCGCAGGTGAGCCGTGCGCCCGGTCCCTGCGTGCCAAACTGCTGACCCTCGGTCTCGCAATCGATTGCGCACGCGTCGAGCGATCTTATCCGCCCCCGCGCGCGTCTTGCCAGCCTCTCGCCGCGGCTATAAAAGCCCCGCCGAGCCGGCCGGAGCAGAACCCAACCCCGCCACCGTGGCCAGAGCAAACCCGAGCCTCCGCTTCTCTCCCAGCTAGCCCAGAAGCTCCGCCAAGTCCTTGCGCAGCTTCACCACCTCTCAATTTGGTCGCTACCGCCTCCATTCGCCCGGCGTAGCTCGTCGTTGTCATCTCCGGCAAGAATCCCGTCGAGGTCGGGATCGTGAAATACTCCCTCTCCGGCCTTGATCATCCTCCACTGACCCACGCATCACCTTCCTTGCTCCTTTGCGTCTCTGACTGACCCCTTGTGGTCGCTTGTGTCGCACAGGAACGCCGAGTCGACGATCACCGCCGTCCGCCGTCCGCCGGTCACCGTCGAACTCACCCCTCCGTTCATCCCCTCACCTCGCCGAGCCCCGCAATCGACGCCGGTGAGCTCCCTGTTGCTTCCCGTACCCTCGGTTTCGCCGCGGAACGCCCGCAGTGGCCGGCGTAGCAGCGCCGCCGCCGTCCGGCCGCCGGCAAACGCGGGAAGGAGAAGAACAGTGCCGTTTTTCTTTTTCCAAACATGTGAATAGTGTTCAAATTTCATCTTTTCGTATGATTTTCTGTGTGCATCCAAAAATTCTGAAATTTTTGTGGTAGACTCTTTATGCTCTGGAGTATTTTATAAAAATTTGAAACTTGAGTTTTGTGCAAAAATGTAAAAATGTAAAATTTCCCTTTTAATTGAAAAATGAAGGCTTTGGTATTTTTGGAGAGTGATCTATAGCTCCAAAAACCTTGAGATAAAATTTGCAAGCTAGTTATGTCATGATGAGTCTCTGGTAAAATTTTGAAGTCATTTGAAACAAGTTGATTTTTGAGCATTTATTTTAATTCCTAAATAGTGCCTTTTGCTAATTAATGCCTAGATTTAATTGAGCACCTTAATGACCTCCAAAAATTATGAAATTTGTTTTGCCATCTATCTATACCATAATGAACTTATGTGATTAATTTGGTAATTTTTGGAGCAACTTCATAAAATGACCTTTTAAATAAATTAAGAAAAATAGAAAAGATGGTTTAGGGTTGGTAATAAGTGTTCAATGATGTGATCTTTGGATTGATTGATGTTCATAGACCCCTACCCTTTGGTCTATGATGTTGTGATGCTATGTTTAGATGATGCTTAGGATAATTATAATAAGGGCTAGTTTAATCAAAATTGCTTAAGGAAGAAATGGTTACCTTTTATGCTCAACCTAGATTTCGATTATGCTTTATTAAAAAGTAATCTAGAATCAGTGGAATTGTCTTGCACCATAAGTTCATATCATCTTTCTCATGAGCATTCATCATTGCATCCGTATAGTTGACGAAGAAGGACCTGAAGTCGAGGTAGCCACCGAAGGATCTGTCCCCGAGGCGACCCCGAGCTCCGGCACCTACACCACCAACCCCGAGTCTGCTCTTTTTGCCATCCAAGGCAAGCCCCGGTGCATTTAACCTTTCCTTGAATTTATAAAATGTTTTACTTAAATGCTTTGAGTTAAATTACTGCATTAGGTTTATAGGAGTTGTGTGCTAACCTAATTGATGCACTATCCACCTTGACCACTGATGTACCCGATACCTGCTTTTCAAAAGTATTTGAAAAATGCTTAGCAATGCTTATTGAATTAGACTTTGCAATAGAAATGCCAATTTCAAAAGTGTGATCACTTAAAGAACTTTTATGGGAATTTGGCTTTACTCCCACTATTGGCTAAGTATCTGATCCGTACTTAGTCAATGGGAAGGAGAGGTTGTCCTTGCGTACGGTGCCGTCATGTTGTAGTCCGGGACTCAACAGTTGACACCGACCGGGACAGGGTTGAAAAACTGACAGGACCTGTACTCTTGGGTTAGAGTCCCGAGGTGCTTGTCGCTGGCTGGAAAATGTAGGGACCATCCGTATGGGGGCCTGCTGGTCAAGACTTGTAACTATTCACATACTACGGAAAGCTCTGGCTCCGAGAAATCCATTATTGGACCGACAACCGCGCACTGGGAGTGGAGAGATGGCGGAAGTAGCATGTACCCACGTGGGTTAGAGTCCCGGATTGGAGTGGTGTACTGTACTTCCGGGTGGCGTAGGACCGGGCCCAATTTTGGAGGAATCGTGGAAGACGAGTTGGCATATGCAAGCTTGGGTGCTACATATGCAGTGTGGATAGGGATCCTCAGCTGAGTATTATTTATCCGGATTAACGTTGCTCCTCGGTTATGGAGACTTGGTCCACTGACTGTCAACGGAGAGTGGTTCTCAACTAGGAATGTTTTGAAATGTAAAATGAATCATGAATGATGAAGAATTGAGGAATACTGAATCTTTCAAAATAAAATAAGGTTTACAAAAATGCTTTTTCTGCAAAATACTTGATCTTGCTTAAGCCTTACCTTGACTACCCTAAGCCTGCATTCCTGAGTCTTCTCCCTTTTTCTTTAGTCGGGTAAGTCTTGTTGAGTACCTTTGTACTCAGGGTTTTATTACCCATGTTGCAGGTATGGCAGATTCCTCAGTATGCCTTGGACCCTGCTGTGTGACTGTTGTTCAGGAAGAGGCCAACGAGGCCGATGAGTGATTATTCACCCCCGGGCTGGGTGATGTATCTTTACCTTTAGTTGTTGTCATATGCTACTCTGCCAACTCTATCTATTTGAACTATGGTCTGTAATAACTTTACTTTAATTTTATGTTGAACCCTGGTTTGTAAAACTATTGTTATCTAAGTCTTCCGCTATTTACTCCGATGTTACTTGTCAAAATGTTAAAGAGATTGTAACTGAATTGTGAGATGATCCTGCGGACAACGGGCACTGATGTAGCCCAGTAGCGGAACCGGTCCTAATCTCTTGGCTGTACGGATCGACTGTCAGTGGTTGACGGTGATCAGTGGGCCATGGGATTAGAGCCGTTACGTTACAGTGAAGGTCAAGTAGAGACGTGTCGTGCCGACGGACCGGGAGCGGTGAAGGATGGGCGTGCCGTGCGGCGGACGTGCCATGCCGATGTACCCAGAGCGGTGAAGGGCGGACGTGAGGCTTGGACTGACGGACCAGAGGGCCAGAGGACCAGCTGTGGTAGCTGGCACATGGCATCGGCGAGCAAGAGCACATGGGGATGTGCGGTGCATCGGCCGAGTCAGGAGGAAGACGCTGGAGTCGTGTCACCTGGCGGGAGGTCGGACACGGGCTTGCGTGCGGCGCAAGTGCCGTCGGCCAAGTCAAGAAGGAAGGCGAAGGCGTTGTGCCCGGCGTGGAGGCTGGACATGCATCGGCATTGGTGCCGGTGGTCGGGGTGTGAGAACCACATCCCGTCTACGGTGCGGGTTCGGTAGCTGAGCCTCAAAAAGCTACCATCGATGGTTTCCAGGTTCGGGCCTCAAAACCTGGGGTGGCCGGTTTCCGAGTTTAGGCCTCAAAACTCAGCGAGGACAGTTTCCAGGTTTGGGCCTCAAAACCTAGGCACGCGGGTTTCCGAGTTTGGGCCTCAAAACTCGGGGTGGACGGTTTCCCAGTTTGGGCCTCAAAACCGGGGGTTGGTCCGAAAGGACGGTCGACGCGTGGCGGCGAAGCTATCCACGAGGAAGGCGCGGTGGTCGACGGTGGCGGCACGTGGCGGCATCAGGGAGGTCGCGTCGAGGCGAAGCTACCGGATGTGCGGGCGTGGCCGTCGGATCGAAACTGTCAAGTCTGGACGGTTTTACCCCTGGGGGTATTTGGGACGAGTGCTTAATGTAAGGGCGTTTTGGTCTTCGGACGTGCGCCTATCTATATGAGGGGGGCTGCTAGGGCAGCCGCATCCTTGGGAGTTCTAGGTGGTGTCTCTCTCATTTTGTTCCTGTGAGAGAAGGCTAGGGTTAGGGAGAGTTGGCTCTTGTTCTTGAGCTTTTTGCCATCCAAGCTTTGTGTTGCTAGGATTGGCTTGTAGCCCGACACCGAGTTCTTAATCAATTCATCTTGCTGAATCCAAGGATCAAATTCGTGGTTGAATTGGTGTCCTGAATTTGTTCTTCGCGTTCTTCTTTTCTCCACGATTTTCCCCTCTCTCGATCTCCCTCTATGCTGCGTCTTTTGCGATTCCGTTTGAATCAACTTGTTCTTTGAAGTGAGGAGAACATTTCCACCGAAGGAATTCGTCCCTACCCTCACGAACAAGTAGATCGGGCCGAAATCGTTTTTGTTCTTCGTTCTTCCCCTTTTCTAGTGTTCTTCGGATTTCTCATGGTTTAGTTGGGTTGAAGCAATGATATCCTAGGATTAGCATCCCAACACATAGAAGAACACTTGGGTGAAGTTTGGTTGCAGCCCCGTTCGATTTGGTAGAGATCCAATCGATTTTGGTTTTGTCCCGTGGCGTTTTTGGGCGTTCTGGTTGGTGGCGGACTGTCCGCCCCTCTAGCCGCGGACAGTACGCGGGTCGGGGTTCCAGCCGGTTCAGTGGCTATTTGCCTCGGCGCTTTTCCCCTCGGGTGACCGGCGGGCAGTCCGCCAGTGTTGGGCGCGGATAGTCCGGGCCCAAGCAGGGACGTTTTAGCAGGTTCGCTGTTTAGCGGTGTTGGCCGGCGGACAGTCCAGGAAGGAACCGCGGACAGTCCGCGAGTCGCGCAGGGAGAGTCCAGCAGCGTTGCTGCTTTGCCCGTTTTGCCGGCGGACAGTCCGGCCCCCTAGTGGCGGACAGTCCGGCCTACACCGGACAGTCCGGGAGCCTGACGGCGGACTGTGTGGGATTCTGCAGCTTGTGTAGTTTTAGTGCGTTGGCCCTCCCGGCTTTTCCGTTTCTTTTCCGGACTTCTCGTTTGCTCCTAGAGTTCACCTAGGAACCTCTCTACATATCTTTGCTACGTGTTAGCATCGGTATTTGGAGGAATCCCAACGTAGCCCTCTATCTACGTTTGGGAGTGGTCTTTTAGGCACGAACTTGTCTCGGGGATTTTGAGAGTTTTGGTTTGCTCTCTTGTGTGGTGCCTCGCTGTGATCCTAGGGATCATCCACCCTCCTTCCGAGGGTCGTGGGCACCACGTTTGAGTCTGAAGCTTTCGGGATTGATTTTATTGGGGCAGAGGCCATAATTTCGAGAAGAAATTTTTAGGCTCCCATTCACCCCCCCCTTTGGTCGCCTTGCCATAGCATTTTCGGTCCTTCAATCGGTATCAGAGCCAGTTAAGGATCTCTCTACCTTAACCGGTTCTGGATCCGCGAAGGCTACCTTTTTTAGAGTGGTTTGGCTTCCGACGTGGTTTGTCGAGGTGTTGAGCTTTTGCTTTGCTAACACTAATGGTGCTTTTAGAAGTGGCACCAAGTTCTTCTTCAAGCATGTCTTTATCTTTCAGCTTGAACGATTCCATGGACGACATTTTGGGGAGAAGGAGGAGTGCAGTTGATGAGAGGTATCGCGAGGTGAACGATCTGCTGAATCTTCTACGACATGACGAGCTTTCACCGGAGGATCTCCTACATCAACTTGGCAAGGCCAAGAGAGGTACACTTGCTTGTGGTCTTGTGGCTTTGCACAATTTATATGAGGCTTGCTCTAGGGATGATGAGCTTTATGATACCTTGCGTAGAAAGGTAGAAAAATTAAAATGCTCCATCGCTAAGCTGAAGTCTAGTGCCTCTTTGCCTTGCACCTCCTGTGTTGACTTGTTTAGGAAGAATGATGAGCTAGGCTTTTCTCTTGCTAGCTTAAAATCTGAGATTGATTTGTGGAAATCCAATGCTTCCAAACCATGTCTAGTTTGCATTGACTTGCGCAAGGACCTTGATTGTGCTAAAACTAAATTAGCCTTGCTTAAGTCAAATGCTTTGTCACCATGTGATTCTTGTGAATCTTTTGTTGCCAGACTTAGAGAACTAAGTTTGATTCACAGAACATGTGTAGATGAACTCGAGCATGCTAGGGCCAAAATTGATGAGATAAATTCTAGGCCTTGTAGCTCATGCTCTTTGAATAAAGATGCTTGCCTTACTTCTTGTGATATTCATGATTCCTTGCTTGATGTGAATGGTGATGTTTCTTCCACCAATTTCATGTGCACATCATGCATTGATTTGGAAAAAGAAGTTTTGGTTTTGAAGCAAATGCGCGATGATATGAGCGCCAAGTTGGTTGAGCACAATGATATGAGTGCCAACCTTGAAAAGGAGATTGAGCTCTTGCGTACCACATATGCCGAGTGCATTCAGAAGGAGATGGAAAACTTGAGAAACACTCCTTGTGGTACTTGTGATCGCCTCATGTTTGAGAATGAGGTTTTAGCCAAAAGGTGCAAGAGCCTTTGTGCTAAGTTGTTTGATTCACGCATTTCTTGCAACTCCGATGTTGATATTTCCAAGTCTGCATCTTTGCAACCAGAGTTGAGTTATTGTGTTGCGCGTGAGTCCTTTCACGATAGCACTAGTGTCAAGGTTTCGGATAGCTCTTTCATAGATACTCCCAACCTTGCTGTCTCTTCGAGTGATGTCCAAGGGACTTCTCTTGACAAGGGTGCTTCTTATATTTTTGGGACTCGTCCTCCCAATCCGGTTTTTCATTGCACCTTTTGCAAGAAGGAGGGACATTCGCTCGATTTTTGCTTTCGCCGTGTCAAGCACGAGCGGCGAATTCGAGCTAAGGCTTTTAGGCAGCCGCGTAGCCTTTCCCATGGCACGTGTGCTCCTAGCGTTGGCACCAAGTTGGTGGTTGATGCTTCTTGTTCTAAGTCCCAAGGGACTTCTCACTTGTCGGAGAATGGTGTGCCTTCCAGTAGGCCTTTGTACCATTGCTCTTTTTGTGAGAAAGATGGGCATCAAGAAAGCTTCTGCTATCGGCGTGCCAAACGCTTGCGCCAAGCTCGTTCTTCTAGGAAGACGGTGATTCATAGCCCTTCCCATGGCATGAACGCTTGTGCTCCTAGTAAGAAGCCCATTTTTGTTGATGGGATTGATGACTCCTTTTCTAGTGGGATAGGTCATGGTCGTGGACATGCTTCTAGTGCTTCTTCCCTTGGTCCACGTCATGCTTCTCATGCTGCATCTATTGGTGCTTCTACAAAAACCTTGGAAGATGTTTGCCTCTTTTTCCGTGGTACGACTCGTTCTTCTCCTCGAGTTGTCCTTTTGAGGAATGCTTCCAAGGGTGTTTCACAATTGCATTTGAACCAACATTTGCATCATGCTAACCCACATGATAAGTTGAGATTTGTGACCAAGTCCTGGATTCCCAAGTACATGCTTGCTAACCCTTTGGGATCCAAGACTAGGGTTACTTTGTCCTCTTGTGTGTAGATATGAGGACGCGGGGTGGAGAACATGCGCCTAATGGAACTTGATCTTTTATATGTGATCAAGATTTGATGGTTCTCTACACCCCGCCTAGATTTGCCTCCAAAGAGGCTTTTGCTACTAGGTGAGCTTTCTTTTACACTCATACCTTGTACATCCATGATCTGTGTCTTGTGGTATGAGTTGGTTCTTCATGTGCTCACTTGTATAGTTTTCGCATGTACATTTTCTTTTGTGTCATGCCTTGTTTAGTCTAGCATGTGCTATCTTCTGTATATCATGTCATGCTAGTCTTGTGTACAGTTTTGGTGGTCATTCCACTTTTCATGCTAGTCTATGATCCTCATTAACATTATGCCATGCTTTACCTGATTCCTGCATGAGTTTTACTTATACAGGTATGGTGTTCATTAGGTGTCACTTGTCAGGAGCTAGTTTTGGTTAGCTACATGTACCCTGTTGATATGATTAGCTTGAGCACTAGCCTTTCCACAATTTTATCATGTTACATGCTTTTGGATCTATTGCTACCATTATCTTGCATTGTAGCATGTGTTGAGGCTTAGGCTATGCTTGGGTTGATCACGTCTTTAGGCTTCATTTTGCTATACAGTGCTTTATCCTGTTGCATGGTAGTTTTGACTAGTTTGAATTCAGATCTCCTTGCGGTATCATTCATAGGTAGATCTCTTTTTGTTGAGAGTTCACCTTATGCTTATTTGACTAACCATTTTCGTGGAGACCATGAGGTCACACTAGATGAGACAACACCTTGTGTTTTCTTCTGCTTTTGAGTGTGCAGGAGAACAGGAGCCTGGAGAGAGCATTTCGGCTCACGGACCCGATCCCTCTTCTTCCATGACTTGGGGTTCCATTCGAGCAGCTCTCCAGCGAGCACTAGCAGCACCTGTGTGAGCGACAGCATCAGGCGAGGGGGAGACGACTTCGGCGAGGCAGATGCCCTAAAGATTTCAGCAGTTTCAGGCGTCCCCTCGGACATCACACCAACAGGCGGTCATGCGCTTCATGAGGTACCTCCAACACACTTCTGAGTTCGGTTTTTGGTACACTCCTTCTTCGACCCCTTTCTGTTGTGTGGTCTTTCCGATGTGGATTTTGCTGGCTGTTCGCTTGAGCGTTTCTTGGCTCTTTATTTGTGTCTTTGGTCCGTGTTTCCCTTTTAGTTGGGGAAACATTTTGCTTGTTGTATCATAGCTTGTCTTCTCCAATACCCTTTTGCTTTGGGTCTTTCTCCTTAGGCTAGTTTTGCTTTGTGTTTGATAGACTAGCTTTTGCATGCATTTCATCATGTATACCGTGCATTTTTAGAGCTTCATGAATATAGTAATGAAAATGAGACTATGCTCTTTTTGGTATGCCCTGCTTATTCATGATGATGCTTGTAGCTTAGGCTCTTTTTGATCACATGATACATGTTATGAGCTAAGCTTTTTTTGCAAATGGTGAACTTGACTAATCAACTATGAAACTTTTAAATTTGTTCACCATTGAGAGTGGCAACTAGCATGGGTAGGATGTGTTGATCACTTGTGCTATCTTTTGTATGCTAGGTTGCTATGTCTCTTACACTGAGTCATTCACTTGCTTGGATTGTTCATATTTATCTTGTGCTAAAATTTGATCCAAGTCTATGTGAATTGAAAAGATCGAGATGGGATTGCATGTGTCAGCACATCACGGTATCGAGACTGTTTCTCATTGCACATTTGAGTTAAACTTGAGCCGTGTAGTGTAAGACCGAAACCGGTGCTTTAAGCTTCCGATTGCTTTTCTTGCATAGGCTTAGCCCGGTTGAAAAGTTAGGCAATGACCATGCTTTTAACCTCTCGCAATCACATGCTTTAAAATGAACTTGTGTTAATACCGCTGCAATCTCCGATAAAATATTGAAAATAACACAAGTCTATGCTTCACTCTATTGCATGATGATTGAACTTTGCTAGGGGTAGTTCACCTTTTATACCTGAGTTAGCACTTGTTTGATTTCCTGTCTATTCTTGCTAAGTGCTATTTTAAGTGGTGAACTCCTTTTCAAATGGCTTAAAACTGCTCATATGCTTAATTGTTCATTTTTTGTATTCATTTGATCAGTTTGAGCCTTTGCTAGCATTTGTATTGATTGCTATACTTTCAGGGCAGCACCCTTTTGAGCATCTTTTCATTCTGATTGCTATACACTTGAAGCTGTTGCATTGTGCATATCATGCATTTTTAGCTTAGTGTTCATACCCCCAGCTCCGATACACTTTGTGGTCACTTTCAGTGCTTTTCATTGCCCCCATATGCTTTTGGTTGATGACTTGTCTTGTGTTTGTGTCAACTTTGTGGAAAATGTTAAAACCCCTCAGCATGTTCCCTTTTGTCAAGGGGGAGTAGCTGTATGCAAGGGAGAGCTTGAGTGTTGGCACAAAAGGGAGAGTCATGCATTTTGGGGAGAGCTTTGAGCAAGGGGGAGTTTAGCTCTTTTATGTTCTTCTTCACTCAGTATAGTTCTTTTATATGTTTCAATTGGTATCCATCTTTTGGTATGGAATGCAATTGGTGTCATGAGCTTTGTTGCATAGTTTTTTGTATATAGGCTTGCTTTCAGGGGGAGTCGCTTTTGTCTTGCTGATTCTCCGCGTGCTCTGAGTGTTTGTGCTCCATTTGGTGTTGAGCCTCTCTTCTGGTTTTTCTCAGTCGGTATCGAGCCTGCTAGTCGTGTTGAGCCGTTTTTGCCTCTGTCTAGGGGGACTAGCAGCTTTTGCTTGGTATTTTTGATTGGTATGGACCCTTCAGCTAGTTGCGTCGAGTCTGTGTGCCTCTGTTTTGAGGAACTAGCTGTATTCACCAATTCTTGGCTGCCTCCTCTTGAGGACTAGCTCATTTCTGACTTGGTTGCGTCGAGTCTTTGCCCATGTCTTTGGGAACCAAGTCTTTTGCTCTATGTGATCGAGTTTTGCTCATTGTTGAGTTATTACTCCGATCCCATGCTTGGTTGCGTTGAGCCGTTGCCCATATCTTTGGGGACCAAGTTTTTGGTATGGTATCTCAAACCATCTCTTGTGCCTAGTTTTTGTCAATTCAATCATCAAGGGGGAGAAAGAGAAAGAGAAAGAAAAAGGGGGAGAAATTGACCCAAAACCAAGTGGATAAGTACCTTGGTCTTTCTTTTGTGATGATTGTTTGACAAATTTATTTGAGATTGGTTTTTGAGTACCTTTTGGGATTTCATGAAACTCTTGTTTTATCTTGACTCTTCAGTTGTGTGGAGGCTTTGCCCGCTTTTGCCATTTCTTTCGGGACCGAGAGCTTTTATTTGGAGTTTTCATGATCCTTCCTCATCTCAAGTGGCCTTGTGTTTGCCTTTTCTTGGCTTTTGGGCACTTGAATGAGTCTTTCCTTCAAACCCTTCCTTTGTGGTTTATTTTTAGTCAATGCATTCATCAAGGGGGAGATTGAGAACACATATGATGAATGATTGACTTTGATGAGGAAGGTTTGAGGCTTTTACCCGGTTTAGTCCATATCTCGCTATGAGCTTATTGTTTATGACTAACCGGTAGCGTGAGTTGTGTGGTGTTTCTATGTCGGTGTGCGTGTGCGACATGTGTCTCTTGGCTGTGTTGATGTGCAGGTGTGGAGCTCAGATACAGTGGTCTATGGCGAGGTGAAGGTCAAGTAGAGACGTGCCATGTCGACGGACCGGGAGCGGTGAAGGATGGGCGTGCTGTGCGGCGGACGTGCCATGCCGATGTACCCTGAGCGGTGAAGGGCGGACATGAGGCTTGGACTGACGGACTAGAGGGCCAGAGGACCAGCTGTGGTAGCTAGCACGTGGCATCGGCGAGCGAGAGCACATGGGGATGTGCGGTGCATCGGCCGAGTCAGGAGGAAGACACTGGAGTCGTGTCACTTGGCGGGAGGTTGGACACGGGCTTGCGTGCGGCGCAAGTGCCATCGGCCAAGTCAAGAAGGAAGGCGAAGGCGTTGTGCCCGGCGTGGAGGCTGGACATGCATCGGCATCGGTGCCGGTGGTCGGGGTGTGAGAACCACATCCCGTCTACGGTGCGGGTTCGGTAGCTGAGCCTCAAAAAGCTACCATCGACGGTTTCCAGGTTTGGGCCTCAAAACCTGGGGTGGCCGGTTTCCGAGTTTGGGCCTCAAAACTCGGCGAGGACGGTTTCCAGGTTTGGGCCTCAAAACCTGGGCGCGCGGGTTTCCGAGTTTGGGCCTCAAAACTCGGGGTGGACGGTTTCCCGGTTTGGGCCTCAAAACCGGGGGTTGGTCCGAAAGGACGGTCGACGCGTGGCGGCGTGGAGAGGCTGGTGCGGCGGCGAAGCTATCCACGAGGAAGGCGTGGTGGTCGATAGTGGCGGCACGTGGCGGCATCAGGGAGGTCGCGTCGAGGCGAAGCTACCGGATGTGCGGGCGTGGCCGTCGGATCGAAACTATCAAGTCTGGACGGTTTTACCCCTGGGGGATATTTGGGACGAGTGCTTAATGTAAGGGTGTTTTGGTCTTCGAACGTGCGCCTATATATATGAGGGGGGCTGCTAGGGCAGCCGCATCCTTGGGAGTTCTAGGTGGTGTCTCTCTCATTTTGTTCCTGTGAGAGAAGGCTATGGTTAGGGAGAGTTGGCTCTTGTTCTTGAGCTTTTTGCCATCCAAGCTTTGTGTTGCTAGGATTGGCTTGTAGCCCGACACCGAGTGCTTAATCAATTCATCTTGCTGAATCCAATGATCAAATTCATGGTTGAATTCGCGTCCTGAATTTGTTCTTCGCGTTCTTCTTTTCTCCATGATTTTCCCCTCTCCTGATCTCCCTCTATGCTGCGTCTTTTGCGATTCCGTTTGAATCAACTTGTTCTTTGAAGTGAGGAGAACGTTTCCACTGAAGGAATTCATCCCTACCCTCACGAACAAGTAGATCGGGTCGAAATTGTTTTTGTTCTTCGTTCTTCCCCTTTTCTAGTGTTCTTCGGATTTCTCATGGTTTAGTTGGGTTGAAGCAATGATATCCTAGGATTAGCTTCCCAACACATAGCAGAACACTTGGGTGAAGTTTGGTTGCAGCCCCGTTCGATTTGGTGGAGATCCAATCGATTTTGGTTTTGTCCCGTGGCGTTTTTGGGCGTTCTGGGTGGTGGCGGACTGTCCGCCCCTCTAGCCGCGGACAGTCCGCGGGTCGGGGTTCTAGCCGGTTCAGTGGCTGTTTGCCTCGGCGCTTTTCCCTCGGGTGACCGGCGGACAGTCCGCCAGTGTTGGGCGCGGATAGTCCGGGCCCGAGCAGGGACGTTTCAACAGGTTCGCTGTTTAGCGGTGTTGGCCGGCGGACATTCCGGGAAGGAACCGCGGACAGTCCGCGAGTCGCGCAGGGAGAGTCCAGCAGCGTTGCTGCTTTGCCCGTTTTGCCGGCGGACAGTCCGGCCCCCTAGTGGCGGACAGTCCGGCCTACACCGGACAGTCCGGGAGCCTAACGGCGGACTGTGTGGGATTCTGCAGCTTGTGCAGTTTTAGTGCGTTGGCCCTCCCGGCTTTTCCGTTTCGTTTCCGGACTTCTCGTTTGCTCCTAGAGTTCACCTAGGAACCTCTCTACATATCTTTGCTACGTGTTAGCATCGGTATTTGGAGGAATCCCAACGTAGCCCTCTATCTACGTTTGGGAGTGGTCTTTTAGGCACGAACTTGTCTCGGGGGTTTTGAGAGTTTTGGTTTGCTCTCTTGTGTGGTGCCTCGCTGTGATCCTAGGGATCATCCACCCTCCTTTCGAGGGATGTGGGCACCACGTTTGAGTCCGAAGCTTTCGGGGTTGATTTTGTTGGGGCAGAGGCCATAATTTCGAGAAGAAATTTTTAGGCTCCCATTCACCCCCCCCCCTCTGGTCGTCTTGCCATAGCATTTTCGGTCCTTCACTTCAGCAAGTGAGAGCATATGTGATGTGCTACTGCATCGGTCGAGTTGAGACGGAAGACGATGACATCGTGGCACTTGGTGGAGGCCGGACACGGGCTTACATGGGAGATGCAAGTGTCGTCGGTCGAGTCAAGGAGGAAGGCAAAGTTGTTGTGCTCAGCAGAGGCAGGACATGCATCGACATCAGTGTCGGTGGCAGGGGCATGAGACCCATGCTCCGTCTATGGCGCGGGTTTGGTAGTTGAGCCTTAGAAAACTACCCTCTATGGTTTCTGAGTTTGGGCCTCAAAACTTGGGATGGACGGTTTCTAGGTTTGAGCCTCAAAACCTGGGCTGATGGGTTTGCCGGCTTGGGCCTCAAAACTCAACGGAGGTTCCTATGCGGAACGGGATGACACGTGGCAGCACCACGAGGCTTGCGTCGAGGCAAAGCTAGTGGTGAGAAAGCACAACGGTCATCGTGATGGCACGTGGTGGCATTCTAGAGCTTGCATCGAGGCGAAGTGAAGGATGAGAGGGCGCATGGCCGTTAGATGAAGACCTGACAGAGTTGGACTCGGATACCCCTAGGGTTGGCTAGTTTGCTCTTGTATCTAGAGGGGAATATGTATTAGGACAATAAATAAGAGAGGCACCCCTCCTCTCTCCCTATGTCTCCAGTTATTCATTCCAGCAGACTTCTGTTAGGTATCTCTCTCGTAGTTGCTGGTGAGATCCGCAGAGACGGCACAATTCCTCTGTGTATTTTGAGATTCAAGGAAAGGAGACCGTAATGTCCTTGTCTTCTCGTGAGGAAGACTTTTGGTTGAAATCTCTTGTTGATTCGCATTTTGTTCATCGCGTTATTTGTTTACCCACTGTGACGGAACCTCCTGGATTATTAGGGCCCACGTGTACCTGTCCTTGTCCTACAGACCTCGGACAGACATACACTGTGCCCAATAGCCCAAAAGACCCACCACGTGTCATCGGGTTGGTGGGTCTTTTGGGCTATTGGGCACAGTGTATGTCTGTCCGAGGTCTGTAGGACAAGGACAGGTACACGTGGGCCCTAATAATCCAAAAGGTTCCATCACACCCACTTTTGATTCGTCACGAGATTTCTTGATTTGAGGGATGACTTGAAATTAGGTTTGAACTATCTTCTAGTACTTCGTAAGAGACATCTTTGCACCGAAGGGTTTTCTATAATTCCCCACGAGCTAGTAGATCGGGCGGATTTTGTTTTGGATCAAGCTCTTGCTACTTTGCCCGGAATTTCTTCGATTCACCGATTTGCAGTTAGGAGAGAGCCATGTGTAAGGAAAATGGACCTTGACCCATTTATCTTTGGATTTTGGTGTTTGATAATCAACATAACCAAATTGGACTAATGTGTTTACAAGTGTTTGTTTTGTAGTCTAATAGGGTGCACATGTGACTTGGACGAAGGCAATATGGTGATCAAGTGATCAACACTTCAAGAAAGACCCTACAATATGTATTGGAGGCTTACAAAGATCAAGCAAAGTCCAAGACACAAGAAATAGAGGGTCGGACGCAAACAAAGTTAACGCTCAAGCCGAGACAAGAGCTGATTGAATTGGAACTATCTCATGATTTTGGATTTGCTCAAACTGACATGGCATTAGCATAAAGCTGTAGAGAATTTCATTAGCTTTCCGAGAAGTCCAAGATCATCGAAATCGGAGTTTAGAGCTAAGAGTTATGCCCAAAATACGAAAGTCTGTCTCTCTGAAAATGGAGCATCGGACGCTCCCATGCGGAGCAACGGATGCGCGTCCGATGCAGCATCTGATGACCTCCGAAATCAGCCCAGAATGAATAGTGTGATGGTAGAGTACGATGCCAGCGTCCGATGCATTACTGTAGTGTCCGATGCCCCCGAAAACAGGTCTAACGGCTAGTTTTCCAACGGCTACTCATCACATGAGCATAGGACGCGTCCGATGCCATCACTATAGCGTCCGATGCTCTACAGAAAGCTGATTTCAGCCCCCCCAACGGCTTTATTTGATTGGGGGCCTATATATACCACCTCTAACCGGCCAAATGAGGTGTGGAGGAGTGAGGAAACATACCAAGAGTGTTGCTACACCATATTAGTGCCTCCATATGCATAGTGCTTAGTGATTCACATGGTGATTAGTGTAGGTGCTTTGCGAAGTGCTTAGGCTAGTTAGACCACCGCTCATGCGCTTGCTCTAGGTTTAGGCCTAGTGTTTAGTGTGGTTTGCATACCTCTTGCTACTCGGTGCTTGCGCGCACCATTGTGGTACATTGGAGGGGATCGTAGTCTTGCGAGACCACACCAACCGCGTTTGTGGTGTGGCCGCCACCGTGTACCAAAGGGAATAAGGCCCGCGGCATTTCGGCCGAAAGCTTGATAATGGAGATGGTGGGGAGCATCCGGGAGAGGCTTTGCTACGAGTGTCTTAAGCGGATACCCACTTGCGCGTGGGAAAGGACCGGAGCTATCCACGGAGTGACCCGACCAGAAGCTTGGCCATTGCGAGGGATTCCTTGCGAGGGGCTCCAACGAGGACTAGGGGGGAAGCTTGCGTGCTTCTCGATACCTCGGTAAAAATACCGGAGTCGTCGACTAGAGTTTGCATCTCTACCTTGCTCTTTAGCTTCCGCATTTACTTTGCTACCTTATTTATGTGCTTTACCTTTCCTAGCTTAGTTGATAGCACTACTACAGAACAGAGTCTTTGGCCGATTCTCAGAATCGTCATTTGTCTCGGCGTTTTTGCCGCCCGGGACTAATAGACCCTTTAGTCTCGGTCGGTAACACGGACCGGGACTAAAGGGTCTGCCCCAGCGGCTACTGCGCAGAGCTGTCGGGGCAGGGACCCTTTAGTCCCGGTTCATGTTACCAACCGGGACTAAAAGGCACTCTTTAGTCCCGGTTGGTGCCACGGAACGGGACTAAAGATTTAGCCACGGTTTGTGGCTTGCCCTGGGGTAAATGATCACCTTTTAGCCCCAGTTTTTAATACAAACCGGGACTAAAGCTCCCCGGTTTATAACCTACCAACTTCTTCCTCCCCTGAGCGAGAGACATTCAAATTTCAGTGAGCTTCTTGCTTGTTCTTGCTGTTGCTATTGCTTGTTCTTGCTTGTTCTTCATTGTTCTTCATCTCCGGCGACAATTGGTGATCTTCTTCGACTCCATCATCGTCTCTTTGCGTTTAGAGGTAACTATTTTCATCTCCTACCATGTCTTTTGAATATGAGAGGAATTTAATTAAAATATATAGTTTGCAAGAACAAGCATAGAGAGTTGAGTAGTTTAAATTGGTTCATCACAATCACTTGATAGTTTTCTACTACTATGTAGTATCCATTCTATATTTCATACTTATGCAAGACGAGTAATATTGAATTTTAGTGTCTTTTTAGTTTATTTTCTTTAGAAAAATGTGGAATTTATAATAGTTTGCAACAATAAATATAGAGAGTAGACAATGTGGAAATTGGTATTGTTATATCATATTTTTCGATTATCTAAACAAATAGATAAATTTAGAGACTTTTTTATTTATAATTGTTTAGAAAATTAGGAATTTGCATGTAATAGTTTAAAAAATAAGCATGGATATAGTAGATGGCAACCGTGACCGGGTCCTCAGCCTCTCATCATCGGGATCCGAAGCGTTTGCGGCCGGATCTTCCTCTCATTGCTTGCGGCGAGTGTAAGCAGAAGATTGTGAAGGAGTACCGAGTGAAAAAAGAGGGAATCAACAAGGGTCATATATTCTACAAGTGTCCGGACCATGAGGTGAGTTATTATTTACCCGCATTTGATTAATATGGTTCATTCGTATCGGTTTTGCTTGATGATGTTGTTTAAATTTCTTATTCTTTGTTCTAATTGCAGTGGGAGGGCACCGACGGATGTAAAGGTTGGTACTGGGAGGAAGAGTACGTTCAGCACGTATGAAATTCTATTGCACACGAGGTTGCCGCTGAAGGTGATGAGGCAGTGAGTCAGCGGCAGCAGCCCATCCATGCTGATGAAGCGAATGATTTGTCTATTTTAGTTGGGATCGGACGCGAACTAATTATGTTGCTTAAGTGCATTTTAGTTTTAGTTTTTTTAGTGCTAGCTGCGATAGTCTTCGTTGTAGTCAAGCTTGCTTGAATTAATCAATCATGTGATGTCATGAGTGTTGTGCAATAACATGAGAAACTACTAAGTGCATGGTTGTAATATTTAATGCAGATGTTGTCACGCAATTGGATGTATAATGTCGATCGCCGCTCCAAAGAGTTCATTGCTGGTGTGCACTATTTCTTAGGTGTGGCTGAGGCAAACAAGTAGGATGGTTTTATGTGCTGCCCATGCGCCGTCTGTAAGAATTTGAAGGAATATTCAGGCCCAAGGACTCTTCATACGCATTTGTTGAAGTCGGGTTTCGTAACAAAACTATATTTGTTGGACGAAGCATGGAGAAAGGGGGTTGTAATGGATGATGGTGAAGAAGGTGAAGAAGAATTGGCCCACGCCGATATTATTGCTCAGTACGGTGCCTTTGATGATGATGCAGTGGGAGGAGATGGTGAAGAAGATGCGGCAGCGACAGCTGATGTTGATGCTCTTGGTGATGCCATTCGTGATGCACAAAGAGAGTGTGAAAGTGACAAGGAGAAGGTCAAGTTCGAGCGCATGCTAGAGGATCATAGGAAATTGCTATATCCCACTGCTGAAGATGGCCAAAAAAAGCTGGGTACTATACTGGAACTGCTGCAATGGAAGGCAAAGAATGGTACATCCGACAAGGCATTTGGGCAGTTATTGAAGATAATAAAAAAGATGCTTCCAAAAGCGAATGAATTGCCCACCACTACGTACGAAGCAAAACAAGTCATCTGCCCTTTGGGATTAGAAATCCAGTAGATACACACATGTCCTAATGACTGCATCCTGTACCGTGGGGAGGAATACGAGAATTTGGATGCATGCCCGGTATGTGAAGCATCACGGTATAAGATAAGGCGAGATGATCCTGGCGACGTAGAGGGTGAAGAACATCCAAGAAGGAAGAAAATCCCTGCCAAGGTTATGTGGTATGCTCCTATAATACCACACTTGAAATGTTTCTTTAGAAATAAGGACAATGCAAAGTTGTTGCGGTGGCATAAAGAAGACCGTAAGGTAGACAATATGCTAAGGCACCCAGCTGATGGATCCCAGTGGAGAGTGATAGACAAAGAATTCCCAGAGTTTGCAGATGAGGCTAGAAACTTGAGGTTCGCTTTAAGTACGGATGGTTTTAATCCTTTTGGGGAGCAAAGCAGTAGTCATAGCACTTGGCCAGTTACTCTATGTATCTACAACCTTCCTCCATGGTTATGCATGAAGCGGAAGTTCATTATGATGCCGTTGCTCATCCAAGGGCCGAAGCAACCTGGCAACGACATCGATGTCTACCTGAGGCCATTAGTTGAGGAACTTCTACTTCTATGGAGCAAACCAGACATACGCGTTTGGGATGAGTACAAACAGGAACACTTTGACCTGCGAGCATTATTGTTGGTAACAATCAATGATTGGCCGGCTCTAAGTAATCTTTCAGGCCAGACAAACAAGGGATATAATGCATGCACACACTGTTTCGAAGACCTTGATAGTTTATTTTTGAAAAAGTGTCGGAAGGTCATGAATGTTGGGCACCGTCGGTTTCTTCGCATGGGCCACCTAGTAAGAAAGAAAGGCAAACATTTTAAAGGTGAGGCAGACCAGCAAACGAAGCCTCGTAACCGAACCAGAGATGATATACTCGAAATGTTGATGGATACGAAAGTAGTATTTAGAAAGGGACGGGGCAGCGAACCTATTCCCAAAGACGCTTTAGGACACGCACCCATGTGGAAGAAGAAGTCCATATTCTGGGAGCTACCCTACTGGCATGTCCTAGAGGTTGTTGGTATTTCTTAGCGTCGCTACTAAGAAGAGAGTTTTAATATATCCCTGGCAACGGCGCCAGAAACGCTTGTTAACACTTCTTAACGCAACCACTAGAACTAGACTATGGAGCCTAACCCTAGCAACGGCGCTAGAAGTGTCTTGGTGGTAAAACTATTGACTATTGGATAGTTCCGCAAGCGCACAGAATATACCGATGTAGCACTTCACCCGGGAGTATTCCAAGGTATCATTATTTATTTTATCCCAAAGGAAAGCAAGCTAGGAAAGATGTAGAGAGAGGAAAGATAGATCCTTTAGTCTTACTATAATCTATTATCAATTAGAGAAGCAAAGGGGTATAAGTGGATATAAGGGAGGATAGATAGATAAGATAAATAAGTTAAGCTAAGAGTATATGATATGAAAGATAACTTTAGTAGAGTTAGCTAGGTGGGAGGACAACGAGTGAGTATAAAGTACTCCTATGTTTCTACCTTTACTCCTATGAACTAATCCTAATTAAATAGATGACTTAACTAGATTGACGCCTTGCTACTTGTGTGAGAGGGATAAATGAGAGAGTAAAGCGATAGAAGGTTGTTCACCTAACCCAGTACTCAAGCAGATATTTGGCTAATGGACGCCTTACCTTTTAAGAACTAGCCTGAGTTCACGTGAGGGGATCTAGGTAGCCAGGCAAAATCTATCACCTTTTGCCCATGCGCCCCTACTGTCCGTGCAAGCCAACGGTAGTCAAAGATAAGATGAAGTATGAGCACCACGCTCACACTTATCTACACCTTTAGATACGATGACGCACACACAAGAAGCTATTTAAAGGAAATCAATCTAACTAAGACAACTATAGAACCAAGATAAGCACACAACAAGGCTATATAAATATAGACTTGCACTAAGTAAATACTTAAATAAATACTTGGAAAGTAAATACTTAAGTAAATGCAAAGTAAAGTAAAGAAAGAATAATATATTAAATAAATAAAGTCTTACAAAAGAAGAAAGATACAAGGGCTATACCAGACTCCCAGAAGACGACTCCGGAGACCCGAGCTTCGCCCGACTCGACTCTAACTCCCACTCTAGACTAACTACTACTACTCTTGCTTGATCTCACTTGAGAGTGGAGATGTGTGAGATATCTTGGGGTGTGTAGAATGAGAGGGTGAAGGCCTCTATTTATAGTGGAGGTGGAGTAGGGGCTACTCCGGCGCCACGTCAGCGATCCGTGTGCTCATCCTCTCTTCACCCTTGGATCCACCGTCATAGCAACCGACCTTGATGAATGGCTTGGATATTCTTCACATGTCAAACATGCATTTTGCCACCGACTTGAATGAGGGTCACCATTGGGTCCGCCGACCCCTGTCTCTGACATGTGGGCCCGGGGTACATCTTCTAGAAGGTGATGATGTCACCCTGATGAATAGTGCTGTTGGGTCCCACCAAGGGGGATCGGCCGACCCCCCTATGATAGGGCTGGCCCACCTTCTTCTCTCCCTTGGTGACCCCACATGTCATGGAGCAAGTCTTGTGAAGTTGGTTGCATTTGGTTTCCGGTGTGGACCCATGAATCCAAGTGCTTCTCATCTTGTACCATTGAGCAAAAGCACATGCTTGATCCAATGGTTGATATTGGCTTGAACATGCTTCTCTTGGATCATGCCATGTCACCATGGCCGAGGTGGCCCAAAGGTGGGGTCGCCCGACCCCCTTGCTGGGCTCACCTGGCCTCATTTTGTTCATTTTGCCATCTCCTACAAGTTCACAAGCTAAGAGTACAAGTGGAACTTATTAGTGATAAATATGCTCATGATATGCTATTCTTCCTTGAAACTGAGGCCTGTTGACAGTATTTTGATAAGGTAAAACATGCTATAACTTCCGTCAACAAGATCCCCCAAGCTTAACCTTTGCTCGTCCCGAGCAAACAGTCAAACTTGGCCTCGGTGGATCAGTATTGTTGCTATGCATCACATTTCAAGAGTACCATGTGCACAACAAAGTTCTTCTCTTTGAATGGAAAAATTAGCTATGTAAATCACCCATATTACCTTAGTACTCTATGGGGCTTATGGCTTTTCCTTTGTCTTAGGTGGTTGAAAGATAGAACAGTTTGACTTGAGCACTAACTTTCTTGTTTTTAGCAAGTTTCATACCGGAGGTTTTGCAATATTTTTCAAAAGAAAGACTTAATGTTCCTCATATGGTTCTCTCATGTCGCACAGATGGTGTATGGTTCCTCACCAAGGCATATGATAAGTGTTGCCTTCTTTATTTCATCCCACTTCTAAACAGGCTTATGTGTAGCTCTAGGTAGAGATGAAAGAAGATGGCACACTTACTTGCATTTTGTTGTGAAGTCAAAGCTCGGATCCTTGAAGAGAATTGTCATACTCCTAGATCAAGATGTGTAAGTGTGTGGTGTATTGTGGACTAGATTGCTTCTTTATTTGATAAGATCTATCTCTCTATTTTTTTTCTTTTTCTCTCTTTTCTAATGAGACATGGCTAGCATTTTTTTTGTGGACTTTCACTTGTCCATCTCTCTCTTTTTTTTGTTTTTTTTCGTGGACATTCACTTGTCCATCTCTTTTTTTCATCTTTATTTTGCCTAGCCTTTTGAGTCTCATCTACTAAATAATCGAGAGAGATTTCCTAACACTTAGAGTATGAAGCAACCTATTTGGTGGAAATGAAAGGCATGTTTTTGCGTACTTCTAGTGTAGAAGCAGCATGTATATGAGGTGTGTACGTGATCTTGATCTTAGGAGCATGAAAAGTCTCTTAACAAGGGTCAACAAGACTTGACAACACTCAATACAAAGCAAATAGCCTATGTAGAAGGTTTGTAAACATGTAAAGAATATATGGTTGTGGTAGGAATTTATCACCATTGAGGAACAATTAAGATTTTGATCATTTTAAGAATAAATTCTCCGGTAATCTATCATGCTTAGAACAATATTATAGCAGCTCTTGTCTCACTATATCATGTCTCACAACAACTTAGACTTAGTTCTAGCACTTGCAACCCACAAAGTTTTCAGGTTCATGATGGTTTAAATGAGCTAAGTGATCCATACTTAGAGAAATACTAAGTTGTAGACTATGCACTAGAGAAACATTAGCAAGGCAACTAGTCATCATTTCCATGGGGAAGATAGACATATATGAGACATATGTGCTACGGGGAGTACTAAGCAAATATTTTTGGTATTTTTTTGAATGCAATGAGAAAACTAATTGAAACGTAAATAACTTAAGATACAAGACTTACCTTGGTGGGGGAGAGGATCTCCCCCAAGCTTGGTTCTTGCCTACTGTGGTGGTGGATAATGCTAGTACCACCCGGCCCAACGTCGGGCTTCTTCTTCTTGAATGGCTCGTAGGAGTTGGGCATTTTGTTGTGCAAGAAGCAATGTTGCCTCTTGTTCGATGTTCATCGCACCCATGTTGTCTATGAGCTCGTCCATCGACGTCCTTTGATGTTGCCTTCCTCTGCCCCGTCGGCGAGGAGTGTTCTGTGAGCGAGGAGGCCTCCCCAAGGACCCTGAAATGTCCATAGAGGCTGCCTCATCTCCCTCCTCAACTTCTTCAGCCTGATGTGAAGGTCCGCCTTGTTCCATTCGAGTTGCACGGGACGCTCTCTTTGTCCTCCTGCTAGTACCTGCAACTTTTGGGGCTCTTTCCTCGGGGTCCAAATCAAAGGTTAGCGTATGAAGCGCATACAATCGAAGTCCCTCACAAGGGAGAGTGATTTCGACTGTATGGCCTGGATCAATCATTATTAGTTCACCCTTGGGACCCTTTTTTAGTACATCGCAGCCAATAAATACATTTTGTTCCAACACATCTCTCATGGTTTCTATGTACTCAAAAGTTTAGGATTCTAGTGCACCCAAAGCTTCAGCTATACGTGTGATGAATGATGTGAAGTATATGGGTTTCCTAGGCTTTATGTAGCTAAGCCAATAGTTCACTAGCATTTTAACAGGTGAAACTTTAACTTTGCTAACCATGGCATAGAGTAGTTTCAGCTCAACATCACTTACCAAAGCTCCTCTCATGCCAGGGAAAAGAGTGGTGAATAGCCAGTAGTGCATGAAACGTAAGGTTGGGCTATGAATTTTGTGTGGTGAGGGTTTGGAACAATCACTAGAGCCAGTAATGGCATACCAGAAAGCATTCTTGTCATAATGAAAAGCATGGTCTACATCAAGATGGCAAGAGTGATCAAATCCTAAAGCAGTGTTTAACGTGCTCCAAGTCAGGTCATATTCCATCCCAAACATTCGAAATGCTATCCCATCATTATTCACTTTTAACGTGCATAAAAACTCAATGGTTAAGTTCTTTATGCCAAATTCAAGAATTTCAAAGAATCCTCCCCAACCAATGGTATTGAAAATAGCTTAAAATTCTGAATCCATACCTGTTTATTGCAAGAGGGCCGGATCAATGACACTTGTGTGTGAGAAACTACACTCAATAAGAGTGAAGAATTTCCCCATCTCTTCGGCATTTAGCCTGAGGCCACTCTCGGTCTCCATTACTCTAGCCGGGGGAATGAAGGGTACTAGCTCACTTCTTTCCACCTCTCTCCTCTCATGAGCACTAGCATGGTGAGGTTCTTGGGAAGAACCCTCACCCTTGTTGGACTTTTTGAAACGGGAGGCAAGCAACTTCTTCATCTTACTACAAGATAAGCTACCAATCTTCTACCACTACTATGAAATAGGGACTATTTTTGGGTTTTTGGTTTTTGGATGGCTACTACTAAGCTAAGCTTGAGAATGAACTTGCAACTAAGGAAGGAAAGGAAGAACTTGTGAGCTCGAGATGGTTCTGGTGGTTTTGGTGTGGAGTTGAGCTCACAATGCAAGGGTATATATAGGGGAAGAAGGGCAAGTGGTGACCACCCATAGCATGGGTCGGCCGACCCCCCTTCTTGGCACTTTCAAATTTGCTTTTGCTTTAGCCAGGGGACATGTCTAAAGTGAGTAAATACATTTTCAGGATGGGCCAACACATGGGTCGGCCGACCCCCCTACATGTCCCCTCAAACTTTAAACTTTGTGCCATCATGTGTCTAGTAAAGATGTAACTATGTTTGGTCCAAAGTTGACACAGATTTCAGAGATTCCCTTGCCTAGTGTTTGGTGAAAGAGAAAAGATGAAAGGCCAAAGTGGAGACATGTCTAAAGTGATTCCCATGGACCATGAGAGCACTAAGACATGCCTTTGGCTGGTTGTTGTGGTCCCATGAGCATCCAACATAAAGAGGAACATCTCATGCTTAAAGAGTAAAGCAAAGGACCATTTCGTTTCAGATGTTGGCTTTGGTGATATGCATGATGTTTATGAGCATGCTGAGTGGAATGTAGCAGGGTGCAGGAGGGCACCATGGTGGGATCGGCCGATCCCACCTTGGATGCTCGTTGAGCACCAAAGTGTTGTGTCATACTCAGGGTACTAAGCCAAGATAGAGCATGTGCCAGTGGGCCCAATGGTGGGGTCGGCCGACCCCACCTTGGGGTGGTCCCACGGCTTAAATGTGTTGCAAGTTATTGTCAAGGTGTTACTAGCATGTAAATTTATTTTGTTGAAATGAAATATGCAGAATAAAGCTAAGTATGCAATTTAAGGAAAATGCAAGAATTGAAATGCATGAAAAGTTAAATATGAGATAACTATTGATTTACCTTATCAGCAAGGGCTCCAAGTTTCAGGTCCGTAGAGCAGGACCTCTCCGTCTTGTCATTCATTGGGTGCTTCGGTCGGTCCCGGAGATGGAGACCGTGGTTGCACCTCGTCGGCGAGTTCTTCTTTTTACTTCAGCTTTGTTGGCCGACTCGCTCTTTTTCTTGTTCCTTCGGCGTAGGTGACGACGACGATGTTTGTTGACTCGAGGTTCTTTGTCCTTCACCTGCATGTTAGCTTTATAACTGTTGAATGGACACTTTACCTTATACTCCGGGAACTGGGGGTGAAGTTGGCCGGATCCCACGTAGATGACGGCGTTAACCGTATTAAGGAACGGCCTTCCCAGGATGATCGCGACGTCTAGATTGGATCCCATGTCCAATATAAGGAAATCGACGGGGACGTAGCTGTTTTGGACTTTGATGAGGATGTCCGTTGCTAGTCCCTCGAGGAACCGTAGCGTCTGATCGGCCAGCTGCAAACGAACAAATGTAGGGAGCAAAGGTCCCCCTAGTAATTTATCATATGTTACCTTGGACATGATGTTGACACTCGATCCAAGGTCGCAGAAGGTGTCGTGGAAGACTTGTGGTCCAATCTGGCAGGTGATGGTCGGCAGGCCTGGATCTTCCTTCTTGGTGATGAAGGGTGGATCGAGTAGATAGCCCCAGTTTGACCGGAGCGGAGGCTTACTGTACCTCGTAGTAACTAATTTTACACCCTCTATTGGATCCTCAGGTTTCCCCAGGATCTTACCTTACTCGCAGGATGGGACAGTTGCTGCTAATTGTGTTTCTAGCATTTTATTAAAGCTCAATTGATTTTTCATAGCAGAATTAAAGCTATCCATTTTCTCATTTATATTTTCAAGAATCTTATCATTAGCCATCATCTTTTTATTTATACTATCATTTATTTTAGATTGGCCTAAGACAAGATCTCTTAAAGAAGGTTGGTTATTATAAGAATTATTGAAATTATTGCTATAACCGTTACCTTGATTTTGGTAGAAGGGGCGCGAATTCCATCCTTGTTGTTGTTGTTGGGGCCGGTACCCGTTGTTGTTGGCGTTGTTGATGAAGCTCACCTCCTCCTTCGTCTCGGGACAATTATTTCCCGAATGGTCATTGCCTCCGCATACCTCGCACCATTGGTTGGCTTCGACGGCTCGTGCGGTTGCATAAGGTTGAACAACCTCTTGTTCCCTCTTGGAACTTTCTTCTACTTTCTTCATTAGGAGGTCCATCTTCGCGCAGAGCATGTCCACCTCATTGAGAGCATGAACACCTCTCTTTTTTGGTTGAAGACATTCCTCATTCCAACCTTGGTTGGTAACCATCTTCTCTATGAGGTCCTTGGCATCTCTCACATTGTGTTGTAAGAATGCCCCTCCAGCGGCTGCATCTAGGTGACTACGGGCCATACCGGTCAGGCCATGGTAGAAACCTTGGATGATGAGCCACTCCTCTATCCTATGATGAGGACAGGCGCGAATGTACTCTTGTAGACGTTCCCATGCTTCGGGAATCGTCTCATCAGCTTGTTGCTGGAAGCTGGAATTCTTTCCACGAAGGGCGCTGGTCTTGCCCATTGGGAAGAACTTCTTGAGAAACGCATTGGCGCACTTCTCCCAAGTGGTGGCTTCACTCTCGTTGGCGTAGAACCATTGCTTCGCCTTTCCCAATAACGAGAATGGGAAAAGACGAAGACGGATGGCGTCTGCAGACACATTCTTCATAGTGAAGGTACCACATACCTCCAAGAAGTGTTGGAGATGGGCGTTAGCATCCTCATGCGGCTTCCCATAGAATGGATTGGCTTGCACCATGTTGATGAGAGTCGGCTTGAGCTCGAAAGTCGCATCCCCCAAGTTAAGCTGCGGACCCGTGGCAACATTGTAGGCCGACGGCGCAGAGTACTCGGAGATGGTCTTTTGGGCCATGGCTTCTCTTCTAGCTGGTGCAGAAACTTCCTCCTCGAACCGATTCTGGTTCGAGATGAACCTCTGAGGTGGAACTTGACGAAATCTAGTCCTCCTCAACAACTGCTCAGGATTCTCAACGAAGTTTGACGACAGTTGGAAACTGCTCATACACCTACTAGTTTCACGATAACGAAAAGAAACTAGACAGGTGAGGGGTTAGCCCCTATACTAATTGATAAATAATAAATAGCAGACTCTGGATTCACTCTCTCTAAACTCCTAGGCGGTTGCTTTCCCCGGCAACGGCGCCAGAAATGCTTGTAGGTATTTCTTAGCGTCGCTACTAAGAATAGAGTTTTAATCTATCCCTGGCAACGGCGCCAGAAACGCTTGTTAACACTTCTTAACGCAACCACTAGAACTAGACTATGGAGCCTAACCCCAGCAACGGCGCTAGAAGTGTCTTGGTGGTAAAACTATTGACTATTGGATAGTTCCGCAAGCGCACAGAATATACCGATGTAGCACTTCACCCAGGAGTATTCCAAGGTATCGTTATTTATTTTATCCCAAAGGAAAGCAAGCTAGGAAAGATGTAGAGAGAGGAAAGATAGATCCTTAGTCTTACTATAATCTATTATCAATTAGAGAAGCAAAGGGGTATAAGTGGATATAAGGGAGGATAGATAGATAAGATAAATAAGTTAAGCTAAGAGTATATGATATGAAAGATAACTTTAGTAGAGTTAGCTAGGTGGGTGGACAACGAGTGAGTATAAAGTACTCCTATGTTTCTACCTTTACTCCTATGAACTAATCCTAATTAAATAGATGACTTAACTAGATTGACGCCTTGCTACTTGTGTGAGAGGGATAAACGAGAGAGTAAAGCGATAGAAGGTTGTTCACCTAACCCAGTACTCAAGCGAATATTTGGCTTATGGACGCCTTACCTTTTAAGAACTAGCCTGAGTTCACGTGAGGGGATCTAGGTAGCCAGGCAAAATCTGTCACCTTTTGCCCATGCGCCCCTATTGTCCGTGCAAGCCAGCGGTAGTCAAAGATAAGATGAAGTATGAGCACCACGCTCACACTTATCTACACCTTTAGCTATCGATCAAAATAGCTAAAGCCCCTATCCTAAGATAGGACGATGACGCACACACAAGAAGCTATTTAAAGGAAATCAATCTAACTAAGACAACTATAGAACCAAGATAAGCACACAACAAGGCTATATAAATATAGACTTGCACTAAGTAAATACTTAAATAAATACTTGGAAAGTAAATACTTAAGTAAATGCAAAGTAAAGTAAATAAAGAATAATATTTTAAATAAATAAAGTCTTACAAAAGAAGAAAGATACAAGGGCTATACCAGACTCCCAGAAGACGACTCCGGAGACCCGAGCTTCGCCCGACTCGACTCTAACTCCCACTCTAGACTAACTACTACTACTCTTGCTTGATCTCACTTGAGAGTGGAGATGTGTGAGATATCTTGGGGTGTGTAGAATGAGAGGGTGAAGGCCTCTATTTATAGTGGAGGTGGAGTAGGGGCTACTCCGGCGCCACGTCAGCGATCCGTGTGCTCATCCTCTCTTCACCCTTGGATCCACCGTCATAGCAACCGACCTTGATGAATGGCTTGGATATTCTTCACATGTCAAACATGCATTTTGCCACCGACTTGGATGAGGGTCACCATTGGGTCCGCCGACCCCTGTCTCTGACATGTGGGCCCGGGGTACATCTTCTAGAAGGTGATGATGTCACCCTGATGAATAGTGCTGTTGGGTCCCACCAAGGGGGATCGGCCGACCCCCTATGATAGGGCTGGCCCACCTTCTTCTCTCCCTTGGTGACCCCACATGTCATGGAGCAAGTCTTGTGAAGTTGGTTGCATTTGGTTTCCGGTGTGGACCCATGAATCCAAGTGTTTCTCATCTTGTACCATTGAGCAAAAGCACATGCTTGATCCAATGGTTGATATTGGCTTGAACATGCTTCTCTTGGATCATGCCATGTCACCATGGCCGAGGTGGCCCAAAGGTGGGGTCGCCCGACCCCCTTGGTGGGCTCACCTGGCCTCATTTTGTTCATTTTGCCATCTCCTACAAGTTCACAAGCTAAGAGTACAAGTGGAACTTATTAGTGATAAATATGCTCATGATATGCTATTCTTCCTTGAAACTGAGGCCTGTTGACAGTATTTTGATAAGGTAAAACATGCTATAACTTCCGTCAACAAGATCCCCCAAGCTTAACCTTTGCTCGTCCCGAGCAAACAATCAAACTTGGCCTCGGTGGATCAGTATTGTTGCTATGCATCACATTTCAAGAGTACCATGTGCACAACAAAGTTCTTCTCTTTGAATGGAAAAATTAGCTATGTAAATCACCCATATTACCTTAGTACTCTATGGGGCTTATGGCTTTTCCTTTGTCTTAGGTGGTTGAAAGATAGAACAGTTTGACTTGAGCACTAACTTTCTTGTTTTTAGCAAGTTTCATACCGGAGGTTTTGCAATATTTTTCAAAAGAAAGACTTAATGTTCCTCATATGGTTCTCTCATGTCGCACAGATGGTGTATGGTTCCTCACCAAGGCATATGATAAGTGTTGCCTTCTTTATTTCATCCCACTTCTAAACAGGCTTATGTGTAGCTCTAGGTAGAGATGAAAGAAGATGGCACACTTACTTGCATTTTGTTGTGAAGTCAAAGCTCGGATCCTTGAAGAGAATTGTCATACTCCTAGATCAAGATGTGTAAGTGTGTGGTGTATTGTGGACTAGATTGCTTCTTTATTTGATAAGATCTATCTCTCTATTTTTTTTCTTTTTCTCTCTTTTCTAATGAGACATGGCTAGCATTTTTTTTGTGGACTTTCACTTGTCCATCTCTCTCTTTTTTTTGTTTTTTTTCGTGGACATTCACTTGTCCATCTCTTTTTTTTCATCTTTATTTTGCCTAGCCTTTTGAGTCTCATCTACTAAATAATCGAGAGAGATTTCCTAACACTTAGAGTATGAAGCAACCTATTTGGTGGAAATGAAAGGCATGTTTTTGCGTACTTCTAGTGTAGAAGCAGCATGTATATGAGGTGTGTACGTGATCTTGATCTTAGGAGCATGAAAAGTCTCTTAACAAGGGTCAACAAGACTTGACAACACTCAATACAAAGCAAATAGCCTATGTAGAAGGTTTGTAAACATGTAAAGAATATATGGTTGTGGTAGGAATTTATCACCATTGAGGAACAATTAAGATTTTGATCATTTTAAGAATAAATTCTCCGGTAATCTATCATGCTTAGAACAATATTATAGCAGCTCTTGTCTCACTATATCATGTCTCACAACAACTTAGACTTAGTTCTAGCACTTGCAACCCACAAAGTTTTCAGGTTCATGATGGTTTAAATGAGCTAAGTGATCCATACTTAGAGAAATACTAAGTTGTAGACTATGCACTAGAGAAACATTAGCAAGGCACTAGTCATCATTTCCATGGGGAAGATAGACATATATGAGACATATGTGCTACGGGGAGTACTAAGCAAATATTTTTGGTATTTTTTTGAATGCAATGAGAAAACTAATTGAAACGTAAATAACTTAAGATACAAGACTTACCTTGGTGGGGGAGAGGATCTCCCCCAAGCTTGGTTCTTGCCTACTGTGGTGGTGGATAATGCTAGTACCACCCGGCCCAACGTCGGGCTTCTTCTTCTTGAATGGCTCGTAGGAGTTGGGCATTTTGTTGTGCAAGAAGCAATGTTGCCTCTTGTTCGATGTTCATCGCACCCATGTTGTCTATGAGCTCGTCCATCGACGTCCTTTGATGTTGCCTTCCTCTGCCCCGTCGGCGAGGAGTGTTCTGTGAGCGAGGAGGCCTCCCCAAGGACCCTGAAATGTCCATAGAGGCTGCCTCATCTCCCTCCTCAACTTCTTCAGCCTGATGTGAAGGTCCGCCTTGTTCCATTCGAGTTGCACGGGACGCTCTCTTTGTCCTCCTGCTAGTACCTGCAACTTTTGGGGCTCTTTCCTCGGGGTCCAAATCAAAGGTTAGCGTATGAAGCGCATACAATCGAAGTCCCTCACAAGGGAGAGTGATTTCGACTGTATGGCCTGGATCAATCATTATTAGTTCACCCTTGGGACCCTTTTTTAGTACATCGCAGCCAATAAATACATTTTGTTCCAACACATCTCTCATGGTTTCTATGTACTCAAAAGTTTAGGATTCTAGTGCACCCAAAGCTTCAGCTATACGTGTGATGAATGATGTGAAGTATATGGGTTTCCTAGGCTTTATGTAGCTAAGCCAATAGTTCACTAGCATTTTAACAGGTGAAACTTTAACTTTGCTAACCATGGCATAGAGTAGTTTCAGCTCAACATCACTTACCAAAGCTCCTCTCATGCCAGGGAAAAGAGTGGTGAATAGCCAGTAGTGCATGAAACGTAAGGTTGGGCTATGAATTTTGTGTGGTGAGGGTTTGGAACAATCACTAGAGCCAGTAATGGCATACCAGAAAGCATTCTTGTCATAATGAAAAGCATGGTCTACATCAAGATGGCAAGAGTGATCAAATCCTAAAGCAGTGTTTAACGTGCTCCAAGTCAGGTCATATTCCATCCCAAACATTCGAAATGCTATCCCATCATTATTCACTTTTAACGTGCATAAAAACTCAATGGTTAAGTTCTTTATGCCAAATTCAAGAATTTCAAAGAATCCTCCCCAACCAATGGTATTGAAAATAGCTTAAAATTCTGAATCCATACCTGTTTATTGCAAGAGGGCCGGATCAATGACACTTGTGTGTGAGAAACTACACTCAATAAGAGTGAAGAATTTCCCCATCTCTTCGGCATTTAGCCTGAGGCCACTCTCGGTCTCCATTACTCTAGCCGGGGGAATGAAGGGTACTAGCTCACTTCTTTCCACCTCTCTCCTCTCATGAGCACTAGCATGGTGAGGTTCTTGGGAAGAACCCTCACCCTTGTTGGACTTTTTGAAACGGGAGGCAAGCAACTTCTTCATCTTACTACAAGATAAGCTACCAATCTTCTACCACTACTATGAAATAGGGACTATTTTTGGGTTTTTGGTTTTTGGATGGCTACTACTAAGCTAAGCTTGAGAATGAACTTGCAACTAAGGAAGGAAAGGAAGAACTTGTGAGCTCGAGATGGTTCTGGTGGTTTTGGTGTGGAGTTGAGCTCACAATGCAAGGGTATATATAGGGGAAGAAGGGCAAGTGGTGACCACCCATAGCATGGGTCGGCCGACCCCCCTTCTTGGCACTTTCAAATTTGCTTTTGCTTTAGCCAGGGGACATGTCTAAAGTGAGTAAATACATTTTCAGGATGGGCCAACACATGGGTCGGCCGACCCCCCTACATGTCCCCTCAAACTTTAAACTTTGTGCCATCATGTGTCTAGTAAAGATGTAACTATGTTTGGTCCAAAGTTGACACAGATTTCAGAGATTCCCTTGCCTAGTGTTTGGTGAAAGAGAAAAGATGAAAGGCCAAAGTGGAGACATGTCTAAAGTGATTCCCATGGACCATGAGAGCACTAAGACATGCCTTTGGCTGGTTGTTGTGGTCCCATGAGCATCCAACATAAAGAGGAACATCTCATGCTTAAAGAGTAAAGCAAAGGACCATTTCGTTTCAGATGTTGGCTTTGGTGATATGCATGATGTTTATGAGCATGCTGAGTGGAATGTAGCAGGGTGCAGGAGGGCACCATGGTGGGATCGGCCGATCCCACCTTGGATGCTCGTTGAGCACCAAAGTGTTGTGTCATACTCAGGGTACTAAGCCAAGATAGAGCATGTGCCAGTGGGCCCAATGGTGGGGTCGGCCGACCCCACCTTGGGGTGGTCCCACGGCTTAAATGTGTTGCAAGTTATTGTCAAGGTGTTACTAGCATGTAAATTTATTTTGTTGAAATGAAATATGCAGAATAAAGCTAAGTATGCAATTTAAGGAAAATGCAAGAATTGAAATGCATGAAAAGTTAAATATGAGATAACTATTGATTTACCTTATCAGCAAGGGCTCCAAGTTTCAGGTCCGTAGAGCAGGACCTCTCCGTCTTGTCATTCATTGGGTGCTTCGGTCGGTCCCGGAGATGGAGACCGTGGTTGCACCTCGTCGGCGAGTTCTTCTTTTTACTTCAGCTTTGTTGGCCGACTCGCTCTTTTTCTTGTTCCTTCGGCGTAGGTGACGACGACGATGTTTGTTGACTCGAGGTTCTTTGTCCTTCACCTGCATGTTAGCTTTATAACTGTTGAATGGACACTTTACCTTATACTCCGGGAACTGGGGGTGAAGTTGGCCGGATCCCACGTAGATGACGGCGTTAACCGTATTAAGGAACGGCCTTCCCAGGATGATCGCGACGTCTAGATTGGATCCCATGTCCAATATAAGGAAATCGACGGGGACGTAGCTGTTTTGGACTTTGATGAGGATGTCCGTTGCTAGTCCCTCGAGGAACCGTAGCGTCTGATCGGCCAGCTGCAAACGAACAAATGTAGGGAGCAAAGGTCCCCCTAGTAATTTATCATATGTTACCTTGGACATGATGTTGACACTCGATCCAAGGTCGCAGAAGGTGTCGTGGAAGACTTGTGGTCCAATCTGGCAGGTGATGGTCGGCAGGCCTGGATCTTCCTTCTTGGTGATGAAGGGTGGATCGAGTAGATAGCCCCAGTTTGACCGGAGCGGAGGCTTACTGTACCTCGTAGTAACTAATTTTACACCCTCTATTGGATCCTCAGGTTTCCCCAGGATCTTACCTTACTCGCAGGATGGGACAGTTGCTGCTAATTGTGTTTCTAGCATTTTATTAAAGCTCAATTGATTTTTCATAGCAGAATTAAAGCTATCCATTTTCTCATTTATATTTTCAAGAATCTTATCATTAGCCATCATCTTTTTATTTATACTATCATTTATTTTAGATTGGCCTAAGACAAGATCTCTTAAAGAAGGTTGGTTATTATAAGAATTATTGAAATTATTGCTATAACCGTTACCTTGATTTTGGTAGAAGGGGCGCGAATTCCATCCTTGTTGTTGTTGTTGGGGCCGGTACCCGTTGTTGTTGGCGTTGTTGATGAAGCTCACCTCCTCCTTCGTCTCGGGACAATTATTTCCCGAATGGTCATTGCCTCCGCATACCTCGCACCATTGGTTGGCTTCGACGGCTCGTGCGGTTGCATAAGGTTGAACAACCTCTTGTTCCCTCTTGGAACTTTCTTCTACTTTCTTCATTAGGAGGTCCATCTTCGCGCAGAGCATGTCCACCTCATTGAGAGCATGAACACCTCTCTTTTTTGGTTGAAGACATTCCTCATTCCAACCTTGGTTGGTAACCATCTTCTCTATGAGGTCCTTGGCATCTCTCACATTGTGTTGTAAGAATGCCCCTCCAGCGGCTGCATCTAGGTGACTACGGGCCATACCGGTCAGGCCATGGTAGAAACCTTGGATGATGAGCCACTCCTCTATCCTATGATGAGGACAGGCGCGAATGTACTCTTGTAGACGTTCCCATGCTTCGGGAATCGTCTCATCAGCTTGTTGCTGGAAGCTGGAATTCTTTCCACGAAGGGCGCTGGTCTTGCCCATTGGGAAGAACTTCTTGAGAAACGCATTGGCGCACTTCTCCCAAGTGGTGGCTTCACTCTCGTTGGCGTAGAACCATTGCTTCGCCTTTCCCAATAACGAGAATGGGAAAAGACGAAGACGGATGGCGTCTGCAGACACATTCTTCATAGTGAAGGTACCACATACCTCCAAGAAGTGTTGGAGATGGGCGTTAGCATCCTCATGCGGCTTCCCATAGAATGGATTGGCTTGCACCATGTTGATGAGAGTCGGCTTGAGCTCGAAAGTCGCATCCCCCAAGTTAAGCTGCGGACCCGTGGCAACATTGTAGGCCGACGGCGCAGAGTACTCGGAGATGGTCTTTTGGGCCATGGCTTCTCTTCTAGCTGGTGCAGAAACTTCCTCCTCGAACCGATTCTGGTTCGAGATGAACCTCTGAGGTGGAACTTGACGAAATCTAGTCCTCCTCAACAACTGCTCAGGATTCTCAACGAAGTTTGACGACAGTTGGAAACTGCTCATACACCTACTAGTTTCACGATAACGAAAAGAAACTAGACAGGTGAGGGGTTAGCCCCTATACTAATTGATAAATAATAAATAGCAGACTCTGGATTCACTCTCTCTAAACTCCTAGGCGGTTGCTTTCCCCGGCAACGGCGCCAGAAATGCTTGTAGGTATTTCTTAGCGTCGCTACTAAGAATAGAGTTTTAATCTATCCCTGGCAACGGCGCCAGAAACGCTTGTTAACACTTCTTAACGCAACCACTAGAACTAGACTATGGAGCCTAACCCCAGCAACGGCGCTAGAAGTGTCTTGGTGGTAAAACTATTGACTATTGGATAGTTCCGCAAGCGCACAGAATATACCGATGTAGCACTTCACCCAGGAGTATTCCAAGGTATCGTTATTTATTTTATCCCAAAGGAAAGCAAGCTAGGAAAGATGTAGAGAGAGGAAAGATAGATCCTTTAGTCTTACTATAATCTATTATCAATTAGAGAAGCAAAGGGGTATAAGTGGATATAAGGGAGGATAGATAGATAAGATAAATAAGTTAAGCTAAGAGTATATGATATGAAAGATAACTTTAGTAGAGTTAGCTAGGTGGGTGGACAACGAGTGAGTATAAAGTACTCCTATGTTTCTACCTTTACTCCTATGAACTAATCCTAATTAAATAGATGACTTAACTAGATTGACGCCTTGCTACTTGTGTGAGAGGGATAAACGAGAGAGTAAAGCGATAGAAGGTTGTTCACCTAACCCAGTACTCAAGCGAATATTTGGCTTATGGACGCCTTACCTTTTAAGAACTAGCCTGAGTTCACGTGAGGGGATCTAGGTAGCCAGGCAAAATCTGTCACCTTTTGCCCATGCGCCCCTATTGTCCGTGCAAGCCAGCGGTAGTCAAAGATAAGATGAAGTATGAGCACCACGCTCACACTTATCTACACCTTTAGCTATCGATCAAAATAGCTAAAGCCCCTATCCTAAGATAGGACGATGACGCACACACAAGAAGCTATTTAAAGGAAATCAATCTAACTAAGACAACTATAGAACCAAGATAAGCACACAACAAGGCTATATAAATATAGACTTGCACTAAGTAAATACTTAAATAAATACTTGGAAAGTAAATACTTAAGTAAATGCAAAGTAAAGTAAATAAAGAATAATATTTTAAATAAATAAAGTCTTACAAAAGAAGAAAGATACAAGGGCTATACCAGACTCCCAGAAGACGACTCCGGAGACCCGAGCTTCGCCCGACTCGACTCTAACTCCCACTCTAGACTAACTACTACTACTCTTGCTTGATCTCACTTGAGAGTGGAGATGTGTGAGATATCTTGGGGTGTGTAGAATGAGAGGGTGAAGGCCTCTATTTATAGTGGAGGTGGAGTAGGGGCTACTCCGGCGCCACGTCAGCGATCCGTGTGCTCATCCTCTCTTCACCCTTGGATCCACCGTCATAGCAACCGACCTTGATGAATGGCTTGGATATTCTTCACATGTCAAACATGCATTTTGCCACCGACTTGGATGAGGGTCACCATTGGGTCCGCCGACCCCTGTCTCTGACATGTGGGCCCGGGGTACATCTTCTAGAAGGTGATGATGTCACCCTGATGAATAGTGCTGTTGGGTCCCACCAAGGGGGATCGGCCGACCCCCCTATGATAGGGCTGGCCCACCTTCTTCTCTCCCTTGGTGACCCCACATGTCATGGAGCAAGTCTTGTGAAGTTGGTTGCATTTGGTTTCCGGTGTGGACCCATGAATCCAAGTGTTTCTCATCTTGTACCATTGAGCAAAAGCACATGCTTGATCCAATGGTTGATATTGGCTTGAACATGCTTCTCTTGGATCATGCCATGTCACCATGGCCGAGGTGGCCCAAAGGTGGGGTCGCCCGACCCCCTTGGTGGGCTCACCTGGCCTCATTTTGTTCATTTTGCCATCTCCTACAAGTTCACAAGCTAAGAGTACAAGTGGAACTTATTAGTGATAAATATGCTCATGATATGCTATTCTTCCTTGAAACTGAGGCCTGTTGACAGTATTTTGATAAGGTAAAACATGCTATAACTTCCGTCAACAAGATCCCCCAAGCTTAACCTTTGCTCGTCCCGAGCAAACAATCAAACTTGGCCTCGGTGGATCAGTATTGTTGCTATGCATCACATTTCAAGAGTACCATGTGCACAACAAAGTTCTTCTCTTTGAATGGAAAAATTAGCTATGTAAATCACCCATATTACCTTAGTACTCTATGGGGCTTATGGCTTTTCCTTTGTCTTAGGTGGTTGAAAGATAGAACAGTTTGACTTGAGCACTAACTTTCTTGTTTTTAGCAAGTTTCATACCGGAGGTTTTGCAATATTTTTCAAAAGAAAGACTTAATGTTCCTCATATGGTTCTCTCATGTCGCACAGATGGTGTATGGTTCCTCACCAAGGCATATGATAAGTGTTGCCTTCTTTATTTCATCCCACTTCTAAACAGGCTTATGTGTAGCTCTAGGTAGAGATGAAAGAAGATGGCACACTTACTTGCATTTTGTTGTGAAGTCAAAGCTCGGATCCTTGAAGAGAATTGTCATACTCCTAGATCAAGATGTGTAAGTGTGTGGTGTATTGTGGACTAGATTGCTTCTTTATTTGATAAGATCTATCTCTCTATTTTTTTTCTTTTTCTCTCTTTTCTAATGAGACATGGCTAGCATTTTTTTTGTGGACTTTCACTTGTCCATCTCTCTCTTTTTTTTGTTTTTTTTCGTGGACATTCACTTGTCCATCTCTTTTTTTCATCTTTATTTTGCCTAGCCTTTTGAGTCTCATCTACTAAATAATCGAGAGAGATTTCCTAACACTTAGAGTATGAAGCAACCTATTTGGTGGAAATGAAAGGCATGTTTTTGCGTACTTCTAGTGTAGAAGCAGCATGTATATGAGGTGTGTACGTGATCTTGATCTTAGGAGCATGAAAAGTCTCTTAACAAGGGTCAACAAGACTTGACAACACTCAATACAAAGCAAATAGCCTATGTAGAAGGTTTGTAAACATGTAAAGAATATATGGTTGTGGTAGGAATTTATCACCATTGAGGAACAATTAAGATTTTGATCATTTTAAGAATAAATTCTCCGGTAATCTATCATGCTTAGAACAATATTATAGCAGCTCTTGTCTCACTATATCATGTCTCACAACAACTTAGACTTAGTTCTAGCACTTGCAACCCACAAAGTTTTCAGGTTCATGATGGTTTAAATGAGCTAAGTGATCCATACTTAGAGAAATACTAAGTTGTAGACTATGCACTAGAGAAACATTAGCAAGGCAACTAGTCATCATTTCCATGGGGAAGATAGACATATATGAGACATATGTGCTACGGGGAGTACTAAGCAAATATTTTTGGTATTTTTTTGAATGCAATGAGAAAACTAATTGAAACGTAAATAACTTAAGATACAAGACTTACCTTGGTGGGGGAGAGGATCTCCCCCAAGCTTGGTTCTTGCCTACTGTGGTGGTGGATAATGCTAGTACCACCCGGCCCAACGTCGGGCTTCTTCTTCTTGAATGGCTCGTAGGAGTTGGGCATTTTGTTGTGCAAGAAGCAATGTTGCCTCTTGTTCGATGTTCATCGCACCCATGTTGTCTATGAGCTCGTCCATCGACGTCCTTTGATGTTGCCTTCCTCTGCCCCGTCGGCGAGGAGTGTTCTGTGAGCGAGGAGGCCTCCCCAAGGACCCTGAAATGTCCATAGAGGCTGCCTCATCTCCCTCCTCAACTTCTTCAGCCTGATGTGAAGGTCCGCCTTGTTCCATTCGAGTTGCACGGGACGCTCTCTTTGTCCTCCTGCTAGTACCTGCAACTTTTGGGGCTCTTTCCTCGGGGTCCAAATCAAAGGTTAGCGTATGAAGCGCATACAATCGAAGTCCCTCACAAGGGAGAGTGATTTCGACTGTATGGCCTGGATCAATCATTATTAGTTCACCCTTGGGACCCTTTTTTAGTACATCGCAGCCAATAAATACATTTTGTTCCAACACATCTCTCATGGTTTCTATGTACTCAAAAGTTTAGGATTCTAGTGCACCCAAAGCTTCGGCTATACGTGTGATGAATGATGTGAAGTATATGGGTTTCCTAGGCTTTATGTAGCTAAGCCAATAGTTCACTAGCATTTTAACAGGTGAAACTTTAACTTTGCTAACCATGGCATAGAGTAGTTTCAGCTCAACATCACTTACCAAAGCTCCTCTCATGCCAGGGAAAAGAGTGGTGAATAGCCAGTAGTGCATGAAACGTAAGGTTGGGCTATGAATTTTGTGTGGTGAGGGTTTGGAACAATCACTAGAGCCAGTAATGGCATACCAGAAAGCATTCTTGTCATAATGAAAAGCATGGTCTACATCAAGATGGCAAGAGTGATCAAATCCTAAAGCAGTGTTTAACGTGCTCCAAGTCAGGTCATATTCCATCCCAAACATTCGAAATGCTATCCCATCATTATTCACTTTTAACGTGCATAAAAACTCAATGGTTAAGTTCTTTATGCCAAATTCAAGAATTTCAAAGAATCCTCCCCAACCAATGGTATTGAAAATAGCTTAAAATTCTGAATCCATACCTGTTTATTGCAAGAGGGCCGGATCAATGACACTTGTGTGTGAGAAACTACACTCAATAAGAGTGAAGAATTTCCCCATCTCTTCGGCATTTAGCCTGAGGCCACTCTCGGTCTCCATTACTCTAGCCGGGGGAATGAAGGGTACTAGCTCACTTCTTTCCACCTCTCTCCTCTCATGAGCACTAGCATGGTGAGGTTCTTGGGAAGAACCCTCACCCTTGTTGGACTTTTTGAAACGGGAGGCAAGCAACTTCTTCATCTTACTACAAGATAAGCTACCAATCTTCTACCACTACTATGAAATAGGGACTATTTTTGGGTTTTTGGTTTTTGGATGGCTACTACTAAGCTAAGCTTGAGAATGAACTTGCAACTAAGGAAGGAAAGGAAGAACTTGTGAGCTCGAGATGGTTCTGGTGGTTTTGGTGTGGAGTTGAGCTCACAATGCAAGGGTATATATAGGGGAAGAAGGGCAAGTGGTGACCACCCATAGCATGGGTCGGCCGACCCCCCTTCTTGGCACTTTCAAATTTGCTTTTGCTTTAGCCAGGGGACATGTCTAAAGTGAGTAAATACATTTTCAGGATGGGCCAACACATGGGTCGGCCGACCCCCCTACATGTCCCCTCAAACTTTAAACTTTGTGCCATCATGTGTCTAGTAAAGATGTAACTATGTTTGGTCCAAAGTTGACACAGATTTCAGAGATTCCCTTGCCTAGTGTTTGGTGAAAGAGAAAAGATGAAAGGCCAAAGTGGAGACATGTCTAAAGTGATTCCCATGGACCATGAGAGCACTAAGACATGCCTTTGGCTGGTTGTTGTGGTCCCATGAGCATCCAACATAAAGAGGAACATCTCATGCTTAAAGAGTAAAGCAAAGGACCATTTCGTTTCAGATGTTGGCTTTGGTGATATGCATGATGTTTATGAGCATGCTGAGTGGAATGTAGCAGGGTGCAGGAGGGCACCATGGTGGGATCGGCCGATCCCACCTTGGATGCTCGTTGAGCACCAAAGTGTTGTGTCATACCCAGGGTACTAAGCCAAGATAGAGCATGTGCCAGTGGGCCCAATGGTGGGGTCGGCCGACCCCACCTTGGGGTGGTCCCACGGCTTAAATGTGTTGCAAGTTATTGTCAAGGTGTTACTAGCATGTAAATTTATTTTGTTGAAATGAAATATGCAGAATAAAGCTAAGTATGCAATTTAAGGAAAATGCAAGAATTGAAATGCATGAAAAGTTAAATATGAGATAACTATTGATTTACCTTATCAGCAAGGGCTCCAAGTTTCAGGTCCGTAGAGCAGGACCTCTCCGTCTTGTCATTCATTGGGTGCTTCGGTCGGTCCCGGAGATGGAGACCGTGGTTGCACCTCGTCGGCGAGTTCTTCTTTTTACTTCAGCTTTGTTGGCCGACTCGCTCTTTTTCTTGTTCCTTCGGCGTAGGTGACGACGACGATGTTTGTTGACTCGAGGTTCTTTGTCCTTCACCTGCATGTTAGCTTTATAACTGTTGAATGGACACTTTACCTTATACTCCGGGAACTGGGGGTGAAGTTGGCCGGATCCCACGTAGATGACGGCGTTAACCGTATTAAGGAACGGCCTTCCCAGGATGATCGCGACGTCTAGATTGGATCCCATGTCCAATATAAGGAAATCGACGGGGACGTAGCTGTTTTGGACTTTGATGAGGATGTCCGTTGCTAGTCCCTCGAGGAACCGTAGCGTCTGATCGGCCAGCTGCAAACGAACAAATGTAGGGAGCAAAGGTCCCCCTAGTAATTTATCATATGTTACCTTGGACATGATGTTGACACTCGATCCAAGGTCGCAGAAGGTGTCGTGGAAGACTTGTGGTCCAATCTGGCAGGTGATGGTCGGCAGGCCTGGATCTTCCTTCTTGGTGATGAAGGGTGGATCGAGTAGATAGCCCCAGTTTGACCGGAGCGGAGGCTTACTGTACCTCGTAGTAACTAATTTTACACCCTCTATTGGATCCTCAGGTTTCCCCAGGATCTTACCTTACTCGCAGGATGGGACAGTTGCTGCTAATTGTGTTTCTAGCATTTTATTAAAGCTCAATTGATTTTTCATAGCAGAATTAAAGCTATCCATTTTCTCATTTATATTTTCAAGAATCTTATCATTAGCCATCATCTTTTTATTTATACTATCATTTATTTTAGATTGGCCTAAGACAAGATCTCTTAAAGAAGGTTGGTTATTATAAGAATTATTGAAATTATTGCTATAACCGTTACCTTGATTTTGGTAGAAGGGGCGCGAATTCCATCCTTGTTGTTGTTGTTGGGGCCGGTACCCGTTGTTGTTGGCGTTGTTGATGAAGCTCACCTCCTCCTTCGTCTCGGGACAATTATTTCCCGAATGGTCATTGCCTCCGCATACCTCGCACCATTGGTTGGCTTCGACGGCTCGTGCGGTTGCATAAGGTTGAACAACCTCTTGTTCCCTCTTGGAACTTTCTTCTACTTTCTTCATTATGAGGTCCATCTTCGCGCAGAGCATGTCCACCTCATTGAGAGCATGAACACCTCTCTTTTTTGGTTGAAGACATTCCTCATTCCAACCTTGGTTGGTAACCATCTTCTCTATGAGGTCCTTGGCATCTCTCACATTGTGTTGTAAGAATGCCCCTCCAGCGGCTGCATCTAGGTGACTACGGGCCATACCGGTCAGGCCATGGTAGAAACCTTGGATGATGAGCCACTCCTCTATCCTATGATGAGGACAGGCGCGAATGTACTCTTGTAGACGTTCCCATGCTTCGGGAATCGTCTCATCAGCTTGTTGCTGGAAGCTGGAATTCTTTCCACGAAGGGCGCTGGTCTTGCCCATTGGGAAGAACTTCTTGAGAAACGCATTGGCGCACTTCTCCCAAGTGGTGGCTTCACTCTCGTTGGCGTAGAACCATTGCTTCGCCTTTCCCAATAACGAGAATGGGAAAAGACGAAGACGGATGGCGTCTGCAGACACATTCTTCATAGTGAAGGTACCACATACCTCCAAGAAGTGTTGGAGATGGGCGTTAGCATCCTCATGCGGCTTCCCATAGAATGGATTGGCTTGCACCATGTTGATGAGAGTCGGCTTGAGCTCGAAAGTCGCATCCCCCAAGTTAAGCTGCGGACCCGTGGCAACATTGTAGGCCGACGGCGCAGAGTACTCGGAGATGGTCTTTTGGGCCATGGCTTCTCTTCTAGCTGGTGCAGAAACTTCCTCCTCGAACTGATTCTGGTTCGAGATGAACCTCTGAGGTGGAACTTGACGAAATCTAGTCCTCCTCAACAACTGCTCAGGATTCTCAACGAAGTTTGACGACAGTTGGAAACTGCTCATACACCTACTAGTTTCACGATAACGAAAAGAAACTAGACAGGTGAGGGGTTAGCCCCTATACTAATTGATAAATAATAAATAGCAGACTCTGGATTCACTCTCTCTAAACTCCTAGGCGGTTGCTTTCCCCGGCAACGGCGCCAGAAATGCTTGTAGGTATTTCTTAGCGTCGCTACTAAGAATAGAGTTTTAATCTATCCCTGGCAACGGCGCCAGAAACGCTTGTTAACACTTCTTAACGCAACCACTAGAACTAGACTATGGAGCCTAACCCCAGCAACGGCGCTAGAAGTGTCTTGGTGGTAAAACTATTGACTATTGGATAGTTCCGCAAGCGCACAGAATATACCGATGTAGCACTTCACCCAGGAGTATTCCAAGGTATCGTTATTTATTTTATCCCAAAGGAAAGCAAGCTAGGAAAGATGTAGAGAGAGGAAAGATAGATCCTTTAGTCTTACTATAATCTATTATCAATTAGAGAAGCAAAGGGGTATAAGTGGATATAAGGGAGGATAGATAGATAAGATAAATAAGTTAAGCTAAGAGTATATGATATGAAAGATAACTTTAGTAGAGTTAGCTAGGTGGGTGGACAACGAGTGAGTATAAAGTACTCCTATGTTTCTACCTTTACTCCTATGAACTAATCCTAATTAAATAGATGACTTAACTAGATTGACGCCTTGCTACTTGTGTGAGAGGGATAAACGAGAGAGTAAAGCGATAGAAGGTTGTTCACCTAACCCAGTACTCAAGCGAATATTTGGCTTATGGACGCCTTACCTTTTAAGAACTAGCCTGAGTTCACGTGAGGGGATCTAGGTAGCCAGGCAAAATCTGTCACCTTTTGCCCATGCGCCCCTATTGTCCGTGCAAGCCAGCGGTAGTCAAAGATAAGATGAAGTATGAGCACCACGCTCACACTTATCTACACCTTTAGCTATCGATCAAAATAGCTAAAGCCCCTATCCTAAGATAGGACGATGACGCACACACAAGAAGCTATTTAAAGGAAATCAATCTAACTAAGACAACTATAGAACCAAGATAAGCACACAACAAGGCTATATAAATATAGACTTGCACTAAGTAAATACCTAAATAAATACTTGGAAAGTAAATACTTAAGTAAATGCAAAGTAAAGTAAATAAAGAATAATATTTTAAATAAATAAAGTCTTACAAAAGAAGAAAGATACAAGGGCTATACCAGACTCCCAGAAGACGACTCCGGAGACCCGAGCTTCGCCCGACTCGACTCTAACTCCCACTCTAGACTAACTACTACTACTCTTGCTTGATCTCACTTGAGAGTGGAGATGTGTGAGATATCTTGGGGTGTGTAGAATGAGAGGGTGAAGGCCTCTATTTATAGTGGAGGTGGAGTAGGGGCTACTCCGGCGCCACGTCAGCGATCCGTGTGCTCATCCTCTCTTCACCCTTGGATCCACCGTCATAGCAACCGACCTTGATGAATGGCTTGGATATTCTTCACGTGTCAAACATGCATTTTGCCACTGACTTGGATGAGGGTCACCATGGGGTCGGCCGACCCCTGTCTCTGACATGTGGGCCCGGGGTACATCTTCTAGAAGGTGCTGATGTCACCCTGATGAATAGTGCTACTGGGTCCCACCAAGGGGGGATCGGCCGACCCCCCTATGACAGGGCTGGCCCACCTTCTTCTCTCCCTTGGTGACCCCACATGTCATGGAGCAAGTTTTGTGAAGTTGGTTGCATTTGGTTTCCGGTGTGGACCCATGAATCCATGTGCTTCTCATCTTGTACCATTGAGCAAAAGCACATGCTTGATCCAATGGTTGATATTGGTTTGAACATGCTTCTCTTGGATCATGCCATGTCACCATGGCCGAGGTGGCCCAAAGGTGGGGTCGCCCGACCCCCTTGGTGGGCCCACTTGGCCGCATTTTGTTCATTTTGCCATCTCCTACAAGTTCACAAGCTAAGAGTACAAGTGGAACTTATTAGTGATAAATATGCTCATGATATGTTATTCTTCCTTGAAACCGAGGCCTGTTGATGGTATTTTGATAAGGTAAAACATGCTATAACTTCCGTCAACAGAGGTCCGGCATGCGATCGACATGATGCACCTGACAAAGAATCTTTGTGTGAACCTGCTTGGATTCATGGGTGTCTACGAAAAGCCTAAGGATTCACTTGAAGCATGACAGGACTTGCAGCGCATCAAAGAACGAGACAACTTGCATCCAGAGAAGACAGATGACGGGCGCCAGTACTTAAGCCCTGCTAGCTACACTCTCAGCAGAGAAGAAAAGGAAAGCATGTTTGAATGCCTTAACAGCATCAAGGTCCCATCTGGATTCTCCTCCATTATAAAGAGAATAATTAATGTGCCAGAGAAAAAGTTCCAAAACTTGAAGTCTCATGACTGCCATGTGCTTATTGTTGGTAGTTCTTAACTTCACTAAAGATAGAGCTAGGCAACTATCCCCGGTAACGGCCCAGAAATGCTTGTTGACACTAGCTAACGTTGTTACTAGGAGTAGACTATGGAATCTATCCCTCGCAACGGCGTCAGAAATGCTTGTAGCAAGTCCGGTCACTATAACTAAGGAGTGAAGCTAAAGCAGCTATCTACTAATGTCAAATGGGGTTGTCAATCCTGACACAAGTAGGAGCTAGCTAGAGAGATTGCAATCTACCAGGAGGAGATTCTGCAAGCGCATAGAACTATCATAGTAGCACTTCCCTGGGAGTACCAGGTGTGGATTTATTTGATCCCAAAGGAAGGCTAGGGTGGTGTATGAGTCGAGTCAAGGAGGGGATGAGAGTCGAAGCATAAGAAAAGGGGAAAGGAGAGAAAAGAAGATGAAAGGCTAGAAAGAATATATGGGTGGATAGATAAGGATGAAATGGATGGTAAGGTAAGGTGGATGGATAGGTAGGTAAGGGGAATAGGATAACTAATGATAACTAACTAATAACTAGTAACTACTGACTACTCCTAGATAACTACGAAGCAAGATAACTACGCAGCAAGATAACTACGAAGCAAGATAGGCAAATGCCAAACAAGCAAACAAGCTAAGTATAGTTTTATTCCTATCTTATCAAGTATCGAGGCGTACTAGCCTTTACCACTAACTTAGGTTGAATGCTAGAACAACGAGCCTTACTGTTAAACTGGGCCAACTACGTGGTGGAATTCAAGGAGCATAGGGCTGTCACCACCAGCTTGCTACCACAGCTATCCGGGGGTCCAACTGTATCTGAAGGTAAGCCTATAACTAAGCACCACGCTTAATTATATTCTAACTATCTCTACCATAGCTTTGAATAGAGACACCCTTGTGGACGTCAGAGCAAATACTTGACTTAATAAGATAAACACTAAACTAACTAAGCAACCTATTGGGAAAGATCAAACACTAAGCACACTAGAGATTAACTACTATGGCTAAGTGAATTGAACTGTAGGATAGCTAGGTCACACTCAAGGTACGTGATAAAGTAATACTGAAAGTAATACTAAAAGTAATACTAAAGTAATACTGGGATAAAGATAAGTGTACCTGAGATACAAGAGAGCAAACCAGACCAGAGACGCCGGGAAATCAACCGACCTCCGATGCCAGTCGCTCGCACCCGCTTCTCTCTTAGCAAGCTCTACGCTACTATACCACTGGTCAGGGCTGAGCTGTGCTAAACTAAGAGCCGCGCTGTAGCAAGGGCACTAGAGCTATACTCTCTCTACTAGCTAACCTACTGGCCTAAGCTCTCTGAGCTCTCACTTGATTGCTTCTACTTGCTTTGCTTCTCTTGTGTTGGTGTTTCTTGTGTTTAATTAAGTGACGCCTCCAGGGGGTATTTATAGCCTTGTGGAGTGAGGGGGTACTTACAAGGGGCAGCCAACCGACCTAGGGGAAACCCTAGTGGCGGGCGCCAGCCCTAGGTGGTGGCCGCCACCCCCCTCACCATTGGATGCACCGCCATTGCTTCAACGACATCTAGGACCTCCAGAGAAGCGGTGGTTAGGTCGGTTGCATGTCCAAGTAACCGTCATTCGGTCTTGATCCACGCCACTCCCTCTTGAGCCCTCCGATGCCACTGACCTAGTGACCAAGGGCCAAGATTTGGCCCTGGGGTGGTTACACGGATCAGTGACGTGGCAGGGGGGAGAGTTGGGCCTTTCCATGTGGCGGGCGCAACCTAGAGGTGGCGGGCGCCACCCCACTCGGGCCCAAATGGGTCCTAGTGAGTGGGCTCGTCTCCTGGTGGGTCCATTCTCCAAATTTGGTCTAAATCCTGCATTAAAATAAAAATCTATGGACATGTGGAATTTGGTTAGTTTGAAACCTATTTGACTACATTTCATGCCTTTTTGGTGAATTTTAGTGTAAAATGTTGATGGTAAAACAGTGTTTAAGGACCATCAACAAGCTCCCCCAAGCTAACCTGTTGCTCGTCCTCGAGCAACAATGCGGTTTAAGCATTGAGCATGAAATAGATAGCAACTTAAGATGTATACAAGTGCATATTGTATAGTGAGAAATAACTTAGTATATATCATTAATCATAGCAATGCGGGGCTTATAGCTTTTCACTTTAAACATGCAAGAGTGAAATAAAGTAGTAGATAGGAAACTTTTATCTTGCTTAGGTTTAACTAGGATTCTGTCTGGAGGTTTTTTAAGGTTTTCAAAAGATAAAAACTTGCTTAAGTCCTTCAAGATTCACTCAATCACTCAATGGTGTTTAAATCCTCACTTAGGCCAAAATGTAGCCTCTCCTACTTCTAAAGAATGATATGTGGAGTTATAGGAAGGCTAAGAATCATGAGCAAATTGCCTAATGTTTATTGCTAGGCTAGACACTCAGATCATAAGGAGCAGCAAATCATAAAAATTGATCAAGATGTGCATGTGTGGTTATGTGGAAGTGTATAGAGAGATATTTCATAATCCTTCCTAGTAAATTTCTGGGGTCTAGAGCTAATGATAATTCTCTCTTCCTCTCTCTCTCTCTTTTTCGATACGTAGTGAGTAGACAAAAATGTGTCCTCACATTTTCTTAGGATAGTCCTCTCTTGAGCTACTTTGCTCACTTTTTTTTAGCTCTAGATTTCCCCAGATTATCTATAGGAAAGGATTTTTGAAATGAGTAGGGAAAGGGAGAGAAATGCTTATTCCTAGTGTAGGAATAGCATAAGGCTAGCAATGAGACGTTTGGCAAGGTATTGCATATCTCCAGTGTAGAGAATGAGCAATTTATTTGGTGGTTGCAAACTTCCAAAGTGGAGAGTAGGCAATTTATGGTGGGTGTGTGAATCTTGATCAAAAGATATGATAAGCTTCTCTACTAAGATCTATGAGGTCTAACAAAGCTCAACACAGACAAGGCTCTTTGTGGTTTTGACTAACAAATATTTAGCTAGTGGTGGGATGTGATAAAATCGAGGAGGATCTTTTAGCAAGGTTTTCAAGATTTTTAAAAGAAATCCTCCAGATTAGGTCCTAATTTCTCCTTAGCAAGTTTATAGAATTACTCCATTTCTTACTAACTTTATTCACTAAGCATGATTTCAGTTAAAGCATGTGCAACCCACAAAAGCTACAACTTAGACAAGACTAGTTATTCAAACCATAACAATAGCATTTGCATGACATATTTCAAATCTTATTCAGGTTTCAACTTGTTTAAGCAGATTTTATCAATTTTATTCATGGAATGGTTACTTAGGCAAGCATATAACATTTCAAAAGATATAGAATTTAAGAACTGAATTTAAAGTGTAGGCTTGAGACATACCTTATTGGAGCAGGAGTCTCCCCCAAGCTGGCTTCTTGCTTGGTGAAGGGTCTTCATCTTTCTCAGTCGAAGCTCTTGTTCTCATTTTATTAAAAGGGAAACTATCTAATGTTGTGAAAAAGGGAAACTATCCTATTATGATATTTCATTAATCTAGATAAGTTAACATATACTTATGCATATAACTAATGATAACTGATTTTTTTTATAGTTATATGCATGACATATGTTATTTATTTGAAAAAGGGAAATTTGAAGGGAAATTTAAAAGTAAATCCATACCTTAGATCCATGGAATTTCATCCTTATTGGGTAGATCTTCTTCCTTGGGTGCTTCTTCTTTAAGTTCTTCATCGGGTTCTTCTTCTTTTGGCACCTCTCTTTTGTCATGTGAATTACACAACTCAGGAGAAGGTGGTTCTTCCTTTCTGTTCCACCTTGTTCTTGGGCGCCTCTTCTTGGTACGAACGGGTTTTGCTTCCTGCATGTTAGCGGCATATGTGGGACCACGAGAAAAGGAGAATATTTCCTTCCTCCCTCCTAATGTCATTTGCATTTTACCACTCCTCACATATATGCAGGCATTCACAGTATTCAAGAAAGGTCTACCCAAATTAAAGGCACATCTCTCCTATTTCCCATATCTAGTATTATAAAATTAGCACGAACATAGGAGCCTCCAATTTGAATAGGTAAATCATTGACTATTCCTTCTATATAGCAAGTGGATTGATCAGCTAGCACAACATAGGCAGATGTGGATGACATGGGTGGAAAGAATGAGTTTTCTTAGAAATCCTTAGATATAATGTTCACACTCGATCCTAAATCACACATGGTATTTTTAAAGACTTCACCAAAGATTGAGCATCTAATTATGGGACTACCAGGATCACCCTTTTTAACAATCATGGTTTGATCTTCATAATAGTTAAAATATTTTATTTCAACCATATTTGCAGTTTCCATGTCAGGTTTAGCAGGAATTTTGCCAGTTTCCAAAGATGGTATGATAGCAGCAAGCTGAGCTAATTGGGTTTCTAACATCTTATTAAAACTTAATTGATTTTTCAGAGCAGATGAGAAATCTTCCAATTTAGCATTTATATTCTCAAGGGTTTTATCATTCGACATTAATCTCTTATTCAAGAAATCAGTAGTTCTACCTTGTGAGGAAACTAAATTCTTCAAGAATGAGAAATTATCAGAATTCTGAAAATTAGAGCGGGGGAATGAATTGTTACCTTGAGAATTTGCAGGCTGATTCCATCCTTGATTCTGTTGACGGAAACCGTTGTTGTTGTTGTTGATGAAGTTCAAATCTTCATGTAACTCCGGGCAGTGGTTCCCAGAATGTCCGTTTTCTCCACAGACTTCACAAGTCATGTAGGATTCTAGAGATTGGACACTATCTTGTTGGTTCATCTTCTCACAGTTGTCCAGCTTCTTTACCAGCAGATCCATCTTGGCCACGATCATGTCGGCCTCCTTAAGGGAATGCATACCTCGCTTACGGGGCTGCAGTCTCTCGTCATTCCATCCTTGGTTTGACACCATCTTCTCTATGAGAGCCTTAGCATCTGCAACATTCAGAGAAAAGAATGCACCGCTGGCGGCGGCATCCAAATGGCTTCTAGAGAGTGGGGTTAGGCCATGGTAGATGTTCTGGATCAATAGCCAGTCCTCCATACCATGGTGTGGACAAGCAGCGACGTACTCTTGCATTCTCTCCCAAGCCTCGGTAATAGATTCCTCGGCTTGTTGCGTAACGCTGGAGATTTTGTTGCGAAGAGCATTTGTCTTGCCCATTGGGAAGAATTTGGCGAGAAAAGCATTGGAACATTTGTCCCTTGTGTCTACAGCGTTGCGACTAGTATAGAACCATTGCTTCGCTTTTCCTAGCAAAGAGAAAGGAAAGAGACAAAGACGGATGGCTTCTTGTGTTATCCCCTTAATGGTTAAGGTGTCGCAAATCTCCAAGAATTGTTGGAGATGAGCATTGGCATCCTCATGGGCTTTGCCATAGAACGGGCTAGCTTGGACCATCGTGATCAGAGCCGGTTTCAACTCAAAATTGAGGTTGGCTTCGATCACGTCTGGTCCTGTCGCTACATTGGCGGCAGAAGGAGCAGAAAATTCACGAATGGTCTTGTTGGCCATCATGAAGATAGAACGAGATAAGAAAGAAAGAAGATGAAGGAAAAAGATAAGAAGGACAAAGGAAAGAAAGAATGGGGTAAGATGGGATTCGCTAAGCGGGAGCTTGAGCGAAGATAAATTCGACACGGACTCAACCGATACACCGATTGCCTTCCCCGGCAACGACGCCAGAAATGCTTGTTGGTAGTTCTTAACTTCACTAAAGATAGAGCTAGGCAACTATCCCCGGTAACGGCCCAGAAATGCTTGTTGACACTAGCTAACGTTGTTACTAGGAGTAGACTATGGAATCTATCCCTCGCAACGGCGTCAGAAATGCTTGTAGCAAGTCCGGTCACTATACCTAAAGGAGTGAAGCTAAAGCAGCTATCTACTAATGTCAAATGGGGTTGTCAATCCTGACACTGGTAGGAGCTAGCTAGAGAGATTGCAATCTACCAGGAGGAGATTCTGCAAGCGCACAGAACTATCGTAGTAGCACTTCCCTTGGAGTACCAGGTGTCGATTTATTTGATCCCAAAGGAAGGCTAGGGTGGTGTATGAGTCGAGTCAAGGAGGGGATGAGAGTCGAAGAATAAGAAAATGGGAAAGGAGAGAAAAGAAGATGAAAGGCTAGAAAGAATATATGGGTGGATAGGTAAGGATTAAATGGATGGTAAGGTAAGGTGGATGGATAGGTAGGTAAGGGGAATAAGATAATTAATGATAACTAACTAATAACTAGTAACAACTGACTACTCCTAGATAACTAAGAAGCAAGATAACTACGCAGCAAGATAACTACGAAGCAAGATAGACAAATGCCAAACAAGCAACCAAGCTAAGTATAGTTTTATTCCTATCTTATCAAGTATTGAGGCGTACTAGCCTTTACCACTGACTTAGGTTGAACGCTAGCACAACGAGCCATACTGTTAAACTGGGCCAACTACGTGGTGGAATTCAAGGCACACATGGCTGTCACCACCTGCTTGCTACCACAGCTATCCGGGGGTCCAGCCGTATCTGAAGGTAAGCCTATAACTAAGCACCACACTTAATTATATTCTAACTATCTCTACCCTAGCTTTGAATAGAGACACCCTTGCGAACGTCAGAGCAAATACTTGACTTAATAAGATAAACACTAAACTAACTAAGCAACCTATTGGCAAAGATCAAACACTAAGCACACTAGAGATTAACTACTATGGCTAAGTGAATTGAACTGTAGGATAGCTAGGTCACACTTAAGGTACTTGATAAAGTAATACTGAAAGTAATACTGAAAGTAACACTAAAGTAATACTGGGATAAAGATAAGTGTACCTGAGATACAAGAGAGCAAACCAGACCAGAGATGCCGGGAAATCAACCGACCTCCGATGCCAGTCGCTCGCACCCGCTTCTCTCTTAGCAAGCTCTACGCTACTATACCATTGGTCAGGGCTGAGCTGTGCTAAACTAAGAGCCGCGCTGTAGCGAGGGCACTAGAGCTATACTCTTTGTACTAGCTAACCTACTTGCCTGAGCTCTCTGAGCTCTCACTTGCTTGCTTCTACTTGCTTTGCTTCTCTTGTGTTGGTGTTTCTTGTGTTTAATGAAGTGACACCTCCAGGGGGTATTTATAGCCTTGTGGAGTGAGGGGGGTACTTATAGGGGGCAGCCAACCGACCTATTGCAAACCCTAGTGGCGGGCGCTAGCCCAAGGTGGCGGCCGCCACCCCCCTCACCGTTGGATGCACCGCTTTTGCTTCAACGGCATCCTGGAGCTCTAGAGAGGCGGTGGTTAGGTCGGTTGCATGTCCAAGTAACCGCCATTCGGTCTTGATCCACGCCACTCCCTCCTGAGCCCTCCGATGCCACTGACCTAGTGACCAAGGGCCAAGATTTCGCCCTGGGGTGGTCACACGGATCAATGACATGGCAGGGGGGAGAGTTGGCCCTTTCCATGTGGCGGGCGCCACCTAGAGGTGGCGGGCGCCACCCCACTCGGGCCCAAATGGGTCCTAGTGAGTGGGCTCGTCTCCTGGTGGGTCCATTCTCCAAATTTGGTCCAAATCCTGCATTCAAATAAAAATCTATGGACATGTGGAATTTGGTTAGTTTGAAACCTATTTGACTACATTTCATGCCTTTTTGGTGAATTTTAGGGCAAAATGTTGATGGTAAAACAGGTGTTGAAGGACCATCAACACTTATGACCCAATTGCTTCCTGTTGCTCTAAGAGGAATTCTACCTCCACATGTACGTCTAGCCACCGTGAAGCTATATGCATTCCTCAATTCAATTTCACAAAAGGCAATCAATCCAGAGGAACTTTCTACTTTACAGAATGATGTCGTTCAATGTCTCGTCAGCTTTGAGTTGGTGTTCCCTCCATCCTTCTATGATATCATGACACGCCTCCTAGTTCACCTGGTCAAGGAGATCATTATTCTCGGTCCTGTGTTCCTACTCATCATGTTCCCATTCTAGAGGTTCATGAGTGTCCTGAAAAAATATGTTCATAACCGTTCTCGGCCTGAAGGAAGCATCGCCCAGGGCTACGAAACAGAGGAGGTCATAGAGTTTTGTGTGGACTTTATTCCAGACCATGACCCCATTGGCGTTCCTGAATCGCAACACGAGGGCAGACTCAGTGGCAAGGGAACACTAGGGAAGAAAACATATATCGGTACATGAGACGATTACTTCGATAAAGCACACTACATAGTTCTATAGAACTCCTCATTGGTCGGTCCATATATCGAGGTACATAAGGATTTCCTTCGATCCAAGTGGCCCGGGAAGAGTGAATCTTTGATTACACGTCAGCACATGCAAACCTTCGGCGATTGGTTGCGAAAACAATGTCAGGGTGATGACAACATAGATGAGCAGCTTTATTTGTTGGCCAGACAACCATCATGGCATATCAGCACGTACAAAGGGTACGAGATCAATGGGAATACATTTTACACAGTAGCCCAAGACGGAAGGAGCACCAACCAAAACAGTGGTATATGCGTGGATGCCACGGATCCAAATAGGAACAAACAAACATATTATGACCACATACATGACATATACACACCTCATTTTAAAGTCCCTTGGTTCCGGTGTAAATGGGTCAAGATGACCGGTACCGGAGGTGGGGTAACAGTTGACAAGGAGTATGGGATGACATCAGTGGACCTCAACAATATTGGGTACAAAGATGAACCATTTGTCCTTGCCGCGGATGCGAGTCAGGTGTTCTATATGAAAGACATGTCTACAAAACCAAAAAGAGAGAAAAATGATAACAACTCGATCGTCAACGAGCCAAAGTGCCACATAGTTCTTTTAGGAAAAGAAACATTGTCAGAATTGAGGACAAGTTAGACATATCAGGTGATTATGAAAGAGATGATCGAATTCCTCCATTCAAAGTGAACAAAGACCCAAGTATTTTGTTAAACAATGAGGAAACTCCATGGTTAAGGAATGATCATAACCATGGGACATATGTCAAGAGGAGGTTCGCAGTTGTGCCCGCTTAATAGTGGGTTGTAAAGATATTATGTAATAATTAATTAATTAAGACTTCATTTATTTGATAATGGATGTATATATATATTTAGTAGTAGTGATCATTGATTTATGTGCTCCTCTAGATGTGAATCATCAAAATACATATAAGAAGATACTAAAATTTAACATTTTCTTGTGTAAACTAAAGCAAAAAGAATCTCATACTAATTTTTAAAATAAAGTATATCAAATATTTAATTTTCTGTTCAATTAGAAAGATTTAAGATATATTTAAAAAGAAAACTAAATTTAAAAATCTAAAACTACTGCATCTGTCGCGTAGAATGAAATTGAGCAATGATTTTTTACGTTATAAACAAAAGATTAACGTCCAAATGATGTGAAAATAAATTTTCTATTGAAAGCCAACAATTTTTTAAATTTAAATTGAATATTATATTTTTGCATTAACAAAATATGAATGGTTATTTACATTTATATTCATTATTATAAAAAAAGAAAAGAATTTATGCTACAAAATTTTGTACTATACAATAAGGTTAAAGGATATACAACTGTTATTTTAAAGTAATTTTATGCCTACTGTTCAATTTACTATGCAATTAAGAAAAAATACAACATATTTATATAGTGGAAACTTAATACAAAACTCAAAATACTGAAAACCCAAAATTGTGGCGGGAAGGGACCCTTTAGTCCCAGGCGGTGGCACCAACCGGGACTAAAGACCCCTTTAGTCCCGGTGCGTAAGCCCGCCCGGAACTAAAGGTCCAACCCTTTAGTCCCGGACCGTATTATGCACCGGGACTAAGTCCAGGTGCGTAATACGCCCCGGGACTAAAGGCCCTCCGGGTATATAGGGCACAGTGCCCTCCAATCTTCCCCAGATCGACGCAGTTGCCCTGCCTCCGTCCGCGGCGCCGCCCTCGAGCTCCCCTCGCCGTCGAGCCTCTGTCCGCGCCGTCGAGGCCGCCGTGTCCTCGCCGTCGAGCTCCGCTCCGCCCTCGGCCTCCCTCATCGTCGTCCTCGCTGCGCGCCCTCAGCCTCCCTCTGCCCTCCGCGCCGTACGGCGTCGTCCTCGTCGTCGTCGTGAGAGCCGGCATCCGTCGATCCTTGTCGCCGTCGAGCCTCCCTCCACGCCTGCTGCGCGTGCCCTCGGCCTCCCTCGTCCTCACCCTCGTCCTCCTCGCCGTCGTGTCCGCGCCGGCCGTACGTCGTTGAGCCTCCGTGTCCTCGCCGCCGTCGGCCTGTGTGTGTGTGCAGTGTGCGTGTGTGTGTGCGTGTGCAGTGTGCGTGGTGTGCATGTGTGTGCAGTGTGTGTGAGAGTGTAAAAAAAAGAAATAAAAAAGTGAAATAGAAAATAATATATATAGAAAAAAGAAAATTGATATATATATAGAAAAAATATATATATATTTGGAAATAAAAAAGTGATATATATAAAATAAATATAAATAGATATATATTTACAAATAATGAATATGATCATATTCATTATCTATAAATATATATATATATCTATTTATATTCATTTCTATTTCTATATATATATATATATTATCTATATATATATCAATTTTTATTTTTCTATATATATTATTTTCTATTTAACTTTTTTATTTTTTATAGAAATAGATATATACAGATAATGAATATGAATAGATATATTTTATAGAAAAAGGAAAAACATATATATGTTTTTAACCCAACAAATATATGTTTATACATGTAGATAAAAAGTGACAGGCCGCGTCGACCTGTAGTCCAGGTGACTGCTCCACCGACCTCGCCGCCGTCCACTGTCATCCGCACCATCGTCATCCTCGCTGCTGTCCACCGTCGTCGTTCTCGTCCACGGTGTGTAAATCACGTGACAAGGATATGTTTAAACATGTATTAACTCTTAGAAATATGTGTTCATAGAAAATCATGTGTCATATGTTGGAATGGCATAGAAAATCACTTGGATATGTTTAAATGCCATAGAAAATCACTTGGTATGCCATAGAAAAGCATGTATTTACTCTTCGTGTTATTTTTAATGTTGAATTGCCTCTTTACGAATATATGTTATTTTTAATGTTGGCGATTATATGTCACCTAAAACTCGAAACCCTAAAACCTGAAACCCTAACCCTAAACCCTCAAACCCTAAAACCATAAACCCCTAAACACCAAACCCTTAAACCCTAAACCCCTAAACCCCTGAACCCCTAAACCCCGAAACCCTAAACCCCAAAACCCCAAACCCCTATACCCCGAAACCCAAAACCCCGAACCCCGAAACCCCGAAACCCTAAACCCCTAAACCCCAAACCCTAAACCCTAAACCCTGCGGATACATGGGTGTATGCCGGGTCTCTGAGTGATGAGTGATTGTCAACTGGTATGATGCGCATGTTCTTTGGCTTGTGCTCTGCAGGTGTCGAGCCCGGATGCAGTGATCGAAGGCGAGGTGAAGGTCAAATAGAGACGTGTCGTGCCGATGGACCGAGAGTGGTGAAGGGCGGACGTGAGGCTTGGACTGAGGGACCAGAGGCCCGAGGATCAGCTGTGGTGGCCGGCAGCCTGTGACGATGACAAGTGAAGAAGTGCGGTCATGTGTTGCCTGAGTCGTAGACTCGGGGACATGTGTCGGTGGACGGGGTGCACGGAGGTGCATCCCATCTACGACGTCGGTTTGGTGGTAGAGCCAGGGAAAAACCATCGGATGGACGGTTTCCAGGTTTGGGCCTCAAAACCTGGGCGTGGACGGTTTCCGAGTTTGGCCACAAAACTCGGGCTGAGGACGGTTTCCAGGTTTGGTCCTCAAAACCTGGGCTCTGAGGGTTTGCTGAGTTTAGCCTCAAAACTCAGATGCTGGTGGGCTGGTTTCCCGGTTTGGGCCTCAAAATCGGGGGTTGGCTGGAAAAGGCTGGTTTCCCGGTTTGGGCCAAAAAACCGGGGGTGCAGAGCGAGGGCGGCACGTGGCGGCAATCTGGAGGTTGCATCGAGGCAACGCTTCGAATTGTGCGGGCGTGGCCGTCGGATACACCTACCACCGAGTTGGTCCAGAATAACCCTAGGGTTTAGCTGGTTCGCTCTGTAATTAGAATAGAGAGGGGTAGAGTAGGAAATAGACTTAGGCTAGTAGTAGGATAAGTAGTCGGGAGACACCCTCCTCCCAAATATCTCAGTCATTTGCTCTTTCGCACTTAGGGTTTCCTGCTCTCCCATCCCCTGCTGTAGCTAGCTGAGATCCGCAGAGAGACTTGCCTCTGTGTACTGTTGATTTTGAGGAAGTGAGGCCGTATCCTCACTGTTGTAGCGTGTGGTAGCCACACGGTTGCAATTCGTGGTGTGATTCGCGGTTCGTTTGTGTTCTTCGCGGAATCCTTTTTCTCCACGATTTTCCCGTCGCTTGATCTCTTTGCTCGGTTCATCTTTTGCAAATCCGTTTGAACCAAGTTGTTTTAGATCGTGAGGCACTTCTTTCCACCGAAGGAATGAATCTCTAACCTCACGGTCTAGGAGATCGATCGATTTTCGTTTCGGGTCAAGTTTTCTCCTTTCCCCTGAAATTCTTCGATTCATCGATTTGGAGATAGGTTCGAGCCATGATCTCTTAGGGATAGCTCACTATACTCCTTTTGACTCTTCTCACCAAGTTTGATCCCTAGAGGATTCGTTTTGGGTGAGATTGAGTCGAATCGGTGGACGAACAGTGCTGTTTCGGGGTGACCGGACGCTGGGCACGTGCTGACCGGACGCTGACCCTGTGCGTCCGGTCGTTGAATGCTCAGCGTGTTCATCTGTGACTTGACCGGACGCTGGCTTCAGGGTGTGACCGGACGCGCCTCCGTCACTGTTCATTTGCGTCTTTGCTACTGACCGGACGCTCTGTTCACGACCGGACGCTCCTTGTCTGTGAGTCCGATCACGAACAGTAAGGTTCGAGAGAGGAATTTTTCAGACCGGACGCGTCCGGTGCTCACTGACCGGACGCAGGCCAGAGTCCGGTCACTGCTGTTTTGTGTTGTTTCGCTCGCGGTTCGTTCGTTCGTTGTCGGACTTGGATTCCGTCTTTTGCGTTGGCTTTCTAGAATTGTGTAGTGTCCCGCTCTGCTTCTCGGAAGCATCCACCCTACATCTAGGGTCGTGGACATTAGCAAGCTCTAGGGTTTGTCTTTTGGGGTGATTCTCGGGACAGTGGCTACTAGTTTCCGAAAGAAAATTTTGAAGCTCCCATTCACCCCCCCTCTGGTCGCTTTCTGGTTGCTTCTCGGTCCTGCAATTGGTATCGGAGCGGGTTAAGGATCTTCCACCTTAGCCGGTTCCAGATCCACAGAAGGCGACATGGATCGCGGCGTGGGCAAACCGCCGTTCTTTGATGGGACGAACTATGCGTATTGGAAGATACGCATGTCGGCCTATCTCCAGAGTATGGGCTCCTCTGTTTGGGAGATTTGCAACAGGGATGATTACGTTGTCTTGGCTGCTCGTGTTACTCAGCTTCAGATAGATGAGCACGATGCCAATAGCCGAGTGCGTAACGCTCTTTTCTCCTGTTTGAGCATGTCTGAGTTTGATCGAGTTTCTCACCTCCCCACGGCTCGTGAGATTTGGGCCACCCTCATGCGCTTCCATGAGGAAACCTCTCAAGTCAAATCTCGTCTCTACGAGTCGCACAAGCGGGAGTACGAGAACTTTCGACATATGCCTGGCGAGAGCATAGAGGGTTTATTCGCTCGCTTTCAGGTTATTGTCAACAAGATGAGAGCGAACAAGGAGTTGTTGCCTTTTGATGATCATGAGAGGGCTTTGAAGCTTTTGCACACTCTTGATCGGTCAGTGTGGGACTCAATGGTCCAGGCGATCATCGAATCATCTAACTATGAGACCCTCACTTGCGACGAGCTCTTTAGTAAGCTCAAGTCTAGTGAGATTGATGCCATGTCCAGGGCTTCTTATGAGAAACCTTCTGGCCCAACTATGGCTTTGGTTTCTGGCTCTTCTAACTCCTCTGGAGGTTTTGCTCTTTCGTCTCTCTTTTCTGTCACAGAGGACCAGCTTGAGTCTTTGGGGGATGATGAGTTGGCCTTGCTCGCCAACCGGTTCTCGCGGTTCCACAACAACCGCATGAACCGTCGCCGCGAAGGAGGACGCTTAGGATGCTACGAGTGCGGCGACCCCGATCACTTCATCGCCAACTGTCCCAAGAAGAAGCATTCATCTGGGAATGGCGATCATGGGCACAAGTACGACTCCGGCAAGCGCAAGGAGAAGTACGTCCCCGCGAGGCACAAGCGGAGGGGCGGCTTCGATAAGGAGTACATCAAGAAGAAGTACTTGGAGAAGGCCCAGGCTGAGCAGCGTGCGTTCTTCGCCACGCTCAGCGACGTCGACGGCTCGGATGACGACTCCGCTTGCTCAAGCGATGACGAGTCCGAGAAGAAGAAGAGGATCGAGGACAAGTTGAACGGTCTCTGCTTCTTCGCCGACGACGACGGCTTCTGCACCATGGCGCTTGGTGATGAGGTCGACGGCAAGCTGGAGCACTCCCCTCGGGACGATGACGACGACACCTCCCAGGTATCTCTCACCCACGACGAGCTTTCTGCTGAGGTCGAGAAGCTTACTGCCGCGCTCCTTAGTCAGGACAAGTTGCTTAGGCGTGCCGCTAGAGAGCGCAAGGAGTTTAGGCAGAAGTGGGAGGACACGGTGAGAGAGCTTGAGTTTGCCAAGTCCACCGTGGTCGTGTCGGAGGAGGTTGAGTGTGAGATGTGCACCACGCACATGACTGACCTTCTCACTTTGAGAGGTAAGTATGCTGCGTTGGTAGGAGAGGTGGATGAGCTGAAGGCTAGACCTTCTCTGTTGGGTGCGTGCAAGACTTGTCCTGTCTTGCAATCTAAGTTGGCAGAGAAGAATGCCAAGATTGTGTCTCTTGAGGAGGCCAACTCAGGTAGCACTTGTGTGGCTAGGTGTGCCTTGTGTGAGGGCTTGGAGATGGAGATAGCCAATGTGAAGCATGACAAGATGCAAACCGAGGAAGAAAACACATACCTTCGGACCATCTTGTCATGGGTATCTTGTGGTGAGCCGCAGCTTGGGATGATGATCTCCCAATTCAAGCGAGCTGCTGGAGGTCCCGGTGTAGGTTTTGCCCAGGGTGTTGATCTTTCTGCTTTTGGGAAGATTGGAGAGTCGAGTGGTTTGAACTCGAGTGAGAAGCCCAACTCCACCACTACTCCGAAACTTACCAAGCTTCCACCCAAAGAGCCTCTCAAACCTAACACCAAGGATGGGATATTTGATGAACCTCCGAGAGCTCCACCCAAGAACCAAGTGTGGCATCCTAAACCCAACCACCTAAAGAACAAGCTGGATACAATGCCACCTATCCAGGAGGAGTTGCCACAGAAGGGCAAAGTGATCCACACCCACAGCCATGAGTACCAACAACCCCCTTTGCGTGCGGTGAGGTATCATTGTGATTTCTGTGGGAGAGATGGACATTTGAGCGAGTTCTGCTTTAGGCGCAAGAGAGAGGTGCGTCGTGCTAGGGAGATGAACAACACGGACATGTACCATCCTTTCCATGATGTACATGTGCCGAATGTTCAGAGGAGTGTTCCGAGGAGAGCAGCTAGGCCCAGAGGTCTAGAACCTCAAGTTCCTAGGCCTAGGCAGCAGAGAGGTCCGAGGAGAGATGCTAGGCCTAGAGGCGCAGTGCATCAAGTTGCTAGGCCTAGGCCTCGTAGAGAGCGTGCCCGGCGAGAGTCTGCAGTTGTAGGCTATGGACCCCGTGGCGGAGGCTTTCTAGTTGAGCGTTTTCCCCCACCGTGTTTTGAGTATCGCGATGGACGCTCCTCCCTTAGCGGACCATGTTTTCCTCTACGTGGTGATCGCTCCTCGCGTAGACGTGCTAGGAATGGTTTTTCTGCTAACCGTTCTTTTGAGCAGCCGGCCCAACACTGGTATTCCCCTTACTTCACTAACCCCAGTGTTGGACCGTATGCTCACCCTATGTCTTTTTATTGATGTAGGTAAAACGGTTGGAGGACATTTGGTTGGTGGATTCCGGTTGCTCGAGGCACATGACCGAAAACGCCAAGTGGTTCTCCAGCCTTAGCCCTGTTGCCGGAAAGGAGTTCATAACCTTCGGCGACAATAGCAAAGGTAAGGTATTGTCTCGCGGGTCGGTGCGAGTTAATGAGCATTTTGTGTTGCGCGATGTTGCTCTTGTTTCTAACTTGCATTTTAACCTTCTTTCTGTTTCGCAACTTTTTGACGAGGACTATGAAATTCGTTTTAAACCGAACCTCAGTCGTATTTTGGATCCTTAGGGAAATCTTGTATGTTTGATTTCGCCCTTTGGAAAAGTCTTTCGTGCGAATTTCTCGGAGCCTTTTGGTACTTCTCGTTGTCTTGTGGCTGGACCTTCCTCCTCCGATCTTTGGAAGTGGCATAGGAGACTTGGACATTTGAGCTTCGACTTGCTTGCAAGGCTTAGTTCACTTGGCCTAATCCGTGGATTGCCCAAGTTGCATATGGAGAAGGATCTTGTTTGCCACTCTTGTAGACACGGGAAGATGGTTGCCGCTCCCCACCATCCAGTGACTCAGGTCATGACCAAGCGCCCTGGAGAGCTTTTGCACATGGACCTTGTTGGTCCAGCTCGGGTGAGCTCGGTTGGGGGAAAGTGGTATGTGCTTGTTGTTGTTGATGACTTTTCGAGATATTCGTGGGTCTTCTTTTTAGCTGAGAAGACCGAGACTTTCTCCTTTGCTCATAATCTGATCTTGCGTCTTCAGAACGAGTTCCCTTTGAACTCGATGCGAGCAATTCGGAGTGATAATGGTTCCAAATTCAAGAATTGGGATTTTGAGAAGTTTTGTGACCGCTTGGGTTTGGAGCATCAGTTTTCTTCCCCCTACACACCGCCCTAGAATGGTGTTGTAGAGAGGAAGAATCGGACCCTTGTTGAGATGGCCAGGACGATGCTCGACAAGCATAGGACTCCTAGGCGATATTGGGCCGAAGCTATGAACATTGCATGCTACATTTCAAATCGCATTTTTCTGAGAGCTTTCTTGAAGAAGACCTCTTATGAGTTGCGTTTTGGTAGACAGCCCAAGGTGAGTTATTTTAGAGTCTTTGGTTGCCATTGTTTTATATTTAAGAAAGGCAACCTGGACAATTTTGAGTCTCGTTCTTCTGATGGTGTATTTTTGGGTTATGGCACTCACACTCGCGCATATCGTGTACTTAACCTTGATACTAACCGAGTCATGGAGACATCAGATGTCACCTTCGACGAGACTCTCGTTTGTCCTTCTTCTCGTTTTGAGCGAGCAGGTGATCATGAGGTTGGTGAGCCTCTCTTCGATGATGAGGACGAGGATGCTGAAGGCATAGATGACCCAGCATTGCCTCCACCTGCTGTGCCGCAAAGAGCGGCTTCTACAACGACTCACGGCCCCGACACATCTTCTTCCTGGGGGCCATGGGATCCGCAACCCCGAGCAGTACCCTTTGTACCCGGGGAGGCACCAGCTGCTGTTGAGGGGGAGGTCACTTCGGCAAGGGAGGCGCCATGACACATTCAGCGCTAGCACCCCCCTCAGCAGATGATCGGCGACATTGACGAACGAGTCACTCGGTCCAGGTCTCGTATCTCTCACTTTGCTCATTCTGATTTTGTTGCTGATTTTGAGCCCCGAGATGTTGGACACGCTGTGACGGATCCCGATTGGGTCAATGCCATGCATGAGGAGTTAGAAAATTTTGAGCGAAATCGGGTTTGGGTTCTAGTTCCACCTCCTCCTGAGTGTAAGCCTATTGGGTCAAAATGGGTTTTCAAAAACAAGCAAGGAGAGGATGGCCACGTTGTTAGAAACAAGGCCAGGCTTGTAGCGAAGGGTTATAGTCAGAAAGAGGGGATAGACTATGAGGAGACTTTTGCTCCTGTAGCTCGTTTGGAGGCAATTAGGATACTCTTGGCCTTTGCTGCATCCAAAGGTTTCAAACTTTTTCAAATGGATGTCAAGAGTGCCTTCTTAAACGGCTACATAGAAGAAGAGGTTTATGTTGAGCAACCCCCCGGTTTTGAAAATCCCAAGTTTCCAAACCATGTTTTTAAACTTCATAAACCTTTATATGGTTTGAAACAAGCCCCTAGAGCCTGGTATGATAGATTGAAAACCTTTTTGCTTGCTAAGGGTTTTAAAATGGGATGTGTAGATAAAACGCTCTTTCTCCTCAAGCAAGGCAAAGACACTCTCTTGGTCCAGATTTACGTGGATGATATCATTTTCGGTGGTTCTTCTCACGCCTTGGTTGCCAAGTTTGCAGATATTATGAGCAGGGAGTTCGAGATGAGCATGATGGGCGAGCTGACCTTCTTTCTCGGGTTGCAAATCAAGCAATCCCGAGAGGGGACGTTTGTGCACCAGGGCAAATACACCAAGGACTTGCTGAAGCGGTTCGATATGGGTGAGGCCAAGCCTCTTCCAACACCCATGTTGACGATGACTGCCCTAGATGCGGATGTGGATGGAGAAGCAGTGAACCAGAAGGAGTACCGAAGCATGATCGGGTCGCTCCTCTACCTGACAGCGACACGCCCGGACATCCAGTTCGCGGTGTGTCTGTGTGCGCGCTTTCAGGCGTCACCGCGCACTTCTCACCGTCAGGCGGTGAAGCGGATTTTTAGGTACCTTCGTTTCACACCTCAGTTTGGGATTTGGTATTCTGCTTCCTCTACCCTCTCCCTCTGCGGTTATTCGGATGCCGATTTTGCCGGTTCCCGTATTGAGCGCAAGTCCACTTCTGGGACTTGCCAGTTTATTGGTTCTTCTCTTGTTTCGTGGTCTTCTCGCAAGCAGTCTAGTGTCGCTCAGTCCACTACAGAGGCTGAATATGTTGCTGCGGCTAGCTGCTGTTCCCAGTTGCTTTGGATGATGGCCACTTTGCGTGATTTTGGTCTGAGCCTTACTCGTGTTCCTTTGCTTTGTGACAGCACGAGTGCTATTAGCGTTGCTAAGAACCCCGTGCTTCACTCGAAGACCAAACACATTGATGTGCACTTTCATTTCTTGCGAGACCACCAGGAGAAGGGTGATATCGACCTTCGCCATGTCGATACTCATCATCAACTGGCTGATATTTTCACCAAGCCGTTAGACGAATCAACCTTTAATCGGTTGAGGGGTGAGCTTGGTGTGTGTTTCCCCTTTTAGATGGGGGAAACATTTTGGATCTTGTATAGTAGACGGACTCATTTTTGTTTGTCTTTCTTTTCTTTTGCTTTTTAGCATACGCATTTACATTTTGAGCTTCATGTCTATAATCACTAGAATGTAACTATGCTCTATGTAGTATGCTCCGATGCTTATGATGATGCTTGTAGCTTATGCTTTTTCTGATCACTAGTACATGTTGTGAGCTGAGCTATTTTTGAAATGGTGAATTTGCTTAATAACTTACAATCTGAAAATGTTCACCATTAAGATATGCAACTAGCATGTGTAGGATGTGTTGAGTTTACTCGTGCTTTTCATATATGCTAGGTTGCTATGTCTCTAGTTCTGAGTCATTCACTTGCTTGGTCTGTTCATATCATGTTTAAAATTTGAACCAAGTTTTAGTGAATTGAAAAGATCGAGATGGGATTGCTTGTCAACACATCACGGTATCGAAACGGTTTCTCATTGCACCTTGAGTTAAACTTGAGCCGTGTAGTGTAAGACCGAAACCGGTGCTTTAAGCTTCCGATTGCTTTTGTTGCATAGGCTTAGCTCGGTTGAAAAGTTAGGCACTGACAAGCTTTCAACCTCTCGCAATCACATGCTAATAATTGAACTTGTGAAATTTCACCGCTGCAACTCCGATCTGAATTTGAATTCACAAGTGTATGTTACACTCTTAAGCATGATGATTGAACTTTGCTAGGGGTAGTTCACCGTGCATACATGTTTAGCACTTGTTCTGATTCCTGCCTATACATGTGTAGTGCCATTTTGATGGTGAATACCTTTTCGACTCAAAACTTCTCATTTCTGCTCATATGTTCATATTTCATATCTGGTGATCAGTTTGAGCCTTTGCTGAGCTTGTGTGCTGTTGTTGAGTCATTGGAGTTATACTGTTTAGAGCATCTTTACATTCTCCTGAATATATGCCTGAAGTTGCTAACTTGCATTTTGACTCATATGCATGTTGGAAGGGGGAGAACCTCCCTTGTTAGCACTTTTGTTGGTGCATTTTATGATGGGGAGAGCCTTTTACTTGAGTCGTGCATTTTCAACTATGGGGGAGAATTTGCAAATTATTTGTGCTTCCCGAGTGTATGTGCTTCCCGAGTGTTCATTTGAGGGTGAGTTTCCAGGGGGAGAGTTTGCATGTCTCCTGGATGTTCATCTAAGGGAGAGTTTTGCTATCTCTTGCTGGCCGAAAGGCATTGGTATCGAACTTTCCTTGCTAGTTGTGTTGAGCCTCTGTGCCTCTATCTTGAGGGACTAGCATTTTGCTTCGATTTTCCATTTGGGATTTGCTAGCGGTGTTGAGCCTGTTCTACCTCTTCTAGAGGGCTAGCTTTTGCTTTGCTTGGTTGCGTCGAGCCGTTGCCCATGTCTTTGGGGACCAAGTTCTTTCGCTCTTTCCACTTGACCTTCTTCGGCTCTGCTATGCTTTTGGGTCATTTGGTCGAGTTCTCTCTTCTCCTTCTCCCTTCTTCTCTCTTCCATTATTATTTGTGTTGGTAGTTGACAATGCACTCATCAAGGGGGAGATTGCGGATACATGGGTGTATGCCGGGTCTCTGAGTGATGAGTGATTGTCAACTGGTATGATGCGCATGTTCTTTGGCTTGTGTTGTGCAGGTGTCGAGCCCAGACGCAGTGATCGAAGGCGAGGTGAAGGTCAAGTAGAGACGTGCCGTGCCGATGGACCGAGAGTGGCGAAGGGCGGACGTGAGGCTTGGACTGAGGGACCAGAGGCCCGAGGATCAGCTGTGGTGGCTGGCAGCCTGTGACGACGACAAGTGAAGAAGTGCGGTCATGTGTTGCCTGAGTCGTAGACTCGGGGACACGTGTCGGTGGACGGGGTGCACGGAGGTGCATCCCATCTACGACGTCGGTTTGGTGGTAGAGCCAGGGAAAAACCATCGGATGGACGGTTTCCAGGTTTGGGCCTCAAAACCTGGGCGTGGACGGTTTCCGAGTTTGGCCACAAAACTCAGGCTGAGGACGGTTTCTAGGTTTGGGCCTCAAAACCTGGGCTCTGAGGGTTTGCTGAGTTTGGCCTCAAAACTCAGATGCTGATGGGCTGGTTTCCCGGTTTGGGCCTCAAAACTGGGGGTTGGCTGGAAAAGGCTGGTTTCCCGGTTTGGGCCACAAAACCGGGGGTGCAGAGCGAGGGTGGCACGTGGCGGCAATCTGGAGGTTGCGTCGAGGCAACGTTTCGAATTGTGCGGGCGTGGCCGTCGGATACACCTACCACCGAGTTGGTCCAGAATAACCCTAGGGTTTAGCTGGTTCGCTCTGTAATTAGAATAGAGAGGGGTAGAGTAGGAAATAGACTTAGGCTAGTAGTAGGATAAGTAGTCGGGAGACACCCTCCTCCCAAATATCTCAGTAATTTGCTCTTTTGCACTTAGGGTTTCCTGCTCTCCCATCCCCTGCTGTAGCTAGCTGAGATCCGCAGAGAGACTTGCCTCTGTGTACTGTTGATTTTTAGGAAGTGAGGCCATATCCTCACTGTTGTAACGTGTGGTAGCCGCACAGTTGCAATTCGTGGTGTGATTCGCGTTTCGTTTGTGTTCTTCGCGGAATCCTTTTTCTCCACGATTTTCCCATCGCTTGATCTCTTTGCTCGGTTCATCTTTTGCAAATCCGTTTGAACCAAGTTGTTCTAGATCGTGAGGCACTTCTTTCCACCGAAGGAATTAATCTCTAACCTCACAGTCTAGGAGATCGATCGATTTTCGTTTCGGGTCAAGTTTTCTCCTTTCCCCCGAAATTCTTCGATTCATCGATTTGGAGATAGGTTCGAGCCATGATCTCTTAGGGATAGATCACTATACTGCTTTTGACTCTTCTCACCAAGTTTGATCCCTAGAGGATTCGTTTTGGGTGAGATTGAGTCGAATCGGTGGACGAACAGTGCTCTGTTCACGACCGGACGCTCCTTGTCTGTGAGTCCGGTCACGAACAGTAAGGTTCGAGAGAGGAATTTTTCAGACCGGACGCGTCCGGTGCTCACTGACCGGACGCAGGCCAGAGTCCGGTCACTGCTGTTTTGTGTTGTTTCGCTCGCGGTTCGTTCGTTCGTTGTCGGACTTGGTTTCTATCTTTTGCGTTGGCTTTCTAGAATTGTGTAGTGTCCCGCTGTGCTTCTCGGAAGCATCCACCCTACATCTAGGGTCGTGGACATTAGCAAGCTCTAGGGTTTGTCTTTTGGGGTGATTCTCGGGACAGTGGCTACTAGTTTCCGAATGGAAATTTTGAAGCTCCCATTCACCCCCCCTCTGGTCGCTTTCTGGTTGCTTCTCGGTCCTTCATACCCCTAAACCCCTAAACCCCGAAACCCTAAAGCCCTAAACCCTAAACCCCAAACCCTAAACCCCTAAACCCCTAGTTTTCGGTTTTGGTTTCACATACATGTATAAAGCTCCTCTAAGTGTTCGATCATATTGTATATATATTTTAATATTCGCAGAAATGGCTGACCCAAATGAGAACATGGAGGAGGAAATGATGAATATCATCACCGGCGGCGATGACGGGAGTCAATACTTATTGAATTACGAAGACATGACCATGCATGATGGAAATCCCCCTGAACAACAAGTTGAGATGGAAGAAGGAAATACAGGCGAGGTATATATACAATATTTCGTGTTAGAGTTTACATTTACTTCATTACTTGATTAGGTTTTATTTCAACTTGTATTAGGGTTTCATCTTCGTGTCTCTACCTATATGTAGCCCTCTGGATCGACGTCTACGACAGGGCAGAGCAGACCAAAACGAGGGCCGAAGAGGCCGTTGAAGGGCCGTTATGTAATCTCCGAATTCGATATGGCTACAGGCCAACCACTAGGACCCCATGCACAGAAATATGTCTTTCACTGTGGGTTCCTTGTGAGAGATCGAATTCCGATAAGTGCCCGTGAATGGAAAGAGAAGAAAAGTGCTCCCGAGATCAGTTATGTCTCCAATCTTGACAAGCAGCTAGTCTGGGAAGACATCCAAGCTCATTTCTCATTCGACACGGATGATGAGGAGCTGCAGAGGCGAATTCGGGAGTGGACAATGAAGAAGACAGCCACACTTTTTCAGGACTGGAAGAAGAAATTGTACCACAACTTTGTGCTGAAGAACGAGACGCCAAATTTCAACTCTAAGGCGTATGTCAAGATAAGGGCCGATAGGGATGAATTTGTACAGTACAAAAGATCACAAGAGAGCGAGGTCCGGGTCAGAGTAAACAAACAGAATGCAACTTAGAAGAAATACCACCATCATTTAGGATCAGGTGGCTATAAGACTGCCCTTCCAAAGTGGGAGAGACAGGAACAGGAGATGCTTGCCAGGGGGTAGTCCCGGAGACAATAAGAAGAAATTGGAGTGAATGGTCCAGGAATTGGTTCTACGCTCATGGGGTAACCATAAACCCTAATGACGGGGAGCTTGATTGGGGCCCGGAAATTTCAAGAGCAGCACAGAGGCTAGTTCAAGCAGGAAGTGCGGTGTTGGCTGGCGAGTTCAAGCCCAACAGAGAGAAGGATAAACTCACGTACACGCTGGAGAATCCTGAGCACGGTGGGCGTACGAGAGGCTTTGGGGCCGTTTCGTGGTTGCATTCCTTCGAAGCGGATCGAGAAAGTTACAGAAGCCGCCACAGAAAGAAGGACGAGGAGGCAGAGCGGATCTACAAGTTGGAGGAGTATGTTCTTCAAACACAAGAGCATGACAAATCTCATGAAGAATGGATGCAGGAGGAAATCAAAAGGCAAGTGCAAGCGGCACTTAGTCAAATGACGAGTGGGCAAGGTACATCATCACAACAACCTCAAGCGAACATTAGCCCCCCAGGTCAGATGAAAAGCAGTTGCGCCTCCACGGAAGTACCAACCATTCAAGATGACTCCAAGCTACGCTTCCCCGTGGATGACGTTAAAGAACCTTTTACTACTTCTGAGCTACACATTCCAGATGGAAATGCCACGAAAAAGGTGGCTGTCAGTGTTGTAAACCCTATCGACCGCACAAGAACACCAAGAATCCATGGTCAACCTGTGCCAGCCGGATATGCTAGCGTCTCGGTGGATAGGGTTGAGACAGTTTGTGGCAGCGTGGCACTGGAAATCGAAGGGGGAGATGGGGAGAAGACTTTAGGTGAAGCAGAAAAGACATTTATTTGCTGGCGCAAGCGCTTCATTATTATTCCTGGAGTGTCACCGCCGCATCCTCCTCCTAATGATCAAGATCCTCACCATAGGTAGTGCGCGCGTGAACGAGAAATAATTTTTATTACACTAACTTCCTATATGTATATATTAATTGGATGCTCACACCATTCGTTGTTTTGCGTAGCAGGAACTATAGTCCAGTTTGTCATCATTCCCCAGCGCATCATAGTGCTGCGGGCGGTGACGATGTGTTGGAGGACACGGCTTCAACCCCATCTCCTGCACAAAGATCTCCACCGCGGGCTCCAACACCGCCACCGGCCCCACCATCTCCTCCACCGCGGGCTCCAACGCCACAACCTCCACCGTGGGCTCCAACACCGCCACCGGGCCCACCATCTCCTCCACCTCGGGCTCCAACGCCACAACCTCCACCGCGGGCTCCATCTCCTCCACAGCGGGCTCCAACACCCCCGCCTCCACCGCGCGGCCCTAAGAAGTGGTCCGCCGCCACAGAACCGAAGGCCCCACCTCCAAAGTAGAAGGCTCCTGCATCAGGAAAAAAAGCCCAGGAGAAATTAGCTTATGAACAGACTGATCAGGAGTTAGAAATTTCGGTGAAATAAGATGTGTGAAATTTTTTAGAGGAATCAAAGGCCACTGCTAAAGCGAAGAGAAACCCAGAGAAGCCTTACCTCTTGTTAAACCCACAGGAGTTAAGAAAAAGGGTGGACCAACATGGTATCAAGATGCGTGAAGCCCGAAAGGCTCCGCAAAAATCAGACTATGAACGCTCTCTAATCAAGTCTGCAAAAGAACAACAATCCAGCAAGAAGAAAGTGGAAAAGGGTGTTCCACAGCTCGGGGAAACATCAAGACCTTTATCCCCGTTATTTGTGGAAAATCAGTATGGTTCAAACATGGGCAGAGTACAGAGGAAATCTGGAGAGACCAGTAGTTTGTCTGAGATGGACTCAATGGAAAAAAAATTCATTGACAGCGGTCTCCCGTACGACACGATTGCCAATATTGCTACTGGGCTGGAGTTTCCACGAGCGGAAGTAGTTGATGAATGGATGAGAAATTTTGCACCGGGCAGGAGTCTAATGAATCCCAATCACTTACATGTACTTGGTACACAGATGTTTGCAATCAACAAATGGTGCATGGAGGCTTCTAAAGACGGTGATGTCAATTGGATTTCTGTCCGAATTCAGAACCATCACTACTTCCGTGGCGATGACCTAATCTTAGTCCAGATGGAGGAATTACACCAGCTATGTCATATGGACACACTGGACAAATCGCTCCTTAGCTGCTATTGTTTGTAAGTGTTTCTTTTATAGTTTTAATTGAACTTTGTAGTATGTGTATATAGTACATAGTATTCTTACACACATACTTGTGGATCAACTCGATATTTTGCAGGTATCAGATGACTCAGCTCAGAGATAAACATGACAATTCTGTTGGGTTTGTTGATCCATATGTTGTTTTCAAGGCTCCAAACCCTTCAGCGACTTGGAGCGATGAGTCGTGTATGAATCTCATGAGGTTCTTCGTGAACCAAAAAGATAAAGAAAGAATTCTCTTCTCATACAACTTTAAGTGCGTGAGACATATATAGTTAATAATAAGTATGTGCACATTTTATTTTACTTAACCCTAATAATATATATATATATGAATCATGTGTATGAACAGCTATCACTGGATACTGATAGTCATCGATCTCAAACACAGCAATGTGTTAATCTATGACTCGTTGAGCAAACCGCAAGAAGATTACCAAGATATGATAGACATCCTCCAAAGGTAATTTTTCGATCCCTAGCTTGCATGCTTAAAGTATAGACTAAGCTTGTATATATGTATACTAATTAAATAATGATCCAACTATTAATGTTTCATTGGCCGGATTAGGGTTTGGGAAAAATTCATTGCTCAGGAACATATGAGTCAGTGTAAGGTGCCACTTACAATAAAGCCACGACTACCAGTAAGTTTACACCTTCGTCAATGTACGTTTATCTTTATTATATCATGTCATATATCATATCTTTATTACGAGATGAATCTTTTCATTCTAAAGTAGATTTTGAGATAAAAACAGGGTACCAACTTATACGGATTCTATGTTTGCGAGTACATGATGATAGAATCAAATAGAATTCCTGAAGAAATCATCAAAGTACGTAACATGTTTCTTTTTATTTTTTATAGACTTAATATTGATAATATAGATATTACTAATATCTTCTCTAATTCAAATTGAAGACTGATTGGTTGAAGCAAAAAGTGATGCTACAAGGCCAATTGAAAGCAATACAAGAGACAATAGCAGGATTTCTTCGGGAACAAGTCATAAATCCAAATGGTGAGTTCTACTATAATATCAACGAGAAGTTGATTCCAAACAATGATGATCATTTGTATGCCCTGTAGATCTTTAGATGGAGTACAACTTGTAATAGGTTTACAAGATGTACTAACTTTTGAGTACAACTTGTGTAGATAAATATTTAGACAACTTCTATGTATATATTGCTTGTAATTTTATGTATATATATATATAGTTCTATAGTTCAATTATATATGGATGCAATAAGCTTATTGTGTTATGCTGCTAATATATATAAAATATATATATTAGCAGCAAAGAATACATATTGGAAAACCTATTAAATAAATAAAAAAACTAAAAACAAAACTAGAATAAAAATAAAAAGGAAAAACCAGGAGACGCTTTAGTCCCGGCTAGTAATACCAGCCGGGCTAAAGGGTGCTCCTGCGGGGCACCGCTGGCAGCACCCTTTAGTCCTGACTAGTATTACCAACCGGGACTAAAGGGGGGGCTTTAGCCCCGGTGACCGAAGCCGGGACTAAGGGGGGGCTTTAGTCCCGGAAGCGTAGTCCCGACTCGGCAACCGGGGCTAAAGGCCCTTGCCGACCAGGGCTATAGCCCTTTTCTGTTGTAGTGTAGGATTGGAAATTAGGTTGCATAACTCTTTTGCGGTAAAGATAGCAACACGTACACCTAGTAAAACCATAGTTGCACAATTAGATAGTTTACTTTCGTGCATAGGTTTTGACTAGGTGGTAATTAGAGGTCATAGTTAGAGTAAAGTTTTTAGTTGCCTAATTCACCCCCCTCTTAGACGTTACGGTCCTTTCACCATGATGTGTTAGGAATAGCTCATTAACTTGCTTGTGACCCCCCTCACCAAGTTTGAGCCGAGTGCTTTCGATTTGAGGGAGATCGGGTCGAATAGGCAGATGAACAACATAGTTTCGGAGGCATCGTACGCTCGAGTTCTTTGCATCGGACTCTGACCCAAGTAGCATCGGACGCTTCATTGCCATGTGTCCAAAGCTCGGATTTCGAGCGAGCATTGGACGCTCTGTTGTGCATAGAATGCTCCAGGCTCAGGGTATCGCATGCTAGGATTTCACTGTAGCAGCGTCTGATGGCAGAACAGTAAAGTTCAATAACTGTTCTGTTTCGTCCGTTGCTTGTTCATTTGACTTCGGATTTGGTTTTTGGCTTTTGCGGTTGGGTTCCTTTGACTTGTAGTATAGTGTGTCACTGTGCTTCTTGGAAGCGTCAACCCTACATCTAGGGTAGTCGACACTACCAAGTCTTGGTGTTGCTTTTGGGGTTGAATCTGGGACAGAGGCCATCTATTTCTCTAGAAGAAATTTGAGGCTCCCATATTCATCCTCCTCTAGTCGCCCTTTTCGGTCCTTCATCTATAAATACGATTATACCCATGCCAAGTCGAGGACTAGAACCTAAACAAGGCTTTCATCAGGTCTTGAAGGTGTAATCCTGATAAGAGCAGGTAGGCTTTCATCAGGTAGGTGTAATCTTGATAGGAGTCAAGGTACACTAGTAATGCGTACAATACATCATTGAAGAATCACCAACTTTCCCTTCGTAAAGACATTTCACACCAGATCTACCATTTCTTGGAATGCCTGCATACATGACACAGGCATCCCAATAATCAGCACTGTGCTATTGCTATCACGCATGCCGCGCAGAAACATTGCCACCTCCTTCTGCGGCAGCTCTGCCGGCCCTGAGTAGATCGCTTCACCCCATCCGAAGTTCGCCGCGCGAAACCCGAGGCGATTCCAAGCAGTGACCAGGGTCGTTGCCGTTAGCGACGGGCAAGCACCGCCGTTCAACTCGATGTAGTCAACGGCGGAACGGATGAACGCATCGTCGGTGCGGATGATGGCATCTCTGATGGAACGGGCAGCCACGGACAGTGGTTTGCTGAGGAGATCACGGGCAGTGGAGATGCAGCAGGCAAAGATGATAGCGTTACCCCAGAACCCAGGCGGCAAGGGCGGATCGACGCGCAGACGGCCGTCCACGGCGAACAGCAGCTTACTCTTCTGCTCGGGGAGCATCCGCAGGGCCCGCGTCCTTGTCACCCAGACAAAAGCCGTCAGCGCGACGAAGATGGAACTCTTGGTGCCTCGCGCTTCGTCGCTTGCGGCTTGCTTCAGCCTGTTCAGCTTGGCGGCGTCGAACGTGAACGAGCGGTACACGCACGACTCATTGTCGAACATGTTGGTGAGGCCGGAGACGTCCTCAATCTCTGTGAACTCGTTATGAGGGAAGTCAATAGTCGGGATCGGCCTGGCGCGCTGGACCATGCGGTCGAGGTACGGCGGCTTTGAGAGGGCAACACCACGCGCGGTCTCCGCCCAGGAGCGGATGAACTCGGCGGCGGACTGGCCGTCTGCCAAGCAGTGGTTCATGGCGAGCCCGAGGATGAAGCCACCGCACTTGAACGTGGTCACCTGCACGGTCAGCATTGGCGCCTCCAGGCCGTTCTCATTATGCATGTCGACGTAGACGAGGTCACCAAGAACCTCACCACCCGGGGCCGCAAAGTCGCCGACCACCTGGAGCTCGTAATCGGACACCGCGTCAACGAATGGGACACCGCGGCGGTCGTTCCGCACGGCGAGCCTGCCGTCCTCGCGCAGGGCTAGCCGGCCCTCCAAGGGGTAGTAGTGGGACAGCACCCTGCTGAGGGAGTCCCTGAGCAGCGTTGCCACATCGTCGGTGCGCGTCTCACGTGACACGCTGAAGACGTGGACTGTCTTCATGAGCACGGCGACGTTCTGATCCAGGTTGGAGAGGAAGTAGTATTCTTGGGTGGTCGCGGCTGCGGCATCACCGGTGCCGGTGGCGTGCACTAGTACAGGTTCCGATCTCGTCACCTTCATAGTCTCTCTTTAATTTCGTACTACCATCGACGTGTTTTCGTATGACATTGGAGATTGTCTTCATATATACTGCAATGTCAAATAGTTAGCTGCAAGGTTTAACTGCTCTCGTCTTCCGATGCTTTCTTTCGGTGGATGATAATAGCATGTTCGTAAAGGCGTCACCTAATTTATTGACCGAATCACCCGGTCACCCCAATCTGAATCGAAGTTTAATTTGAATTTCATTTTACATTAAATAGATTGCCACATAGGCATTGTTGATGACATGGCGGTGTATTTAAGAAGTGAGAGAAGAAATGAGTTTCATCTACATTAAACTCTTTTGGCACGAATATCAACTCTCTATGAGTCATGAAATTTAATGCCTATGAAACTTTACAATGAAACTCTCACTCTCAATGGAGAGTTTCATTTTATTTCATATGACATGGCAATCTTGGAAACAACAAAATGAAACTCACAATTGAGATTGACCTAAGTGCAATATTTGGTTTATGGTACTATATTTACATAACTACCTATTTTTTATTATTTTGAATCGACTGAATAATCAAACTTTGTGGTTCCAGATTTAATTGTTTGTGAGATCAAAACCCCATTTAGTGAAACACGTGCCATGCTTGTATGTGCAAATTGCGGATACACAAGGTGTGATCCGGGTCTTGTGATAAGTGATTGTCAACAGGTTGATGCACATGTTCTTTGGCTGGTGTTGTGCAGATGTCGAGCTCGAAGATGGTGATCAAAGGCAAGATGAAGGTCAGGTGCTGGAGTGTCGTGCCGATGGACCAAGGGCGGTGAAGGGCGGACTCGGACTTGGACTGACGGACCGGTGGCCGGAGGATCAGTCGTGGTGCGTGGCTGACATGCTGGGACAACGACAAGCGGAGACTTGCGGGACACGGTGTGGTTCGGGTCATGGACCTGAGGACACATGTCGGTGGACGGGGTGCACGGGCAGTGCATCCCTCTACGGCTTCGGTTTGGTGGTAGAGCCCCAGAAAAACCACCGGCTGGCCGGTTTCCGAGTTTGGGCCTCAAAACTTGGGTTGAGGACGGTTTCTAGGTTTGAGCCTCAAAACCTAGGTGCTGCTGGGTTTCCGAGTTTAGGCCAAAAAACTCGGAGTGGACGATTTGCTGGTTTGGACCTCAAAACCAGTGGCAGAGTTCACGAGGTGGACTGTCGGGTAGCGACGGCACGTGGCGGCATCGAGTGAGGTCGCGTCGAGGCGAAGCTACCGGATGTGCGGGCGTCGCCGTCGGATCAACATCTACTTCGAGCTGGTCCAGAATAGCCTTAGGGTTTAGCTGGTTCGCTCTATGTATCTAGGGGTAGAAGGGGAATAATGTTTAGGTTATATATAGAGAGGCAGCACCTCCTCTCCACCCTATCTCAGTCGTTTGCAGTTTTAGCCTAGGGTTTGTTGCTTCCATTCCTCTGCTGTAGCTACTGAGATCCACAGAGTGTCACAATACCTCTGTGATTTTGAGACCTTCAGGAAACGAGACCGTAATCCCGTTGTCTCCTCATGGGGACGATTTTCAGCTGCAATTCATGTGTGTGATTCGCGTTCTTGTGCTATTCTTCGCGTTCATCTTTTCTCCCCGAAATTCCTGTTGTTGCTCGATCTCACTCTACGGTGACTGGTTTTCAATTCCATTTGTTCCTACTTGTTCTTAATTGTGAGGGCATCACTTCCACTGAAGGAATTTGTCCAAGACCTCATGATCAAGTAGATCGAACGATTTTTCATTTGGATGGAGTTTTTGCCCTTTTGCACCGATTTTCTTCGATTCACGGATTTGGAGTTAGGTTCGAGCCATGATCTCCTAGGAGTAGCTCACTAACATCCTTGTGACTCCTCATACCAATTTCTAGCCTTAGAGCTATCGATTTGGAGGAGATCCGTTCGAATCGCCAGAAAATTACCCTGCAGTCAGGCTGACCGGACGCTGACCAATAGCGACCGGACGCACCCTGTAGGAGTCCGGTCCTTGAACATCAGCATTGTCCAGATCGCGCGTGTTGACCGGACGCTGACGTGGAATTGACCGGATGCAGGGAGTATTTCACGACCGGACTGACTGTTTGCACTATTCACTGCACAGTCGTGACCGGACGCTGAGTGTATGATGACCTGACGCTCCTTCCCATAGAGTCCGGTGCAATACAGAAAGGTCCCAGAACTGATTTTGTCTGACCGAACGCATCCGATCGCTCTTGACCGGACACACTAGAGTCCGGTCAGTGCTAATTCAGTGCACTTTTGTTTGCAGATTCTTCGGTGTTTTCTGATTTGCATTCTGTTTTCTGCGTTGGGTTTCTAGGATTGTGTAGAGTCCCGCTATGCTTCTAAGAAGCATCTACCCTACATCTAGAGTCATGGACACTACCAAGTCCTTGATTTGCACTTGGGGTTGATTCTTGGGACAACGGTCAAAAATATCTGAAAAGAAATTTTAGGCTCCCATTCACCCCTCTCTGGTCGCCTTTGTGTTGCATTCTCGGTCCTTCAATTGGTATCAGAGCGGGTTAAGGATCTTAGACCTTAGCCGGTTCCAGATCAATGGAAGGCGACATGGATCGCGGTGTGGGCAAACCGCCGTTCTTCGATGGGACGAACTATGCGTATTGGAAAATACGTACGTCGGCCTATCTCTAGAGTGTGAGTGCTTCGGTTTGGGAGATTTGCAATGTTGCTGATTATGTGGTCTTGGCTGCACGCGTGACTCAACAGCAGATCGATGAGCACGATGCCAATAGTCGAGCCCGTAATGCTCATTTCTCTTGTTTGAGCATGTCCGAGTTTGACCGCGTTTCTCACCTCACCACGGCTCGGGAGATTTGAGAGACTCTCATGCGTTTTCAAGAGGGAACCACTCATGTCAAAACCTGTCTCTACGAGTCGTATAAGCGTGAGTATAAGAACTTTCGACATATGTCTAGCGAGAGCATAGAAAGTTTATTCACTCGCTTTTAGGTGATTCTCAACAAGATGAGGGCTAACTAAAAGCTTTTGTCGTACAACGATCATGAGAGAGCTCTCAAGCTACTCCATACTCTTAATCGGTCGGTGTGGGATTCCAAGGTCCAGGCGATCATCGAATCACCTAACTATGAGACTCTCACTTGCGATGTGCTCTTTAGCAAGCTCAAGTCTAGTGAGATTGACGGCATGACGAGGGAATCTTATGAGAAACCTTCTGGTCCATCTATGGCTTTGGTTTCTGGTTCTTCTGCTAACCTAGCTGGTGGCTTTGCTCTTTCTTCACTTCTTTCTATCACAGAGGAACAACTGGAGTTCTTGGGGGATGATGAGTTGGCTTTGCTTGCCAACCGGTTCTCAAAATTTCACAACAATCGCATGAACCGATGCCGCGGACGTGGAAAAGCTGGATGTTTCGAGTGCGGCGACCCCGACCACTTCGTCGCCAACTGCCCCAAGCGGAACAAGCGGTCCTCAGGTAAGGGTGACCATGGCTACAAGTACGTCTCCGGCAAGCCCAAGGAGAAGTACACCCCTCCCAAGCACAAGCAGAAGGGTGGCTTCTACAAGGACTACATCAAGCGCAAGTACTTGGAGAAAGCCAACGCTCAGGAGCGAGCTTTCCTCGCCTCGCTCAGCGACCTCGACAACAACTCAGACGACAACTCCATGATGTCAAGCGACGATGACTCCGAGAAGAGGAAGGTCGAGGACAAGCTGAACGGCCTCTACTTCTTCGCAGACAATCAGGGCTTCTGCACCATGGCCCTTGGTGACGAGATCGACAACAAGCTTGAGGAGATTCCTCGGGACGAAGACGACACCTCACAGGTATCACAAACTGTCGATGATCTTGCTGCTGAGGTTGAGACACTTAGTGCCGCTCTAGTAAATCAGGACAAGTTGCTGAAACTTGCTGCTAGAGAGAGGAAGGAGTTCAGGCAGAAGTGGGAGGATGTAGTGAAGGAGCTTGAGTTTGCCAAGTCCGCCGTTGTAGTCACCGAGGAGGATGAGTGTAAGATGTGCTCCAAGCACATGACTGACCTCGTGACTTTGAGAGGGAAGTATGTTGCTTTGGTTGGAGAGACGGATGAGCTTAGAGCTAGATCCACTTTGCTTGGTGCGTGCAAGTCTTGTGCAGGCTTGCAATCTGAGTTGGCAGAGAAGAATGCCATGATTGAGTCTCTTGAGAAGGCCAGCTTGGATAGCACTTGTGGGGCTAGGTGTGCTTTGTGTGAGGGTTTGGAGATGGAGATGACAAATGTGAGGCATGACAAGATGCAAACCGAGGAAGAAAACACATACCTTCAGACCATCTTGTCATGGGTTTCTAGTGGTGAGCCGCAGCTTAGCATGATGATTTATCAATTCAAGCATGCTGCTAGAGGTCCAGGTGTAGGTTTTGCTCAAGGGTCAGACTGTGCCGCTTCTTTTGTCAAGGTTGGAGAGTTTAGTGGTCTTAAGCCGAATCAGAAGCCCAACTCCACCACTACTCCCAAGCTAACTAAGATTCCACCCAAAGAGCCTCTCAAGCCTAACACCAAAGATGAAGTGTATGACACTATGCCAGAAAAGCTTATCAGTGACGTCTCAATTTGTGACCTAGAAACAACACGCATCACAGATAAGCTATTAGTGACGCGGGTTTTTGAGACGTGTCACTGATTAGCTGTTGGCCATGCCCTGGGACCAAGACGCATCACTAATAACAGGGTATCAGTGACTCTTGAACAGAACACGCGTCACTGATAAAAATTGTGACGCGTATTGCTGAGACACGTCACTGATAGATCGACTTATTAGTGATGCAGGTTAAGAATATGGGTCACAGATAAGTCTTGTGACGCTTATTCTCAGGACGGGTCACTAATAGTTGTACATATCAGTGACTCTTGATCGTAAGACGCGTCACAAATAAGAAATAAATTCATTGGACCACGTTGCTCCGATTGGTTCTCGTGGACGTCCATCAGCCACGTCGCCAAACACCTCCTCCACGAAAACTCTACTCCCTCCGTCTCAGGATATAAGACGCGATTTGACTTGGTGCAGTCTTCAAGATTATACTTTGACCATTAATTTATATTATTTTATATAACTAATGGAAACAACGAAAATATCATTAGAAAGTATTTGTAAAGATAAACCTAATGGTACCATTATTGTATTATATATTTTTTATTTTATTAGACTTATTATTGTCAAAGTTAATAAAGTTTGAATTTTGAAATACGTGCACGTCTTATATCATGAGACGGAGGGAGTATCAGATATTTCTCCGGCTCCATCTCTCTCTCTACTCTTCCCTTCCTCGTCTCGGAAAAAAAAATCCCGTCTCCTCTCGGTCTCTCTCGAGGCCACGACGCATCGCGACACCGCCCTCACCACCGCGGCCGGTGTGCCGGTGGCTCCCTCCCCCGTTCCCCGCGCTCCTCCCTCCCTCTCCTCATCTGTCTGTACGTGCACACGACGACGGCGTGGGCATGCCTCCCTGTCCGACCACTCCCCGGCACAGCGACGACGCTGGCCTAGGGTTTGATCTCTTCGTCGCTGGCTGGCACCAGATCGGCTGCGGCGGATCTTAGCTCGCCTCCTTCTCACGTCCCGACGCGGGCGCTACGCATTGGCACGTCTGCAACACCGGCCTAGGGTTTCAGGCGCGAGGCGGACGAGCGCGAGGCCACAGCGTCTGCTGCGGCCGGCGCGGCGGCGTGCCCGGGGCCCGATGGCCCCCTTCTCGACGACTCACCCCTGCAATTTTCCACCTCGTCTCGCCGGCGGCCGACGGTTTGCTCGTCGTCCCGGCCACCGCCGATCCCCACACTGCGCGTTCCACGGTTTGCTCCCTGCCCTCTCTGTGTGGGAGCTCCCCTTCAAGTGCGGTCCCATTGCCCCCTTGTGTGATTTTCCGGTAGATATGAGATTTGGAGCAGCAATGGTTAGTTTCGCCCTACACCTATTGTTCTCCCTTGCTAATTGCTTGTGGGGTGAAATTGCAGGCTTCAGGGAATCAAAATTTTCTCACTATACTATTTTGTTTTTTTAATATTCCTGAGTCCGAGTTTTGCCCCAAGTTTCTTCTAGGTGCCCCTCGGGAGGACACCAGTTTCTAGTCTTTCACTATTTTGTTGTAGCTAACTGCATTTAGCAAATAGATCATTCTTGGTACTCTATTAGTATGTTTAGACTATACATAATGTTCAGACTATATCATAGATGAATGTTCAGACTTTGTTACAATTGAACCTATTTGTATGATGACAGATGAGCAATGATGTTACATTGGATGTCGTTATTGAGCTCCCTGTCCACTGACATCAGACTACTCCAACTCGCCACCCACCTGCTTCGGTCCTGCAAGCTTTATCTCGGCATTATAGAGACATTTCAGGTATGACTTCGTAGTCAGTAGGAATTGCTTTATCTCGGCATTCCAGTCGATCAATCACTCCGCTATCCAGTAGGAATTGCCAAGACATTCCAGTCAAGAATAGAGAGTTCTTTGTACCAGTTGACTTCGTAGTATTGGTGTTGACAATGGTTATCTACCAAAATTAAAGGATAAATCAATATGAAAAGGGCATGAATTCAATCACCAATAAAGGTTTAGAGTTTTAATTGATAATATTCCATGAGTTTTGGTGAATTGTGATTCTGTAGGGACTAAACCAGGAAACCAACACAGATTACTTCTCCTGGAAGGAACCCGATGGAAGATAGCCGAACCGACGCATGAGGATTATTCTAGAAGGACCTAGAGGACACCAGAGGACACCAAGAGGCCGGGCACCCCGAGAGGCCGCCAGGTCGGACCGACCGGTCCCACCCTAGGATCGGTCGATCAGCCCCTGGCCCCGCTGGACTCTGCCATCTGAAACCTTCCTCCACCGCCTACGAGGATGCATCTCAGCCGTACCTAAGGTCAGTTTGATCCAACGGCCACGGTTCCTCGCTCAGGGCTATATAAGCAGCCCCAGACCCCCCTCTCCAGAGAGATCACATCATCAGATTGATCAGAAGCAATCAGATTAGGCCATCACCAGAGAAGGAGATCATTCAGAAACCCTAGGACTACATCTACCTAGAATAGTTAGATAGAATAGGATTAGAGGAGGCAAGCTTCGCTTGGATTCCAGATCTAGTCGCGAGAAGGCTCTGTAAACCCAATCTTCTCTCTTGTATTAACATTATGGATCTAATTATGTTTCTAGTTCATAATTGCTCTTCTAGTTCATCATTGTTCATGTTCTAGTTCGTCGTTTAGTTCTAGTTCATTGTCTAGTTCATCTTCTAGTTCATAATCTAGTTCTAGTTCATGTTCTAGTTCGTACTATAGTTCTTCTAGATGATCTAGTTCATCTTATTGTTCATCCCTGTGTTCTAGATAGCAATACAATTGATATGACTAAGACATCAATAATTATATTCTTAATTATATTGCTTATAATGTGCTTTGATTATATATTTGGCATAGGTAGATCACCATTATGTTTATACTCATGTTCGTATAGCGCTCATCTTAATGATCATTGAGTGGGTGATAGATACTGTGTAGGCGTGGTGCCTATACACTATTTATCTACGAATGCATCATACGTTCCGGATAGAGTGGTAGATCGCGGGTGTGACACTCTTGTTGAGTCTTTTGTATTCCACCTCCCGAATGTAGTGTTCAGTATGGCTCAGTTAACTCATGGTTTAGGGGTTACTCTATTTGGCACCTTTACTGAAGTTGCCTCTTGATTATAAATATGATATGACATAGCCAATGATTGCCAAATATGTCTGCACTAATCAATGTATGCAATGACTTGTAATTAGAATAACTTAGGAATATTTCTTATTAATGCCTGTTCTAATCATCACTTGCTAGGTAGTACTGTTCTAGGATTATCTTTGATTGATCTACTCTCTATTACTATTTATCATTATCATTATCATTGTTTCTACTATCTGATCCCTGTTTGGAGTAATGAGTGTGTTATCTGTATTTATCATAAGTGTGTGCCACATTAATTGCTGTTAAGTCCTCACTAGTTTAGTACCATCATAATTTGAATTGATTAGCCTCTAGGCTAAATATAAATAACGATACCTGAGACTATCTTAGGTAAAATTCTTCTACAACGGGTGTATTTATCTATGCGCTTGCGGGTAAATATTTATCTTTAGATCCAGTGCTCTGATATAATCACATTGCTAGCTTCATGTTGGGGATGAAAACTTGACGTTAAGTGATGCTAGTAGTGTCCCGTACATTCCTTAGTGCCTTCACTAGATTATTGTTTATGAGGTTCATTCTTAAGGTGATTCCATTAAGGAGTGTCAACAAGCATTTCTCGTGCCGTTGCCGAGGATCACATCAATTCAATTAGGGATTGTACCTAGGGTTATTCATTAAAATCATTATGAACACTGTTAGAACATTGCATTAGCAGCATTAAAATGGTAGCTAGAACATATCATTTAACTTACACACATGTGATAATGCACTGATTGTTTATCTCTACTCAAACAGACTTATCCTGGCTTTGTTTATCTTTTATCTTATGCAGGGTGTGATGTATGACTGGTTTCCAACTTTTGAATGACTACATTGAGGATCCCGAAGCTTTACTAAAGAAGACAAGACACAGACTCAAGAGACCCTCACCACCACTACCGGAAGTTAACCAGATAAGAAGAAGCTTAACACTAATGTTTAACATCATGGCCGACAAGACACTCTGTGAGTTCTCTGCACCAATCACTACCAACATCAGGACTGGACCAACAGTCAATGTGGGAGACAACGGATTTGAACTCAAGCCAGCTTTGATCAACATGGTGCAAGCTAAACAGTTTTGTGGGAATGCACATGAAGACGCAAGCGCTCATCTCCAACACTTTCTGGAGATTTGTAGCACTTTCATCATCAAGGGAGTCGAAAGAGACAACATTCTACTCTGCTTGTTCCCATTCTCACTTCTGGGAAAAGCAAAATACTGGTTCTATGCCAACAAGGACAGAAACACCTCATGGGTGATCTGTTCAACTGCCTTCCTAGCAAAGTTCTTTCCAGTGGACAAGACGAATGCCCTCCGTGCCAAGATTTCAACTTTCCAGCAACAATACGACGAATCAATCCCAGAGGCTTGGGAACGCTTTCAAGATTACATATCAGAATTAACTCACCATGGGATGGAGAATTGGCTACTCATGCAGACCTTCTACCACGGGCTCACTTCAAACACCAGTGAGAATGTGGATGCCGCTGCTGGAGGATCATTCTTGTCACTCACTATCAACAATGCTACTACACTCATTGAGAAGATGGCCTCTAACCAAGGATAGAATGAGGAATGCTCTCGACCACGGAAGAGGGGAGGAATACATCAACTAAAGGAAGTAGACATGCTGTCTGCCAAACTTGACCTACTCATGAAGAAGTTCGAAGAACACACTCCTAAGAAAGAAGACGTCATGCACATCTATAGATCTCGCATGACATGTGAAGAGTGTGGAGGCACTGGTCATTCAGGGAGCAACTGCCCTGAGATTTAAGAGGATGTGAAGTACATCAACAATAATACCAACTATCGTCCTCAAGAAGCTCAAGGATGGAACCAAGAATCAAGGCCTAATTACTCAGGTAACTACTCAGGTAACTACCAAGGTAATACATTCAACCAACCACCTTTGAGAGAGATGACATCTAATCAAAACAAGATCATTGATAATATGTCTAAGAAGATAGCTTCCAATGATAAACTGCTCGAAAACATTAATACTGTTGGTAGTTCTTAACTTCACTAAAGATAGAGCTAGGCAACTATCCCCGGTAACGGCCCAGAAAAGCTTGTTGACACTTGCTAACGTCGTTACTAGGAGTAGACTATAGAATCTATCCCTGGCAACGACACCAAAAATGCTTGTAGCAAGTCCAGTCACTATACCTAAAGGAGTGAAGCTAAAGCAGCTATCTACTAATGTCAAATGGGGTTGTCAATCCCGACACTACAAGGAGCTAGCTAGAGAGATTGTAATCTACCTAGAGGAGATTCTGCAAGTGCACAGAACTATCATAGTAGCACTTCGCCTGGGAGTACCAGGTGTTGATTTATTTGATCCCAGAGGAAGGCTAGGGTAGTGTATGAGTCGAATCAAGGAGGGGATGAGAGTCGAAGAATAAGAAAGGGAAAAGGAGAGGAGAGAAGAGAGGAGATGAAAGGCTAGAAAGAATTTATGAGTGGATAGGTAAGGATGAAATGAATGGTTCAGGTATGGTGGATAGACAGGTAGATAAGGGGAATAAGATAACTAAGGATAACTAATATAACTAATTAATAACTACTCCTAGATAACTACGAAGCAAGATAGGCAAATGCCAAATAAGCCACCAAGTTAAGTATAGTTTTATTCCTATCTTGTCAAGTACCGAGGCGTACTAGCCTTTACCACTGACTTAGGTTGAACGCTAGCACAACGAGCCTTACTGTTAAACTAGACCAACTACGTGGTGGAATTCAAGGCGCACAGGGCTGTCACCACCTGCTTGCTACCACAGATATCCGGCGGTCTAGCCGTATCTGAAGGTAAGTCTATAACTAAGCACCATGCCTAATTATATTCTAACTATCTCTATCCTGGCCTAGAATAGAGACACCCTTGCGGACGTCAGAGCAAATACTTGACTTAATAAGATAAACACTAAACTAACTAAGCAACCTATTGGCAAAGATCAAACACTAAGGACACTAGAGATTAACTACTATGGCTAAGTGAATTGAAATGTAGGATAGCTAGGTACTCAAGCAATCAATCAAGTATACTACTGAATACTGGCAAGTGGAATAAAGTAATACCTGAAATGATGAACTAGAATATAGTAAAGTGCTTGAGTTACAAGAGCAAAACCTGAACCGGAGATGAAGGAAGACTCTTCCCAACTCTAGGACCGATTACTCGCATGCTTCTACTCTTGAGCTAAGCCTTGAGCAGCGCTTCCGCGAGGGCAATGAGGCAAGGATGCCTTGCTCTACTTGCCTAAGCTTGGCTAAATCCTAAGCTATTAGCTCTCTAGCTTTAGCCTTGCTTTGCTTCTTCCTTCCTTTCCTTGCTTGAATGAAGTGACACCTCCAGGGGGGTATTTATAGCCCAAGTGAGTGAGGGGGGTACTTATAGGGGGCAGCCAACCGACCTAGGGCAAACCCTAGTGGCGGGCGCTAGCCCTAGGTGGCGGCCGCCACCCCCTGGCCCTTGGATGCACCGTCATTGATCCTACGGTCTCCAGGGACTCCTCCAAGGCGGTTCCAAGGTCGGTTGCATGTCCAAATAACCGTCTCATGGGCAATTAAGTCATGATTCACGTGACATCTCTTCTTAGCCCTCCGATGCCACCGACCTTGTGACCAAGGGCTAAGATTTGGCCCTGGGGTGGTCACACGGATCAGTGACGTGGCAGGGGAGAGTTTGAGCCTCTCCTTGGTGGCGGGAGCCACCTCGCGCCACCCCACTAGGGCCCAAATGGGCCCTGGTGAGTGGGCTCGGCCCCTGGTGGGTTCATTCTCCAAATTTGGTCAAAATCCTGCATTCAAATAAAAATCTATGGACATGTGGAATTTGGTTAGTTTGAAACCTATTTGACTACTTTTCATGCCTTTTTGTTGAATTTTTGGGTAAAATGTTGATGGTAAAACAAGTGTTTAAGGACCATCAACAAGCTCCCCCAAGCTAACCTGGTTCTCGTCCTCGAGCAACAATGCGGTTTAAGCATTGAGCATGAAATAGATAGCAACTTAAGATGTATACAAGTGCATGTTGTATAGTGAGAAATAACTTAGTGTATATCATTAATCATAGCAATGTGAGGCTTATAGATTTTCACTTCAAACATGCAAGAGTGAAATAAAGCAGTAGATAGGAAACTTTTATCTTGCTTAGGTTTGACTAGGGTTCTGTCTGGAGGTTTTTTTTAAGGTTTTCAAAAGATAAAAACTTGCTTAAGTCCTCCAAGATTCACTCAATCACTCAACGGTGTTTAAATCCTCACTTAGGCCAAAATGTAGCCTCTCCTATTTCTAAAGAATGATATGTCGAGTTATAGGTATGCTAAGAATCATGAGCAAATTGCATAATGTTTATTGCTAAGCTAGACACTCAGATCATAAGGAGCAGCAAATCATAAATATTGATCAAAATGTGCATGTGTGGTTATGTGGAAGTGTATAGAGAGATTTTTCATAATCCTTCCTAGTTAATTTCTGGGGTCTAGAGCTAATGAGAACTCTCTCTCTCTTTTTTTAACTTGATACATAGTGAGTAGACAAAAATGTGTCCTCACATTTTCTTAGGACATAGTCCTCTCTTGAGCTACTTTGCTCACTTTATTTTTTTTTCATATCTCTCTTTTTTAGCTCTAGATTTCCCCAGATTGTTTATAGGAAAGGATTTTAGAAATGAAAAGGGGGAAGAGAGAGAAATGCTTATTCCTAGTGTAGGAATAGCATAAGGCTAGCAATGGAACGTTTGGCAAGGTATTGCATATCTCCAGTATAGAGAATGAGCAATTTATTTGGTGGTTGCAAACTTCCAAAGTGGAGAATAAGCAATTTATGGTGGGTGTGTGTATCTTGATCAAAAGAAGTGATAAGCTTCTCTACTAAGATCTATGAGGTCTAACAAAGCTCAACACAAACAAAGCTCTTTGTGGTTTTGACTAACAAAAATTTGGCTAGTGGTGGGATGGGATAAAATCCAGGAGGAACTTTTAGCAAGGTTTTCATGATTTTTAAAACAAATCCTCCAGATTTGGTCCTAATTTCACCTTAGCAAGTCTAAAGAATTACTCCATTTCCAACTAACTTTATTCACTAAGCATGATTTTAGTTAAAACATGTGCAACCCACAAAAGCTACAACTTAGATAAAACTAGTTATTCTAACTATAACAATAGCATTTGCATGGCATATTTTATTTCTTATTCAGGTGCCAACATTTTTAAGCAGATTTTATCATTTTTACTCATGGGATAATTACTTAGGCAAGTATATAACATTCAAAAATTTTCAAAAGATATAGAATTTAAGAACCGAACATGAAGAGTAAGGTTGAAACATACCTTATTGGCGCGAGGATCTCCCCCAAGCTGGCTTCTTGCTTGGTGAAGGGTCTTCATCTTTCTCGGTCGGAGCACTTGTTCTTATTTTATTAAAAAGGAAACTATCTAATGTTGTGAAAAAGGGAAACTATCCTATTATGATATTTTATTATTCTAGCTAAGTTAACATATACTTATGCATATAACTAATGATAACTGATATTTTTTTTCTTTTTTATAGTTACATGCATGACATATGTTATTTATTTGAAAAATGGAAATTTGAAGGGAAATTTAAATGTAAATCCATACCTTAGATCCATGGAATTTCATCCTTATTGGGTGGATCTTCTTCCTTGGGTGCTTCTTCTTTAAGTACTTCATCGGGTTCTTCTTCTTTTGGCACCTCTCCTTTGTTATGTGAATTACACAACTCAGGAGAAGGTGGTTCTTTCTTTCTGTTCCACCTTGTTCTTGGGCGCCTCTTCTTGGTACGAACGGGTTTTGCTTCCTGCATGTTAGCGGCATATGCGGGACCACGGGAAAAGGTGAATATTTCCTTCCTCCCTCCTAATGTCATTTGCATTTTACCACTCCCCACATATATGCAAGCATCAACAGTGTTCAAGAAAGGTCTACCTAAGATTAAAGGCACATCTTTCCTATTTCCCATATCTAGTATTATGAAATCAGCAGGAACATATGAACCTCTAATATGAATAGGTAAATCAGTGACTATTCCTTCTACGTAGCATGTTGATTGATAGGCAGATGTGGATGACATGGGTGCAAAGAACGAGTTTTCATAGAAATCCTTGGATAAAATGTTCACACTCGATCCTAAATCACACATGGCATTTTTAAAGACTTCACCAAAGATTGAGCATCTAATTATGGGACTACCAGGATCACCCTTTTTAACACTCATGGTTTGATCTTCATAATAGTTAAAATATTTTATTTCAACCATATTTGCGGTTTCCATGTTAGGTTTAGCCAAAATTTTGCCTGTTTCAAAAGATGGTATGATCGCAGCAAGTTGAGCTAATTGGGTTTCTAACATCTTATTAAAGCTAAGTTGATTTTTCAGAGCAGATGAGAAATCTTCCAATTTAGCATTTATGTTCTCAAGCATTTTATCATTTGACATTAATTTCTTATTCAAAAATTCAGTAGTTCTACCTTGAGAGTAGACTAGATTCTTTAAGAACGAGAAATTATCAGTACTTTGGAAATTAGAGCGAGGGAATGAATTATTACCTTGAGAGTTGGAGTGCTGATTCCATCCTTGATTTTGTTGACGGAAACTGTTGTTGTTGTTGTTGATGATGATGAAGTTCAAATCATCATGTAACTCGGGGTAGTGGTTCCCAGAGTGTCCGGTTTCTCCACAGACTTCACAAGTCATGTAGGATTCCAGAGATTGGACACTCTCTTGTTGGTTCATCTTCTCACAGCTGTCCAGCTTCTTGGCATCTTGGCCACGATCATGTCGGCCTCCTTAAGGGAATGCATACCTCGCTTACAGGGCTGCAGTCTCTCGTCATTCCATCCTTGGTTCGACACCATCTTCTCTATGAGAGCCTTAGCATCTACAACATTAAGAGAAAAGAATGCACCGCCGGCGGCGGCATCCAAATGGCTTCTAGAGAGTGGGGTTAGGCCATGGTAGAAGTTCTGGATCAACGGCCAGTCCTCCATACCATGGTGTGGACAAGCAGTGTCGTACTCTTGCATTCTCTCCCAAGCCTCGGGAACAGATTCCTCGTCTTGTTGCGTAAAGCTGGAGATTTTGTTGCGAAGAGCGTTCGTCTTGCCCATTGAAAAGAATTTGGCGAGAAAAGCATTGGAACATTTGTCCCATGTGTCTACAGCGTTGCGATTGGTATAGAACCATTGCTTCGCTTTTCCTAGGAGAGAAAAAGGAAAGAGTCGAAGACAGATGGCTTCTTGGGTTATCCCCTTAATGGTGAAGGTGCCGCAAATCTCCAAAAATTGTTGGAGGTGAGCATTGGCATCCTCATGAGCTTTGCCATAGAACGGGCTAGCTTGGACCATCGTGATCAGAGCCGGTTTCAACTCAAATTTGAGGTTGGCATCGATCACGGCTGGTCCTGTCGCTACATTGGCGGCAAAAGGAGATAAGAAAGAAATAAGTTGAAGAAGATGAAGGAAAAAGATAAGAAGGACTAAGAAAAGAAAGAATGGGGAAAGATGGGATTCGCTGAGCAGAAGCTTAAGCGAAGATAAATTCGACAAGGACTCGAAGGATACACCGATTGCCTTCCCGGACAACGGTGCCATAAATGCTTGTTGGTAGTTCTTAACTTCACTAAAGATAGAGCTAGGCAACTATCCCCGGTAACGGCCCAGAAATGCTTGTTGACACTTACTAATGTCGTTACTAGGAGTAGACTATGGAATCTATCCCTGGCAACGGCGCCAGAAATGCTTGTAGCAAGTGCAGTCACTATACCCTAAAGGAGTGAAGCTAAAGCAGCTATCTACTAATGTCAAATGGGGTTGTCAATCCCGACACTAGTAGGAGCTAGCTAGAGAGATTGCAATCTACCTAGAAGAGATTTTGCAAGCGCACAGAACTATCGTAGTAGCTTGTCGCCTGGGAGTACCAGGTGTTAATTTATTTGATCCCAGAGGAAGGCTAGGGTGGTGTATGAGTCGAGACAAGGAGGGGATGAGAGTCGAAGAATAAGAAAGGGAAAAGGAGAGGAGAGAAGAGAGGAGATGAAAGGCTAGAAAGAATTTATGAGTGGATAGGTAAGGATGAAATGAATGGTTAAGGTATGGTGGATAGACAGGTAAATAAGGGGAATAAGATAACTAAGGATAACTAATATAACTAATTAATAACTACTCCTAGATAACTACGAAGCAAGATAGGCAAATGCCAAATAAGCAACCAAGTTAAGTATAGTTTTATTCCTATCTTGTCAAGTACCGAGGCGTACTAGCCTTTACCACTGACTTAGGTTGAACGCTAGCACAACGAGCCTTACTGTTAAACTAGACCAACTACGTGGTGGAATTCAAGGCGCACAGGGCTGTCACCACCTGCTTGCTACCACAGCTATCCAGGGGTCTAGCCGTATCTGAAGGTAAGTCTATAACTAAGCACCACTCCTAATTATATTCTAACTATCTCTATCCTGGCCTAGAATAGAGACACCCTTGCGGATGTCAGAGCAAATACTTGACTTAATAAGATAAACACTAAACTAACTAAGCAACCTATTGGCAAAGATCAAACACTAAGGACACTAGAGATTAACTACTATGGCTAAGTGAATTGAAATGTAGGATAGCTAGGTACTCAAGCAATCAATCAAGTATACTACTCAATACTGGCAAGTAGAATAAAGTAATACATGAAATGATGAACTAGAATATAGTAAAGTGCTTGAGTTACAAGAGCAAAACCTGAACCGGAGATGAAGGAAGACTCTTCCCAACTCCAGGACAGATTACTCGCACGCTTCTACTCTTGAGCTAAGCCTTGAGCAGCGCTTCCGCGAGGGCAATGAGGCAAGGATGCCTTGCTGTACTAGCTACCTACTTGCCTAAGCTTGGCTCAATCCTAAGCTATTAGCTCTCTAGCTTTAGCCTTGCTTTGCTTCTTCCTTCCTTGCCTTGCTTGAATGAAGTGACACCTCCAGGGGGGTATTTATAGCCAAAGTGAGTGAGGGGGGTACTTATAGGGGGCAGCCAACCGACCTAGGGCAAACCCTAGTGGCGGGCGCTAGCCCTAGGTGGCGGCCGCCACCCCCTGGCCCTTGGATGCACCGTCATTGATCCTATGGTCTCCAGGGACTCCTCCAAGGCGGTTCCAAGGTCGGTTGCATGTCCAAATAACCGTCACATGGGCAATTAGGTCATGATCCACATGACATCTCTTCCTAGCCCTCCGATGCCACCGACCTAGTGACCAAGGGCTAAGATTTGGCCCTGGGGTGGTCAAACGGATCAGTGACGTGGCAGGGGAGAGTTTGGGCCTCTCCTTGGTGGCGGGCGCCACCTAGGGGTGGCGGGCGCCACCCCACTAGGGCCCAAATGGGCCCTGGTGAGTGGGCTTGGCCCCTGGTGGGTCCATTCTCCAAATTTGGTCCAAACCCTGCATTCAAATAAAAATCTATGGACATGTGTAATTTGGTTAGTTTGAAACCTATTTGACTACTTTTCATGCCTTTTTGTTGAATTTTTGGGTAAAATGTTGATGGTAAAACAAGTATTTAAGGACCATCAACAAATACTAGAATGGATAGCTTTACTTCTGCCATAAAGAATCAACATAACTTTAATAAAATGATAGAATCTCATTTATCTCAGCTAGCAGCTTTAGTCCCTATGGCTGAAAAAGGTAAGATTCCCGGAAGTCGGGAAGAGCTAGAGACTGCAAATCTTGTAGATATTTATAATGCAGGGCAGCTCACAACTAGACCATCGAGGGAGTGGAAGGATGACTCCATTGCCCCAAAGAAAAGAGATACAAGAAGACCTGTCATTCCAATCCACATTGGACTTGATAGTTTTGAAGAAGTAGTCTGCGAACTTGGAGCAAGCGTCAACATTATGCCAAGCGTAATATATGTGGATACATGGGTGTATGTCGAGTCTCTGAGTGATGAGTGATTGTCAACTGGGATAATGCGCATGTTCTTTGGCTTGTGTTGTGCAGGTGTCGAGCACGGATACAGTGATCAGAGGCAAGGTGAAGGTCAAGTAGAGACGTGCCATGCCGATGGACCGAGAGTGGCGAAGGACGGACGTGAGGCTTGGACTGAGGGACCGGTGGCCCGAGGATCAGCTGTGGTGGCTGGCAGCCTGGGACAGCGATGAGCGAAGACTTGCGGGCATGGTGTTGCTTGGGTCGAGGACCTAGGGACACGTGTCGGTGGACGGGGTGGACGGGCGGTGCATCCCCTCTACGACTCGGTTTGGTGGTTGAGCCACAGAAAAACCACCGAGTGGACGGTTTCCAGGTTTGGGCCTCAAAACCTGGGCGCTGATGGTTTTCGAGTTTGGGCCACAAAACTCTTGCTGAGGATGGTTTCCAGGTTTGGGCCTCAAAACCTGGGTGCTGCTGGTTTGCTGAGTTTGGGCCACAAAACTCAGGCGATGATAGGCTGGTTTCCCGGTTTGGGCCTCAAAACCGGGGGTTGATCGTGAAGGCTGGTTTCCCGGTTTGGGCCTCAAAACCGGGGATGAAGTCCGGGAAAAGGACGAGCGGAGCGGTGGCGGCACGTGGCGGTAATCGGTGAGGTTGCGTCGAGGCAATGCTACCAGTTGTGCGGGCGTGGTCGTTGGATCACCAGCATCTTCGAGTTGGTCCAGAATAACCCTAGGGTTTAGCTGGTTCACTCTGTAAGTAGTGAGGGGTAGAGTAGGAATTAGAATTAGGATAAGTAGAGGGAGACACCCTCCTCCTAATTAATCTCAGCCATTTGCTCTTTGCCTTCTAGGTTTTCCTATTCTCCCAATCCCCTGCTGTAGCAACTGAGATCCGCAGAGAACCATACCTCTGTGTACTGGAGATTTTGAGGAAGTGAGACTGTAATCTCACTGTTGTAGCGTGTGGTAGCCACACGGTTGCAGATCAATGACTTGATTCGCGTTTTGTTCGTGTTCTTCGCGTTCTTCGTTTCTCCACGATTTTCCCGTCACTCAATCTCCCTCTCTACTGCGTCTTTGCAAAATCCGTTTGAATCAACTTGTTCTTTATAGTGAGGAGATCATTTCCACCAAAGGAATTCATCTAACTCCTCACGAACAAGTAGATCGGGTTGATTTCATTTTTGTGGCGCTTTTTCGTTCATACACCTTCCCTTTCGATTTCCTGGTGATTGAGTTGATTTAAGCGGATGATTTCTTGGGGATAGTCTTCCAACTACCTCGTGATCATCTTCTCCATGTTTGGGAACAAGGAATTTTGGTTTTATTCGAATTTGAGAGGATTTTAGTTGAGGGCGACCAAAATCGCCCTCTCTGGTCGGTCGCGGGCAGTCGAGCCAGGTCAGTGGCTGCGGGTCTCGGTCGCGTTACTGTTCCTTGACCGGCGGACAGTCCGCCGTTGGGACTCGCGGACAGTCCGGGAGTCGTCCAGTGAGGTTCCAGCAGAGTTGCTGTTTCGGTGTTTGGCCGGCGGACAGTCCGCCATCCCCTTGCGGACAGTCCGCAGTAGGGGCGGACAGTCCGGGACCCCAGGGCCGGACAGTCCGCGATTCGGCTGAAGGCTGAGCTTTAGTGCATTTGCTCTCTCGGCTTCTTCGCTTGGTTTCCGGACTTCTCGGTTGGCTTCTTAGTTCACCTAGGAACCTCTCTATGTATCCTTGCTACTTGTTAGCATCGGTATTTGGGGATTTCCCAATGTAGCCGTCAATCTACGTTTGGGACTCGGTTTCTAAGGATCAAACTTGTGCCGGTGCTTTTGGCTTTTGGTTTGCTATCGTTTTGTGGTGCCTCTCTGTGATCCTGGGGATCGTCCACCCTCTTCCAAGGGTCGTGGGCATTACGGTTTTGATCGAAGCTTTTGGGGGTTGATTTGTGGGACAAAGGCCAAAGTTTCGAGAGAAATTTTTGAGCTCCCATTCACCCCCCCTCTGGTCGCATTGCTATTGCATTCTCGGTCCTTCAATATACGAACAAATTCATGGTGCACCTCTGTTATATACAAATATGTGTTTGCAGCTTGCAGATCAGACACTATGGTACCCATTGGGAATTCTAGAAGATGTCTGTATTCGAGTTGGACACTCGTATGTGTGTGTAGACTTTGTGATCATTGAAACAGGTGGAGACGATAGAGCACCCATCATTCTTGGGCGCCCGTTCCTAAGCTCAACCAAAGCCATCATCTACACGGATAGCGCCAAGATCTGTTTCACAATCACAGGCAACAAAGAAAGATTTAGCTTCAAGAAACATACACTCACTACTCGAGTCCACCATTAGAAGTCTTACGAGGATGCAAACGCTATATCATCGAAGAAAAAGAATAGGAACAAAAGGAGGAGGAACAAGGCTATACAACCGCATCAAGACACAGTGTGGATGGTCAACTCTGTCCGAACAAAGAGTGACCACCTTCTTACATCACCATACCTCGCCAAGAGGGACGACCCAGGCGTACCCACCATCGATTGCAAGATCGAGGGAAGTACATTCCACAAGACATTCTGCGACATCGGTTCAAATGTTAACATAATGTCTAAGGTAGCGTATGAATACTTATATAAAAATAGACCTATGTATCAGACACATGTGTAGCTGCAGCTGGTGGACCAAACATATCGATTTCCGAAGGGAGTAGTAAAGGACGTAACGATCCAAATGGAAGACTACTACGTTCCCACTGACTTCATGGTACTAGAAATGGGAAGAGAAGATAATATCCACATCATTCTAGGAAGACCCTTCCTCAACACTACTAGCGCCATCATCTACATAAGATCTGGAGAGATCCACTTCCTGCTGCCAAGGGAGAAGGTACGCTGTTACTTTAATAGCTATGCCACTAATGAACAGGAAAAGAAGAACCACTCAAGGAGGAGGTGCCGCACATCCCAACGCAACAAGAACCGACCAATCAAGGATGGATGGGCTGACTATGAAAGAGAAGTCACCAGGAGTGAAGACATCCCATTAAAGGAAATGAAGGACGATGAAGTAAAGAAGACAAGTCCAACTTTTTTATGGTCCTTAATTTCAATATTGTACCATCAACTAATGCATAGAATGATATTAAATGAGCCGTAAAGCATAGTTGTAGGGTTTGATTCTAACAAGTTCCACGAGTTGTGCTGTTCTCACTTGTTTTACAGGGTTATCAATATTTCATCATATAAAAGTATCTCAACTGATGAAATAGATCATGCCATTGTGAAGAGCTCGTCAAGACGATCGAAACAGACATATCATTTGCTATATTCGGAATCCCGGATGAAAATATATTAATTTCGCAACAAAACCTGCAAAAGAAGGATCTAGAAGACACCACGAGGCGGCCCGCCACATGGGCCCACTGGGCTAGACTGACCGGTGGGGCCCACCGACCGACTGGTCTGGTACAAGCCCATCCTCCCTCCTCCTTCGCGTGACGCACTCCAACCGACCTCTCCAACGCGTTTTGGCCCATTAGGGCCCATGTGCATATGGCGAAGGTTTTAGTACCACATTGCTTGGTCAAGGTGGAGGGCAGGCTAGGAGCACCTATATAATAAACCCCAGACCAAGATATAATAAACATCATCATCATCTGGGAGTTGTAGAGGCGTCCCTTTGAAGGACAACCTCTCCTCTGTAGAGATTTAGGTTTAGATTTTCCAATGTAATAGATTAGATCTAGTCGGTAGTTAGGGAGAGCGGAGGTGCGCTTCGGTTCCGGAAGAGTCTTCAGAGTTTTGGTATGTCTTTGTATCTTCTCTTTGTAAGACTTATGCTTTAATATATTTATCTTCTCTATTTACTTTATGCTTTATTATATGATTAGTATAGTTGTTATATCTTGGCATGGGATCTTTGTTCGTATTGAGTGCTCTAGTTATCCTAGGTAATTAGATTAGTAATCGATAGATTAGACATGGTGTTTAGTCTATAGGTTACCTGAGGTTGCGCTCAATCCCACGGAATAGTTGTGGTAGCCCCAGGGGTGACAGCTCTGTTAGGCCTTCGTAGTCCACCACGTTCGGATTGAAGTTTCGTAGAGCTTTTGGCAGCCTTCTCCCAACTACCTTTTTCCCAGTCTTCTTCGAGAGTTGGAAAGGACCTGCTACTCCAAAGTGCCAATGTTTATGACTGCTATATCTTTTCATCTTTGTTGCCTTAGAATCCAAGTAATAGAGAAGTATATAAGAACCTTGATCTCTCCCGTTGTCCTCCCACTATAGTTATCTATACATTTATCATTGAATTCTCTTTGATGTGCTATCATTACTATATATCAATTACTCCTGCTTTAGTCTAATTAGTACTCTAAGTTAGTAGATGCATGATAGTAAGTTATCAGATTCTCGACCCTTGCTTCCCTATGGTAAAATATAAATAACGATCCTGGAATACTCCCGGTAAAATGCTACGATGATGTTCTGTGTGCTTGCGGAATCTTTCATATTCTATTTGCACTAACGAATGTCAACAAGCATTTTTGGTGCCGTTGCCGGGGAAGCAATTGGTGTAAAGATTTTGATAATGATCTTGATGTCTGCTAATTTAGTGTACCACTAGCTTTAGTAGGATTATCCCTTGTTCTGTTGAGTGTGGAATAGACAGGACATCAGATGCCGTTTCGACCTTATAGCAAGCTTCCACAAGAATGAAGAACCCAGGGTGCCTAAACATTCAAGATTCATCATTAATCCTGGAACCCTGCCATCTCACAGGTTTGTGTATACATATATATATATTATATTATTCTAACCATGTGTAGATTGGAGAAAAGGTCATCGTCACAACAATTCAACTCTCATCCCATGTGACAGATATTTACGCTGCGCCACTCACAAATCCCAGTTGTGAGTCATGGTAAGTATGATTAAGGTGAGACAATCTTGCTCATGGACTTTAAACTTTATGAGTAGTTATCTTTTTAATTTATTGCATTCCACTGCATGTTTACTTTGAATCATCCTTGCATCCACTTCATTTAGTTTATGTTTTCTCATATCAAGTCCATAACATGTTTAGTTCCTTCCATGCATTCATGTCATCTGCATCTAAAAAAATATAGAAAAAAAGAAAAAAAAATTCCTCACTATGATCATACTCTTTCATCTCTATTTGAATAAATCTCTTTTATGCTCTCATGCTACCTATGTTTATGCTAGTACATTTTGGTTTGAAATTATTTCCATTGGGTATTTTCATAGGCTTTTTAAATTAAGCGTGGTGCTTAGGTTAAATAGTCTACCTTAATCAAATTAGACACGGAGTTTGATTTGATTATTGATCTGAAATTAGCTTGTGTAGACATTGGATATTTTATTGGACTAAGCCCTGCAGAGAACTCTAATTACACTTTGAGAAAGTCTTGAGATGAATTCACATCAGAGATGAAGCAAGACATACAATGAGCTGCATAATGAAGACTAAGCTCATTCATCATGGATGAAAGAACTGTGAGTATTAAAGTTTTTTTAAGTCTATCTTCTACTCCAAGTTATCTTTTGCCTTGAACCATGTTAAAATGCAGCCAATATATAAAACGCTAGCCTATGCTAAAGTAATCCTAAAATCATCTTTTTCATTAACATAGATGAATAACACATAAGTTGTGGATAACAACCCATGTTTCAAATTCAGTGCAATCCTTTGGGTATGTGTCCACTAACTTTTTGCAGGAGATGAGGTTTGCTTGTTCATGGTCTGAACTTAAAGATCCAAAATCCAACCCGTGGATAGACAAAACTCATCATGAGACAAGTCAATAGTGATGTCGAAGGTAGCCAAGCTTTGAGCCATCCAAAGCTTAAGCTAGGACACTGATGACGAGCAGGATGCAACTCACCACATATGGGTCAATTTGTGCCTACGCTCATCATTGTCGAAGACATCAACACCGACACCAACAACAAATATCAGGGTGATGATATGCCACTACATTATAACATGAATCTGTGTGTCATCCGAAGGAAGTTTGTTGGTGGTTCACTATGAAGACAAGCAGTGGAAGTTCTCCTCACTTCTAATCATTGCAACACAAGAGCTAGTTTGGGGGATGAGGTGGAACAACTTCAATAACAACAAGGTCGACAATTTCAACTCATGAACATGTTGTTGAAGAAATTTAGGCATCCACCTACATCACAAGCCAACTTGGGGGAGACACGATTCCGTTGTCCAGATCTGCTTCACGATCAAGGGCAGGTGTCGGTGTTTGTTAACCAGCAACTCGTCTTGAGTAATCTCAGACAATTTGTTCGGTGGGGATCGGCGTTCGTAGGACTCGGCGAGTACACAGGGACAACAATTTATACTGGTTCAGGCCGCTAAATAGCGTAATACCTTACGTCTAGTGCGGCGTGTGCCTTGTGTATGATTATGATTCGATATTCGATTGTTTGGAGCCTGCGCCTGCTTCCCCTTATATATCCGGGTGAAGCATAGCGCAAACCGAGTCCTAGTCGATTACAACAGAGAAGTCCTATTCTAATTACAAGACTTCCTTGAAGAACTCGACTAAGTTACAATGAGAGTCCTAATCCAAGTACGCTTCGTATCAAGTCTTCGGATCTCCCGTGCCGTTTAGGATTAGTCGGAGTAATCATCTTCTGATGATATCTCTGACATCCTGGTCCGTCAAGCCCCCGAGTTCTTCATCATTTCCTCATAACATTATCTTCTGGCTTCTTTCTGAGAATCTCCGAGTAATGTCTTGAGAAATCTTGAAGTGCTCCGTAGGTAAAGAACATCCATGGCGTGCATTTTTCCCGAAAAATGCACCCTATGGGTGTAGCCCCCGAGCCTCTTGTTATTTATAATAACTTTGAGGATCTTTTGAGCCTTTTCCGAGTAATTCTTGGGTAAGAAAAACATTTCCTTTATGATATGTACCTTGTAGCCCTCGAGCCTAAGCTCTGAGTACTCAGTAGTCAGTTCTTGGGGTTTTCCAAATTATAACCGGGTAATCCATAGAGATCTTGAAGAACCAAAACATGTCGCTGATGCATTGCGTATTCCATCTGAATAATTAATATTCAGCTCAGGTGGGTAATGTTTTCAACAAACATCCCTTATCACCCCCCACTGAACAGAAATTACTGTGGAAACAACAATAATTGACCAATGACTGTTCCAGCTGTACGTATTAAAGATTTTTGTCGTGTTCTGCAACTGCAAAGTTTGTCGTCTTCCTCTTGAAGTGCGCATGGGAATCATGTCCATCATCGATGCTAGGCTTCACATGTGCAACAGTGCATAGGTTGAATTATTTGACCCTTTAGTCGCTTTTATCCATAGACAAAGTCCATAGACCAAGAGGAATCCGCCTATAAATACCCTGCCTGGGAAGCGGAAAACTCATATCCTTTTGAGTGTATGACTTCCTCTAGTGCCATGAATATTATAGGATCAATAGTAGAGATGGCCGAGCCCCTGGGTATCTTCCTTCTGTAAGATAGTTGAGGTGTCCAGAAGAACTCTTGTGAAGGGATCATCCGACAGGGTGGTTTCCAAGTGGTCGCGAGCAGAGGGATACAGAGGTGCGCCTAGAAGAACTCTTGTGACTACCACTCGTAGATAACCTCGGAGTCACAGGTTGTCAAAAGGCGGCGAGTGTGATGGTCTTCCCCCCCGAGTTCCTTGAGTACTGGGGTGGTGCCTGAGATCCACCTTGGGATGCACTGAAAAAATTGTGTCTACCCAAGGTTTTGTGTCTGCTTTACTGCGTCTCACTGAACCCAGTCCTTGGTGCATTAGGCATCAAGACTCTGTACCTTGATTACACTATAGTAGCATTTTACATCCTGATTGTACTTGTGCTGGTAGTTGCTGTATCTCAAGATGTTGCTATGTATCTCTGGTGTAATTCCGGGTAATAATAAATAAGATCCGGGTACTTGGAATATTTTCTGAGTCCTCTGTCTTGTTCTCCGAGTATTAAATGTGTCTTGTGAAAGAAGGAAACTTGTCTATTTGTTGTACACCTGTTCACTCTTGCTGACGCCGTCCGAAACATTCTCCCAGCCGTTAGGTTTTTGAACGATTTCATAACGCCGTCTGGAAAAGATGAACGGTTGCCGAAACAGATCTATAATAAGCCGCCGTCGGGCCTGTGTTTTCCTCATGCTTTCATCAAGCCGTTGCTTTCAGAGTTAGGAATCCCCTAGCCAATCCTCAATTGATGCGCAGAAAATCTTTCGTCACCAACATGGGTCCCAAGAAACAAACTGCCGCGGAGAAGAAAAAGCCTAGGATCACCACCACTGGACGGCCAAAGCATCCAAATCCGCCGACTGATGTTCTGGCATGGAAACAACCAGATACTATTCTGTCAGAGCTGGCGTTCCTGGCACAACAGGGTTTACTTTGAGCACAGCCACTTGATGGATGGAGAGTACCCACTGACCATCGCGCTCCTGCCCCTAACACCACAGAAATAGTCATGTTCAAGTCCTTTGTGGAGCGGGGATTGGGGCTGCCAGCGTCTGACTTCCTGCGGGATTGCTGCATTACTATGGTTTGACCCTCAACCATATTACTCCCAATGCCTATCTCCACATTGCTATCTTCACCCATCTGTGTGAAGCTTTTTTGGGAATCTGCCCCTCTTTTACCCTGTTCCGCTATTTCTTCTAGGTAAAATGTCAACCCAGTGATACTAGCGTAGAGGTAGTCGGGGGAGCCAGTATCCAACTTAGGATAGAGGTAGCTACTCAGTATATTTCTATAGAGCTATCGGAATCTATCCGAGATTGGGCTGCCGGGTGGTTTTACATGGCCAACCCACCACCAGCACTCCGTCATCACGATGGATGGCCTCCACAAAAGCGCCGTGAATGGAAGGACCGCATCTCTGCCGAGGAAGTAGAGGTTGTTCGACCTCTTATTGATATGATAGATGGCTTGAAGGTCAGTGGATTGACTGGTTTCACCGTCGTCCAAGACTTCATCGCACGCCGTATCCATCCTTTGCAACAACAGGCGAATTTTGGATTTGAATACCTAGGTAAGAATGACCCGGGGCTCCATGATGTCAAGCAGTTGTCTGATTTCGAAATCTTATGGAGAGTGAACCGACTGCTCAAAAGCCGTGAACGCCTAGTTTCGGTGATGACGACATTTTCTGCCATCAATCCCCCTCCTCAGGTAGATAGTTGATTTGTCATGTCTTCGAGGTTCTAAATAGATATCCTTCTGATTTGACTGAATGCTCTTCTCTTGTAGGGCCAGGGAAGAGATAACAATGATTGCCCTCCCCTGCCTCTGGCTACTGAAGAAGGCGGAGGCATAGTTCTGGAGGGTCCTATCTGAAGTGAGGACCTTCCCACCAAACCAAGCTCTCATGAAGATCTTGACTGGCTTGACACAGATTCAACTGACATTGATGTCATGCTTATAGACCCAGAAGCCGAGAGTAGCCGGAAGAGGTCACCGACTCCACTTCAAGAAGCCGGGGAAACTATCCCAAAGAAGGCTCGCACTAGTAGGCGCCGTGCTATTCGAAAAGTACTTTTGTCACCAGCTCTGGCTGAAAAGCACTGTAATATGGGTGCTCCTGGTAAGGGGAAACCCGAGTACTCTATAGTCCTTCTGTATCTGGATTTTGATAAACTCTTGTCTTATATATGGCTATGTGCCAGATGCTGAAACAACCCAAGGGGCGTCAAGTGGTGCTATCCCCGAAGAAGCTCCGGCTCTAGACCCGCTACTGAAGAAGCCCCTATTAAAGTTTCCACGGCCATTGAAGCTCGTAAAGTAAGTTACAGAACTTTACTTTTAGAGTGCTCACATGTTTCTGGAACTAACATAAATACTTGTCCATTGTACAAAAACGAAGTTGGCTGCTGCAGGCTCAAGTACCGTCCTTGAGTCCCAGGCGGTAGAGGAGTCGGAGACGCTGAACAAGGAGGAATCTAGCATTCCGCCAACTTTTAGTCAGTCCAGCGTTCCACCAACCTTTAGCCAGGCTCCTCTCCATCCAGGTCTCCAATCGATGCAGCACCTGAAGCGGATGTTCTCCCTTTGCCTCAGGATGGTGTGCCATTTTCTATCTTTCGTTCTCCTGCACAGTTGGAGTTTGACCGAGTAATCAATGAGTGGTTTTTCCGCACTCGGCAGCCGCACGAACCAACTTTGGAGATGATCTTGGCTGACGTCCAAGCTGAAGCTTCCACTCGTCCGCAAGGAGGGTCCGCTGATGCCCCCGAGTCCTCGCGTCAAGGAGCGACACTCGATGTTATGGGGTATGACCAAGACCTCACCCGGCTGAAAGAGTTGTGCGATCAAGTCAGAGCACCGGTCCAAGCACTTCGGCAATTTATCGAGGTAAATCTTTTGAAGTCCTTTTCGTATAGTATAGTCTTGTTTGAGTACTGACAATATTGTTTCTTGTGCAGGGCTTTGATGTGAAGGTCAAGGACCAGATCACCCGTATCCGGCAGGAGATGTCTTGGGAGAATCAAGAGCTCCGAGATTACATTGCCCAAGACCAAATCAGCCAAAAGATAGCCACTCAGCTTTTGCGCGGCCGCATCTTTGAGTTACAAGACAGCCTTAAGGGTATTATTGAAGAGCGTGATGCTACCAACAATTGAGTGATTGGCTTGATAGCCAAACAGGCCACCTTGGAACAGAAGTTTAAGGACTTCAAAAAGTCCTCTAAGAAACAACTAGCTGGTAAGTTGTCATATCTGTCCTGAGTCCTTGTTGCTTGTGCAGACTTCTGAGACCCGGATGATTGACTGGATTTGCAGATGCAAATACTTTGGCTTCCGGGTGGCAGAATGCGTTCAACCGGAAGGAGATAGAGCTTGAAGAGTTATATGCTAATGCGCAAAATACTCTTCAAGAGGCCAAATTGATGCATGAGGGTGCTGACCGGGACCTCCTGCAGGCTTTGAAATTGACGAAGGAGTCGCGGGAAGCTCTGAAGGCGTTGGAAAATGCTGTTGAGCCCATCCTAAACAAGATTCTGTGCCCTGAAGGAGTTGAGGAGTCTTTGATTGATCGGGCCAAAGCTGCACCTGGGTGGTTGGCTCAGTATATCAAAGATATGTCGACTTCCGTGGTGCAGGGTCTGATGGCGACACTGCGACTTCATCTGCCATCCTTCGACTTGTCAGCTCTTATGACGCTTCCTGAAGGCAAAGGCGATGAGGATCTTGCGGCGATGCAAGAGGAGGTGAAGACCGCGGCGGAGGAGTACTCGCAGAGTTTAGATCTTGTAGAGTAGCTTAGCCTCCTTGATCATTTGATTGTCGCTTGTATTCCTTGGAAACAGTTATTGTGAAATATAAAGAAACAAAGTATTAGTTACTTTTGAATCTTTGTGAAGTTCGTATCAACTCGTCATTGCAAGAAATTTCTCGTCAATGGGTTGTTTATGTTTTGATGTGGATGTATGACCAGGCGTCTTATGAGACGAGTCTATCCGGGTGCTCTCTAGCACTTGGGTTTGGGTCGTGTGACTTCGTTTCTCTAGTAGTCTTATAACGATCATGTAGAGAACTTAGTCTTGCCCGACTACTACTCTTAGTACCCTTGTTCAAGGGATAATTTTGATCAAGCACCTCTTGAAGGACCGTGACAATGGCTCCTTCTGTGTTAATCATATCCTCTTGATACTCGCAGCTTGAGTGCGAAAAATAGGTGGACCTCTGTCCGATTAAGTTGTAACAGGGTGGGTATTACTCCCCTTGTTACACCTTATAGGAACTAGTATCTACTACGATAGATCCCATATTCACTATAGGTTGATAGCCGGATATTAAGTCGTACCATCATTGGAGTTGTATTGAGCTCGGAGCTCGTAACTCGAGTGTGGTTGCCGCTGGACCAATCCATCCGAGTAATATTATATATTAGTCGGTGGGATACAATAGCTAAAGCTTATTGTATGATTGATGGGCTTCATCCGACTAGGTAGTCGTGATGAAGTGTAACAGAGAAATAAAGCTCTTGTTGCTGATGAACTCCAAACTTTATTAACATTCGTATAATGAGTACATTTGCCCTGAGTCATATTTGTAGCTTAGTCTTTAGGTATGGAATTTCTTCAAATGCTCAATATTCCATGAATTTGGCAACGGAGAACCATCCTCAGAGACTGACGGACCAGGATGTCAGAGATGTCATCAGTAGATGATTACTCCGACTAATCCCGGATGGCATGGGAGATCCGAAGACTTGTTACGAAGTGTACTTAGTTTAGGACTCTCGTTTGTAACTTAGCCGAGTCGTAAAAGGAAGTCTTGTAATTAGAATAGGACTCCTTTGATGTAACCGGTTAGGACTCAGTCTGTGCTAAGGCTCACCCGGATATATAAGGGGAGTCGGGCGCAGGCCCCAGATCATCGAACATTGAATCATAACAATACACAAGGCACACGCCGCACTGGACGTAAGGTATTACGCTATTTAGCGGCCTGAACCAGTATAAATCGTTGTCCCTGTGTAATCGCCGAGTCCTACGAACACCGATCCCCACCGAACAAAACGTCTGAGATTACTCAAGACGAGTTGCCAGTTAACAAACACCGATAGCTGGCGCACCAGGTAGGGGCTTTCGGTGATTCGACGACCAAGAGCCCGGCGAACCACGACAACATGTTCTCGGCGGTGTCAATTTTCGTTTTTGGCTCAAGGACTTGCATCGCGGATGATTAAGGAAAGCTGCACAGGCAGCTTGACACCGAATCGAAGCTGCAAGTCACGCCAAAGACAGAGGATCTCGCCCAGAGCCTAGCAAATCTAGCTATCCAAGACCCGCAGAACTCGGGGGACCATGCAGAAGCGCCCGACTCCTACTCCAACTCAAAGTCTGAAGCAAAGGACCCGGACACCAGCTATGGTATCACCTTTGGGCTGCGGAACCCTGCTGAAAACTTCCAGAACCTGATCAGTGAAAGATTCAAAGAGTATCAGCAGATACCTTTGACGGGAGCTCACCAAGGGCTCGTTTTCAGCTCTACTAAGGAGGGTAACATTGTCCATTGGCCAATTCAGCCTGTCCCGGCTAGACTGGTTGGTACAATTGACCAGCAACTTCCATATCAGCACGGACATCAGCTCCCTTTTGAGGAACACGACTCCACAACGGAACTAATCTCCAGCACTTCTACTTTGGAATCTGTAACACCGGGATCATCAAACCAGGGTTACACTCGTGAAGTCTTCATGGCGGGGCATCAGTCATCTCTACGACCACCAACCCCACCAGATGTCTGTCAAGACGATGAAACTCTGAGTATGATCTCTGACAATGATCCGGAAGGACCCGCGGAAACCGAGTCCTTGAAAGCTGAAAGAATCCGAAGGAATAGAGCTAAGGAGGCCCGCAGAAGGCGAGCAACTCACCGTAAGGAAGCTGTAGATCGCTACAATGCATGACTAGAAGAGTACAACACCTGTAGGCGTCTGGAGGCAGAGGCAGAGCGTCAAGCTCGCACCGAAGAGAATCACTCCCAGGATGATCTTAACAGACGGCGCCCTGATTGTTCTCGCAACCTTGAACCCGAGTTCATGAGGGTCGCCAGCCATAAAGTCTTCCAGACTCCTTATCAAAACAGACTAGCTCTAGCTATGGAGATGGGAGCCAAGACCAATCGCACCCCTGATGAAGAGCGACGACTGGTCATGCTTTAGACTACCGCACTCCAACTACAGGGGTGGAATATTGAATCCCTAGCTGATGAGCAAGCTTCATCTCACCCGAGCCAGAGATGGCCGGTTCAAGAGCGACTCGGTCGTATCCCAGCGAGGAGCCGTCTGGGCCACCGAGTACCCGATCAAGCTGAGGGAGGAGCCGAATCTTCATACAGAGGAGTCACAGTTGCAGCATCCGACGCAGTAGATCGCTTCCCCTGTTTTTCCCAAAGGCTTCGAGCAGTCTCGTTCCCGCGAAAATTCAAACCCGGGAACTACTCCAAGTACGACGGGAAAACAGAACCTAAACGATGGCTCAGGCTGTATGCTCAAGCAGTCTAGCTAGCTGGTGGAAGCAACGACGTCAAAGCACTCTACCTCCCAATGGCTCTAGAGACAATGCCACTTGCTTGGTTTGACAGGCTTAAACCCGAGTCCATCGACTCCTGGGAACAACTACATCGTATCTTCGTTGAAAACTTTGCTGGTGTCCCAGAGAGATCAGATCCCCGGACTAAGCTCAGAACCTGCAAGCAACAGAAAAACGAATCAATGCGGGAATACTATAGGTGATTCTCAGAAATCCGCTCTACAGTATCCGACATTATAGACAGAGAAGTAATTGACCTCTTTGGCAATGGCATTTGCGAAAGGTACAATTACAAAGATTTCATCAAGCAAGACCCGACCACCGCTGACGAGTTCCATCGGGCTGTAAAGTCCATGATGGCGACAGAAGAACGCACACAGGAATGCTTCCCCGATAGAAACACGCAAGGTGATCGAGGAAACAACTTGAGAGGCAACCCGGCACCACAGCAAAATACCCAGAAAAGGGCAGGAGATAATACTGTTGCTGCCATGGAGCCTCAGAAGAAGGGAAACAAGCCATTCACCTTTGATGACCTACTCGACGGACCCTGCCCCTTCCATCCGAAAAGTGGACATCAAGCAAGGCACTGCCGACAGCTCAAGGAGCGAGGCTTGAACCCCGACTTCAACAAGAACAAGAAAGACAAAGGCAAGAAGACAGCTGAGGATCCTCAATAGGACGCCGGTGGCTTCCAGCACCCCAAAGGAACTATTAATGTCATCTTTGGGGAGTAACTACGAGCGACAACAAGAGGCTTCAGAAGCTTTCTCTGCGAGAGATCATGTCCACCGAACCAGCGACACCCAAATACCTCGACTGGTCCGAATATCCGATTAATTTCTCCGGAGCAGATCAATGGACCAGTGTTTCCAATGCAGGCCATTACCCGCTAGTTTTGGACCCCACGGTGGCCGGATATACACTTGGTAGGGTACTCATCGATGGCGGAGCAGGACTCAATGTTATCTTTGCAAGCACCCTACGAAAGATGAACCTAGATCTCGCAACCCAGCTGACACCATCAACCGCTCCTTTCTACGGCATAGTACACGGAAAAGCGGCTGTACCACTCGGAAGGATTATACTACCCGTCACTTTTGGAACTCCGATCAATTACAGAACGGAGTACATCAGTTTTGAGGTAGCCGACTTCGAATCATCGTATCACGCCATATTCGGGCGACCTGCTATTGCCAAGTTTATGGCAGTACCCCACTACCCGTACCTCTTGTTGAAGATGCCGGGTCCCAAAGGAATCTTAACCTTCAGAGGCGACTTGAATCGGTCATTTGATTGCGACACAGAGGCTGTCCAAATCGCTGAAAAAGCTCAACTCACCCTAGAAGTACAAGAACTCGCTCAGATGGTGCTTAATACCAAGCCTGGAGATTCAGAAATCCCAACAAAGAAGGCAGGTACTATTCAACCATCAGCAGAAGTATCCACAAAAGCCATTGACCTGGAATCCAGTGATCCTTCCAAGACAACGGTTATCAGTGCTCACCTATCTGAAGAATAGGAACTCACGCTCACCATGTTCCTTCGAGCAAACAAAGACATATTTGCTTGGAAACCAGCAGACATGCCTGGGGTCCCAAGGAACTTGGCTGAGCACAGATTAGAGTTAAAGGAAGGCTTTAGACCTATCAAGCAAAGACTACGACGATTTTCACCAGAGAAGAAAGAGGCAATCAAGAAGGAAATAGCTAAGCTACTCGCGGCCGGATTCATCCGAGAAATCCTCCACTCCGAGTGGTTAGCTAACCCAGTGCTAGTCAAAAAGAAGAACTCTGTTGAGTGGCGCATGTGTGTCGACTACACAGACCTCAACAGACATTGTCCAAAGGATCCTTTTGGATTACCAAGGATAGACCAAATAGTTGATGCCACCGCAAGCTCCGCCTTACTCTCTTTTCTGGATTGCTACTCCAGGTATCATCAGTGTTGGGGAAGGGGACCCTCGGCAGTGGCGCCACGCAGGCTGGCTCAACAAGACGCCCCTCGCGCATCCCGCGCACCTTCGCTAAAGCCTGCCTCTTTATTTGCTGAGTCCCTCAAGTCACCGTTCGGGCTCCTGAACTCTAACCAAACCTTCGGAATGTTTAGCAAGTTCTTACAGGCAAAGGGCATGAAGAGCGCTGGAAGAAACCCTCGCACATCCCGTGCACCTTCGCCAAGAGGCTCGGGCCCAACGGGAGGCTAAGGGACCCGGACCTCGCGGCGGGACGGGAGTCTTCGCAAGGTGGAGGTCAACTCTCGCCCCCCCCCCCCCCCCCGCGAAGATAACGAAGCAGAATGGCGGCGGGCAGGAGGAAGACAGACTAGGGTTTTCCACCCCACTCGTGTTTGTACATTTCTGCCCTTCTTTGTGCGTAACGCAGGGGAATCTTTCTTGTACCCTATTGTAATTTGGTCAGCACCCCCTGGTATCCCCTATAAATACCAGGGGGTGAACAGTGTAATAGAGACGAGTTTTTCGGGAATAGAGCCATAGTGACGCTGTTCTCATCATACCTTTGCGTTGTTTTCGTTCCCGCCGCATCCTAACTTGGTCCTGACGATTGGCCACCTTCGCCACCCCTCTGCACGTGTGCAGAGGTTGGACAAGTGTGTTACCAACAGTTTGGCGCCGTCCGTGGGGAACGAAGTTCGAAATGGCGAGAAACAGAAGAGCGACCACTACTAGCGACCTTCGCGTGGCTAGAGAAGCTGCGGCGGTGGTTCCACCTGCCGAGGAAATCGCGGAACCCTCGAGAGCGGAAGATGTAACTCCAGACTCAGAAGTCCCGGGCCCTCAAACCCGGACGCCAGCGCAGCTGCACCCCCACTCTCCCGGAGGAGGAGAAGGAGGAGACGAGGAGGAATTGGGCCTCGAGGCCCTGGAAGGGCTTCAAGCTGAATTGCAAGAGAAGAAGAGGCGCCTGGACCAGCTTGAGAGGCACAACCGGTTGCGCGCCATCAGGCAAAAGGCAGACGAGGCTAGGGAACAACTTCGCCGGATGGAGGAGTCCCTCGCGACAGTTGAAGCCGAAGCCGAGGGATGGAACGATGGGGAAATGCCACCATTACAGGGGGGAAATGAGGAGCAGGATCATGACAACCTCCGTCGCCATCCACCACCCCCACCACCACCAAATCACCCAGAACCATACCCTATGAGACAACCAAACTTTCGCCAACTCTACCCAGATGAGATAGAGCCAAACTTTCGCAACCAGCGCAGAGCCCAACAACACCAAATGCCCTATGACCCAAAGTCACCACTCTCCCAAATACTACAAACCCAACCCTGGCCGCCTTGCTACAATCCGCAAAACCTCCCGCATTACGATGGACTCACTGACCCTCGCCAGTTCATAATGAGTTACGAAGCGGCAGTCGCCGCAGCAGGAGGGGATGAGTCAACAATGGAGAAGTCTTTTGTAATTATCCTTCGTGACATAGCGCAGACTTGGTACAGCAACCTTCGCCCCGGAACAGTGGATTCCTGGGCCAACCTCAGAGACAGACTCTGCACAAACTTCAAGGGCATCACGGCAGCCCCATCAAACCCCATCGAGCTGTTCAACTGCAAACAAGAAGAGCGCGAACCGTTATAGGACTACTGGCGAAGGTTCATCCAAATTAGAGCAAGAACTCCGGGAATATCCGACGAGGCCGTGATCCTCGCTGCAGTCAGCGGCTTATGCCCAGGCCCATGTTCCTCAAAGTTCGCCAGAAAACCAGTTAACACAATCGAAGAGCTTCATGACACAATGGAAAGGTACTGCAGAGCGGACATGGATTTCCGGGCAAAGTCCGATGCCCAAAGGTCGCAGCAGAAACCACAGCCGAGGCCCCAAGCGAGAGAAAACAACCCTCGCCAAGATCAGAGCAATGTCAGAGCGATCAACAAAGCAAATCCTATCGAAGACCAGAGAAGAAGCACTCAGCACATCGTTCATTACTCCTTTTGGAGCATACTGTTACAAAACTATGTCCTTTGGGCTAAAGAACGCGAGGGCTACTTATCAACGCACCATCCAAGATTGCCTAGGTGATCAGATTGGCCACAATGCAGAAGCTTATGTTGATGATGTAGTCATAAAAACAAAGGATCCGACTACCCTGATATCAGACCTAGAGGAAACCTTCAACCGATTACGTGCGTATCAATGGAGACTCAATCCAACCAAATGCGTCTTCGGGGTACCCTCAGGACAGCTACTCGGATTCCTTGTTTGTCATCGAGGTATCGAGGCTAGTCAAAAGCAGATCACAGCTATCATCAACATGAAGCCCCCTACCTCTATCCGAGACGTTCAGAAACTCACCGGGTGCATGGCTGCGTTAAATCGATTTATCTCACGACTCGGAGAAAAGGGATTGCCCTTCTTCAAATTGCTTAAAGCCGACGACAAATTCCAGTGGACGGAAGAAGCGGATAAGGCTTTCGAACAACTCAAAGGCTATCTTACCAATTCACCCATACTGACGCCGCCAGAGCCCAGGGAACCGATGATGCTGTATATCGCAGCTACCACACATGTTGTCAGCACAGCAATCGTGGTGGAGCGCAAAGACGACAAACACATCTACAACACCCAACGACCAGTTTATTACATCAGCGAGGTACTATCTGACTCGAAGGTCAGGTACCCGCAAGTACAAAAACTGCTCTGTGCTTTACTCATATCCTCAAGAAAGCTGCGGCACTACTTCGAAGCTCATGAGATCACAGTAGTCACGGATTTCCCTCTAGGAGAAATCCTTCACAACCGTGATGCTACTGGAAGGATTTCCAAGTGGGCAGTTGAATTAGGGGCACTCAACATCAAGTTCACTCCGAGGAAAGCTATCAAGTCTCAGGCCCAAGCTGATTTTGTCGCTGAATGGACTGAAATACAGCAGACTAGAGACAACGCTACTCCCGATCATTGGAAGATGTACTTCGATGGGTCCCTAAAACTCAGAGGAGCAGGAGCCGGAGTCCTCCTTGCATCACCCGCGGGCGAACAGCTCAAATACGTTCTGCAAATATTATGGCCAGCCACCAACAATGAAGCAGAATATGAGGCATTGCTCCATAGACTTAAACTAGCAGTCACTTTAGGCATCAAGCGGCTATTAGTCTATGGCGATTCTTCCGTGGTCATTAACCAAGTTAATAAAGACTGGGACTGTACCAAGGAAACAATGAACGCCTATTGTGTTGAAGTACGCAAGCTGGAAAAAACTTTGCAGGACTGGAACTCATTCATGTTACCCGGGATCTCAACGTGGCAGCAGATATACTTGCGAAATTGGGTTCTGACAGAGCACAAGTTCCTAGTGGTACCTTTGTACATGAGTTATCCAAGCCCTCAATCCAAGAGAAGGAGGAGTACGAGCCAGAACCCGCAACCCAGGTCCTATCTCTAGCACCCGACTGGACACGAGTTTTCATTGATTACTTCAAAGAACATAAACTACCAAGCGACAAGACTACAGCAGAGCAAGTCACCAGGCATAGCAAAAACTATGTTCTAGTCGGGGATAAGCTGTATCGATGCGGAGCTTCATCAGGGGTCCTCCTCAAGTGTATTACACCAGAAGAAGGCAGAGAAATCCTGAATGAAGTCCACTCTGGGTCCTGCGGCAATCACGCAGCTTCAAGGACACTAGTCGGAAAAATCTTCAGGTCAGGGTACTACTGGCCCTCAACTTTAAAAGATGCGGAAGACATAGTCCGCCGATGTCAATCATGCCAGTTTTTTGCCAAGGAGCAGCATGTACCCGCACATGAACTGATATGCATCCCTCCGTCATGGCCCTTCTCATGCTAGGGACTCGATATGGTGGGTCCTCTCAAGCGTGCCCCAAGCGGATTCGAGTACATCTACGTCGCAATTGAAAATTCACAAAATGGATCGAGTATATGCCCTTGGTCAAGTTCAATGCTTCCAAGTCAGTCCAATTCATGCAGAGCATCTTTCATCGCTTTGGAATGCCGCACAAAATCATCACTAATCTTGGGTCCCCATTTACGGCTATCGAATTCAAGTCATGGGCCAGCGACTGTGGAATCAAGATAGACTACGCATCAGTAGCTCACCCACAGTCCAATGGCCAAGTTGAAAGAGCAAACGCCCTGATTCTCGCCGGATTAAAACCAAGGCTATTCGACCTCCTAAAAGATCTCGACGGAAAATGGGTTGAAGAATTGCCTAAGGTAGTCTGGGGGCTACGAACACAACGAAGTCGGGCAACAGGCCAAACACCTTTCTTCCTGGTATATGGCACTGAAGCAATCCTACCAGCTGACTTAATCTGGAACTCCCCGCGAATGGAGCAGTACAACGAGGGCGAAGCTGATGACACCAGGCGGTTAGAAGTCGACAGCCTTGAGGAAGCCCGACTAACCGCACTTTTTCAATCAGCAAGATACCTTCAAGGGATGAGGCGCTATTATGATAAGAACGTCCATCACCGAACCTTCCAAGCAGGTGACATGGTGTTGAAGAAAATTCAGAACACCGTTGGACGTCACAAGCTCATGAGTCCATGGGAAGGTCCTTACATTGTATCCAAAGTAACAAGACCCGGGTCATTTGAGCTAGTCACTGAAGATGGATCTCCACTGCCAAATTCATGGAATATTGAGCATTTGAAGAAATTCCATACTTAAGGACTACGCTACAATACTGACTCAGGGCAATTGTATTTATTAGTCGGATATTAATAAAGTTTGAAGTTCATACGACATAAGATCTTTTATCCAGGCTATTTTCTACACCTCATCACGACTACTCAGTCGCATAACAGTCTCTGCAATAGCAGGGCTTTTCTCCGACTAATATATAATGTTACTCGGATAGATTGGTTCCGCGGAAACCATACTTGAGTTACGAGCTTCGAGCTCAATACAACTCACAAGGTAGTACGGCTTAACACCCGGCTATCAGCCTATAGCGAATATAGAATCCACCATAGTGGAGACTAGTTCCTATAAGGCGTAACAAGGCGAGACAGTACTCACCCTGGACAGCGGTCCACCCACCTTCGCACTCAAGCTGCGATCATCAAAAGGATATGATTCACCTAGAAGGAACCAATGCTACGGTCCTTCAAGAGGTGCTTGATCATTGTTATCCCTTGACCAAGGGTACTAAGAGTAGTACTCGGGCAAGACTAAGTTCTCTACACAATGGTTAGAGAAACGACGTCACACGACCCAAACTAAAGTGCAAGCGAGCACTCGGATAGACTCGTCTAATTAGACGCCTGGTCATACATCCACAATAAATAAACTCAACCCATTGCCAAAGAAATTTGCCGCAATATGGAGTTGTACATACATGCAATTCACAAGATTCAAAAAGTAAACAATATTTTTGATATCTTATAATAATTTTTTTCAGGAGATACAAGCTGCAGAGACTGAGGAGTCTAAACTACTCTACAAGATCTAATATCTGTGAGTACTCCTCCGCGGCGGTTTTCACCTCCTCCTACATTGCCGCAAGGTCCTCGTCACCTTTGTCCTCTGGAAGGGTCATCAGAGCGGACAGGTCAAAGGACGGCAGATGCAGCCGCAGTGTTGCCATCAAACCCTGCACCACAGAGATCGACATATCCTTGATATATTGCGCCAGCCGCCTAGGTGCAGCCTTGGCCCGTTCAATCAAAGACTCGTCGACTCCCGCCGGCCTCGGAATCATGTTGAGCAGGGGCTTGACAGCATGCTCCAAAGCCTTCAGGGACTCCACCGACTCCTTTGTAGACTTCAAAGCCTGCAGAAGGTCCTGGTCAGCACGCTCACGCATCAATTTGGCTTCTTGAAGAGTACTCTGCGCATTAGCAAATACCTCTTCAAGCTCTGCTAGCTTTCGGTTGAAGGCGTTCTGCCACTCAAAAGCTAGTTTATTTGCATTTGCATACACAAATAGTTAGTTATCATGTCATCCGACTAATATTATGGAGCCGAACAATACAGAAACTCCAAGTATACCTTCAAGCTGCTTTTTAGAACTCTTCTTGAGCTCCTTCAGTTTCTGTTCCATGGCAGTGGACTTGGCTATCAGCCCAACCTCTCGATTGTTAGCAGCATCATGCTCCGCTACCACTTCCTTGAGGTTGCCTTGGAGTTCATTAATACGACTATGCAGAACCTGAGTGGCTACCTTCTGGCTAATCTGGTCCTGGGCAATATAGTCCCGTAGCTTATGGTTTCCACGAGACAACTCCTGGCGGATCCGAGCGATTTGATCTCTAACCTTGAAGTCGAAGGACTACAATATAATAATATTGTGAGTACTCGGATGAGTTTATAGTATAACGAGAAGAGATTGAGACTCTTACCTCAACAAATTGGTGAAGAGCTTCAAAGGGAGCCCTCACCTGCTCCTTCAGTTCCCTCAGCCGAGTGAGATCCTGATCATACCCGGATACGTCAAGCGTAGCTCCTTGGCGCAAGGACTCGGGTGCATCTACATATCCTCTCTGCTGACAAGCTGAGCCCTCTTCATGTATCTCCATCAAGACCATGTCCAGGGTAGGCTCGTCCGGCTGTCGTGTACGAAAAAACCAGTTACTCCACACTCGGTCAAACACCAATTGAGCGGGAGAACGAAAGATGGAGTACGGCCAACCAACCTGAGGCAATGGAAGAGTATCCACGTCAGGAGCAGCATCGGCCCGAGACTTGGACGGAGAAGAGCCAGGTAGCGCATCTACCTGACTGAATGTTGGTGGCACGCTGGAGTCATCCTTGGCCAGCGGCTCCGACTCCTCTACCGCATGAGGATCAGGAACGGTTCTCGAGGCTGTTGCACCTGGTTTTGCCTTCCTGCAAGCAGACAAGTATACATGTCAACATCATAATTCGGTGTACACTCTACAAAACTGAAAACTTACTTCACGAGCTTCAGAGGCTTTGGTAGCATCAAGAGCGGCTGAAGCGGGTCTGAAGTCGGAGGGTTCTTAGACACTACGCTGCTTGAAGTTCCTTGCGCCGTCCCAACATCTGATACAGCGACATATATAAGACAAGAGACCATCAACACTCAAAAGGACTACAAAGTACTCGGGTTTTCCCTTACCAGGAGCACCCGGCTTATAGTGCTTATCAGACAATTCTTGAGTTAAAAGAACTTTTCGACAAGCACAACGATTACTAGTGCAAGCCTTTTTAAGGATAGGTCCTCCGGCTTCTAGTTGAGGAGTCGGTGACCTCTTTCGGCTACCCTCAGCCTCTGGGTCTATAAGCAGGACATCAGAGTCAGTTGATTCTGTGTCAAGCCAGTCAAGATCTTCAGGCGAACTTGGTTTGTTAGGAAGATCCTCACTCCTGATTGGACCTTCCAACGCGATGCCTCCGCCTTCTTCAGTTGCCAGAGGCAGGGGAGGACAATCATTGTTATCTCTCCCCTGGCCCTAAAAAACAGAAGGATATCCAATCAGGTCAGAAGAATATCTATTCCAAACCTTGACGATATGACAAATTAAGTACTTACCGGAGGAGGAGGATTAATGGCGGAGAAGGATGTCATCACTGGAGCAAGACGTTCACGGCTCTTAAGAAGCCGGTTCACTCTCCAGAGGACTTCACAGTCTGCCCATTGCTTGACAGCGTGGCGACCCGGGTCATTCTTACCCAGGTATTCGAACCCAAAGTTGGCTCGCTGCTGAAGCGGGTGGATGCGCCGGGCAACAAAGTCTTGAACGATAGTATATCCGGTCAGCCCATCGATTATCAAAGCGTCTATCATAATGAGGAGGGGTTGGATAGCCCCTACTTCTTCGCTTGTAAGCTTCTCCTTCCATTCATGGCACTTCTGTGGTGGCCATCCATCATGACGGCGAAGAGCTGGGGGTGGGTTACCCATATAGAACCACCCAGCAGCCCAGTCTTTAACCGACTCTGACAACTCAATAGTTATATACTGATTGGCTACTTCTAATCTAACCTGGAGACTAGCCCCTCCGAATACTTCGGTATTAGTGTCACTAGGTTGACACTTAAACCAGAAAAAGTAGCAGAAAAGGGTAAAAGAGGGGCAAATTCCTAGGAAAGCCTCACAAAGATGGGCAAAGATTGCAATATGAAGAACTGCATTGGGAGTAATATGGTTCAGAGTCAAACCATAGTAATGCAGCAAACCACGAAGAAAATCAGAAGCAAGAAGTCCCAATCCTCGCTCCACAAAAGACTTGAACATCACAATCTCTGTGGTGTTGGGAGCAGGAGCGCGGTGATCAGTGGGTACCCTCCATCCATCATGTGGTTGCGCCCGTAGCAATCCTTGCTGCGCCAGGAATGCCAGTTCCGCTAGGGTGGTGTCCGGCTTCTTCCACGCCAAGACATCAGTTGGCGGGTTCGGATGCTTAGGCTTTCCGATGATGGTGATCTTAGCCTTTCTCTTCTCCGTTGCAGACTGCCTCTTGGGACCCATGTTAGTAACGAGAGACTTTCTACGCATTCACTGCGAGATGGCTAAGGGATTTCTAGCTCTGAAGGCAATGACTTGATGAAAGCATGAGAAAAGCACAAGCCCGGTGGCGGCTTATTATAGATCTGTTTTGATAACCGTTCGGCTTTCCTAAACGGCATCATAGCAACGTCTGTAACCCTAACGGCTGGGAACACGTGTCAGACGGCGTCAGCGACGGAGAACAGGAACAATAAAGGGACAAGTTTTCCTTCCGCAAGATACATTTAGTACTCGGACAACAAGACAGAGGACTCGGAAAATATTCCAAGTACCCGGATCTTTGCTATTATTACTCGGAATTACAACAGAGATGCATGGAAACATCTTGAGATACAACAAATTTTAAAAACAAGTCCAATCAAGGTGTAAAATGCTACTCTAGTGAATTCAAGGTACATAGCCTTGATGCTTATTGCACCAAGGACCGAGTTTAGTGAGACGCAGTAAAGCAGACAAAGAACCTTGGGTAGACACTATCTTTTCAGTGCATCCCAAGGTGGGTCTTTGGTACCACCCCAGTACTCAAGGAACTCGGGGAAGACCATCACCCTCGCCGCCCTTTTGACAACTTGTGACTTTGAGGTTATCTACGAGTGGTAGTCACAAGAGTTCTTCTAGGCGCACCTCTGTGTACCTCTGCTCGCGACCACTTGGAAACCACCCTAACGGATGGTCCTTTCACAAGAGTTCTTCTAGGCACTTCATCTATTCTACAAAAGGAAGACACCCAGGGGCTCGATCATCTCAGCTACTGCTATTACAATACCCATGGAACTAATAAGAAGTTCTACACTCTCAAAAGATATGAGCTCTTTGCTTCCCAGGCAGGGTATTTATAGGCGGTTTCTTCTGGGTCTATAGACCAGGTTCATCAACAAGAGTGATTGCTGGACCAATAACTCAACCAATGTACTGTGGTGCATGTGAAGCTCGGTATGGGTAACAGAGCTGTTTCTCACACGCACTTCAAGACGAAGACGACAAAGTTTGCAGTTGCAGAAAACGACAAACATCATTATTGCACATAGTTGGAACAGTCACCAATCAATTATTGCTGGACTCATGGTAATTTTTATTCATTGGGGGGTGATACGGGATGTTTGTTGAAAACATTACCCACCTGAAGCTGAGTATTTATTATTCGAACGGTTTAAGCAATACAATGGTGTCATGGTCCGACTCCTCAAGACCTTCATGGATTACCTGATGGCTTCATTTAGAAGACCCCGAGAACCGACTACTATGGTACTCGGAACTCAGGCTCAGGGGCTATAGGGTATAATCTATAAAGGAAATGTTTTTTCTTATTCAAGATCTACTCGGAAAAGGCTCCAAAGATCCTCAAAGTTATTATAAATAACAAGAGGCTCGGGGGCTACACCCTATGGGTGCACTTTTTGTAAAAAGCTCACACCATGGAATTTATTTACTCTCGGAGCACTTCAAGATTTCTCAAGACATTACTCGGAGATTCTCAAGAAGAAATTAGAAGATAACGTTGTGAAGAAATGATGAAGAGCTCGGGGGCTTGACGGACCAGGATGTCAGAGATGTCATCAGTAGATGATTACTCCGACTAATCCCGGACGACAGGGGAGATCCGAAGACTTGTTACGAAGTGTACTTAGTTTAGGACTCTCGTTTGTAACTTAGCCGAGTCATAAAAGGAAGTCTTGTAATTAGAATAGGACTCCTTTGATGTAACCGGTTAGGACTCGCTCTGTGCTAAGGCTCACCCGGATATATAAGGGGAGTCGGGCGCAGGCCCCAGATCATCGAACATTGAATCATAACAATACACAAGGCACACGCCGCACTGGACGTAAGGTATTACGCTATTTAGCGGCCTGAACCAGTATAAATTGATGTCCCTGTGTAATCGCCGAGTCCTACGAACACCGATCCCCACCGAACAAATCGTCTGAGATTACTAAAGACGAGTTGCCGGTTAACAAACACCGACAGAGACTAGCTCAAATGACCCGGGTCTTGTTACTTTAGACACTAGGTAGGGTCCTTCCCATGGACTCATGAGCTTGTGGCGCCCTGTTGTATTCTGAATTTTCTTCAGGACCAGGTCGCCTACTTGGAAGTTACGGTGATGAACGTTCTTGTCATGGTAGCGCCTCATCCCTTGAAGGTATCTTGCTAACTGAAAGAGTGCGGTTAATCGGGCTTCTTCAAGGCTGTCGACTTCTAGCCGCCTGGTATCATCAGCTTCGCCTTCATTGTACTGCTCTGTTCGTGGGGAGCTCCAGATTAAGTCAGCCGGGAGTATTGCTTCAGTGCCATATACCAAGAAGAAAGGAGTGTGGCCTGTTGCCCGACTTCGTTGTGTCCGTAGTCCCCAGACTACCTTGGACAATTCTTCAACCCACTTCCCGTCGTGATCTTTTAGAAGGTCAAATAGCCTTGGCTTTAATCCGGCAAGAATTAGGGCGTTTGCTCATTCAACTTGACCATTAGACTGTGGATGGGCTACTGATGCATAGTCTATCTTGATTCCGCAGTTGCTGGCCCATGACTTGAATTCAATAGCCGTGAAGGGGGACCCGAGATCGGTAATAATTCTATGTGGCATCCCAAAACGGTGAAAGATGCTATGCATGAATTGTACTGATTTAGATGCGTTGAACTTGACCAATGGCATGTACTCAATCCACTTGGTGAATTTGTCGATTGCGACGTAGATGTACTCGAATCCGCCTGGAGCTCGTTTAAGAGGACCCACCATGTCGAGTCCCCAGCATGAAAAAGGCCATGACGGAGGGATACAGATCAATTCATGTGCAGGTACATGCTGCTGTTTGGCGAAGAACTGGCACGATTGACAGCAGCGGACTAAGTCTTCAACATCTTTCAAGGCTGAGGGCCACTAGTACCCTGATCTGAAGATTTTTCCGACTAATGTCCTTGATGCTGCATGGTTGCCACAGCACCCGGAATGGACTTCGCTTAGGATTTCCCTGCCTTCTTCTGGTGAGATGCACTTGAGGAGGACTCCTGATGAAGCTCCACGTCGGTATAGCCTGTCTCCGACTTGAACATAGTTTTTGCTACGTCTGGTGACTTGCTCTGCGGCGGTTTTGTCACTTGGCAGTTTATGCTCTTTGATGTAGTCGATGAAGACTTGTGTCCAGTCGGGAGCTAGAGTTAGAACCTGAGTGGAGGGTGCTGGCTCAACTTCTTCTTTCTCTTGGATTGAAGGCTTGGATAACTCATGTACGAAGGTACCGCTAGGGACCAGAGCTCTGTCAGATCCCAATTTTGCTAGGATATTTGCTGCTACATTGAGATCCCGGGTAATATGTATGAGCTCCAACCCAGAAAAGTGTTTTTCTAGCTTACGGACTTCCGCGCAATAGGCGTTCATTGTTTCCTTGGTACAATCCCAATCTTTGTTGACTTGGTGAATTACCACAGAAGAGTCGCCGTAGACTAGGAGTCGCTTGATGCCTAATGCGGCTACTAGCTTGAGCCCGTGGAGTAGCGCTTCATATTCTGCTTCATTGTTGGTAGCGGACCACAATATCTATAGGACGTATTTGAGCTGCTCTCCGACGGGTGATACAAGTAGTACTCCTGCTCCTTCTTCTCTGAGTTTTAGGGATCCATCGAAGTACATCTTCCAATGATCAGGAATAGCGTTGTCTTGGATCTGCTGTATTTCCGTCCACTCGGCGACGAAATCAGCTAGAGCCTGTGACTTTATTGCTTTCCTGGGAGTGAACTTGATGTTGAGTGCCCCCAGTTCGACTGTCCACTTGGAAATTCTTCCAGTAGCATCACGATTGTGGAGGATTTCTCCCAAGGGAAAATCCGTAACAACTGTGATCTCATGAGCTTCGAAGTAATGCCGTAGCTTTCTTGATGATATGAGTAGGGCGTAGAGTAGTTTTTGTACTTGTGGGTATCTAGTCTTTGACTCGGAAAGTACCTTGCTGATGTAGTACACTGGTCGCTGGGTGTGGTAGATGTGTGTTGACACTAATTAACTCTTATTATTAAAGGTCAATTAAGCATGAAAATGGATGAATACATAAACTCCACCTTAGTATAGGGATTAAAACTAACAAATTCTATGAGTTTTGGTGAATTGTGAATCCGTAGGGACTAAACCAGGAAACAACCCTCGATTCCTTCCCCTAGAAGGAAACCGACGGGAGATAACGCTTTCGCCAAGTCAGGAACCTTCCAGAAGACTCTAGAGATCACGCAGAGACACCCCGAGGAAGGGCACCCCGATCCACTTCCAGGTGGGACCAACCGGTCCCCTGGGCCCACCGGTCGGTCTCCCCCTAGCCCCTCTGGCTTCCGTCTTCTGCAAGCTACTATCCACTACCTTTATATTTTACCTTTATACTTTACTTTATACTTTGCCTTTGTTTTTATGTTTTATATCTTTTCACAATAGATTTCTCAAAGCCAACCACTAGCTCCACAGATTTCATTTCACTGAACCTGTATACCTATCACACTGTCGTAGACTTAGAGTTGCCAAAATCTGCTAAGCCTATCCTTTCAGACAACTACGAGCTACGCCCATGTTTGATAGAAATGGTTAAGAATCAAATTTTTTCTGGCTTAGAAGACGAAAACCCACACATTCATTTAAATGAGTTTGAACAAACCTGTGCGTGCCTACATATCGCAGGCATGTCTGACGAAACCCTTAGATGGAAACTTTTTCCATTCTCCTTAGAGGGAAAAGCCAAAACATGGTACCTTCAAACTGCACCAAGTAAAAATGGGGATTGGAAAGAACTCTGCTCTAGCTTTTGCTTAGAATACTTCCCTGTTTCCAAAATTATTTGTCTTCGCTTAGAGATTTTGTCCATCATCCAAGAGGATAATGAGTCTCTAATTGCAGCCTGGGAAAGTTTCGATAATCTTGTCCGCTCTGGTCCAGCCTTATCTATTCCAGACCCTGTCTTGCTTCAACACTTTTATAATGGTCTGAATAGAAAAACTTCTAACTACCTTAACTTAGCTTCAAACGGATCATTCCTACATACCCCAGCCTCCAAGGCAAGGGAAATGTTACAAAACTTATCTCAAATCAGTCCTACTCCTAAAGCTAAACCACAAGAACCACTAGAAATAAATCTAGAAGCTGAGCCTCTATCTATTTTTAATCGTGAACAAACCTCAGCTTTAATTCCTAGTGAGAGGGAAACCTCAATCTTAGGAGATACCTTTGACTTCAAGGATGAATACTTTACCGAATTTGGTAATACCTCGAAATATAACACAATTAGGAAACCACAAAATCAAACATCATCTTTAGAAGAACTTACTGATAAGGTTTTCCTAAAAGAGACTACGAAGAAACTAATCTCTATAATAAGTCATGAATGGTTAGAAGAATCAGAACTTTCCACTGATACAATCCACTTAAATTCACCTTCTACACACATTCAATGTCAAATCCATCAACAACCCTTCGAAGCTCTGTATAATCCTGTTGTGGGAATCAACATTATGGCTGAAACCTTTGCTCAAAATTTATTAAAACAAATACCACTTACCTCAACAGCTAAACTTTTAAAAACCCCTTTAGGACATGTTATTCCTAGCTCAGGAATCATTTATGTCTTGCCTGTCACAATAGATAACACTCCGCTACACTTAAGTTTTTATATCTTTGATATTAAATAGTTCAATCTGCTGATAGGCCAACCACTTAAGCAACTCATTCATGAAGGACAATTAGGGATCTTAAACTTCCATCTTGGGAAAAATCTTAAAGGAATCATGCTTATCACTCACTCTCTAAATGCTGAGAATGAATCATGTCCCGAGCCAGATCCTATGGAAGAAATTAAGGAAGCATCTTTTGAAATAATAAATGAATCTGAATATGAAGAAGATGCTCAGTTCTTCACTGAGGAAGAAGATAACACACTTGATCCAGATCCTTTAGATTCCTTAGAAGAACCTCCTAAACCTCCCATAGAGTTAAAACCCTTACCTTCTGGGCTTCGATATGCTTTCTTAAATAATGATCCTGAATCTCCTGTAATCATAAATAATAATCTTACTCAGGAACAAACTTCTAGGTTGATCACTATCTTAGCGAAGCATAAATCAGCCTTTGGCTATTCACTCCATGATTTAAAAGGAATCAACCCCGCTTTCTGCACCCATCGCATTCCTACTGATCCTAGCATATCACCATCTAGAGAGCCACAACGCAGGCTTAACAATGCGATGAGAGAAGTAGTAAAGAAAGAGGTTTTGAAACTCTTGCACGCCAGGATCATTTATCCTGTGCCACACATTGAGTGGGTAAGCCCTGTCCAAGTTGTGCCTAAAAAGGGAGGCATGACTGTGGTAAAGAATGAGAAGAATGAATTAATTCCACAAAGAACTGTTACCGGTTGGAGAATGTGTATTGATTACAAAAAAATTAAACAAGGCAACTAAGAAAGATCACTTTCCGCTACCTTTCATAGACAAAATGTTAGAACGGTTAGCCAATCACTCTTTCTTTTGTTTTCTTGATGGATATTCTGGATATCACCAAATCCCAATCCATCCAGATGATCAAAGCAAAACCACTTTCACATGTCCATACGGAACTTATGCTTATCGCCGAATGTCTTTTGGATTATGTAATGCACCTGCTTCTTTTCAAAGATGTTTGAAGTCTATATTTTCTGATATGATTGAAGAAATCATGGAAGTTTTCATGGATGACTTTTCTGTTTATGGAAAAACTTTTGATGATTGTCTTGAAAATTTAGACAAGGTTTTACAAACATGTGAAGAAAAGCACTTAGTCCTTAATTGGGAAAAATGTCATTTTATGGTTAAGGAAGGCATAGTGCTAGGTCATTTAGTATCAGAACGTGGAATTGAGGTAGATAAAGCTAAAATTGAAGTAATTGAATGTTTGCCTCCACCGATTAATGTCAAAGGAATTCAAAGTTTTCTTGGCCATGCCGATTTCTACCGTAGATTTATAAAAGATTTTTCTTACATTGCAAGACCACTTACAAATCTTTTGGCCAAGGATGTTCCTTTTGAATTTGATGATGCATCTTTAGAATCTTTTAACACTCTTAAGAAAGCGCTCACTTCTGCACCTATCATTCAACCTCCTGATTGGTCTCTACCCTTTGAGATCATGTGTGATGCAAGTGATTTTGCTATAGGAGCTGTGCTAGGACAATATAAGGATAAAAAGCATCATGCAATCGCTTATGCCAGCAAAACTTTAACAGGACCTCAACTTAATTATGCTACTACTGAAAAAGAACTTCTGGCTGTTGTTTTTGCTATAGACAAATTTAGATTTTATTTAGTGGGAGCAAAGGTGATTGTTTTTACTGATCATGCTGCATTAAAGTACCTGCTCACTAAGAAAGATGCTAAGCCACGCTTAATAAGATGGGTTTTGTTACTCCAAGAATTTGATTTAGAAATAAAAGATAAGAAAGGAGTAGAAAACTCTGTAGCTGATCACTTGTCTAGAATGTATTTTGAAAATCCTCAGGAATTGCTTATAAATGACTCACTCAGGGACGACATGCTTTTTCAAATCTCTAGATCTGACCCCTGGTATGCAGATATTGTCAATTTTATAGTTGCAGGGTATGTACCACCAGGAGCAAATAAGAAGAAGCTGGTCTATGAGAGCAAGATCCACATATGGGATGATCCATATCTATTCAGTGTTTGCTCTGATGGATTACTCAGAAGATGTGTGCCAGCTGAAGAAGGAATCAAGATCATTGAACGCTATCACTCTTCACCATATGTAGGACATTATGGGGCATTCCGAACGCATGCGAAGATCTGGCAAAGTGGATTTTTCTGGCCAACTATGTACCAAGACACAAAAGACTTCGTCCGAAGATGTGGATCATGTCAGAGGCACGGCAGCATCAACACCAGAGATGCCATGCCACTCACTAACAACCTTCAGATTGAGCTCTTCGATGTCTAGGGAATTGATTACATGGGACCATTCCCTAAATAATGGAATCATGAGTATATCCTAGTTGCTGTCGACTACGTCTCAAAATGGGTCGAAGTAGTGCCATGCAAGTCTGCTAATGCAAGAAACTCTTAGAGGATGTTCGAGGAAATAATATTTCCAAGATTTGGAGTGCCAAGGATGGTAATTAGTGACGGAGGAACCCACTTCATTCACAAAGGCTTTCATAAATATCTGACAAATCATGGGATCCGTCACAATGTTGTCACTCCCTATCACCCCTAGACAAGTGGCCAAGCAGAAACATCAAACAAGCAAATCAAGAATATTCTGCAAAAAAAAGTTGACGAGATGGGAACACAATGGAAAGATAGACTACCCGAAGCACTGTGGGCTTATCGTACTGCCTATAAAACACCACTGGGATGTCTCCATATCAACTCATCTACGGAAAGACTTGTCACTTACCAGTAGAACTAGAATTCAAAGCTCACTGGGCAATCAAAAGATGGAACATGGACTTAGAAGCCGCAGGAGTAAAGAGGAAAATGCAACTCTCTGAACTAGATGAATGGCGCGAAAAAGCATATCATAACGCAAAAATCTACAAAGAGAGAACAAAGAGGTGGCATGACAAGAGAATCAAGAAGAAGAGCTTCGCTCCTGGAGATAAGGTATTACTTTTTAATTCCAGAGTAAAATTGTTCGGGCAGGGAAAACTACGCAGCAAATGGGAAGGACCTTTCACGGTGACGAAGGTACGCTATTCAAGGTAAATGGACAACGTCTTAAGATTTTTCGGGAACCTGAAAAGAGTCCTGAAGAGTTAGATGTCATCCAATTCTTGGTTATCCCATAGATTTACACCATCGTCATTTTTTCGATAAGTTTGCGCATCGGGGATATATTTTCTGGGATTAGGATCAAGTTTACAGACACCACGAGCGACGGACCCGCGAGATCCCACAAGGAGGAACCGACCGGTCTCCTGGGGAGACCGACCGGTCTGACCTGGAGACCCCTCGCCCTCTGCCTTCTTTCGTTACGTGTCCCGACTCTTTCTCGTACCCATTCTGGTAACCCGATCAGTAGAATCGATAACTCCCATAACGAACCTATCATACCTATCATTCAAGCCTCCTCAGCTATAAAACCAGCCCCATACCTACCTCTAGATTCATTACAACCTCTTCCAGAAAACCAGCAACAACAAAGCTTTCCTCCCACCAGTGCTAATGGCCTCCTATCCAAAGATCGATCTCAACGAGCCCGCCGACGACTCGATGGCTCTTGTCATCACCACACCTAAGGAGTTTGCCGTAACGCCATCAAAGGAGATCGCTCCTGTTGACTCGCCAACACCTGTCGATGTGATCCCACCAGAAGAGACCTCGTCGCATCGTCAACAAGCTTTCTACGCTCAAGCGGTGCCGGCGAGAGGACTTCCGACATTCTCCGTCTCCAAAGAGATCCCGCTCCTTCCTCCTAGGCCCAATGAGACACTCGTCGGGCTGAAGACAAACAAGCATGGGGAACCCACTGTCGTAAAATACACATCTACAAATCCGCGCCCGCGCTTTGAGGGAGTTCGTGGTCACCCTGAGTAGATCAAGGTCACTCCACCGGTAACCAGGGCACCCACCACTCCTAATATCGCAGCCAAACGCAAGAGGACCACCCAGTTAGATCGCCTCAGAGACAGAATTGAAGAGCTTGAGAGAGATAATTTAGAACTCAAGCAGAGATACGCTTCTCTAGCCAAGGCTACAAAAAAAAGGTGACTGATGTGCTACATAAATATGTAACTAAACACATTAGCTTAAAGGACAAGGTCGTCAGTGTAGCCTCTACAATAACAAATCTGCTCGAGGAAGAGAAGTGAGAGATTGTTTATCAGTAGTTTAATAAGGCACTCGTGTTTGCGGAGTCTCGTGTTTAAGTCTAGTTTTGTTATGAGCTTTGTTTAGTTAATTCAGCGTGTAATAAAAGTGCCTTGAATATCAATAATGTTTTTATTAGAGTTATCTTTTATCTCGTTATTTTGGATATATGTCTTGTCTCCACATGTTGTGATTAGCAGAAAACAAAAAAATAAGTGTGGGGGAGAAGACGACCGAAAATCAATCGCGAAAGCCGCATAGAACAGAAGATATCATTACCAAGATCACGCACCATGACGTGGGCCACGGTTGGGCCCTAAGCCCAACTGACCGGTTGGTGGACCCCACTGGTCGGTCAGGGGCTGACCCCTCTTGCCTCCTCTTTCGTCCACGGATCAGTACGCAACTACTACACTCTAATTTCTGATGATCAAGCTTCTGTTCAAATTAAAACCATATTCTCGCATGAAAAGAATATTTTGACATGCTCATGATATAGAATCTCACAACACCCTTTCTGAAAAGACCTGTTTTGATATATTTAAGAACCGTATACTATCTAGAGTTGTTGTGGAATATGATAGAAGAATAATGAGAACTCAATTCTTATGGTATGAGTATTGGAGAACTTTACTTGCAAAGTTAAAAAGAGATTAGCACACTTCTCCTTTGTAGTAAATAAGTTGTCTGCCAAAGTCATTTATAATCAATCAATTATTGTTTACTTTAATACTAAGTTCTTTGTTGAGAAATTTATTATGCTCTAATGATCGAGACCCTTGCAAATAAAAGAAAGATTCACTCTTCTGAAGTAGTATTGTATTAGAGGCATGGGCTATGCAAAAGTATGAAATATGAGGAAAGAAAAACGGACAAGTGTTCGACATACCTCTTAAAAAAAAATATAAATATATATAATAGAAAAAGTATTATGATAAAAGTATGATAAAGAAAAAAAAAGAGAGAGAAGATAGCCCATGGTCCCTCTAATTGCAATATACCAGTAAGAGTGACAAAGTTTAAAAGATTAATGTCTTGATCTAAGAGTATAGTATTCTTCTCCATTGACTTAGTAACACAAAACTGCTCTTCATAAGTCAAATGCTTTGGTAAGGAATTGAAATGCTACAAAAGGAGAAGGAAAGCTATGACTTGTTTCAGAAATTTCAAAAACTCCAATGTCTTATACTAAAAAGGAAATGGTGATCTGTTTCAACTATTCTGTTCTCCAAACTTCTCAAGGTTTTATGGTAAACACGGAAATATTTAATGTTTGATATTTTGTGATCTAACCTTTTATCGAGGACGAGTAAAAGTCTAAGTGTGGGGGATCTTGTTGACACTAATTAACTCTTATTATTAAAGGTCAATTAAGCATGAAAATGGATAAATACATAAACTCCACCTTAGTATAGGGATTAAAACTAACAAATTCCATGAGTTTTGGTGAATTGTCAATCCGCAGGGACTAAACCAGGAAACAGCCCTTGATTCCTTCCCCTAGAAGGAAACCGACGGGAGATAACACTTTCGCCAAGTCAGGAACCTTCCAGAAGACTCAAGAGATCACGTAGAGACACCTCGAGGAAGGGCACCCCGATCCACTTCCAGCTGGGACCGACCGGTCCCCTAGGCTCACCAGTCGGTCTCCCCTTTGCGGATACATGGGTGTATGCCAAGTCTCTGTGTGATGAGTGATTGTCAACGGAGATGATGCGCATGTTCTTTGGCTTGTGTTGTGCAGGTGTCGAGCACGGAGACAGTGATCGATGGCGGGTGAAGGTCAAGTTGCGACGTGCCGTGCCGACGGACCGGGCGCGATGAAGGATGGGCGTGCCGTGCGGCGGACGTGCCATGCCGATGTATCGGACGGTGAAGGGCGGACGTGGACTTGGACTGATGGACTGGAGGCCGGAGGATCAGCTGTGGTGGCTGGCAGCCTGCGACAGCGACAAGCGGAGAAGTGCGATCATGTCGGTGGAAGGGGTGCACAGGCGGTGCATCCCCTCTACGACGTCGGTTTGTTGGTAGAGCCAGGGAAAAACCAACGGGTGGACGGTTTCCAGGTTTGGGCCTCAAAACCTGGGTGCTGGGTTTCCAGGTTGAGCCACAAAACCTGGGCGTGACGGTTTCCAGGTTGAGCCTCAAAACCTGGGCGTGGGCCGGTTTCCGAGTTTGGGCCTCAAAACTCGGGCGCTGCGGGTTTCCGAGTTTGGGCCACAAAACTCGGGCTGGAGGCTGGTTTCCCGGTTTGGGCCTCAAAACCGGGGGCTGATGGAAAAGGCTGGTTTCCCGGTTTGGGCCACAAAACCGGGGGTGCAGAGTGGTGGCGGCACGTGGCGGCGATCTGAAGGTTGCGTGGAGGCGACGCGGAAGACCGTGCGGGCGTGGCCGTCGGATCTACCTACCACCAGCGGGTGGACTAGAATAGCCTTAGGGTTAGGCTGGTCCGCTTTGTAAATACAGTAGTGAGGGGTAGAGTAGGAAATAGGCTTAGGCTAGGTTAGTATAAGTAGTCCAGGGGAGACACCCTCCTCCCTATCTCAGTTTTTAGCTATCTCAGTTAGCGCAGTCATTTGCTTCTTAGCACCTAGGGTTTCCACTCTCCCATCCCCTGCTTTAGCTAGTTGAGATCCGCAGAGAGACTCCACTCTGTGTACTGTTGATTTGAGGAAGTGAGGCCATATCCTCACCTTGGAGCACTGATCGATGGCTTGATTTGTGTCCGTGATTCAAGTTCGTGGCTGTGATTCGCGTTTTTCTTGTGTTCTTCGCGGAATCCTTTTGCTCCACGATTTTCCCGTCGCTTGATCTCTTTGCTCGGTTCATCTTTTGCAATTCCGTTTGAACCAAGTTGTTCTAGATCGTGAGGCACTTCTTTCCACCGAAGGAATCATCCTCTAACCTCACGGTCTAGGAGATCGATCGATTTTTCGTTTCGGGTCACCTTTCCTCCCTTCCCCCGAAATTCTTCGATTCACCGATTTGGAGTTAGGTTCGAGCCATGATCTCTTAGAGATAGCTCACTAACCTCCTTGTGACTTCACTCACCAAGTTTGATCCCTAGAGGATTTGTTTTGGGTGAGTTCTAGTCGAATCGGTGGACGAACAGTGAATTCGCGGGGTGACCGGACGCTGCCTCGGGTTGACCGGACGCACGCTCTGAGAGTCCGGTCGTTGAACAACTCGTCGCGTGGTTCACTGTAGACCGACCGGACGCTCGACACTTTGCTTGACCGGACTCGCCTCTATTACTGTTCACTGTGCGTGTTTGATTCTGACCGGACGCAGGTGAACTGACCGGACGCTCTATCTCTCAGAGTCCGGTCAGTTCCAGAGAGCTCCGAAAATCGTTTTCGCACGACCGGACGCGTCCGGTGCTCACAGACCGGACGCAGGCAGAGTCCGGTCAGTGCTTTTCTGCGCAGTCTCGTGTGTTCTTGTTTGTTACTGACTGGACGCATTGTTCACGACCGGACGCTCCGTACCCGTGAGTCCGGTCGTTTACAGAGAGCTCCCAGAGACGGTTTCTGACGACCGGACGCGTCTAGTCCCTGCTGACCGGACGCAGGCCAGAGTCCGGTCGCTGCTGTTTCGCGTGTTTTCATTCGCGGCTCGTTCGTTCTTGATTGGATTTGAGTTCCGTCTTTTGCGTTGGCTTTCTAGGGCTGTCTAGTGTCCCGCTGTGCTTCTAGGAGGCATCCACCCTACATCTAGGGTCGTGGACATTAGTAAGCTCTAGGGTTGGCTCTTGGGGTTGATTTTGGGACAGTGGCATCCAGTTTCCGAAAGGAAATTTTGAAGCTCCCATTCACCCCCCCCTCTGGTCGCTTTCGGGTAGCTTCTCGGTCCTTCAATTGGTATCGGAGCGGGTTAAGGATCTTCCACCTTAGCCGGTTCCAGATCCACCGAAGGCGACATGGATCGCGGCGTGGGCAAACCGCCGTTTTTCGATGGGACGAACTATGCGTATTGGAAGATACGTATGTCGGCCTATTTGCAGAGCTTGGGCGCTTCGATCTGGGATATTTGCAACTCCCCTGATTACGTGGTCTTGGCTGCTCGTGTGACTCAACAGCAGATCGATGAGCACGATGCCAATAGCCGAGCCCGTAATGCTCTTTTCTCTTGTTTGAGCATGGGTGAGTTTGATCGTGTTTCTCACCTCGCTACGGCTCGGGAGATCTGGGACACTCTCATGCGTTTTCATGAGGGCACCTCTCAAGTCAAAACCCGACTCTACGAGTCGTTCAAGCGAGAGTATGAGAACTTTAGACATCAACCTGGCGAGAGCATAGAAAGTTTATTCGCTCGCTTTCAGGTGATTGTCAACAGGATGAGGGCTAACAGAGAGCAGTTGCCATTTGACGATCATGAGCGTGCTCTGAAGCTTTTGCACACTCTTGACCGTTCGGTGTGGGACTCCAAGGTTCAGGCAATCATCGAATCGCCGAACTATGAGACCCTCACCTGCGACGAGCTCTTCAGTAAGCTCAAGTCCAGTGAGATTGATGCTATGGCGAGGGCTTCTTTTGAAAATCCTTCTCGCCCGTCCATGGCTTTGGTTTCTGGCTCTTCCTCTAACCCCTCAGCTGGCTTTGCGCTTTCTTCTCTCTTCTCTGTGACAGAGGACCAGCTGGAGTCTTTGGGAGATGACGAGTTGGCTTTGCTCGCCAACCGGTTCTCGCGGTTCCACAATAACCGCATGAACCGTCGTCGAGGAGGAGGACGCACGGGATGCTACGAGTGCGGCGACCCCGACCACTTCATCGCCGACTGCCCCAAGAAGAAGAACAAGCATCTGGGGAAGGGCGATCACGGCCACAGGCGCGACTCCAAGTACAAGGAGAAGCACGTTCCCCCAAGGTACAAGAAGCGGGGCGGCTTCGACAAAGAGTACATCAAGAAGAAGTACTTGGAGAAGCAGCAAGCTGAGCAGCGCGCGTTCTTCGCCACGCTCAGCGACGTCGACGGCTCGGATGACGACTCCGCCAGCTCGAGCGATGACGAGTCTGAGAAGAAGAAGAGGATCGAGGACAAGCTGAACGGCCTCTGCTTCTTCGCCGACGACGACGGCTTCTGCACTATGGCGCTGGGCGATGAGGTCGACGGCGAGCCGGAGCGTACCCCTCGGAACGACGACGACGACGACACCTCCCAGGTATCTCTCACCTACGACGAGCTTTCCTCCGAGGTTGAGAAGTTGACTGCTGCCCTCCTTAGCCAAGATAAGTTGCTTAGGCGTGCCGCTAGAGAGCGCAAGGAGTTTAGACAAAAGTGGGAGGACACGGTGAAGGAACTTGAGTTCGCTCGGTCCACCGTGGTAGTGTCGGAGGAGGCGGAGTGCGAGTCGTGCACCGCGCACATGACTGACCTTCTCACTCTGAGAGGTAAGTATGCTGCGTTGGTTGGAGAGGTGGATGAGCTCCGTGCTAGGCCGCAGCTGTTGGGTGCGTGCAAGACTTGTCCTGTCTTGCAATCTGAGTTGGCAGAGAAAAATGCCAAGCTTGAGTCTTTAGAGAAGGCCAGCTCAGATAGCACTTGTGTCTCGAGGTGTGCTTTGTGTGAGGGCCTGGAGATGGAGATTGCCAATGTGAAGCATGGCAAGATGCAAACCGAGGAAGAAAACACATACCTTCGGTCCATCTTGTCATGGGTTTCCAGTAGTGAGCCGCAGCTCGGGATGATGATCTCCCAATTCAAGCGAGCTGTTGGTGCCCCTGGTGTAGGTTTTGCTCAGAGTGTTGATCTCTCAGGCTTTGGGAAGATTGGAGAGTCTAGTGGTCTGAACCCATGTGAGAAGCCCAACTCCACCACTACTCCCAAACTAACCAAGCTTCCACCCAAAGAGCCTGCCAAGCCTGTCACCAAGGATGGAGTTGTAGTTGAACCTCCCAAGGCTCCACCCAAGAATCCACAATGGCAACCCAAGCCCAATCACCTAAAGAACAAGCTTGACACAATGCCACCCATCCGAGAGGAGTTGCCACAGAAGGGCAAGGGCAAGGTGAACCATACCCACATCCCTGCAAACCAACAACCCCCTTTGCGCGCGGTGAGGTTTCAGTGTGACTTTTGTGGGCGGGATGGTCACCTGAGTGAGTTCTGCTTTAGGCGCAAGAGAGAGGCGCGCCGTGCTAGGGAGATGCAGAACCCGAACATGTTCCACCCAGCTCGTGGTGGACATGCTCCGAAGCCTCAGGGGAGAGCTGCTAGGTCTGGAGGGAAGCGTACCCAGCCTAGACAGCAGGAGATGAGAACCCCGAGGAGGGAGACTAGGCCTAGAGGTCCAGCACCTCAGTTTGTTAGGCCTAGGCAGGAGAGAGCTCCGAGGAGAGACGCTAGAGCAGTTGAGCCCCAGGCTCCTAGGCGTAAACCTCGTAGAGAGCGTGCCCGACGGGGTCCTGCTTTTGCAGGTAACGGACCCCGTGGCGGAGGCTTTGTTGAGCGCTTTCCCCCACCGCAGTTTGAGTACCGCGGTGAGCGCTTCTTCCCCAGCGGACCACGCTTTCCTCAGCGTGGTGATCGCTTCCCTCGTAGACGTGCTAGGAATGGTTTTTACACTAACCCTTCTTTTGAGCAGCCGGCCCAACACTGGTTTTCCCCTTATTTCACTAACCCCAGTGTTGGACCGTATGCTCACCCTATGTCTTTTATTGATGTAGGTGAGGCGGTTGGAGGACATTTGGTTGGTGGATTCCGGTTGTTCGAGGCACATGACCGGAAACGCCAAGTGGTTCTCCAGCCTTAGCCCGGTCGCCGGAAAGGAGTACATCACCTTCGGCGACAATAGTAAAGGTAAAGTACTGTCCCGTGGGACTGTGCGGGTTAATGAGCACTTTGTGTTGCGCGATGTTGCTCTTGTTTCTAACCTGCATTTTAACTTGCTTTCTGTTTCGCAACTTTTTGATGATGACTATGAGATTCGTTTCAAACCGAACCTTAGTCGCATCTTAGATCCTCAGGGCGATCTTGTATGTCTGATTTCGCCCTTTGGGAAAGTCTTTCGCGCGAATTTCTCGGAGTCGTTTGGTTCTTCTCGCTGTCTTTTGGCTAGTCCTTCTTCCTCCGATCTTTGGAAGTGGCATAGGAGGCTCGGTCATTTAAGCTTCGACTTGCTTGCAAGACTTAGCTCACTTGGCCTAATCCGAGGATTGCCCAAGCTTTCGATGGAGAAGGATCTAGTTTGCCATTCTTGCAGACATGGGAAGATGGTTGCCGCTCCCCACCATCCAGTGACTAAGGTCATGACCTCGCACCCCGGAGAGCTTTTACATATGGACCTTGTTGGTCCGGCTCGGGTGAGCTCGGTTGGTGGCAAGTGGTATGTTTTGGTTGTTGTTGACGACTTTTCGAGATATTCGTGGGTCTTCTTTTTAGCTGAGAAGACCGAGACTTTCTCATTTGCTTGCAATCTGATTTTGCGTCTTCAGAACGAGTTCCCTTTGAACTCGATGCGAGCTATTCGGAGTGATAATGGTTCCGAGTTTAAAAATTCGGATTTTGAGAAGTTTTGTAACCGCCTTGGTTTGGAGCATCAGTTTTCTTCCCCCTACACACCGCCCCAAAATGGTGTTGTAGAGAGGAAGAATCGGACCCTTATTGAGATGGCCAGGACGATGCTTGATGAGCATAGGACTCCTAGGCGCTATTGGGCCGAAGCTATGAACACTGCATGCTATATTTCTAATCGCATTTTTCTGAGAGCCTTCTTGAAAAAGACTTCTTATGAGTTGCGTTTTGGTCGCCAGCCCAAGGTGAGTTATTTTAGAGTCTTTGGTTGCCACTGTTTTATTTTGAAAAAAGGCAACCTGGACAAGTTTGAGTCTCGTTCTTCTGACGGTGTGTTTTTGGGTTATGGCACTCACACTCGAGCTTATCGTGTACTTAACCTTGACACTAACCGAGTCATGGAGACATCAGATGTCACCTTCGACGAGACTCTTGTTTCTCCTTCTTCTCGTTTTGAGCGTGCAGGTGATCATGAGGTTGGAGAGCCTCTTTTCGATGACGAGGACGAGGGTGCTGAAGGTATAGATGATCCAGCACCCCCTCGACCTGCCGTGCCGCAAGGAGCGGCCTCGACGACGACTCACGGCCCCGACACTTCTTCTTCCTGGGGGCTGTGGGATCCTCCACCTCGCGCGGTACCTTTTGTACCCGGGGTGGAACCAGCTGCTGTTGAGGGGGAGGTCACTTCTTCCCGGGAGGCGCCACGACATATCCAGCGCCAGCACCCCCCTGAACAGATGATCGGCGACATCGGCGAGCGAGTTACTCGCTCCAGGTCACAGCACATCTCGCACTTTGCTCATTCTGCTTTTGTTGCGTCTTTTGAGCCCCGAGATGTTGGACACGCATTGACGGATCCGGATTGGGTAAATGCCATGCATGAGGAGCTAGAGAACTTTGAGCGAAATCGGGTTTGGGTTCTAGTGCCTCCACCTCCTGACTGTAAACCTATTGGGACAAAATGGGTATTTAAAAACAAGCAAGGAGAGGAGGGCCACATTGTGAGAAACAAGGCCCGGCTTGTAGCGAAGGGTTATAGTCAGAAGGAGGGGATAGATTATGAGGAGACCTTCGCTCCTGTAGCTCGTTTGGAGGCTATTAGGATACTCTTGGCTTATGCTGCATCCATGGGTTTCAAACTTTTTCAAATGGATGTCAAGAGTGCCTTCTTAAACGGCTACATTGAGGAGGAGGTCTATGTCCAGCAACCCCCCGGTTTTGAAAATCCCAAGTTTCCAAACCATGTCTTTAAACTCCACAAAGCTTTGTATGGTTTGAAACAAGCCCCTAGAGCCTGGTATGAGAGATTAAAAACCTTTTTGCTAGCTAAGGGTTTTAAAATGGGATGTGTAGATAAGACGCTCTTTCTCCTCCGGCAAGGCAAAGATACTCTCTTGGTCCAAATTTACGTGGATGATATCATTTTCGGTGGTTCTTCTCACGCTTTGGTTGCCAAGTTTGCAGATACTATGAGCAGGGAGTTCGAGATGAGCATGATGGGCGAGCTGACTTTCTTTCTCGGGTTGCCAATTAAGCAATCCCGAGAGGGGACGTTTGTGCACCAGGGCAAGTACACGAGGGACTTGCTGAAGCGGTTCGACATGGGCGAGGCCAAGCCTCTTCCGACGCCCATGTCGACGACGACTGCCCTGGATGCCGACACGGATGGCGAAGCAGTGGACCAGAAGGAGTACCGCAGCATGATTGGATCGCTGCTCTACCTGACGGCGACACGGCCGGACATTCAGTTCGCCGTGTGCTTGTGCGCGCGCTTTCAGGCTTCGCCACGCACTTCTCACCGTCAGGCGGTGAAGCGTATCTTCAGGTACCTTCGTTTCACGCCTGAGCTCGGGATTTGGTATTCTGCTTCCTCCACTCTCTCGCTTTGTGGTTATTCCGATGCCGATTTTGCTGGTTGTCGCATTGAGCGCAAGTCCACTTCTGGGACTTGCCAATTTATTGGATCTTCTCTTGTATCGTGGTCTTCTCGCAAGCAGTCTAGTGTCGCTCAGTCTACCACAGAGGCTGAATATGTTGCTGCGGCTAGCTGCTGTTCCCAGTTACTCTGGATGATGGCCACTTTGCGTGATTTTGGTTTGAGCTTTACTCGAGTTCCTTTGCTTTGTGACAGCACGAGTGCCATTAGCGTTGCTAAGAACCCCGTGCTTCACTCGAAAACCAAACACATTGATGTGCGCTTTCATTTCTTGCGAGACCACCAGGAGAAGGGTGATATCGACCTTCGCCATGTCGATACTCATCACCAATTGGCTGATATTTTCACCAAGCCTTTAGACGAATCAACCTTTAATAGGTTGAGGGGTGAGCTTGGTGTGTGTTTCCCCTTTTAGATGGGGGAAGCATTTTGAGATGTACAGACTGACTCTTTTATTTTGAGGCTCTTTTCTTTTGAGTTTCTTGAGTCTTTCCAATTGGTATCTTCCTTCTTTTAGTTTTGTGTCGGGCATACGCATTTACATTCTGAGCTTCATGTCTATATTCACTAGAATGTAATTATGCTCTTGTTAGTATTGCTCCGATACTTATGATGATGCTTGTAGCTTATGCTCTTTCTGATCACTGTTACATGTTATGAGCGAGCTATTTTTGGAATGGTGAATTATGCCTAATGTATATAAACCTGAAAATGTTCACCATTGAGATATGCACCTAGCATGTGTAGGGTGTGTTCAGTCCATTCCTGCTTTTCATATATGCTGGGTTGCTATGTCTCTAGTTCTGAGTCATTCACTTGCTTGGTTGTTCATAACTTGCTTAAAATCTGAACCAAGTATTGTTGAATTGAAAAGATCGAGATGGGATTGCTTGTCAACACCTCATGGTATTGAGACTGTTTCTCATTGCACTTTGAGTTAAACTTGAGCCATGTAGTGTATGACCGAAACCGTTGCTTTAAGCTTCTGACTGCTTCGGCATAGGCTTCGCACGGTTGAAAAGTTAGGCAATGACAAGCTATCAACCTCTCGCAATCACATGCCAAAAATGAACTTGTGAATTCTTTTACCGCTGCAACTCCGATATAAATTTGAAATCACAAGTATATGCTTCATTCCTATGCATGATGATTGAACTTTGCTAGGGGTAGTTCACCTTGTATATACGTTTAGCACTTGTTTGGATTCCTTCTATACATGTCTAGTGCTATTTTGATGGTGACTATCCTTTTGGCTTAAAACTGCTCACATGCTCATATGCTTCATATTTCGGATAAGTGATCAGTCTGAGCCTTTGCTATTTGAGTGCTTAATTGAGATGTTGGAGCTATACTGATTAGAGCATCTTTGCACTCTTTTGACTATATACTTGAAGCTCCTAACTTGCATTTTGACTTCATATGCATTTTGGAAGGAGATCTTGTGTTCAGGGGGAGTTTATGTGAAGGGAGTTGCTTCTCCGATACCTTTTGGCCTTGATAAGTGCATTTTCAACTAGGGGGAGAAATTTATGCAAATCATATGCTCCTGTGTTGATCAACTAAGGGGAGAATCATTTGTCCTAGTTGCTTGCATTTGTCGAGGGGGAGTTTGCTAGTTGTGTTGAGCCGTTGCCTCTGTCTTGAGGGACTAGCAAACGTTCCTAGCTTTTCATGAGCTTTCATAAGCTTTTTCTTTTGGCTTTCAATTGGTATCGTCTGGTGTGCTTTCCCATTTGGTTTGGGTTGATTTCCAATTGGTTTGGAGTGATTTTCTTGCTAGTTGTGTTGAGCCTCTGTGCCTCTATCTTGAGGGACTAGCATTTTGCTTCTGTTATCCTCCGATCTTCAATTGGTATCTGCTAGCGGTGTTGAGCCTGTTCTACCTCTTCTTGAGGGCTAGCTTTGCTTTGCTTGGTTGTGTTGAGCCGTTGCCCATGTCTTTGGGGACCAAGTTTTCGCTTCATCCACTTGACCTCCTTTGGCTTTTGTTAGGCTTTTGGGTCATTTGGTTGGGTTTTCTCTCTTCTCCTTCCTCCCTCCTTCTTCTTCTTATTCATGATTTGTTGTGGAGTTGACAATGCACTCATCAAGGGGGAGATTGCGGATACATGGGTGTATGCCGAGTCTCTGTGTGATGAGTGATTGTCAACGGAGATGATGCGCATGTTCTTTGGCTTGTGTTGTGCAGGTGTCGAGCACGGAGACAGTGATCGATGGCGGGTGAAGGTCAAGTTGCGACGTGCCGTGCCGACGGACCGGGCGCGATGAAGGATGGGCGTGCCGTGCGGCGGACGTGCCATGCCGATGTATCGGACGGTGAAGGGCGGACGTGGACTTGGACTGATGGACTGGAGGCCGGAGGATCAGCTGTGGTGGCTGGCAGCCTGCGACAGCGACAAGCGGAGAAGTGCGATCATGTCGGTGGAAGGGGTGCACAGGCGGTGCATCCCCTCTACGACGTCGGTTTGTTGGTAGAGCCAGGGAAAAACCAACGGGTGGACGGTTTCCAGGTTTGGGCCTCAAAACCTGGGTGCTGGGTTTCCAGGTTGAGCCACAAAACCTGGGCGTGACGGTTTCCAGGTTGAGCCTCAAAACCTGGGCGTGGGCCGGTTTCCGAGTTTGGGCCTCAAAACTCGGGCGCTGCGGGTTTCCGAGTTTGGGCCACAAAACTCGGGCTGGAGGCTGGTTTCCCGGTTTGGGCCTCAAAACCGGGGGCTGATGGAAAAGGCTGGTTTCCCGGTTTGGGCCACAAAACCGGGGGTGCAGAGTGGTGGCGGCACGTGGCGGCGATCTGAAGGTTGCGTGGAGGCGACGCGGAAGACCGTGCGGGCGTGGCCGTCGGATCTACCTACCACCAGCGGGTGGACTAGAATAGCCTTAGGGTTAGGCTGGTCCGCTTTGTAAATACAGTAGTGAGGGGTAGAGTAGGAAATAGGCTTAGGCTAGGTTAGTATAAGTAGTCCAGGGGAGACACCCTCCTCCCTATCTCAGTTTTTAGCTATCTCAGTTAGCGCAGTCATTTGCTTCTTAGCACCTAGGGTTTCCACTCTCCCATCCCCTGCTTTAGCTAGTTGAGATCCGCAGAGAGACTCCACTCTGTGTACTGTTGATTTGAGGAAGTGAGGCCGTATCCTCACCTTGGAGCACTGATCGATGGCTTGATTTGTGTCCGTGATTCAAGTTCGTGGCTGTGATTCGCGTTTTTCTTGTGTTCTTCGCGGAATCCTTTTGCTCCACGATTTTCCCGTCGCTTGATCTCTTTGCTCGGTTCATCTTTTGCAATTCCGTTTGAACCAAGTTGTTCTAGATCGTGAGGCACTTCTTTCCACCGAAGGAATCATCCTCTAACCTCACGGTCTAGGAGATCGATCGATTTTTCGTTTCGGGTCACCTTTCCTCCCTTCCCCCGAAATTCTTCGATTCACCGATTTGGAGTTAGGTTCGAGCCATGATCTCTTAGAGATAGCTCACTAACCTCCTTGTGACTTCACTCACCAAGTTTGATCCCTAGAGGATTTGTTTTGGGTGAGTTCTAGTCGAATCGGTGGACGAACAGTGAATTCGCGGGGTGACCGGACGCTGCCTCGGGTTGACCGGACGCACGCTCTGAGAGTCCGGTCGTTGAACAACTCGTCGCGTGGTTCACTGTAGACCGACCGGACGCTCGACACTTTGCTTGACCGGACTCGCCTCTATTACTGTTCACTGTGCGTGTTTGATTCTGACCGGACGCAGGTGAACTGACCGGACGCTCTATCTCTCAGAGTCCGGTCAGTTCCAGAGAGCTCCGAAAATCGTTTTCGCACGACCGGACGCGTCCAGTGCTCACAGACCGGACGCAGGCAGAGTCCGGTCAGTGCTTTTCTGCGCAGTCTCGTGTGTTCTTGTTTGTTACTGACCGGACGCATTGTTCACGACCGGACGCTCCGTACCCGTGAGTCCGGTCGTTTACAGAGAGCTCCCAGAGACGGTTTCTGACGACCGGACGCGTCTGGTCCCTGCTGACCGGACGCAGGCCAGAGTCCGGTCGCTGCTGTTTCGCGTGTTTTCATTCGCGGCTCGTTCGTTCTTGATCGGATTTGAGTTCCGTCTTTTGCGTTGGCTTTCTAGGGCTGTCTAGTGTCCCGCTGTGCTTCTAGGAGGCATCCACCCTACATCTAGGGTCGTGGACATTAGTAAGCTCTAGGGTTGGCTCTTGGGGTTGATTTTGGGACAGTGGCATCCAGTTTCCGAAAGGAAATTTTGAAGCTCCCATTCACCCCCCCCCCTCTGGTCGCTTTCGGGTAGCTTCTCGGTCCTTCACCCTTGGCCCCTCTGGCTTCCGTCTTCTGCAAGCTACTTCCACCGCCTTTGAGGATTAATCTCAGCCCTACGCGAAGTCGGTTTGATCTAACGGTCGCGGTTGATCCCTCAGGGCGATATAAACAGACCCCTAGGCCCCAGGTCAGACAGAAGGTCCCTCTTCAGAAGACTACACTTCAATTAGAAACCCTAGAAGAGACTTCAGGAGTTAGCTTTCAAGTAGAAGACTAGATATCCCTCTAGTAGGATTAGAACCTAGTCTTATTCTAGAACTAGAAGAGAGAGAGAGAGGAAGAGAACAAGAAGAAGCTCCGGCCTGTCGGATCAACTTCTTCATCTTGTACCTGTGGATTCAAGTTCTTCATCGACTTGCTTCAATGATTGTTTCGGTAATCGACATCTATATTTAAGATTGAGCTATTGTTCTTATTGTTCTTAAGGTTTATGACTCTCTTTTGAGTACTTTAATTCTAGTCGCTCTAGAGTTGGAGTAGTTGGATAGTGTAAGCGTGATGCTTAGACTTGATAGCTCATATTTACCTCCTATAACGTCGGTAGCAGTGGTAGTTCGCAAGGGTGACTCTTATAGCCTTGTTGATTCTTCTATAGTCCACTTACCCGTGTGTAGGCTCGGTAGGATTATACTTTTGCATAAAAGAATCATACTCTGTTTGTGACCTTTTATGGCAACTTCCCCAATAAGAATAATATAAACATATCACTCTTAAGTTGGATATAGATAACCTTAGTTATCCCATCTATACTTTTAGCTTCTCCGTCCTTGTTAGTTACACAGGGGTTATACACTTGAGATCCATCACTATCCGATCCTTTGGGTTCGATATTAAAACTGGGTTACTCCGGTGAAGTGCTACATCGGTAGATTTTATCTGTGCGCTTGCGGATAAAGTAGAGTGTGCGTTAATTTATACCAACAATGTGCTTGTCGTCCTTGCGCTCCACTACGATCGCTGTACTTACAATGTGTGTGGTAGCTACGATATAAAGCATCATCGGCTCCTTGGGTTCTGGTGGCGTCAGTATAGGTGAATTGGTATGGTATCCTTTGAGTTGTTCAAAGGCCTTGTCCGCTTCTTCTGTCCACTGAAATTTATCGCCGGCCTTGAGTAATTTGAAGAAAGGGAGTCCCCTTTCTCCTAGTCGTGAGATAAATCGATTTAACGCGGCCATACACCCGGTGAGCTTCTGAACATCCCTGATTGAGTTAGGAGGCTTCATGTTGATGATAGTTGTGATCTGCTTTTGACTAGCCTCGATGCCCCGATGGCTAACAAGAAATCCGAGTAACTGGCCGGAGGGTACTCCAAAAACGCATTTTGTGGGATTGAGCCTCAATTGATATGCGCGCAGTCGGTTGAAGGTTTCTTCCAGGTCTGTTATTAGAGTAGTCGGATCCTTAGTCTTTATGACCACATCATCAACATATGCTTCTGCATTATGGCCAATTTGGTCACCCAAACAATCTTGGATGGCTCGTTGATAATTGGCCCCTGCGTTCTTCAGCCCAAAGGACATGGTTTTATAACAGTAGGCGCCAAAGGGACTTATAAATGATGTCTTGTGTTGATCTTCTTACTTGAGAGCGATCTGGTGGTACCTGGAGTAGCAATCTAGAAAGGATAATAGAGCGGAGCCTGCGTTGGCATCAACTATTTGATCTATCCTTGCTAATCCAAAAGGATCCTTTGGACAGTGTTTGTTGAGGTCTGTGTAGTGGACACACATGCGCCACTCGGCAGAGTTCTTTTTCTTGACTAGCACTGGGTTAGCTAACCACTCGGGGTGGAGGATTTCTCTGATGAATCCGACTGCGAGTAGTTTAGCTATTTCCTTCTTGATCGCCTCTTTCTTCTCTGGTGAGAATCGTCGTAGTCTTTGCTTGATAGGTCTAGAACCTTCTTTTAATTCCAATTTGTGCTCAGCCAAATTCCTTGGGACTCCTGGCATATCAGCCGGTTTCCAAGCAAATATATCTTTGTTTGCTCTATGGAACTTGGTGAGCGTGAATTTCTATTCTTCAGATAGTTGAGCACTGATAACCGCTGTCTTGGAGGGATCACCGGTTTCCAGGTCAATGGTTTTTGTAGAGACTTCTGCTGATGGTTGGATAGTGTACCTGCCTTCTTGGTTGGGATTTCTGAATCTCCAGGCTTGGTATTATGCACCATCTGAGCGAGTTCTTGTACCTCCAGAGCGAGTTGAGCTTTTTCAGCGATTTGAACAGCCTCTGTGTCACAATCGAATGGTCGCTTCAAGTCACCCCTGAAGGTTAGGATTCCCTTAGGACCCGGCATCTTCAGCAGAAGGTACGGGTAATGAGGCACTGCCATAAACTTGGCGATGGCTGGTCGTCCAAATATGGCGTGATACGATGATTTGAAATCGGCTACCTCAAAACTGATGTACTCATTCCGGTAATTGATCTGGGTTCCAAAAGTGATGGGTAGTATGATCCTTCCGAGTGGTATGGCTGCCTTTCCAGGTACTATGCCATAGAAAGGGGCACTTGATGGTGTGAGCTGGGTTGCGAGATCCAGATTCATCTTGCGTAGAGTGCTTGCGAAGATGACGTTAAGTCTTGCCCCTCCATCGATGAGTACTCTTCCCAACGTAAACCCGACGACCGTAGGATCCAGGACTAGCGGGTAATGCCCTGCATTGGAGACGCTGGTCCATTGGTCCGCTCGGGAGAAACTAATCGGGTGTTGAGACCAGTCAAGATATCTGGGAGTTGCTAGTTCTGTAGACATAATTTCTCGTAGGGAAAGCTTTTGGAGCCTTTTATTGTCGCTGGTAGTTACTCCCCCAAATATGACGTTGCTGGTCCCTTTGGGGTGCTGAACACCGCCAACATCCTGTTGAGGGTCTTCGGCTGTTTTTTTCCCATTGTCTTTCTTGTTTTTATTGAAGTCGGAGTTTAAGCCTCTCTCCTTGAGCTGTCGACAATGCCTAGCCTGATGTCCTCCTTTAGGATGGAAAGGGCATGGTCCATCGAGTAAGTCATCAAAGCTGGATGGCTTATTCCCCTTCTTTTGAGGCTCCATGGCAGCAACAATATTGTCTCCTGTTCTCTTGCGGGTGTTTTGGTGTGGTGCCTGGTTGCCTCTCTGATTGTTCCCTCGATCGCCCTGCGTGTTCCTCTTGGGGAAACGTTCCTGAGTGCGTTCTTCTGTTGCAATCATGGAATTTACGGCCCGATGGAACTCGTCGGCGGTGGTCGGGTCCTGCTTGATGACATCTTTGTAATTGTACCTTTCACAAATTCTGTTGCCAAAAAGGTCAATTACTTCTCTGTCTGTGATGTCAGATACTGTGGAGCGGATCTCTGAGAAGCGCCTATAGTACTCCCGTATTGACTCGTTTTTCTGTTGCTTGCAGGTCCTGAGCTTAGTCCAGGGATCTGATCTCTCGGGGACACCCGCAAAGTTCTCTATGAAGATACGATGGAGTTGTTCCAAGGAGTCGATGGACTCGGGCTTAAGCGTGTCGAACCAAGCTAGTGGCATTGTCTCTAAAACCATTGGGAGGAAGAGTGCTTTGACGTCGTTGCTTCCTCCTCCTAACTCGACTGCTTGAGCGTACAGCCTGAGCCACCGCTTAGGTTCTGTCTTCCCATCGTACTTTGAGTAGTTCCCGGGTTTGAATTTTCGTGGGAACGGGACTGCTCGTAGCCTCTGGGAAAAGCAAGGGAAACGATCGACTGCGTCGGATGCCGCAATTGCAACTCCTTGGTATGAAGATTCGGCTCCTCCTTCAGCTTGATCAGGTACTCGGTGGCCCAGACGACTCCTCGCTGGAACCCGGCCGAGTCGCTCCTGAACGGGTCGCCTCTGGCTTGGATGAGATGAAGCTTGTTCATCAGCTAGAGACTCAAGGTTCCGTCCCCGGAGTTGTAGCGCAGTACTCTGAAGCATGACCAATCGTCGCTCTTCTTCAGGGGTGCGGTTGTCCTTGGCTCCCATCTTTGTGGCTAGGGCCATGATGTTCTGGTAAGGTGTCTGGAATACCTTGTGACCAGCGACTCTCATAAACTCAGGCTCGAGGTTGCGGGAGCAATCGGCTCATCGACGATTGTGATCGTTTTGTGATTGATGCTCCTGATCACGTTGGGCGCGAGCATGATTTTCCGCGTCCTCTTCTAGGTGCCTCCGAGTATTATATTCTTCGAGTCGCACATTGTAGCGGTCTACCGCTTCCTTGCGCGCCTTCTGCGAGCTTCTTTTGCTTGATTCCTTCTGATTCTCTCAGCTTTTATTGACTCGGTTTCTTCGGGTCCTTGCGGGTCGTTGTCAGATATCATACTCAGAGTTTCATCATCCTGGAAGACATCTAGAGGGGTTGGTGGTCGTAGAGATGACTGATGCCCCGCCATGAAAACTTCACGGGTGTAGCCCTGATTTGTCGATCCAGGCGTAACCGACTCCAAAGTAGAAGTGCTAGAGATTAGTTCTGTTGAGGTGTCGAGTTCCTCAAAGGGGAGCCAATGCCCATGTTGATATGGAAGTTGCTGGTCGATTGTGCCAATCAGCCTAGCCGGAGCTGGCTGTATTGGCCAATGGACAATGTTACCCTCCTTGGTAGAGCTGAACACGAGTCCTTCTTGAGCTCCGGTCAAAGGTATCTGTTGATACTCTTTGAATTTTGCGTCAATCAGGTCTTGGAAGTCTTCCGCCGAGTTCCGCAGTCCGAAGGTGATACCATGTTTGATTTCTGAGTCCTTTTTGTTCTCAGAATTTGAGTTCGAGTAGGAGTCGGGTGTTTCAGGTTGGTCTCCAGAATCTTGCGGATCTTGGATTGCAAGATTTTCTAGGTTCTGGGTGAGTTCATTCATCTTTGGCGTGGCTTGTGCTTCTAATTTAGTGTGAGTTGTCGATGTAGCTTTCCTTGATCATCCGCGATGCAAGTCCATGAGCCAAAAACGAAAATTGATACCGCCGAGAACATGCTGTCGTGGTTCGCCGGGCTCTTGGTCATCGAATCGCCGAAAGCCCCTACCTGGCGCGTTAGCTGTCGGTGTTTGTGAACCGACAACTCGTCTTGAGTAATCTCAGACGATTTGTTCGGTGGGGATCGGCTTTCGTAGGACTCGTCGAGTACACAGGGACAGCAATTTATACTGGTTCAGGCCGCTAAATAGCGTAATACCTTACGTCCAGTGCGGCGTGTGCCTTGTATGATTATGATTCGATATTCGATTGTTTGGAGACTGCGCCTGCTTCCTCTTATATATCCGAGTGAAGCATAGCGCAAACCGAGTCCTAGTCGATTACAACAGAGGAGTCTTATTCTAATTACAAGACATCCTTTAAGAACTCGACTAAGTTACAGTGAGAGTCCTAATCCAAGTACGCTTCGTATCAAGTCTTCAGATCTCCTGTGCCGTCTAGGATTAGTCGGAGTAATCATCTTCTGATGATATCTCTGACATCCTGGTCCGTCAGCAGGAAGGAGAAATCCAGCTTCAAGACACTTTGATCTCCTACTCATCACTTTGATCAGTACAAGCCGCTAGACACTACCCCAGCCAAGAAGAAGAATATGATCCATCACTCATTCTTGGAAGATCATTCTTGAACACGATCAATTTTGTCATCTATGTCGGACCTAGACACATCTACTTTTGGATCTTCAATCAAAAGGGATTGTTGCTTTTTCAACAACTACACCACTTATGAGCAGCCGAAGAAAACCAAGAGAAGACGTTGACTCAACCGATGAAGGAAGAACCAACTGCCAGGAATTGAGGGTTATATCATCAAGGATAAAGCCACTGCACTGCAAGAATTAGAAGATGGAGTGATAGTACCCAAGTCAACAGATAAAAATAATAGCTGACAAGGTCTCCATTGTCTGGACCTATTGAGAATAAGACTCAGCTGGCCCACAGTGAGATAGACAAGAGAAGACAAGCCATTCATGAACACAACCAGCTAGACAAGAGAAGCTTCCACAAGGTGGTTAGACGCAATCACTCTTCAATGATAAAGTATCATTTCAAGGTAAGTGACCATCACTTTAAAAGCTTCTCCTTGATTCTGGTATGCGTATACATAAAGAACCAAACATGTTTAAGTTGCACCTCACATGATCCAACCTAATTGACTCAACATGTTCAGTTCTTTACTCTTTGTTCATGGCTTTACTCTCTTGAATCTCACTTAAATGAGCTAAAATATTGTGCATCCAACCTTTGGAAGATGATATATCACAATTATGAAAAGATCAACACATTATGCATAGGTTATCCTTCCTTGGGTTAAGCAATCTAATCTATTAAATATTTTATGATGCTACTTTCATGCTCATCTTCTGATTCTATCACTCATGTTAAGATTGAATAGAACACATAAACAACAAGTTCATCTTGTTCAATGTGCTTTAGGTTAGAGAGGAATGAACAAAACTTTTGGTTCTGTTGGTGTTTTTCCACCAACAGAGCCCATGCACTTGATTTCTACCTTGTCTTTATGAGCAGGACACACTCTTGAGCAAAACATAGAGGAGTTTATCAACTCCCAAATTCTACAGAGTGAAGGTCATGGATCTACAAGAACATGCAGTCTAAGCAAGATGTTGCCAGCTTCCACAACTAATGCTTCACTTCAAATTGCTGGGCAAACAAAGAACATGAGTGACACCATATCAAGAGGTATAGTTATCAAGGTCTACGTATTGGGATCAAATGATGCACCTCAGGAATGAACATGGTGAGAAGTCATGTTCAGAGGATTTAAAACATTGAACCCTCACTGAAAGGTAAAATCGGTAGTTATCCATATTTATATTTTCTGTATTAATTTTTCTTTTTGCATGTTTATTTTCCATCATCTCTCCATATCATATTTACTCTTCCGCATTAGCATTGCATAAAAAAAGAAAATAAAAATGTTTTGCTTACTGCACTGCATAATAAAACCTAGAGCCCCATGTGAATAATTCTGTGGTATGTAAAAACCCACATGAAATATTCATTGTGATGGCATAAAACTAAAAATAAAAATAAATATGCTTTCATTCTATTGCATTTTTGCATCATAAAAAAATATAAAAATACAAAAATATTGAGAAAGAGATATTACTGAAACTCTGGATAACTAAGGCTTGAGTGTCCAATCACTAACGCTTATTCTGTTCCACAAGTTTTGTTGTCTATTTGAGTTTCACATGATTGAAGACCGAGAAAAGTTGATGAGCAAGTGGATGTTCCATCCACTGTTGGAGGACTATTTCAACAACCATCAACATCAATCAATGCTCTGATAGAGGAAGAACATTTTCACTGCCAGTCTGCTACATTGCAAGATCGAACGACTACGTCAACATTCAGCTTGGGGGAAAGCACCCCTGTGTATCCAGGTAAGTATCTTTATCCTGTTAAGTTTTTATTTTTATAAATAAATTCAAAATACAAAAAAATGTGAGCACATGAAGGCTCACCCTTAAAAAGAAAAAGAACAAAAATATTCGGGCACATGAAGGCTCGATGTGATCGAAGGGATTAGCTTGGGGGAGATGCATCTCCATTATCTTTGTGATTCAGGTATGTCTTACTACTATCTTAGTGTTTTTTTAAGAAATAGGTTATAGTATGATGTGAACAAGGGTGCCTGATCTTCCGAAAGATTCTGATAACTCTCGATTTGGTGGAAGCGAGATACAAGTCGATCCGGCTTTCGAACAACACAATCTGAAACCCCGCAATCGCAGCACCACATCTCCTCTGGTTATCAACTAGCGTTGCACGGTTGACCTTGACAAGAAGGCTAAAGTCCTTGCTTGCAAATCGAAGAACACGAGCAAGAACAAGGAAGAATACAACCAAATTGCAGATGTATGATTAATCTCACGAGTTGGGGTCTCACAAACCGATGAAACGGCAAAACTGTTATGAACAGAATAATCTAAGCAAAACCCAAAACCCTAATGAAGGTGACGGCTAATGTTTATAGCCCCTAAGGGTCGTCACCCCCTGGACGCACCCCTCTAATGGGCTCACGGACAATACACGGCCCAACGGTCCAAAAACGGCGATGCAGCACCGGGACAGATTCTGTGCGCTGGATTGTTTCAATGATTCCCATAGGCTCAGGATAAATTTTGGTATGAGACCAGATCCATTGGTTAGTTTATCGAAATAGCTTTCCAATGATATCTGGTTCGTGAAAAATGGAGTCCGTACGCAACCGGGGTGAGCAGTTTAGTGTTGACTGCTCCTGGACTCCGAAACTGACTCGATGTCAACTTGGTTTTGGTCTCCAACTTGCATCAGGCGCCCTTGCTGGTCCTCCATGCCTCCAAGCCTTCCTCTATGCATCTCTGGGTCCTCTCCATGGTTCCTAATCAACACATAATCATTAGGTAGCAATCTATTCTCAAAAACATTTAAAGTGTTACATAGGAATGAATTCACCTCTAAATTCAGTTGACGCGCGCGAGCTCGTGTCATTGGACCATGATAACTCAGCGGAGGATCGTTGTGTGTATCCAAAGGAGTGATGTCCTCATCATCCTCCCCCTCTTGAATTGGAGTCGTCCTCGACTCAAGCTCAGCATCTTCTCCCAAGTAAGGCTTCAAATCTGCAATGTTAAAGGTAGGACTAACCCCGAAGTCGGGTGGCAACTCAAGTTTGTATCCATTATCATTTATTTGCTCAATTATCTTATAAGGACAAGCAGCTCTTGGCATTAAGTTAGACTTACATAGATCTGGAAATCTATCTTTTCTCAAATGTAACCACAATAAATCTCTCAGTTCAAGTTTAACTTATTTCCTACCTTCACTAACAACAATTCTATACTTTTCATTCATCCTTTCGATATTTGTTTTAGTTGTTTCATGCAACTTATGAATAAAATCAGCACGTGCACTAGCGTCACCACGTGTTCTTTCGGTGGTAGGTAAAGGCAAAAGATCAATAGGAGCGTGGGGGTTAAAACCATACACTACCTGAAAAGGACTTACCTTGGTGGTAGAATGTGTGGCTCAATTATAAGCAAACTCCACATGAGGCAAACATTCTTCCAACATCTTCTAGTTTTTCTTCAAGCTCTCAACATGGTACCCAAAGTGCGGTTCACTACCTCCGTTTGGCCATCAGTTTGTGGGTGACAAGTAGTAGAAAACAATAATTTTGTACCCAACTTATTCCATAGAGTGGGCCAAAAGTGACTAAAAAATTTAGGGTCACGATCTGAAACAATAGTAGAAGGCATACCATGAAAGTGAATAATCTCTTTGAAAAAGAGGTCAGCAATATATACGACATCATCACTTTTATGACAAGGTATAAATGTGCCATCTTAGAAAAATGATCAACAACAACAAAAATGCTATCCCTCCCCCTCTTAGTCCTAGGCAATCCCAAAACAAAGTCCATTGAAATATCTGCCCAAGGAATAGAAGGAACAGGAAGAGGCATATACAAACCATGTGGATTCAAGCGTGACTTAGCCCTTTGACAAGTGGTACAGCGTGACACGAACTGCTCAACATCTCTCCTCATCTTTGGCCAAAAGAAGTGTGTGGCCAACATATCCAACGTCTTCTTAGCACCAAAATGCCCCATCAATCCTCCTCCACGTGCTTCCTGCAACAAGAAAAGACGAACAGAGCCAACTGGAATGCATAGACGGTTAGCTCTAAACACAAATCCATTATTAATCACAAACTTGTTCCATGTGCGTCCCTCTTTACAATTCAGCAACACATCTTTAAAATCAGGATCAAACACATATTGTTCTTTTATTGTTTCAAGTCCAAATATTCTATAATCAAGTTGGGACATCAAAGTATATCATCTAGACAAAGCATCAGCAGTTACATTATCCTTCTGTTTCTTGTGTTTAATAATATAAGGAAAAGATTCAATAAACTCAACCCATTTAGCATGTCTATGATTCAAATTATTTTGTGAACGAAGATACTTAAGCGATTCATGATCTGAATGCATAACAAATTCTTTAGGCCACAAATAATGATGCCACGTCTCTAAAGAACGTACAAGAGCATACAATTCCTTATCATACGTAGAGTAATTGCAAACAGGGCCATGTAATTTTTCGCTAAAGTAGGCAACGGGCTTACCTTCTTGCATCAAAACACCACCAATGCCAACTCCACAAGCATCACATTCTAGTTCAAAAGTCTTACCAAAGTTTGGAAGTTGCAGCAATGGCGCGTGTGTAAGCTTGTCCTTCAAAGTATCAAAGGACTCCTCTTGTGCCTTACCCCAATGGAACACCACACCTTTCTTTGTCAACTCGTGTAAGGGGGCAGCAATGTCGCTGAAATCCTTCACGAATCGACGATAAAATCCTGCAAGACCAAGAAAACTTCTCACATGTGTGATGGTTTGAGGCACCGGCCAGCTCTTTATGGCTTCAATTTTCATCTCATCCACCTCGATTCCCTGTGGAGTAACAAAATAGCCAAGAAAAGAGAATCGATCTGTGCAAAAGATGCATTTCTCAAGGTTACCAAATAAACGTGCCTCACGCAAAGCATTAAAAACAGCACGTAAGAGATCCATATGTTCATCCAAAGACTTGCTATATATCAGTATATCATCAAAGTAAACCACCACAAATCGCCCAATAAAAGCTCTTAAAACTTCATTCATCAGTCTCATGAATGTACTAGGTGCATTAGTTAAACCAAAAGGCATTACTAACCACTCATATAATCCGAATTTAGTTTTGAAAGTTGTTTTCCATTAATCTCCAAGTTTCATTCTAATTTGGTGGTAGACACTACGCAAGTCAACCTTTGTGAAAATTACAGAGCCACACAACTCATCAAGCATGTCATCAAGCCTAGGAATAGGATGACGATATCGAATAGTATCATTATTAATGGCTCTACAATCAACACACATGCGCCATGAACCATCTTTCTTAGGAACCAAAATCACAGGAACAACACAAGGACTAAGGCTTTCTCGTACATACCCACGGTCCAAAAGGTCTTGGACTTGTCGCTGAATTTCCTTAGTCTCCTCGGGGTTGGTTCGATAAGCAGCTCGGTTTGGCAATGCGGATACATGGGTGTATGCCGAGTCTCTGAGTGATGAGTGATTGTCAACGGGTTTGATCGCATGTTCTTTGGCTTGTGTTGTGCAGGTGTCGAGCACGGAGACAGCGATCGAGGGCAAGGTGAAGGTCAAGTTGAGACGTACCGTGCCGACGGACTGGGTGCGATGAAGGATGGGCGTGCCGTGCGGCGGACGTGCCATGCTGATGGATCGAGCAGTGAAGGGCGGACGTGAGGCTTGGACTGAGGGACCGGAGTGCCTGAGGATCAGCTGTGGTGGCTGGCAGCCTGGGACAGCGACTAGCGGAGACTTGCGGGGCACGGTGTTGCTCAGGTCGAGGACCTGGGGACACGTGTCGGTGGACGGGGTGCACGGGCGGTGCATCCCCTCTACAGCTTCGGTTTGGTGGCTGAGCCAGCGAAAAACCACCGGTGGATGGTTTCCAGGTTTGGGCCTCAAAACCTGGGTGCTGAGGGTTTCCGAGTTTGGCCACAAAACTCGGGCTGAGGACGGTTTCCAGGTTTGGGCCTCAAAACCTGGGCGCTGCGGGTTTGCTGAGTTTGGGCCTCAAAACTCAGGCTGGAGGCTGGTTTCCAGTTTTGGGCCTCAAAATCGGGGGATTGCTGGAAAAGGCTGGTTTCCCGGTTTGGGCCTCAAAACCGGGGGTGCAGAGCGAGGGCGGCACGTGGCGGCAATCGGAAGGTTGCGTGGAGGCAACGCGGACGAGTTGTGCGGGCGTGGCCGTCGGATTCACCTACCTCTTCGAGTTGGTCCAGAATAACCCTAGGGTTTAGCTGGTTCGCTCTGTAATTAGATTAGAGAGGGGTAGAGTAGGAAATAGACTTAGTCTAGAATAGGTTAAGTAGTCCGGGGAGACACCCTCCTCCTCTATCTCAGTTTTAGCCATCTCATTTGCTCTCTAGCACTTAGGGTTTCCTGCTCTCCCTATCCCCTGCTGTAGCTGAGATCCGCAGAGAAAAACTTGAACTCTGTGTACTGTTGATTTTGAGGAAAGGAGGCCGTAACCTCCTTGTCGTAGCGTGTGTTTGCGCTTCGGCTTGCAATTCGTGGGTGTGATTCGCGTTTTGTTCGTGTTCTTCGCGGAATCCTTTTTCTCCACGATTTTCCTGTCGCTGGATCTCTTTGCTCGGTTCATCTTTTGCAAATCCGTTTGAACCAAGTTGTTCAAGATCGTGAGGCACTTCTTTCCACCGAAGGAATTCACCTCTAACCTCACGGTCTAGGAGATCGGTCGATTTTCGTTTCAGGTCAAGTTTTTCTCCTTTCCCCCGAAATTCTTCGATTCACCGATTTGGAGATAGGTTCGAGCCATGATCTCTTAGAGATAGCTCAATATACTCCTTGTGACTCATCTTACCAAGTTTGACCCCTAGAGGATTTGTTTTGGGTGAGATCGAGGCAAATCGGTGGACGAACAGTGCAGTCACGGAGTGACCGGACGCTGGGCACGGGCTGACCGGATGCTGACCCAGTGCGTCCGGTCGTTGAATACCCAGCGCATCTCTCCCGTGACTTGACCGGACGCATCGTTTCTCTTCTGACCGGACTCGTCTTTGGCACTGTTCACCGGGCTTGTTCTTGTCTGACCGGACGCACTGCTAGTGACCGGACGCTCCAGGACAGTGAGTCCGGTCACAAACAGAGAGCTCCGAAAACAGTATCTGCACGACCGGACGCGTCCGGTGCTCAGTGACCGGACGCAGGCAGAGTCCGGTCAGTGCAGGTTCAGCACGTTTTCGTTCGCAACTTGCTCGTTCGTTGTCGGATTCGATTTCCGTCTTTTGCGTTGGCTTTCTAGAATTGTGTAGTGTCCCGCTGTGCTTCTTGGAAGCATCCACCCTGCATCTAGGGTCGTGGACACTAGCAAGCTCTAGGGTTTGTCTTTGGGGTAGTTTTTGGGACAGTGGCATTGAGTTTCCAGAAGGAAATTTTGAAGCTCCCATTCACCCCCCCCCCCTCTGGTCGCTTTCGGGTAGCTTTCTCGGTCCTTCAGGCAATGTAGCTCCTGGGATCAAATCAATTTGATGCTCTATTCCTCTCATAGGTGGCAGCCCCGGGGGTATCTCAGCTTCAAAAACATCCTTGTACTCCTACAAAAGGTTAGTGGCAGCAGGAGGTATCGAGCTAACAACATCATCAAGCGAATACAAAACTCGTTTGCAAACCAAAGTATAGCAAATATCATCTTAAGAAATTTCAGCAAGGTCACTTTTTATTGCAAGCATTACACCACCCTTCAATTTTATGCCCTCTTCCTTAGAACTAGGTGTAGACTTACCCCTTTTAGGTGGGTAAAGAGAATTAGCAACTTGCTTATTTTCAAATTTAGTATCATGGAAATTAGCAGCTTGTTCTTTATCAGCTTGTACAATTTCAGCAGGGGTCATAGGCACCAAAGTAATTTTCTTCCCTTTATGCATAAAAGTGTATGTATTACTTCTACCATGGTGTATAGCATCATTATCAAATTCCCATGGACGACCCAATAAAAGTGAACAAGCTTCCATAGGTACTACATCACAATCTACAGAATCAACATAGGTACCAATGGAAAAAGAAACTCTGCAAGTTTTTGTTACCTTAGCTTTACCAGAATCATTCAGCCACTGAATATGGTACGGATGTGGATGTGGACGCGTGGACAAACCAAGCTTCTTGATGAAATCAGAACTCACCAAATTATTGCAGCTACCTCTATCAATGATGACACGTGCTCGCCGGTTGTCGATGACAAAGAAAATTTAGAACAAATTGTGGCGTTGCAGCTTCTCAGGTTGTTGTACTTGTGTGTTGAGCACGCGCTGCACAATAACACTCATGTAGGTTGAAGTGTCCTCGCTACCAAAGACCTCAGCATCTCCCTTAACCTGTTCTTCTTCTTCAGCATCTTCTACGTCAAAGGTACTGATGTACCCATCGTCTGTCGCAATGTATGCCCGCTTACTTGGGCAGTCCTTCTGCACATGTCCATATCCAAGGCAGCGGTGGCACTGAATGCCAGAAGTGCGTCCCATTGAGGCAACAGAGGATGCACTCCTCGAAGATTCCTGCACAGAATTTTTACCTGACCCAGAAGGTTGTGACGAAGGTGTCCGCTTGCTTGCTGGTAGAGGCGCCCGAAAGGAGGATGCGTTGGGAAACACGGAAGATGTCCCCGTGCGTGGTATGTATGAAGTGCCTCCCTTGATCTTTCTCTACTTTTCATGCCCTACAACTCCTTCTCTGCAAGCATAGCAAACTGAAACAACTGGTTGACCGTGTTAAATTCCTTATAATCAACTATGTCCTGAATTTCCTCCCTCAATCCTGCATAAAAACAAACAATAGAGTCCTCGAGTCCCTCTACTATGCCACATCGCATCAAACCTTTCTGAAGCTCACCATAGTAATCCTGCACAGATTTATCTCCCTGTTCTAAGCTCATTAGCGCATTAGTCTCTTACGTACCTCTCTATGATATGATGGAGGCACAAATCTATCACACATAGCAACCTTAAGTTCTTCCCAAGTTCGAGGTTGGCAATTATCTGCAACTAAACCAGTCCACCAAATAATAGCAAAATCTTTAAATTCACTAGTGGCTTGACTAATGTGATGTTGCTTAGGCACAAGGTGGGCACTAAATTTTTGCTCTACTGTCATCTGAAGGACCGAAAGAGCTACCAAAGGCGACCAGAGGGGGGGGGGGGGTGAATGGGTGCTTTAAATTTTCCTTTCGGAAACTTGTTGCCACTATCCCGAGAACCAACCCCAAGAGCAAAACCGATGCGCGTGATGTCCACGACCCAAGAGAATGAGTGGATGTTCCTTAGGAACACAGCGGGACACCACAGAAAAATCCCTCGCCCAAGTTCACACAGGTCAACTAGTGACAGGATGAACTTTGGCTAACCTCAACCTCCCCCGAGCAACACTCGGGGGATTCAGGCTATTTTGTAAAGCGAGAAACTCGATTTCTGTAGAGCACAAAGTCAGGAATCCAACACAACAAGCGGAACTCAAATCGAGAGTCGGATGAACAAACTGCGGACAAAGCTGTGCAAAAACAGTTGCATCGAACGCTGGCCTGCGTCCGATGGCTCAGCACCGGACGCGTCCGATGCAAACAATACCTCTCTGGAACCTTACTGGACTGGCATCGTACACTGCTACAGTGAAACCCTAGCGTCCGATGCTTGACCCCCGGCGCGTCCGATGGCAACGGACGCTCCGATGGTCAGCGTCCGATGCTCCTTAAAACTCTCTGTCAGACAACACGTGGCATAGGACGCGTCCGCTAGTATGAACCAGCGTCCGATGGCCCCTACATCAGCGTCCGATGGCCCCGACATCAGCGTCCGATGCTCCCAGACCAGAACTGTTCCTCCGCGAAAATCACCCGATCTCCTCCGAACCAAAAGCACGAAGGCTTAGAGTTGGTATGAGGAGTTCCAAGGAGGTTAGTGAGCTATCCTAAAGGAATCATGGCTCGAACCTAACTCCAAATCGGTAAATTGGAAGAATTCGAGACAAAAGAGCAAAACTTGATCCAAAATGAAAATCATCCGATCTTGAAGGACCGAGAAGCAACCAGAAAGCGACCAGAGGGGGGGTGAATGGGAGCTTCAAAATTTCCTTTCGGAAACTAGTAGCCACTGTCCCGAGAATCACCCCAAAAGACAAACCCTAGAGCTTGCTAATGTCCACGACCCTAGATGTAGGGTGGATGCTTCCAAGAAGCACAACGGGACACTACATGACTCTAGAAAGCCAACGCAAAAGACGGGAACCAAATCCGAGATCGCACGAACGAACGACGAACAAAACTGCGCGAAACAGCTTGGACCGGACTCTGACTGCGTCCGATCAGTCACCACCGGACGCGTCCGGTCACAAGAAAACGGTTCTGGAACCTTACTGTTCCTGACCGGACTCACGAGCAAGGAGCGTTCGGTCAGCAACAGTGCGTCCGGTCACAAAAGTCAAGCCAGTCACGACCGGACTCTGGGCAGCGTCCGGTCAGTGAGCACCGGACGCGTCCGGTCGTGCGAAAATCGTTCTGGGACCTTACTGTTCCCGACCGGACTCACCAGAGACAAGCGTCCGGTCGATGCACAGAGCGTCCGATCAGAACGAACAAAAACCGTGAACAGTAGATCCTGAGCGTCCGGTCAATCCAAAAACCCAGCGTCTGGTCACGAGCGTCCGGTCAAGTCACAGACAGACACAGTGGACATTCAACCACCGGACGCACTGCCCTAGCATCCGGTCGTCCCGAGTCAGCGTCCGGTCTCCCCGCAGCAGCACTGTTTGTCCACCGATTTGTCTCGATCTCACCCGAAACAAATCCTCTAGGGATCAAACTTGGTGAGAGGAGTCACAAGGAGTATAGTGAGCTATCTCTAAGAGATCATGGCTCGAACCTATCTCCAAATCGATGAATCGAAGAATTTCGGGGGAAAGGAGAAAACTTGACCCGAAACGTAAAATCGATCGATCTCCTAGACCGTGAGGTTAGAGGTTAATTCCTTCGGTGGAAGGAAGTGCCTCACGATCTAGAATAACTTGGTTCAAACGGATTTGCAAAAGATGAACCGAGCAAAGAGATCAAATGACGGGAAAATCGTGGAGAAAAAGGATTCCGCGAAGAACACAACCAAAACGCGAATTGGCACCACGATCTTGCAGCCCAAGCGCAAACACACGCTGTGACAAGGAGGTTACGGCCTCCTTTCCTCAAAATCAACAATACACAGAGGTGAGTCTCTCTGCGGATCTCAACAAGCTACAGCAGGGGATGGGAGAGCAGGAAACCCTAAGTGCGAAAGAGCAAATGACTGAGATGCATGGGAGGAGGGTGTCTCCCGACTACTTATCCTACTACGAGCCTAAGTCTATTTCCTACTCTACCCCTCTCTATTCTAATTACAGAGCGAACCAGCTAAACCCTAAGGTTATTCTGGACCAACTTGGTGGTAGGTGTATCCGACGGCCACGCCCGCTCGATTCGAAGCGTTGCCTCGACGCAACCTCCAGATCGCCGCCACGTGCCGCCCTCGCTCTGCACTGTAACACCCCGGGTGTTTAATTAATTAAAATAAATTAGAATTTAATAAGGAAATGGCCAAAACCCTAGATGGAGGAAAAATTCTAGCCAGATGTTTGTTGCATTCATGCCGTTGCATAATTTTTATTGGGTGGAAAATAATTTATTAAACCCGTATAGGGCGAACCGGATTTATTCCATTTAGAAAATAAACAAAGGAGTTATGAAAATTTTACCAAATCAAACCAAAAAAAAATATTTGCTAAACCTAGGAAAAATGTTTTCAAAACTTTGAGAACTGTTTTGTTTTCAAACAGTTTTGATTTTGACTTTTGAGAAAGATTTTGAAAAGGTTTGAAAAGAAAAGAAAAAGAGAAAGAAAAGGCAAAGGGCCTCCCCTCTCCTTTCTCTCCCAGCCGGCCCAGCTCTTCGGCCCAACCGGCCCACCCCTCCCTCTCCTTCTTTCCGCTTCCGCCAGAGCCTGCTCGGCCCACTCCTCTCTCTCCCGGTGCGCCAACCCAACTCCCATCCCTCCCCTCTCCGCACAGCACAGGCCGAGCGGCCAACTCCCTCCGGCCCGCTCGCAAGCCGCGCGGCCCACAGGGACGGCGCCGTGCCCCTCACGCAGCACCCCCTCTCCTCAGCTCTCTCACGGCACCGTGACCCACACGTCAGCTCTCCCCCTAACCTCTTCTCCGCCCTACGCGCGACGCCACGCTCGCGTTTCCCGTGTTTTCCCCCCGGACTGATCCAGCCGCCACCCCTCCACCTTTCCCGTGCCCTACAAGTAACAAACCACCATCGCCGCCCGCGCCATCTACGCCCAGTGCTCGTTTCCCTTGCCTGCCACCAGCTCGCCTCAGCCGTCGCCATTACCGAGCTTGGCTCGACCTCTCACCTCTCCGAAGAAGATGCCACCGTCCTCTCTTCCTCACACCGATGAACTCGCCGAGTTGCGTCGCGCTCGGAAAACCGTACTCGGCGTTCGTCTGAGCCAGGGACGCCTCCACCCGACCGCGCCGGAGCACCAGAGCATCACCGCCGCGACCCCCACGGTGCCAGCCGTCCCCGGAGCTCCATCGGTGACGAGGAGTGCACCATCGGTTCTGTTGTAAGCTCTGCTTCACCCCGACCCTTTTCCGCAGTCTCTAATGGCCCCTAGGGCATCCCTGAGCTCACGCCGGCGAGCTTCGCGTCCCTGCCATGGCGCCCCGCCGCGCACAGTGCCGGCCGACCGCCGTCCTCACCCCAAAACCCCCTTGCATCGTTCATCTCAAAACCAACGGTGTAGATTAGAAGACGAATCGAAGGGGTATGCACCCAGTTCATAGCCTCGTGGACCCAGTCCACCACACCGCACCCACTCGCGTCCACAGCCTCGTGGCACACCAGGCCACTGCCCAGCCGCCACGTAGCGCCAGGTCACGGCCACGCCAGCGCCCACGCCGGCGCACGGGCCCTTTTGTTAAGGAGCCCCTGGAGTTCTTAGGAATCAACCCGCACTCCACCCAACACTATTCACTGAGTCGTTGGAAACTTTCTTTTGAGCCCCTCTTGTTCTATCGAAATGAGGCGCGATCCACCACACCAGCGCGCTCGGTCACCGCCCAGCTGGCGCAAGCGACCAATCCTGTGCAGCCACCTGTTGCCACGCGGACGCCACGCCAGCCGCTATGCTGCGTCCGCGCCCATTTTGCAGAAAGAACCCCCTCCTCTTTTGGAATCAACCCGCGGTCCACATCTTCTATTCCCTGTGTCTGTGTATTCTTTCCAAATAAACCCTGTACTTTCTCCAAAATGAGGCCCGGTCCGCCAGCCGATTAAATTCGGATTTTGATTTATTTAAAACACAAAATGAGTTCAACCGATTTACAGATTTGCCATCCAACTTCACATGCTCATAACTTTTGCGTTTTAACTCCGATTCGACCCATTCAACTTGCGTTAGATTTATAATTTCGTTCTCTACGCAGTAGATCTATTAGTTTACTATTTTCATACTGTTTGTTGTACTGTTAATTATTTCAATGTATTGTGCCATGTATGTTGCTTGGGCCAGAGAGTGCGGAGTTCGAGGACGCTCCAGACCATCCTTGCGACCCAGTTGATTCGACCCAGTCCGAAGGCAAGTGTCCTTGAACATCTTGCACCAATGATTTATTTTACTTTTGGTATTAGAGTAGTTAGATCTTGTAGATGCATGCTTGTCATTAATTTGAATCCCATGTTAGGGTTTACTAGAATTTGTTTATATTACCCTTGTCGCCTGTTCTGGGATGTTCGGGTAGGTGTCTTGCTTAGCCCTGCAGTCATGGTTGGGATGGGAGATTAAAATGTTTATAATCTTGATTAATGAACTATGAAACGAATGTGGTCATGGTAATTTTGTAGTAACATGGTTATTAGGTAAATCCGGCAGGATGGACCCGTATTGGTGGTTTTGTGCCGTGGGACTCGGCAGCTGCTTTTGGTTTTTGGTTCGGGGCTCGTGCTAGACATATCCTGCCTGGATCCCTAGGACCCGGTTCTCAGAGCATGTAACCCGGCTTGACAGCGCAACCATGAGATCTGGATGGGCTGGACCTGGCCAAGTAATTAATTGCCTCCAAGTTGAGGGTTTACACGGGGTTGGATTTGTGGCACAAGAGGGGGCTTCTGCAGTGGTGCGTATATCCACTGTTAGCGGTGAAACCTTAGTGAACGTGTAAAACGGATTTGGAGGGAGTTTTGTAAAGGCCTTGCAGTGCAACCTGCTATACACCTCGGCAGTGTTTAGCGTGACGGGATCTGCACGACTCATGGGTAACGATGTGCAACCTCTGCAGAGTATAAAACTGATATATCAGCCGTGCTCACGGTCACGAGCGGCTTGGACTTCTTTGAGATTAGTTGGTTACTGGTTGGTTTTGGGTTCGGGTCATCGGATGGACTTCAGGTGTGGTTTGCCTGACGGACTTTAGGTGTGGGTACTTGGTGTGACTCCAAGTGCGGTTGCTTGGTGTGACTCCAAGTGTTGGTTGCTCGGTGTGACTCCGAGTGTGGTTTGCTCGGTGCGACTCCGAGTGTGGTTCTGTTACAGATGGAGACTGTGGTTATAACCTAGTAAATAGGTGCATAGGAAATAGGATTGAATAGGATGTGTTGCTTTAGGCGCTTGAGTCAAACAAAGTCAGCCTACCTTTGTTAATAGCCTCATAAGCATATATTTCCTACACTTGCGGAGTACATTTCGATGTACTCACCCTTCCTCTTTGTCCCCCCTGCTACCCCACCCAGACGCTGGAGACTACACGTACGAGGAGCAGGAGTATCCAGAAGACGGAGGCTACGACCCTGACGACCTGTACTAGGATGGCGCTACCCCCGGTCGACCTTCCTGTGGAGATGGAGTCCAGATTTCCGCATCTACATCAGCGTCTTCATTAGAGTCCGTTATCATGAGAGTCTGTATTTTTTATTTCAGACCCGAGGGTCATATATGTAACAAAGTTCGATATTATTAATAAAGCATTGTTTTGATATTTACTATGATGTGGATATATGTATGAAAATTGATCCTGGCATACATATATTGTGCTCCAATTTTGTTCTTAAAATTGGGGTGTCACAGAGTGGTATCAGAGCCGTGTTGACCGTAGGACGCTACCCTAGTCAGTCGTCGAACTTACAAAACTATTTTTCAAAGCCTCACCCTATTTTCCCACTTATGTAGACCCTTTCTCTGCTGAAAATTCAAAATCTATTTTAAAGTAGGTCCTCCAATGGTAGGATGTCCACCATAATTATTTGAACTCATAGCACGTTGATTGATGTGTGCTTGTGCTCTTGTTTGATTTGCTTCTTTGTATTGACTGTAGTCTCCCTGAATCTCGGGACGAGATTCCAGTTAAGGGGGTAAGTTTGTAACACCCCGGGTGTTTAATTAATTAAAATAAATTAGAATTTAATAAGAAAATGGCCAAAACCCTAGACGGAGGAAAAATTCTAGCCAGATGTTTGTTGCATTCATGCCGTTGCATAATTTTTATTGGGTGGAAAATAATTTATTAAACCCGTATAGGGCGAACCGGATTTATTCCATTTAGAAAATAAACAAAGGAGTTATGAAAATTTTACCAAATCAAACCAAAAAAAATATTTTCTAAACCTAGGAAAAATGTTTTCAAAACTTTGAGAACTGTTTTGTTTTCAAACAGTTTTGATTTTGACTTTTGAGAAAGATTTTGAAAAGGTTTGAAAAGAAAAGAAAAAGAGAAAGAAAAGGCAAAGGGCCTCCCCTCTCCTTTCTCTCCCAGCCGGCCCAGCTCTTCGGCCCAACCGGCCCACCCCTCCCTCTCCTTCTTTCCGCTTCCGCCAGAGCCTGCTCGGCCCACTCCTCTCTCTCCCGGTGCGCCAACCCAACTCCCATCCCTCCCCTCTCCGCACAGCACAGGCCGAGCGGCCAACTCCCTCCGGCCCGCTCGCAAGCCGCGCGGCCCACAGGGACGGCGCCGTGCCCCTCACGCAGCACCCCCTCTCCTCAGCTCTCTCTCGGCACCGTGACCCACACGTCAGCTCTCCCCCTAACCTCTTCTCCGCCCTACGCGCGACGCCACGCTCGCGTTTCCCGTGTTTTCCCCCCGGGCTGATCCAGCCGCCACCCCTCCACCTTTCCCGTGCCCTACAAGTAACAAACCACCATCGCCGCCCGCGCCATCTACGCCCAGTGCTCGTTTCCCTTGCCTGCCACCAGCTCGCCTCAGCCGTCGCCATTACCGAGCTTGGCTCGACCTCTCACCTCTCCGAAGAAGATGCCACCGTCCTCTCTTCCTCACACCGATGAACTCGCCGAGTTGCGTCGCGCTCGGAAAACCGTACTCGGCGTTCGTCTGAGCCAGGGACGCCTCCACCCGACCGCGCCGGAGCACCAGAGCATCACCGCCGCGACCCCCACGGTGCCAGCCGTCCCCGGAGCTCCATCGGTGACGAGGAGTGCACCATCGGTTCCGTTGTAAGCTCTGCTTCACCCCGACCCTTTTCCGCAGTCTCTAATGGCCCCTAGGGCATCCCTGAGCTCACGCCGGCGAGCTTCGCGTCCCTGCCATGGCGCGCCGCCGCGCACAGTGCCGGCCGACCGCCGTCCTCACCCCAAAACCCCCTTGCATCGTTCATCTCAAAACCAACAGTGTAGATTAGAAGACGAATCGAAGGGGTATGCACCCAGTTCATAGCCTCGTGGACCCAGTCCACCACACCGCACCCACTCGCGTCCACAGCCTCGTGGCACACCAGGCCACTGCCCAGCCGCCACGTAGCGCCAGGTCACGGCCACGCCAGCGCCCACGCCGGCGCACGGGCCCTTTTGTTAAGGAGCCCCTGGAGTTCTTAGGAATCAACCCGCACTCCACCCAACACTATTCACTGAGTCGTTGGAAACTTTCTTTTGAGCCCCTCTTGTTCTATCGAAATGAGGCGCGATCCACCACACCAGCGCGCTCGGTCACCGCCCAGCTGGCGCAAGCGACCAATCCTGTGCAGCCACCTGTTGCCACGCGGACGCCACGCCAGCCGCTATGCTGCGTCCGCGCCCATTTTGCAGAAAGAACCCCCTCCTCTTTTGGAATCAACCCGCGGTCCACATCTTCTATTCCCTGTGTCTGTGTATTCTTTCCAAATAAACCCTGTACTTTCTCCAAAATGAGGCCCGGTCCGCCAGCCGATTAAATTCGGATTTTGATTTATTTAAAACACAAAATGAGTTCAACCGATTTACAGATTTGCCATCCAACTTCACATGCTCATAACTTTTGCGTTTTAACTCCGATTCGACCCATTCAACTTGCGTTAGATTTATAATTTCGTTCTCTACGCAGTAGATCTATTAGTTTACTATTTTCATACTGTTTGTTGTACTGTTAATTATTTCAATGTATTGTGCCATGTATGTTGCTTGGGCCAGAGAGTGCGGAGTTCGAGGACGCTCCAGACCATCCTTGCGACCCAGTTGATTCGACCCAGTCCGAAGGCAAGTGTCCTTGAACATCTTGCACCAATGATTTATTTTACTTTTGGTATTAGAGTAGTTAGATCTTGTAGATGCATGCTTGTCATTAATTTGAATCCCATGTTAGGGTTTACTAGAATTTGTTTATATTACCCTTGTCGCCTGTTCTGGGATGTTCGGGTAGGTGTCTTGCTTAGCCCTGCAGTCATGGTTGGGATGGGAGATTAAAATGTTTATAATCTTGATTAATGAACTATGAAACGAATGTGGTCATGGTAATTTTGTAGTAACATGGTTATTAGGTAAATCCGGCAGGATGGACCCGTATTGGTGGTTTTGTGCCGTGGGACTCGGCAGCTGCTTTTGGTTTTTGGTTCGGGGCTCGTGCTAGACATATCCTGCCTGGATCCCTAGGACCCAGTTCTCAGAGCATGTAACCCGGCTTGACAGCGCAACCATGAGATCTGGATGGGCTGGACCTGGCCAAGTAATTAATTGCCTCCAAGTTGAGGGTTTACACGGGGTCGGATTTGTGGCACAAGAGGGGGCTTCTGCAGTGGTGCGTATATCCACTGTTAGCGGTGAAACCTTAGTGAACGTGTAAAACGGACTTGGAGGGAGTTTTGTAAAGGCCTTGCAGTGCAACCTGCTATACACCTCGGCAGTGTTTAGCGTGACGAGATCTGCACGACTCATGGGTAACGATGTGCAACCTCTGCAGAGTGTAAAACTGATATATCAGCCGTGCTCACGGTCACGAGCGGCTTGGACTTCTTCGAAATTAGTTGGTTACTGGTTGGTTTTGGGTTCGGGTCATCTGATGGACTTCAGGTGTGGTTTGCCTGACGGACTTCAGGTGTGGGTACTTGGTGTGACTCCAAGTGCGGTTGCTTGGTGTGACTCCAAGTGTTGGTTGCTCGGTGTGACTCCGAGTGTGGTTTGCTCGGTGCGACTCCGAGTGTGGTTCTGTTACAGATGGAGACTGTGGTTATAACCTAGTAAATAGGTGCATAGGAAATAGGATTTAATAGGATGTGTTGCTTTAGGCGCTTGAGTCAAACAAAGTCAGCCTACCTTTGTTAATAGCCTCATAAGCATATATTTCCTACACTTGCGGAGTACATTTCGATGTACTCACCCTTCCTCTTTGTCCCCCCTGCTACCCCACCCAGACGCTGGAGACTACACGTACGAGGAGCAGGAGTATCCAGAAGACGGAGGCTACGACCCTGACGACCTGTACTAGGATGGCGCTACCCCCGGTCGACCTTCCTGTGGAGATGGAGTCCAGATTTCCGCATCTACATCAGCGTCTTCATTAGAGTCCGTTATCATGAGAGTCTGTACTTTTTATTTCAGACCCGAGGGTCATTTATGTAGTAAAGTTCGATATTATTAATAAAGCATTGTTTTGATATTTACTATGATGTGGATATATGTATGAAAATTGATCCTGGCATACATATATTGTGCTCCAATTTTGTTCTTAAAATTGGGGTGTCACATGCACCCCCAGTTTTGTGGCCCAAACCAGGAATCCAGCCTTTTCCAGCCAACCCCCGGTTTTGAGGCCCAAACCGGGAAACCAGCCCACCAGCATCTGAGTTTTGAGGCCAAACTCAGCAAACCGTCAGCGCCCAGGTTTTGAGGCCCAAACCTGGAAACCGTCCTCAGCCCGAGGTTTGTGGCCAAACTCGAAAACCCTCAGCCCGAGTTTTGTGGCCAAACTCGAAAACCGTCCACGCCCAGGTTTTGAGGCCCAAACCTGGAAACCGTCCATCCGATGGTTTTTCTCTGGCTCTACCACCAAACCGACGTCGTAGAGGGGATGCACAGCCCGTGCACCCCGTCCACCGACACGTGTCCCTGAGTCCACGACTCAGGCAACACATGACCGCACTTCTTCACTTGTTGTCGTCACAGGCTGCCAGCCACCACAGCTGATCCTCGGGCCTCTGGTCCCTCAGTCCAAGCCTCACGTCCGCCCTTCACCGCTCGGTACCTCGGCATGGCACGTCCGCCGCACGGCACGCCCATCTTTCACCGCACCCGGTCCATCGGCACGGCACGTCTCAACTTGACCTTCACCTCGCCGTCGATCACTGTATCCGTGCTCGACACCTGCACAACACAAGCCAAAGAACATGCGCATCATCCCAATTGACAATCACTCATCACTCAGAGACCCGGCATACACCCATGTATCCGCAATCTCCCCCTTGATGAGTGCATTGTCAACTACTCACACAAATCATAATGAAAAGAAGAATAAGGAAGAAGGAGGAAGGAGAAAACTCAACCAAATTACCCAAAAGCATAGCAAAGCCGAAGAAGGTCAAGTGGAAAGAGCGAAAGAACTTGGTCCCCAAAGACATGGGCAACGGCTCGACGCAACCAAGCAAAGCAAAGCTAGCCCTCAAGAAGAGGTAGAACAGGCTCAACACCGCTAGCAGATACCAATTGGAAACTCCAGAGAAAAGAGCTCAAACCAATTGAAGCCGAATGAAAATCGAAGCAAAATGCTAGTCCCTCAAGATAGAGCCATAGAGGCTCAACACAACTAGCAAAGAAAGCTCGAAACCAATGCCTTTCGGCCAAGCACGCTCCGAACCAATTGGAATGACTCCAAACTAAAAGAGAACCAATCGAAGACAAAATTCCCTGAAAATAAATGTTTGCTAGTTCCTCAAGACAGAGGCAAAGGCTCAACACAACTAGCAAACTCCCCCTCGACAAGTGCAAGCAACTAGGAAAATCCCCCTTAGGTCCAACATAAGAAGAGCACAAAGATTTGAAATTCTCCCCCTTGATGAAAACTCCCCTTTAGTTGAACATTCAGGAGACATATGATTTGCAATTTCTCCCCCTTAGTTGAAAATGCACTAATCAAGAAAAGGCATCAAGGCAAGAAACTCCGTCTTCCAACATGCATATGAAGTCAGAAATGCAAGTTAGCAGCTTCAGACATATATTCAAAAGAGTGCAAAAATGCTCTAAACAGTATAACTCCAATGACTCAACTAAGCACTCAAATAGCGAAGGCTCAAACTGATCACACATACGAAATATGAACATATGAGCATGTGAGCAGTCTGTAGCCAAAAAGATAGTCACCATCAAAATAGCACTACACATGTATAGACAGGAATCCAAACAAGTGCTAAACATGTATACAAAGTGAACTACCCCTAGCAAAGTTCAATCATCATGCATAGGAATGAAGCATATACTTGTGATTTCATTTTTATATCGGAGTTGCAGCGGTGAAATTACACAAGTTTAATTTCAGCATGTGATTGCAAGAGGTTGAAAGCTTGTCTTTGCCTAACTTTTCAACCGTGCGAAGCCTATGCATATGCAATCGGAAGCTTAAAGCAACGGTTTCGGTCATACACTACACGGCTCAAGTTTAACTCAGAGTGCAATGAGAAACAGTCTCGATACCGTGAGGTGTTGACAAGCAATCCCATCTCGATCTTTTCAATTCACTAAAACTTGGTTCACATTTTAAACATGATGTGAACAGACCAAGCAAGTGAATGACTCATAACTAGAGACATAGCAACCTAGCATATATGAAAAGCACGAGTGAACTCAACAGATCCTACACATGCTAGTTGCATATCTCAATGGTGAACATTTTCAGATTGTTAGTTATTAAGTAAATTCACCATTTCAAAATAGCTCAGCTCACAACATGTACTAGTGATCAGAAGGAGCATAAGCTACAAGCATCAGAGCATACTACATAGAGCATAGTTACATTCTAGTGATTATAAACATGAAGCTTAGAATGTGAATGCGTATGCTGAAATGCAAAAGAAAAGAAAGACAAAAGAGTCAGTCAAATACACGAGATCCAAAATGTTTCCCCCATCTAAAATGGGAAACACACACCAAGCTCACCCCTCAACCGATTAAAGGTTGATTCGTCTAAAGGCTTGGTGAAAATATCAGCCAATTGATGATGAGTATCGACATGGCGAAGGTCGATATCACCCTTCTCCTGGTGGTCTCGTAGAAAATGAAAGCGCACATCAATGTGTTTGGTCTTCGAGTGAAGCACGGGGTTCTTAGCAACGCTAATGGCACTCGTGCTGTCACAAAGCAAAGGCACACGAGAAAAGCTCAGACCAAAATCACGCAAAGTGGCCATCATCCAAAGCAACTGGGAACAGCAGCTAGCCGCAGCAACATATTCAGCCTCTGTAGTGGACTGAGCGACACTAGACTGCTTTGCGAGAAGACCACAAAACAAGAGAAGAACCAATAAACTGGCAAGTCCCAGAAGTGGACTTGCGCTCAATACGGCAACCAGCAAAATCGGCATCCGAATAACCGCAAAGGGAGAGGGTGGAGGAAGCAGAATACCAAATCCCGAACTCAGGCGTGAAACAAAGGTACCTGAAAATCCGCTTCACCGCCTGACGGTGAGAGGTGCGCGGCGACGCCTGAAAGCGCGCACACAGACACACCGCGAACTGGATGTCCGGGCGTGTCGCTGTCAGGTAGAGGAGCGACCCGATCATGCTGCGGTACTCCTTCTGGTCCACTGCTTCTCCATCCACATCCGCATCCAGGGCAGTCGTCGTCGACATGGGTGTTGAAAGATGCTTGGCCTCACCCATATCGAACCGCTTCAGCAAGTCCTTGGTGTACTTGCCCTGGTGCACAAACGTCCCCTCTCGAGATTGCTTGATTTGCAACCCGAGAAAGAAAGTCAGCTCGCCCATCATGCTCATCTCGAACTCCCTGCTCATAATATCTGCAAACATGGCAACCAAAGCGTGAGAAGAACCACCGAAAATGATATCATCCACGTAAATCTGGACCAAGAGAGTGTCTTTGCCTTGCTTGAGGAGAAAGAGCGTTTTATCTACACATCCCATTTTAAAACCCTTAGCAAGCAAAAAGGTTTTCAGTCTATCATACCAGGCTCTAGGGGCTTGTTTCAAACCATATAAAGCTTTGTGAAGTTTAAAAACATGGTTTGGAAACTTGGGATTTTCAAAACCGGGGGGTTGCTCAACATACACTTCCTCTTCTATGTAGCCGTTTAAGAAGGCACTCTTGACATCCATTTGAAAGAGTTTAAAACCTTTGGATGTAGCAAAAGCCAAGAGTATCCTAATAGCCTCCAAACGAGCTACAGGAGCAAAAGTCTCCTCATAGTCTATCCCCTCCTTCTGACTGTAACCCTTCGCTACAAGCCTGGCCTTGTTTCTAACAACGTGGCCATCCTCTCCTTGCTTATTTTTGAAAACCCATTTTGTCCCAATAGGCTTACAGTCTGGAGGAGGTGGAACTAGAACCCAAACCCGATTTCTCTCAAAATTTTCTAGCTCCTCATGCATGGCATTGACCCAGTCCAGATCCGTCAAAGCGTGTCCAACATCTCGGGGCTCAAAATTAGCAACAAAAGCAGAATGAGCGAAGTGAGAGATGTGCTGTGACCTGGACCGAGTGACACGTTCGTCGATGTTGCCGATCATTTGCTGAGGGGGGTGCTGGCGCTGGATGTGTCGTGGCGCCTCCCGGGAAGAAGTGATCTCCCCCTCAACAGCAGCTGGTGCCTCCCTGGGTACAAAAGGTACCGCTCGGGGTGGCGGATCCCATGGCCCCCAGGAAGAAGAAGTGTCGGGGCCGTGAGTCGTAGTAGAAGCCGCTCCTTGCGGCACAGCAGGTGGAGAGGGTGCTGGATCATCCATACCTTCAGCACCCTCGTCCTCGTCATCAAAAAGAGGCTCACCAACCTCATGATCACCTGCACGCTCAAAACGAGAAGAAGGACAAACACTGGTCTCATCGAAGGTGACATCGGATGTCTCCATGACTCGGTTAGTATCAAGGTTAAGTACACGATAGGCTCGAGTGTGAGTGCCATAACCTAAAAATACACCGTCAGAAGAACGAGACTCAAATTTGTCCAAGTTGCCTTTCTTAAGTATAAAACAGTGGCAACGAAAAACTCTAAAATAAGTCACTTTGGGTAGTCTTCCAAACCGCAACTCATAAGAAGTCTTTTTCAAGAAAGCTCGGAGAAAAATGCGATTGGAAATATAGCATGCAGTGTTCATAGCCTCGGCTCAATATCGCCTAGGAGTCCTATGCTCATCGAGCATCGTCCTGGCCATCTCTACAAGGGTCCGATTCTTCCTCTCTACAACACCATTCTGTGGCGGTGTGTAGGGGGAAGAAAACTGATGCTCCAAACCCAAAGAGTTACAAAACTTCTCAAAATCCAAATTCTTGAATTCAGAACCATTATCACTCCTAACAGCTCGCATCGAGTTCAAAGGGAACTCGTTCTGAAGACGCAAAATCAGATTGCGAGCAAAGGAGAAAGTCTCGGTCTTCTCAGCTAAAAAGAAGACCCACGAATATCTCGAAAAGTCATCAACAACAACAAGCACATACCACTTCCCCCCAACCGAGCTCACCCGAGCCGGACCAACAAGGTCCATGTGCAAAAGCTCTCCAGGGTGCTTGGTTATGACCTGAGTCACTGAATGGTGGGGAGCGGCAACCATCTTCCCATGTCTACAAGAGTGGCAAACAAGATCCTTCTCCATGGATAACTTGGGCAATCCTCGGATTAGGCCAAGTGAGCTAAGTCTTGCAAGCAAGTCGAAGTTCAAATGTCCCAGTCTCCTATGCCACTTCCAAAGGTCAGAGGAGGAAGGTCCAGCCACAAGACAACGAGAAATGCCAAAAGACTCCGAGAAATTCGCACGAAAGACTTTTCCAAAAGGGCGAAATCAAAACACAAGATTGCCCTGAGGATCCAAAATATGACTGAGATTCGGTTTAAAACGAATCTCATAGTCATCATCAAAGAGTTGCAAAACGGACAGAAGGTTAAAATGCATGTTAGAAACAAGAGCAACATCGCGCAACACAAGGTGCTCATTAACTCGCACCGACCCACGAGACAACACCTTACCTTTGCTATTGTCGCCGAAGGTGATAATCTCCTTTTCGGCAACAGGACTAAGACTGGAGAACCACTTGGCGTTTCCGGTCATGAGCCTCGAGCAACCAGAGTCGACCAACCAAACGTTCTCCAATCGTTTTACCTACATCAATAAAAAGACATAGGGTGAGCATATGGTCCAACACTGGGGTTAGTGAAGTAAGGGGAATAGCAGTGTTGGGCCGACTGCTCAAAAGAACGGTTAGCAGAAAAACCATTCCTAGCACGTCTACGGGGAAAGCGATCACCACACACAGGAAAACGTGGTCCGCTATGGAAAGAGCATCCATCGCGATACTCAAAACACGGTGAAGGGAAACGCTCAACAAATCCTCCGCCACGGGGTCCGTATCCTGCAAAATCAGGACCCCGTCGGCCAACACCTCCCTGACGCCTAGGACCTTGAGGTGCTGCACCTCTAGGCCTAGCAGCTCTCCTCGGAGCTCTCCTCTGAACGTTCGGCACAAACTTTTTTTTCAAGATAATTACTCCACAAACTTGACTTGCTCAAGTCAATGTCGAAACTTACTTCCCCTTTACTTAGTCTAATGCTCATGTCTCAAGTTTAGTTCTAGCATACGTTCTCCCATGATAACTCTAATGCATGGCATACATTTTTTTTATTAGAAAGACTTACGATGAGAGCGTTTCATTTATTGCTATTTATTTATTATTATTATTATTATTTTAACTGCAAATTAACTAAGATAAAACTCAAATTTAAACTACTAAAAAAAATAAAACTGACAGAAATAAAGACGGTAGTGATACTTACCTTTTTGACGGGGGTCCTCCCCCAAGCTGGCTTTTGGCGTGGTTGGGTTACATCCATCCCTGACGACGCTACATGTCGTCCCAGTTCTACTGATTCTGCTGCAAGAGAAAAGAAATATTACCCAGTTCTCCACCAGTTTCCTGGCGGAATTCCTGGAAATTTTGGTTCAAGTTGTTCAAGTCCTGACGGATTTCGGCAGTATCCATGGTGAGTCCATTCATTTGGTGCTGAAGATATCTCAAATCGCGCATCCACTCGTCCTGATGAAAGGACGAATGGCGAGCGGCCTGTGGCGAGATTCCCCTATGGAAGAACTCTTCACCACGGCCAGTGTACCGGGTGGATCCTCCCAAGGAGTGGGATGAACTCCCTAACTGGGATGAGTGAATGGACGCCTCATGGCTGTATCCCCACTGTGGATGTTGTGGTTGCTGCCAGTTCGACCCCCCTGCTTGGTGCGAGCCAGGGGGTGTCAAATGACCATAATGTGCTGCTCCTCCATACTGCCCTGCATGAAAAGGGTCAAACTCCTGTGCCGCCGCTGCGGCTCTTGCGGCCTCTTCTGCTGCACGGGTCTGCTCCCGTGTCGTCCTCCTGGGAACCTGCGTGGTGTTCTCTCGAGCCAACCTGCGGTTTTGTTCTGCCTCGGTTTCCAGGGCCAAAAGTAATGTTGGTGCATTCACCAACCAAAGTGACAAGTCAGGAAGAGCGATTTTATTCACATAATCTTTGTAGATAATGTGAATCTCACCGGTCTCCTGGTTCTCACGCAAGAGGTGCCCTTGCGAGAAGTGCTCCATGGTCAAAAGGTCTCGGTCACTAGGAATGTAGGAGTATATAGCGGTGTTCAGCAGACCCATATTAAAAGCCAGTCTAGTTATCCATGATGTCATTTTACTATTTCCAGTGCGTTGATTAAATTTAGACCAGTAGTCTGCCATGGTCTTGGCGGGTGATACTTTTATGTGGTTTACTAGAGCATAAAGCAGCAGCATTTCAGGCTTTTTAATTGGTCTTAAGTCAGGTCTTGGAAAGAGTGAGATACTGATATATTTGTGGAAAAACCTGAGTGTGGGATTGTGGATATTACTTGTACGGGGCAAGCCTGGGTCTCTGTTCCCAGCAATACTTTTCCAGAATTCATTCCTATTGAATCCCGTACAGGCAGATTCCAAGCTCAGCAAGCATGAATCATCAAAGTTTAGATTCTTGTTGAACTGGCTCCACGTTAAAGAATGTTCTTCATTAAAAGGCCGAGATGTTATGTGATTAGCAGATATTTGCATAGTGGCCAGAAATTCCATTGTGAGGGGAAGGATTCCCTCCTCATTAACCTTCCATGCATCTTCCCATCCCAAGGTTCGAGAAATATAGAGAAACTCACTGTCCATACCAGTGCGACTTAGCAAGTCGTCGTCGATGTGGCGGGTGTGAACGAACTCCCTCTCACTGAGGATGTTCCGGGCCTGCCGTTCCCGATCACTCTGCCAGATGATATCATTGACGGAGTTCAGGACGCGGATGGTCGGTCCAGCCTGGTGTGTGGGCGGAGAGTCCCGATCCACCGACATTTCATTGGTGGATGGAGTACCCCACCTGGCGCTCTCCTCATCACTCCCAGCAAAGCGAATGTGGGTGTTTGCTCTCGACGAACTTCCCTCACCCTTACTCTTCTTCATCTTGCCGGTGAAGAAGTTCTTGAGAGGGCCCATGACTTCCTTGCTAGTGCTCAAGGTGGCTAGTGTTTTTGTGTTTTGAGTGAGGTGGAAGAACTTGCATGGGGTGTGGGTAGTATTTATAGGTTGAGGATGGAAGGGGGAGGCTGAGAGCTCCCCCCTCCTGGCGGGCGCCACCAATAAGTGGCGGGCGCCACCCCACATTGCCCATTTCTGCCTGCAACCGACACATGAGGTTTCCCTTGTTATGTCCACTGAAATTCCAAGTGGGGAATAAAGTGGTAGTGTCGGTGCAAAGTGCAAAGAGTGTAACCTCCAAAATGGGGCAAGTGAGCTGAAAATTTCAAAGACCACTTCTTCATCCTGGTCATGCTTTATACCAAGGATGGTGCGATACTTACTCGGGAGCAGTTTTGTACCGAAATGTGGAAATAGAGGTGGCGGGCGCCAGGAAAAAGTGGCGGGCGCCACCCTCATTGGCTGAATTTCACTCCAACTCACCCCTCCTTTCACCTAGTGCTCTCCTTGTCACTCTCCATCACATGTGCACCAGAATTTTTGGGTGGAGATGTGTCCAAAAGGTGGAGTGAAGAGGGGGAGACATGGGAGTGAGTGATTGCATTGAAATGAGCAAAGTCATGGGTCTCCCTTACTGTTATTTGGGTCTAGAAGGTAGGTGTAAAAGTCTAGAGATTGGCTAGTGCTCCCTAGTGCACCCTAGGGTGGCGGGCGCCATCTTGGGGTGGCGGGCGCCACCCCTATGGCTGCCCTAAGCCCCCTAGGAGCCACCTAATCACTCTAGTAAACATTTATTTTGCAGAAAAATTAATTTGCTTAAGTAAAAACGAAAATTTAAATGGGGGATAAAGACTTACCTTAGCCTAACTTACCTTGGTTAGCCACCTTGGATTCCCGATTAGTGTCGCCTTCACGGTGGTTGTGGTGGAATGTCGGCACCGACGAACTTTGATGACGGGTGTTTTTCCGGTCACGGTGTGAACTCGAATTTCTCCTCCTTTCCACTGATGTGGAGCTGAATTTCTCCAGCTCCTACATCAATGGTGGCTTTTGCAGTGCTCAAAAATGGCCGTCCCAAGATCAATGGCGTCCGGTGGTCGGGATTAATATCCGAAACCACAAAATCCACCGGGACAAAGAGATTCCGGATTTTCACCGGAATATTCTCTGCTATTCCCGCGGGATATCGGAGCGATTGATCGGCTAGCTGCAAACACATAGAAGTAGGGGACAAGGTATGATGATTTAATTTATCATATATTACCTTGGCCATGACGTTGACGCTTGCTCCCAGATCACAGAGTGCATGCTCGAAGTGCTGCTCTCCAATTGAACATGTGATCGTTGGGTTTCCTGGGTCCTTCTTCTTTTCTGGGAGTTGGTTTAAAATGACCGCACTGCAATCTTCGGTCAATTTAACCACATCCAAACTTGGAATTGGTTTCTTCTTATTGAGCATGTCTCTCAAATATTTTGCATAAGTTGGAACCTGCATAGCGTCAATAAATGGCACATGTATATATAAATTTTGAATTACCTCGACGAATTTCTTGAATTGGTCGTCTTCCGTCGGATTTCTGTTTCGATCTGGAAAAGCTAGTACATGTGTATCATAGAATTCATGAGGAGCAGTTCCTACCTCGGATGAAGGTTTCGCTGGGGTCTCCTCTTCTTCGTCTTCTTCAACATTAACAATATTTTTCTTTGTAGCAGCATTACTACTAGGAACTAAATTAGGATGAGGTGGATCACGAGTGGATTTACCACCTCTCGTGGTTACAGCTTTTACCTCCTCATAGTATTTAATTTGAGATTTAATGTTATCTACTGTTTGCTCTAATCTGTTATCAAAATTAATTTATTCCTTAAATGCTTCAGAAAAATCCTTTAGTTTAGCATAAATTCCTTCTAACATTTTATCATGTTCAATTAATTTATTATTTATGCTATCATTAATTCTACCTTGATTAGAAACTAATCTTCCAATAGGAGAATTAAATACGGAGGTTTGAGGCATACCTTTATTATTCCATTGTTGGATCATTGGAATTGGAGGTTCTCCGTAGCCACCATTATTAAGAAGGGATTTTGCATCCTCTTTCTTAGTTTCTTCTTGGCCTTCACTTGACGAAGCGACTCTTTGCTTGGCGTAGTACTCTTTTGCAGCACGATCTCTCTTCTCATTTATTCTTTGCTCTAGCAATTTTACCAAAGTTTACAGGGTGACAGAATCAACTTGCTTAATTTCAGACATACCTCTAGCACGTTTTTCTGTCCATCCTTGATTTGCCACCATTGTCTCGATCAGTTTGGTTGCCTTTGAAAGGATCAAGATGCCCAAGAGGGGGGGTGAATTGGGCTTTTCTAAAACTTCTTTCAATAATAAAACCTATCAAGCCCCAATTAACCCCCTAGTGCCTAGAAGTGTATATGACAAGAATCAATAGCACAAAAGATTATCACTAAGCCAATTCTACTCTAGCATGGCAATTCAATTTGGGATGAACAACAAGTGTAATGCGGAATTGAATTGCTTGAATGTAAATGCGTAAGTAAAAGAGTAGAGATGACTCGACGATCTTTTTGCCGAGGTATCGAGGTGTCGGCACACCCCCCTAGTCCTCGTTGGAGCACCCGCGCAAGGGTATCGCTCCCCCTTGATCCGCGCAAGGATCAAGTGCTCACTACGAGCTGATTCTTCGCCACTCCGGCCCGGTGAATCGCTCGCTACCGGTCACAACTTGGCTTGGGTCATCCACAATGCCTCCGGATGATCACCAAGCTCTCCGATCGCCACCAAGCCGTCTAGGTGATGCCGATCACCAAGAGTAACAAGCAAGAACTCTCACTTGACCAACGCAAGGCTAATGAGATGGGTGGATGCACACTTGCTACTCTCTACTCACTAATGAGGTGTTTGATCACTCAATTATCAAATCTCTCAACCTCACTAGGCCTCTTGCACTCACTTGCAATCACAATGTGTTTGGGAACCTTTCAAATGAGCAAGAGAGAACCAGCATGAATGAGGGGGAGGCATATAAATACCCCCACTTCAAATCATGCACGAAGGGGTACAATCCAGCCAGTTACACACTGACCGGACGCACTGTCGGGGTGACCGGACGCGTCCGGTCAGTGCCTAACGGCTACGTGACGTCCCCTTCTGACAACAGTACGAAACACTGACCGGACGCACCCATGCGTCCGATCACCACTGACCGGACGCGTCCGGTCATCAAATTCCCTCTCTGGAACCTCTCTGGACGCGACCGGACTCACCCCCTGGTGCGTCCGATCGAATACTGAAGAGCGTCCGGTCGAAGCCAAGCCTGCTTCTTAGCCAAACCAACTGACCGGACGCACGCCCCAGCGTCCGGTCATTAGGGTTGAAGCGTCCGGTCACATTTTGAAGTCCAAAACGACTTCGGTTTGCGACGCTCCCTTCACGAACTTTCTTCCTTATGATCTTAGGGACCTTTCTAAGCTACCTAGGGCTTTGGTTAACAAGTGTGCACCACACCTAACTCAAAAGTCTCACCTAGGTCAAGCTACCCATTCAAACCCCTCTTTATAGTACGGCCAAAAATAAAACAAAGACCTATGCTACTCTAAGTGTCCTTCAACACCAAGTGACACTTAGTGCTAGCCTATCACCGTCTTCGTTGTCCATCCTTTGAAAACCGAACGAATTCCATCAATAGAGAGACATGAATACCATAGTGCCCTCACGATCATCATTACCATGACCTAACTCAATTGTTTCTGCAAAACACACGTTAGTCATAGTAGTTTACCGTTGTCATCCAATCACTGAAACCCACTGGGGGCCTAGATGCTCACAATCTCCCCCTTTTTGGTGATTGATGACAACCTCAAGTATGTTTGAAAGAGAGGAGGTTTTCACTTGCTTGATTCATATAAGCATGTGACAATAAGATCAAAGGGGTTAGGCATGCTTATACGAACCAAGTCACCATAAGTACTCAACAAGATAAGCGATAACACAAGTACTTATGAAACAAGCTCATTTATCGGAGTATAAGAGCGCGGAAGCGAAGTAAATGAGCATAAGCATATGACCTGGATAGGATAACGAGTGAAGCATAACATGTCATAACTGAGCATAAACAAGTGACATGAATATAAAACACGAGAAGCAACACATGTCACAACCAAAGGACATCCAATTAACGTACAAGTGCCAAAAGATAAACATGTATGCAAATGAGTGCAAGATCACACAAAAGATCGGAAACCCTCTCACAAGCTCCCCCTAAGACTAACATAGGCTCTCTCCCCCTTTGGCATCAAGGACCAAAACCTAAGGGTCGGTAGGAGGGATGGGAGCAGACGAGTCGGGCGACGAGGTACGCGGCAGAGTCTCGAACTGAGCAAGGTAAGCTGCCTCGTCGGACGAAGAACTGAGAGCTGGCTGACCCTCTGACAGTGGACGTGGAGGAGAAGCAGTCGGGGTCTGCTCAGCTGACTCGAGAGCCGTGGCGGGCGCTGGGAGCGCTGGCTCTGGAGGAGGGTCTACTGACTCAGTCACTACCACTGTCACTGACGTCGAAGCCGCAGGCACTGAACTGACTGGCAAAGGCGCACTCTGAGAGACCGGAGGCTCAAATGACGCGACTGAGGAGGGTAGGGTCTCTGTGGTACCGGTAGCTGGAGCTGGAGCGGAGGTCACCGGCAACTGAAACTCAGGAGGTGTAGGCAGGCCGGTGAGCTCACTAAAGGTAGCCTCCAAAGTCCTAGGGGTCACGAGGATCGACTCGGTCTGAGGAGAAGTGAATCCGGAGCGGAGCGGCGTGAACCCTGACGGCTGCCCTGTCTGAGGTGTCGTGAACCACTGAGGGAACTGAGGGAAAGGCGAGACCGTCGACGAGGGAGCTGTGTAGAACGAGGCCGATGGCCCGGACGGCTGCAGCTGGAGCTGAGATGGCTGAGGTAACTGAAAAGCGGCCATCCTCTCCATGAAGGCTAGGGTCTGAGTCTGAAGCTGGATCATCTGCCTCTGGAGAGCGTCCTGGCGCTCCTGTGCCTGTGCTGCTGCCACGGCCTGTGCCTCTGCTAGGCGAGCCTGCTCCTATGCCTGTCTGCGCTGCTCCTCAGCCTGACGCTGAACCTCCTCGATAAGGTGCGACTGCTGCTGCTCCATTCGTGAGAGGATGGCTAGGAGTGCTGGGTCGGAGCCGGCCATACGAGAGGAGGAGGCCTCAGAGTCGTGAGCACCCTGTGGTCGCATCCTCGGAAGAGGAGCGTAGTCCTCGTCGGTGCTGTCTGACGGGAAGTCGTCGTCTGGGTCCTCTCCCTCTGCCTCAAGAGCTGCGAGCTCAGCCTCTGCCAACTGACTGACTGTCTCATCCTGCTGAGCCTCTGTCTCAGGAACCTCTGGCCTCTGGCGCGGACCTCGGGGCCTAGAGTCTGGATGAGCCCCTGCAAGCTGGCGAGTGTCGTACTCAGGGAACTCGGTCGGCGACTGAAGAAGCTCAGGTAGAAGACCAGGAATTATCCGCCGCAAAAGGAAACAGATAATGTGAGCATATGGAAGCTGGCGGTGACCCTTGAAGCCCTCTGCTAGTGTGTCCTCCATCTCTGAAATAATGACGTCCCAAATATCGAACTCAAGCTGTGACACAAGGTGGTGAACTAGCCAAAGCTGTATCCTGGTCAACCCCTCTCTGTAACCTGTCCGGGGCAAAAGAGTACGCCTCATAACCTCGTGCACGAGGCGGGCCGTCGGCGTCAAGTCACGAGGACGCCGGCTGGACCCCTCGTCGAACGGCTCCCGGAAGCAGGCACGCACTGTCTCTGCGGGGGGAATCTCTCCTGCGTGTGGTCGCCTGGGTGGCTCTGTCTGTCCGTAACAAACTGTGTGCACACGAGTCGGATAGACTGTCAAACCAAGGTACTCCCGGGCACGTGAGCTGTAGAGCCTGTAGGACCTCCCCCGGAAGGCGAAGTGGAGAAACCGGTGGTCCGGGGAGATCCACAGAGAGGCATAGAACTGTCGAACCCAGTCCTCAATGTACAAACCACCTCGACCAAGAAGATCCGCTAACCCTGGTAGGTAGGATAGCATCGGGCGGATCGGCTCGCCAGCAACTGCAACAAGCGCTTCCAGCGAGCAAACTCTGTGAGGTCTGATGTGTACACCGCTGTTGACGTAGGCCCGATAGAAGTCCTCCTGAATAACTGTGTAAAAACCCTCTGCTGCCTGAGGGTGCCGGGCTGCTGGAAACCACTCCTCGTACGGTATCAAACGAAGAGCCTGCACCTGACGTGCTGTCGCTGTCCGCAGGTCCAAGTGCTCCACAGGTGGGGGTCCCTGTGGCCTCGGAGGGGGCCGGCCACCCCGCCTCTGGCCCTCAGGTCGAGGAGAAACCTGAGTGCGAGTACGGGTAGACCTGCGGAGAGGCTGCTGAGCTGGCTGGTCCTCTGGCTGACCCTCTGCCTGGGCCTCGGGAGCAGAACCGCCGGCTGAAGCTGCGGCGAGGGCTGAAGCTGCCTCGGACGGAAACTGAAAGTCCGGAGGGAGGACGTCAGCCGGGTCGTCAAGGGAGTACTCGTGACCGCGGACCCGGACGACGCCACCCTCTGTCTGAAGTAAGGCCTGAACCTGCTGCTCTGTAAGGAGATCGCGAATGCGCATAACAGCTTGCTGACTACTGCCCTGACCGGCCTGCTCTGAAGAAGAGTCGTGAATCCGCAGACCACCGGTGGAACCACCCTGCTCTGCCCTCTCGGCTGCTCGAGCCACTGCAAGCACAATCTCTGAATCTCGATCGCGGCGCTTGCGCTTCTTGGAGACGAGCTTCTGAGGCCGCTTCCCCTTGTCGCCAGGGGGAGGAGGCGGGGGAGGAGGATCGGCCCCGGGACCTCCGCCGACGTTCTTGCAGCGAGCCATCGCTACAAGAACAGAACAGCTGCCACTGAGAATCACAACCACTGACAAGACGCGCTGCCACTGAGGACCACTGTCAAGTAAACCAGAAGACTGGACTGAACCTCAGAGGCTTGGCCTCGTTCCGTATCCGCGGGCTTGGCCCCAGATTTAGCTGTCACTGCCACTGCTCACTGAATAGGACCGACTCGCTGTAAGAGAGATAGGGAGATATATAAGCATATAATCTAGAGATAAGAGGCCCTGTCGGAAGCAAAGCATAGTGAGATGAGAAAGAAGAGGCGGGGCTTAGCTACCTGACGAGACACGATGAACCGACGAAGCGTAGGTAAGACACCGACACGTGCGGGCACCAAGATGTCTCGCCGGAAGGATCTGCGCGAGAAAACGGCCAAGAAAAGGGGTAAAATAGCCGGAACATTGGTTGAGACATTTCGCCGAACACCTAGTGGGCAGGGAATATGGAGAGGGGGGAAGCTCCCTGCGGAGGGTCGGCCGGAGAGAGGACGAGCCGGAGAGGAATCCGATGGGGAAGAACGCCGGCGAGGAGGAATCCGGCGGGGGAACTCCGGCGAACAGCGAGGTCCGGTGAGCTTGGGCACGGGCGCGGGCGCGGGGTTGCAGCGACCGAGGTGGCGCGGGCGGGGCGGGGAGCGGGCACACCGGGGGCCGGGGGGTGAGCGGGCGCGGCGGGGAGCGAGCACGCCGGGGGCGAGGTGGTGCGGCAGGGAGCGGGAGGTGGTGCGACGGCGCGGGAGAGACGGCGGCACGGGCGCTGGCGCGACGAGGAAGAAGAAAAGGAGAGGCCCACGTGTCGGTTGGATGAGTTTATTGCGCTCGTTAAGTGATGACCGGACGCACTGCTCGAACTGACCGGACGCACGGCACCCAGCGTCCGGTCACGAACAGAGAGCTCCCGGAACGCGATTTCCACGACCGGACGCGTCCGATCAAACATGACCGGACTCACCCAGCGTCCGGTCAACCGCTGGCAAAGGACCGGACGCACGATCAAAAACCTGACCGGACGCGCCGAAGACACTGTTCACTTGCGCGCGCTCTGCACTGACCGGACGCACCCCATGAGTCCGGTCGCAGCGTCCGGTCATAGGGAAAACACAGTTTTGACTCGATTTTTCGCGCCGACTTCTCCCAACCAAGTTCCTACTCAAATAAGAAGCAAATAAACACTAGTTGGAACCTAGAGGAGTGACCTCTCTCAAACCCTCAAATTTTTCAAATAATTTGCCATAGGCTAAGTTAAATTTTTAGATAAAATAGGCAATAAAGCTCCAAGGAGACAACATGTGGCCACCAAAACTAGGGGTCTTAACCAATTAGAGCCTCAAATGCTCCCCCTAGCGGTGGACGAACACAGCGGTTGCTCAAAACAAAACCGAAAAGAAACGACAAAGCAACAAACATGCATATGCAATGCAAAGCGGAATTTGAATCTAGGTTGCTTGTCAATTTTGCTCATGGGTAAGCTTCTTCACACGCTTTTTAGGGCGGTTATCTTAACCACGTCTGACAAGCCTATGTGCATAGCATAATTTAAACATGGCATATGATACAATGCAATGCAAAGACAACCCCCTTTCACCTTTTGACAAAGTTACTTAGATCAAGCACATTGAGCTCACTTCGCAATCTACAAAGGGTGCTCTCATCTAGGGGTTTTGTGAAGATATCCGCCAATTGATCTTCGGTTCTAACTCCCTCTAAGGATATATCTTTCTTGGAAACATGATCTCTAAGGAAGTGATGGCGAATATCTATGTGCTTTGTGCGAGAGTGTTGAACCGGGTTGTTAGCAAGCTTAACCGCGCTCTCATTGTCACACAACAAAGGTACCCTTTCTAGAACTACACCATAATCTAAAAGGGTTTGCTTCATGTAAAGGATTTGTGCACAACAAGCACCCGCGGCTATGTATTCCGCCTCGGCGGTAGACAAGGCCACACTATTTTGCTTCTTAGAACTCCACGAAACTAGTGATCTCCCAAGCAAATGGCACCCTCCGGATGTGCTTTTTCTATCAATTTTGCAACCCGCATAATCCGAATCGGAATACCCAACGAGTTGGAAGTTAGCTCCTTTGGGATACCAAAGGCCAATGCTTGGGGTGTGCTTTAGGTACCTAAGGATTCTTTTCACCGCTATGAGATGTGATTCCCTAGGATCGGCTTGAAAACGAGCACACATGCACACACTAAACATGATGTCGGGCCTAGATGCGGTCAAGTATAACAAACTACCAATCATAGAACGGTAGAGAGTTTGATCAACCGGGTTACCTCCCTCATCTAGGTCGAGATGTCCGTTGGTTGGCATTGGAGTCTTGATAGGCTTGCAATCATCCATGTTGAAGCGCTTGAGGAGGTCTTTTGTGTACTTCTCTTGAGATATAAAAATCCCCTCCTTCAATTGCTTGACTTGAAAGCCTAGGAAGAATGTGAGCTCGCCAATCATCGACATCTCGAACTCCTTCGACATCAAGTCACCAAATTCCTTGCAATAGGCTTCATTTGTTGACCCGAAGATGATATCATCGACGTAGACTTGACAAATGAATATCTCTCCATCAAGCTTCTTGGTGAATAGTGTGGTGTCGACCTTCCCAATGGTGAAGCCCTTCTCAATTAGGAAGTCCCGGAGGCGCTCGTACCACGCTCTAGGGGCTTGCTTGAGCCCATAAAGCGCCTTGGACAACCTATAAACATGATTAGGATATCTAGGGTCTTCAAAACCGGGAGGTTGATCAACATAGACTAGTTCATTTATGAAGCCATTTAAAAATGCACTTTTCACATCCATTTGATATAATTTAATGTCATGATGTGATGCATATGCAAGGAGGATACGAATGGCTTCGAGTCTTGCAACCGGTGCAAAGGTCTCTCCAAAATCCAAGCCTTCAACTTGAGAGAACCCCTTTGCCACTAGCCTTGCCTTGTTTCTAACAACCTTGCCTTGATCATCTTGCTTGTTCCTAAACACCCATTTTGTTCCAATGACTCTTGCGCCTTTTGGTCGCTCTTCAAGTGTCCAAACTTGGTTGCGGGTGAAGTTGTTTAATTCTTCATGCATGGCATTCACCCAATCCGGATCACCTAGAGCTTCATCTACAATGGTTGGCTCAACAAGAGAAACAAAGGAGTGATGTTCCATAAATAAGGCAAGTTTTTGAGAGCGAGTCATTACACCCCTTGTCGGACTCCCTATGATGAGATCTTGAGGATGAGCTTGTAGTAGAGGAGTAGTCCTTCGATCAACCACTTGAGGGACCGCTTGTGGAGCATCAACATCTTGAGCTTGTACCACCATTTGATCATGGGAGACATGAGTATCTTCATTTGGATCCCTCCCATCTTTGTCATCATCAAGTGGTACATGTGATGAGGATGGCTTGTCAATGACTTGCACATCATCATCATCATCTTTAGGCTTGATGGCTCCAACCGGCATGTTCTTCATTGCATCCCTCAATGGTTCATTACCTACATCATCAAGATTTTCATGCTCTCCTTGAGAGCCATTAGATTCATCGAATTCCACATCATATGTTTCCTCTACCATCCCGGTGGCATGGTTGAATACTCGATATGCTTTGGACTTCAATGAGTAACCAACAAGAAAACCAATATCACATCGGCGTTGAAACTTCCCTAGGTGTTGGCGCTTCTTGAAGATGTAGCATTTGCATCCAAACACTCTAAAGAAGGATACATCCGGCTTCTTGTTGTTGAGTAGCTCATAGGGGGTCTTGCCAAGGAGACGATGGGGGAACAACCGGTTTGATGCATAGCAAGCGGTGTTGATTGCTTCCGCCCAAAATCTTTCCGGTGTAGTGTACTCATCTAACATAGTCCTTGCTAGGGTGATTAGTGTTCGGTTCTTCCTCTCAACTACCCCATTTTGTTGTGGTGTGTAGGTTGCGGAGACTTCATGCTTGATCCCAACTTCATCACAATATTGCTCAATGTGGGTGTTGTCGAACTCTCTTCCATTGTCACTTCTTATCTTTTTGATCTTCAAGTCAAACTCATTTTGGGCTCTCTTGGCAAACTTCTTGAATGAAGGGGTTGCTTCGGATTTGTCATGAAGAAAGAATACCCAAGTGTATCTAGAGTAGTCATCAACAATCACTAGACAATAGAGATTTCCACCCAAGCTAGCATATGTTGTTGGTCCAAATAGATCCATGTGAAGTAGCTCTAACTCTCTTGATGTTGACACAAAAGCTTTGGTTGGATGTGTATTTGCAACTTGCTTGCCGGCTTGACATGCACTACACAATTTGTCCTTCTCAAATTTTACATCCTTCAAGCCCCTAACCAAATCCTTCTTCAATAGCTTGTTGAGAGTGTTCATTCCAACATGTGCTAATCTTCTATGCCAAAGCCAACCAAGAGATTGCTTAGTGAACAAACATGTCTTCAAGTTGGCATCTTCGGAGGTAAAATCCACTAGATAGAGATTGTTGTATCTAAAGCCTTTGAATATCACTTGTATATCATCTTTCTTGGTTACAACCACTTCCTTGTCGGTGAACAAGCATTGAAAGCCAAGATCACATAGTTGCCCAACGGATAGCAAGTTGAAGCTTAATGATGCAACTAGAAGCACATTGGAGATGGTATGATCGTTTGATATAGCCACTTTGCCCAATCCTTTGACATTGCCCTTTGAGTTGTCACCAAATGTTATCTTTTCTTGGTCATCGACATTCTCTTCTAGTGAGGTGAACATCCGGGGATCTCCGGTCATATGTTGTGTGCATCCACTATCAATTACCCAATGTGATCCACCGGTCTTGTAGTTCACCTACACACAAGAAATCAAGCTTGAGCTTTCGGGACCCAAACTTGTTGCGGTCCCTTAACTTTCTCAACTAGTGACTTAGCAACCCAAATTTGCCTTGGCCTATTCTTGTTAGGTGGCCCCATAAACATAACCTTCACTTTGCCACTAGAATCTTGTCTAAGCATGTAGTGAGCATTGAAGGCAAAGGGTCTAGCATGCTTGGGCAAGGGTGTGGGCTTTGGCTCCTCACAAGCATGAGCAAAGTGTCCTTCCTTTCCACACTCATAGCATCTCCCAATCTTCTTCTTCTTTGGCTTAGTGATGCTCTTGCGTTGCTTCATCTTCTCTTCAAGAAAGCCAATGCCATTTCTATTGGTCTTCATGACGGTGTTCATGAGAAGCTCACTTTGAAGACATTGACCCTTGGTGAAGTTCCTCAAACCGGTGGTGAGGTGCTCTTTCTCCTTCTTGAGCTTGTCATTTTCTTGTTGGAGTTCCAATTGAGATGGTGTCATTTTGTAGTCCCTCTCCATCTTTAATCTCTTGTTCTCTTCTTTTAGCATGTCTAGCTCAAGTGTCATGCTATAGTCATCGTCATGAGATTGAATGATAACTTGCTTGGTGGTTGAAAGCTTTTCTAGATCAACCTTGAGCTTTGCATTCTCATTCTTGATCTTGACATAGTCATCATAGTGATCGGCCTCAACCACTTTCTTGCCCTTGCCACTAGCACTTTGCTCAACATGCTCACTAACCAAGTCCTCACAAGATGTTGCTATGTCACACTTAACAACAAGGTTAGGAGCATCATGTGTCTCATGTGAAAGCATATCATAAGCAATGGTGAGAGTATCATAATCTACTTTCACTTGAGTATATTGTTCCTTAAGCAAAGCATGACTAGTGGAAAGGTCACTATGCATCTTATCAAGTTTTTCATTTTTAGCTTTGAGCTCCTTGTTAGAGGACTTGAGCTCCTTGATAGTGGATGACATAGTTGCAAGTTCATCTTTTAGTTCATCACTAGCATGAATAGCATGATCACACTTTTCAACAAGAGATTCATTTTCATCAACAAGCTTCTCATTTTTAGCTCTAGTCTTTCTTATGATTTTAGAGTAGTCATTTAGCAATTTGACAAGTTCATCATAAGTGGGAGCCTCAAATTCACCATCACTATCACTATCACTAGAGTCATCATTGTTTTGTACCTTCCGGTCACCCTTGGCCATAAGGCATAGGTGTGTAGATGATGATGGTGACGGTGGTGGTGGTGGTGTAGAGGAGCCAATGACTAGAGCGGCCACCTTCTCCTTCTCATCATCACTATCTTCATTTGATGAGCCACCGGAGGAGTCAATGTCGGTGAGCCAATCACCAACAATGTAAGCCTTCCCACCTTTCTTGTGGTATTGCTTCTTTTTCTTGCCATCCTTCTTGTAGTAGGGCTTTTCATCCTTCTTCTCATCTTCACTTGATGAGTCATACTTCTTGCCCTTGTTCTTGTTCTTGTAGCTCTCTTTCTTGGGCTTGGTGCATTGATGAGCAAGATGGCCAAGCTCACCGCAATTGTAGCAATCCATTTCGGAGATTGGTCTCCTCTTGCTACTTGTGAAGAATTTCTTCTTTCTTGAGTCAAAGTTGACTCCATTCTTGTGAAGCTTCTTCAACATCTTGGTGGTCTTCTTCACCATGAGAGCAATGTTGGAATCATCTTCATCATCGCTTGTGCTCTCATGATGCACCTCAATAGCCTTGGACTTGCCCTTCTTGTCATGGCTTGCTTTGAAGGCCAAGTCCTTTTTCTTGTCGGTGGAGGAGCCACCACTTGGTGTGATGTGCATGTACATCTCATGAGCATTGATCTTCCCCAAGACTTGTGTTGGTGTAGATGTGGAAAGATCACCTTGATGTAGCACGGTCACAATGTGTCCATACTTGTCAATGGGAAGGACACATAGGATCTTCCTCACAACATCGGATGGTTGCATTTGTGTGAGGCCAAGACCATTGAGCTCCTCTACAAGAACATTCAAGCGTGAGTACATTTCATTTGCATTTTCATGAGCAAGCATTTCAAACGAGTTCATCTTTTGCACAACCAAATGATAACGCTCCTCACGCTCACTCTTGGTCCCCTCATGGAGCGCACAAATATTTTCCCATAGATCATGGGCATTTTTGTGGTTCCGAACACGATTGAACACATCCTTGCAAATGCCTCTAAAAAGGATGTTTTTGGCTTTTGCATTCCATTTTTCATTTTCCTCCTCATTAGGAGTGAGGCTAGTGCCTTCTTTGGGCTTGGCAAAGCCGGTGATCGCGGCATTGAGGCATTTAACATCAACCGCTTCTAGGTACGACTCCATACGGATTTTCCAATATGGGAAGTCGTCTCCCTCGAACATGGGAGGTGGACCATCACCTCCGGACATCTTAACTCTAGGCGGTTAAGCCTAAATCGAGAGCACGAGGCTCCGATACCAATTGAAAGGATCAAGATGCCCAAGAGGGGGGGTGAATTGGGCTTTTCTAAAACTTCTTTCAATAATAAAACCTATCAAGCCCCAATTAACCCCCTAGTGCCTAGAAGTGTATATGACAAGAATCAATAGCACAAAAGATTATCACTAAGCCAATTCTACTCTAGCATGGCAATTCAATTTGGGATGAACAACAAGTGTAATGCGGAATTGAATTGCTTGAATGTAAATGCGTAAGTAAAAGAGTAGAGATGACTCGACGATCTTTTTGCCGAGGTATCGAGGTGTCGGCACACCCCCCTAGTCCTCGTTGGAGCACCCGCGCAAGGGTATCGCTCCCCCTTGATCCGCGCAAGGATCAAGTGCTCACTACGAGCTGATTCTTCGCCACTCCGGCCCGGTGAATCGCTCGCTACCGGTCACAACTTGGCTTGGGTCATCCACAATGCCTCCGGATGATCACCAAGCTCTCCGATCGCCACCAAGCCGTCTAGGTGATGCCGATCACCAAGAGTAACAAGCAAGAACTCTCACTTGACCAACGCAAGGCTAATGAGATGGGTGGATGCACACTTGCTACTCTCTACTCACTAATGAGGTGTTTGATCACTCAATTATCAAATCTCTCAACCTCACTAGGCCTCTTGCACTCACTTGCAATCACAATGTGTTTGGGAACCTTTCAAATGAGCAAGAGAGAACCAGCATGAATGAGGGGGAGGCATATAAATACCCCCACTTCAAATCATGCACGAAGGGGTACAATCCAGCCAGTTACACACTGACCGGACGCACTGTCGGGGTGACCGGACGCGTCCGGTCAGTGCCTAACGGCTACGTGACGTCCCCTTCTGACAACAGTACGAAACACTGACCGGACGCACCCATGCGTCCGATCACCACTGACCGGACGCGTCCGGTCATCAAATTCCCTCTCTGGAACCTCTCTGGACGCGACCGGACTCACCCCCTGGTGCGTCCGATCGAATACTGAAGAGCGTCCAGTCGAAGCCAAGCCTGCTTCTTAGCCAAACCAACTGACCGGACGCACGCCCCAGCGTCCGGTCATTAGGGTTGAAGCGTCCGGTCACATTTTGAAGTCCAAAACGACTTCGGTTTGCGACGCTCCCTTCACGAACTTTCTTCCTTATGATCTTAGGGACCTTTCTAAGCTACCTAGGGCTTTGGTTAACAAGTGTGCACCACACCTAACTCAAAAGTCTCACCTAGGTCAAGCTACCCATTCAAACCCCTCTTTATAGTACGGCCAAAAATAAAACAAAGACCTATGCTACTCTAAGTGTCCTTCAACACCAAGTGACACTTAGTGCTAGCCTATCACCGTCTTCGTTGTCCATCCTTTGAAAACCGAACGAATTCCATCAATAGAGAGACATGAATACCATAGTGCCCTCACGATCATCATTACCATGACCTAACTCAATTGTTTCTGCAAAACACACGTTAGTCATAGTAGTTTACCGTTGTCATCCAATCACTGAAACCCACTGGGGGCCTAGATGCTCACAGCCTTCTCTACAGTGAGAGAGAGGTATGCACCTCCGGCGGCAGCATCAATGTGTTGTCGAGATTCTTGCTGGAGTCCATGGTAGAAGCTCTGGATCAAGTACCAGTCTTGCATACCATGGTTGGGACAGTATTCAACATACTCTTGTAGTCTCTCCCAAGCTTCAGTGATTGTTTCTTCGTCTCCCTGTCCAAAGTTGGAAATCTTGCTACGGAAAAGAATAGTCCGACTTATCGGGCAGAACTTGTTGAGGAATTGATCCGCGCATCTCACCCACGTCAGCAGGTGTCCAGAGTTGAATAGGAACCACTGCTTCGCTTTTTCCACTAATGAAAATGGAAAAAGACGAAGTCTAATGGCATCCTGCGAAACTCCGTGCACAGAAATTGTACTACATATCTCCAGAAAATTCCAGAGGTGAGCATTGGCATCCTCGAAAGGTTTGCCATTAAATGCAATAGCTTGAGCCATTCGTATTAGATGAGGTTTAAGCTTAAAATCTACATTACTAGTAGAAGGTAACACTGGAATGTGAGCAAGAGTAGGTATGGAATACTCACAGAGTGTTTTGGTCGACGTCGATGTTGATTGATTGTTGGAGCAGCTTGGTTCGTCAGTCACTTTTGACTGGGATTCTTGTCTTGACGAACTCCTCTCGCGAAGCTCCGGGTTCTTCCTCGAAGGAGTGAGATTAGCTCTCGCTCTCCTAAGAATGGCCTCAGGATATTCTTGATAGTCGCTCGGAAGATTGAATCCGGCCATGACTACTTGAACGATCACAAACAACGAACAATATATATACCCGCTAGAACTACGGGGGTTAATTCAATAGAAATCACAAAGAATTAATTCTAGCCAATTGCTTCCCCGACAACGGCGCCAGAAATGCTTGTTGACTCTTGCTAACGTCGTCACTAGGATTAGACTATGAAATCTATCCCTGGCAACGGCGCCAGAAAGGTTTGTTGGTACTTCTTAATGTAAGAAGTATAACTAACTATTCATATGACTATTGGTAGGTTCCGCAAGCGCACAGAATAAGTCTATTGTAGCACTTCACCCGGGAGTAACCAAGTATCATATTTATTTCCACAGGGAAGCTACTATGGCAGAACTAACACTAGGACCGGTATGAACAACAAGTGATTCTAGCAGGGTTGATCGAAAATTATGAATGGGGGTTGATATCTACTACTACTAAAAAAAGAAACACTAACTACTACAAAACTAAATCAGCGGGGTCTGACCGATGAACAGGTGTTTTCCTACACACTTACGAACACAACTAACTTAGCAATAAAGGTTCTATCTAGTTCTTTGAACCGTACACACCCTCTGGACTATTTACCTCAGATGTGCACAACGAGGTTTATGATTTAAGAACTAACCCAACTACGTGGTGGAATTCAAGGCTTCCAGGGCTGTCACCACCTGTTTGCTACCACAGCTATCCGGGGGGCTAGCCACAATCTAAGGTATAACTAGTCTAAGAACCGCGCTTACACTAATGTATACTACTCTAATCTTGCGTCCAAAAAAAGAGTACTGATTACTCAGCGAAGAACCCAAACTAGATGCAAACTTAATACTAAGTTATCTATGATCGAAAGCACTCAACAAGAACAATAAGTAAAGAACTTAAAGTAAATGCTGAAAGTAGAAGAACACTAAGATAAATGAAGAAAGACTTGGAATTATACCAGAGACTTGGAAGATCCTCTGTTACAACTCCAGCTCTTCTCTTCTTCACTCTCGCTCTCACTCTAAGTCTCTCAACTTGAGTGTTCCTTCACCAGAGCTTCGCTTACAAGAGAGTGGGACTAATGAGGTAAGGTCTGAGTACAAATGAGCTCGTGGTGTCCTATTTATAGCCTAAGGGAATTAGGGGGGTACTTATGGACCTAGGGTTAGGTCAGGGGGGGTGAGTGTGGTGGCGGGCGCCAGTCCTAGGTGGCGGCCGCCACCCCACCTTGGCCCAAAGTGAGCCCAGGTGAGTGTGCTCGCCTCCTGGTGGGTCCTCTTGGTCATTTTGCTCAAAAACCCTGCAATTTCCTACATTCAAATAAAACTCAAGGACAAGTGGAAATCGTTAGTTTATAAAAGGTTTTTGGTTGACTTTAGGCCCTTGTGTTGTGTTATATGACCTTGTTGATGCTAAGAATATGACACTTAGTGAGCGTCAACAACGCGCTCGTCAGCTTCCTACGGAACAGCGTCGACGTGTTCGCCTGGAAACCAGAGGACATGCCTGGAGTTCCACGGAAGTTCGTCGAGCACTCCCTGAACGCCTCCTCAACCGCCAGGCCGGTTCACCAAAAGCTCTATCGCTTCGCGCCAGATAGGAAGGAGGCAATTAGGGTAGAGCTTACCCGGCTCCTAGCTGCCGGTTTTATCAAAGAGGTGTATCACCCGGATTGGTTGGCCAACCCAGTTCTTGTACTAAAAAAGAATAAAGAATGGCGTATGTGCGTTGACTACAACGATCTCAATAAGCATTGCCCTAAGGACCCCTTCCTCCTCCCTCGCATCGACGAGATCGTCGACTCTATCGCTGGGTGCGAACTTCTCTCCTTTCTCGATTGCTATTCCGGTTACCATCAAATTGCTTTGAAGGTAGAAGACCAGATCAAAATGGCGTTCATCACGCCTTTCGGCGCCTACTGCTACACGACCATGTCGTTCGGGCTGAAGAACGTCGGAGCCACGTACCAGCGTGCGATTGCCTGAAGGACCTCATCTCAGAGAAAGTCGAAGCTTACATGGATGATGTCATCGTCAAGACTCGCACCACCGACACGCTCATCTCCGACCTCGAGGCAACCTTTAAGGCCCTCAACAGGTTCAAGTGGAATATCAACCCCAACAAGTGCATCTTTGGCGTGTCGTCTGGAAACCTCTTCGGCAACATCATCAGCCACGACGGCATTCGCCCAAAGCCCGACAAGACCTTGGTCGTCCTCCGCATGCGAGCTCCCTCCAACGTGAAGGACATCCAGAAGCTCACCGGGTGCATGGTGTTGACGCTCACTAAGTGTCATATTCTTAGCATCAACAAGGTCATATAACGCAACACAAGGACCTAAAATCAACCAAAAACATTTTATAAACTAACGATTTCCACTTGTCCTTGAGTTTTATTTGAATGTAGGAAATTGCAGGGTTTTTTTAGCAAAATGACCAAGAGGACCCACCAGGAGGCGAGCACACTCACCTAGGCTCACTTTGGGCCAATGTGGGGTGGCGCCCGCCACCCTTCACTGGTGGCCGCCAGGGGAGTGAGGCCCAAACTCCTCCCCTGCCACGTCACTAATCCAGGGGAGAAATGCCACACTCATTTGCAGCCATTGATCACTTAGGTCATTGCATCCAAGGGCCAAGAAGGGATGTCACATGGATCATGACCCAATTGCCCATGTGACGGTTATTTGGACATGCAACCGACCTTGGAACCGCCTCCCTGGAGCTCCTGGATGCCGTTGAAGCAAGGTCGGTGGATCCGACGGCCAGGGGGGTGGTGGCCGCCACCTAGGGCTGGCGCCCGCCACCACACTCACCCCCTGACCTAACCCTAGGTCCATAAGTACCCCCCTAGGTCCCTTAGGCTATAAATAGGACCCCCCCCCAGCTCATTTGTACTCAGACCTCACCTCATTAGTCCCACTCTCTTGTAAGCGAAGCTCTGGTGAAGGAACACTCTAGTTGAGAGACTTAGAGTGAGAGCGAGAGTGAAGAAGAGAAGAGCTGGAGTTGTAATAGAGGATCTTCCAAGTCTCTGGTATAATTCCAAGTCTTTCTTCATTTATCTTAGTGTTCTTCTACTTTCAGCATTTACTTTAAGTTCTTTACTTATTGTTCTTGTTGAGTGCTTTCGATCATAGATAACTTAGTATTTAGTTTGCATCTAGTTTGGGTTCTTCGCTGAGTAATCAATACTCTTTTTTTGGACGCAAGATTAGAGTAGTATACATTAGTGTAAGCGCGGTGCCTAGACTAGTTATACCTTAGTTTGTGGCTAGCCCCCCGGATAGCTGTGGTAGCAAACAGGTGGTGACTGCCCTTGGAGCCTTGAATTCCACCACGTAGTTGGGTTAGTTCTTAAATCATAAACCTCGTTGTGCACGTCTGAGGTAAATAGTCCAGAGGGTGTGTACGGTTCGAAGAACTAGATAAAATCTTTATTGCTAAGTTAGTTGTGTTCGTAAGTGTGTAGGAAAACATTAATCTGTTCATCGGCCAGACCCCGCCGATTTAGTAGTAGTTAGTCTTTCTTTCTTTTCTTTTAGTAGTAGTAGGAACCAACCCCCATTCACACTTTTCGATCAACCCTGCTAGAATCACTAGTTGTTCATAGCGGTCCTAGTGTTAGTTCTGCCATAGTAGCTTCCCTGTGGAAATAAATACGATACTCGGTTACTCCCGGGTGAAGTGCTACAATAGACATATTTTGTGCGCTTGCGGAACCTACCAATAGTCATACGAATAGTTAGTTATACTTCTTACATTAAGAAGTACCAACAAACCTTTCTGGCGCTGTTTCCAGGGATAGATTTCATAGTCTAATCCTAGTGACGACGTTAGCAAGAGTCAACACATGGCGTCCCTCAGCCGCTTCATCTCCAGGCTCGGCGAAAAGGGGCTACCCTTCTTGAAGCTCCTCAAGGCTGGCGAAAAGTTCGTCTGGGACGCCGAAGCCGATTGCGCTTTCTTCGACCTCAAGAAGTATCTTACCCAGCCTCCTGTGCTCGCCGCACCAACGGAGAAGGAGCCCTGGCTGCTCTACATCGCCGCCACAAACCGGGTCATCAGCTCTGTCATCATCGTCGAACGCGAGGAAGCCGGCCACTCCTACCCCGTCCAGTGACCCTGCTACTTCGTCAGCGAGGTATTGAATGACTCCAAATTCCGATACCCTCAGGTACAGAAGCTCCTCTACGCGGTCCTTATTACCGCACGCAAGCTACGCCACTACTTCCAAAGCACCGAACGGGTCACCGTCGTCACAGAATTCCCCCTCGGGGACATTCTCCGCAACAAGGACGCTACGGGACGCATCATCAAGTGGGCCATTGAGCTCGGCTCCTATGACATTGCCTTCCAGGGTCGCCAGACCATCAAGTCGCAAGCACTCGCCGACTTCGTCGCCGAATGGACGGATCTCCAAACCCCAGTACCGCCGGAAGCGCCAGAACATTGGACCCTCTTCTTCGACGGCTCCCTCACCTTGCATGGCGTCGGCGCCGGTCTCCTCTTCACATATCCCTCCGGTGAGAAGCTCCGCTACGCTTTACGGCTACTCTTTCCAGCCTCCAAGAACACCGGCGAGTATGAAGCCGCCCTCCATGGTCTTCGTATCGCTAGCGAGCTTGGCATCAAGCACCTCATGGTTTACGGCGACTCCACCCTCGTCATCAACCAGCTCAACAAGGACTGGAACTGCTCCCACGACAAGATGAACGCCTACTGCGCCGCCATTCAGAAGTTTGAAGACAAATTCTTCGGCATCGAATACCATCATCTACCGCGCGACCGAAATCAGGCGGCCAACGAGCTCTCCAAGTTGGCGTCATCGAGATCTCTGACCCCCGCTGGCGTATTTGTTCACGACCTGCTTGAGCCCTCCATTGTCGACCACCCAAGCTCCGAATCATCAATGGACGCCACGACTCCACTTTCGCCGACAGAACAACTGGTTGCCACCGTACCCACAACGCTGCCCGACTGGCGCGGGGACTTCTTCAAGTATCTCTCCGAGAACCTTGTCCCCGCTGACAAGACAGAAGCTGAGCACCTCGTTCGCCACGTCAACAATTACATCCTGGTCGACGGTATGCTCATGCGCAAAAACTCTAGAAATGAGGTACTCCAAAAATGCGTCTCTAGGGAAGATGGCCTCGAGATACTCTTCGACATCCACGCCGGCGAATGTGGGAACCATGCGGCCGCAAAGACGTTGGTACGTAAGGCTTTCCATGCAGGATTCTACTGGCCATCAGCGGTCGCCGACGCCAAACAGCTCGATCGCACCTAGGAGGGGTGCCAATTCTTCGCCAAACAAACCCACGTTCCCGCACAAGAACTTCAAGCAATACCGGCCTCGTGGCCCTTCGCCTGCTGGGGACTCGACATGATCGGCCCTTTCTGACCTGCTCCGGGCAGTTTCAAGTGGATATTCGTCACCGTCGACAAATTCTCCAAGTGGATCGATGCAAAGCCAATCACCAAAGCGACAGCCGAGAATGCCGTCTCCTTCATCGACGAGATAATTCACCGCTTCAGTCTACCAAACTCCATCATCACCGACCTCGGCTCCAACTTCACCAGTAACGTCTTTTGGGACTTCTGCGAAGGGCACGGCGTCCTCGTCAAGTATGTCTTCGTACCCATCCTCAGGCCAATGGCCAGGCTGAACGCGCCAACGGCATGATCCTCGACGCCCTGAAGTAGCGCCTCTACCAGAAGGACGAGAAGCACCCTGGTCGCTGGATGTGCGAGCTCCCCTCCGTGCTCTGGGGTCTCCGGACTCAACCCAGCCGCAACACTAACGTTTCGCCATACTTCATGGTCTTCGGCTCCGAAGCCGTCATCCCCGCCGATGTCGTCTTCCGCTCCCCGCGCGTCGAAAACTACGATGAGGAAGCCTCCATCCAGGCTCGCTGCGACGACCCTGACCGCCTTGAAGAAGAACGGCTGGCATCTTGCCTTCGCACCGCCAAGTACCTCGAAGGAGTTCGTCGCTACTACAACCGCAACGTAAAAAGACCAATCCTTTGTCGTCGGCGACCTCGTCCTCAAATGGAAACTCAAGGCCGACGGCTTGCACAAACTATCTTCACACTGGGACGGCCCCTACATGGTCAAGGAGGTCACCCGACCAGGTGCCTATCGTCTCGCCGACCTCGAAAGCATCGGCGTGCCCAACTCCAGGAGTATCGAGCACCTTAGAAAATTCTACGCTTAAGAGACGGCCCGCCGACCTCGCCACCCGTCTCCGGACGGCTCGCTGACATCTCCAAACCGTCTCCGGACGGCCCGCCGAATTCTCCACCCGTCTCCGGATGGCTCGCCGACATCTCCAACCCATCTTCGGACGGCCCGCCGAGCTCGCCACCCATCTCCAGACGGCTCACCGACCTCGCCACCTGTCTCCGGATGGCTCACCGACATCTCCAAACCGTCTCCGGACAGCCCGCCGACCGTGCCACCACTCTCCGGACGGCTCGCCGACATCTCCAAACCATCTCCGGACGGCCCGCCGACTTCTCCACCCGTCTCCGGACGGCTCGCCGACATCTCCAACCCGTCTCTAGATGGCCCGCCGACCTCTCCACTCGTCTTCGGATGGCTCGCCGACCTCTCCAACTCGTCTCCAGATGACTCGCCAATTTCTCCAAACAGCCTGGCTGATGCTAAAGGAGACTCAGAGCAGGGGCTACTGTAACCACCGGACGCGTGCATGAGCGCCCACCCTCTGCACTATGGTGGCCAGTAGTCCTCCCAAGTGATGTCCCGACCTCTCTACGCGTGCATGAGCGCCCGCCCTCTACGCTACGAAGGGAAGGCTAAGCTTGGGCTGAGACCTCCGGAGGCTATACGTCCAGTGCCTGTATGCGCTGGTTATGCGCACGTTCTCCATTCGGTCTTCAAGCAGCCTGACTAATGCCGATGAAAACTCAGAGCCAGGGCTATTGTCACCATCAGACGCGTGCATGAGCACCCGACCTCTGCGCTACGGTGGCCAACAGTTCTCCCAGGGGACGTCCTGACCTCTCTACGCGTGCATGAGCGCCCGCCCTCTGCGCTATGAAGGAAAGGCTACCTCGGGCTAAGAATTCTGAGGTTATAAGCTCAGTGCCTCGCGTTCGCGCCACCCACGCACTCGACAACGGTCGCCATTCGCCCATGTCACGCCACGATCGAGCCTCTCGGAAAAGACCCTGGCCGTGGTACCTCCCTACGCGTGCATGAGCGCCCGCCCTCTGCACTATGGGATGCCAGCAGAGGTTCCTTGGGCGACGCCCTTGACTCCTACGCGCAAACGAGCTCCGCGCTCTACGCTATGGATCCTGGGATAACCCAAGGCCGAACTGTTCATCGCTACGGCTCACGACTATTGGGTCTGCGGAATTCAGGGTACGAACAAAACACGCCGACTCGCTTCAAGTTTTGATTTAGTTTGCCCAAGAGTCTATTTACAGACTATCTCCTAATATACATATTACTGGTGCCCAGTACCGAATAAGTCTATACCTCCGACGAGGGCTTCGGCGGCAGGCTCGGCTTCTTCCTCTAGACGCTCCATCTCGGCCCCCGGCATGTTCGCCGCAAAGCCAGCGCCCAGCCTCGACATCTCGATCCGCGGATAATGCGAACGAAGAATGGCGAGGCCATGAGCCGCCACACTCTACGCCGCCGCCTTGGTGTATGCCTGGAAGCGCCCCCACAGGCCACGCGCCTTCTGGATGACATGGTCGCCGATCTGTCGCTCCTTCTCCGGCGGGAAGAAAGGCTCTTCATCGATGCACTGCACCAACGGGGCCACCTCCTCTGCCAGCGACGAGAAGCGCTCATGGTAACCATCAATACGCCGCTGCAGATCTGCAAATTGCATTTTCATGTTTTCCCGGTAAACAGCAAACGCCAAAACAAAGGGTAAGACGACGACCACCTCCGACCATGCTTCACCAAGGAGACTCACCGATGTGCATGGCCTGCCACTTCCGCACCTCCTCGTCGGACTTCGCCTTCTCCTCGACCAGGAGACGCTTCTCCTCGCCCGCCTGCATCGCCTCTGTGAAGACAACTCCACGATTCAGGACTCCGACCAGATGGCGTACTAAGCAAAAGGGAGTATAGCATCGTCGACTTACATGCAGCGAACTCGTCAGCCTTATCGGCCCGTAGCTGAAGCTGGAAGTTCTCCTGCCCCTGCTGCTAGATGATCTCCTCAAGCTCCCGAGAACGTGCGTGGGCATCCTCCAGATGCGCCTCCAAGCCAGCGAACTGGCCCTCGACGCGCTTTACCTCCACCCGGAGCCACTCGTTCTCCTCGGCCATCGGCGCCATCCGGTCCAGGGCGAGCTTACGCTCTTCCCCGACCTTCAATAGGAGCTGCAGACAAACGACGGCGAGAATGAACAAAAGCCATTTAAAGGTAAACAATGACAGGTAAACGTGCCCACCTGAATCTTCTCTAGCAACTTCGACGCGTCTCCGATGACGGCGTCCGTCGCCACGCTCGCCGCCTCGTCGTCAACCTCGACGACTTCGTCTCCATCGATGCGGAAGCAATGGACAGGACGCCGATGCGGATCCTCCTCTGGACGCTCGATCTCCAGCGAGGCAGGCGGCGCGACGACCCAAGGTCCCGGCCACCGAAGCCGTAGCACCTCTGGCCGCGACGCCTCTTCCAGAACTTCCCCCAGGCGTTGGGGACGCCCGCCGCTCCGCCTCCTGAGGCTCGGGGACTTCAGACGCCTCCGGCTGCTCCGCCCCCCGAGGCTTGGGGACTGTGGACGCTTCAACGTCCACCGCCGCCTCTGATGCCTCCTCTGGCGCGGCCAACTTCGCCGACCCGCCAATGTTCGCCTCCACCGGAGGGCTCACCTCCCTCCGACCACCGCCCTCGGTGTTCGGCACCTCTTCGGCATCCGCCGACCTGCAAAGGGCATGGACATGATGTCAACGCCCAGATCCGACCAGGGTAAGAATCATAAGATGAGTAGGGAATACTTACAGGCCCGACACTTTCTTCTCTCGACAGAAGCGACGAGAGCGTGGACGTGCGCCACCGCTTGCGGACTCCTCCTGCAGCTTGGGTGCACCGGTCGCCCCGCCACACAACCACCGGGTCTCCGATGACCGTTCCGGCGTCCCCGTCACCTTCGGCTTCGGCTTCGCTTTCGCCGTTCCGCCTCCGCGCCACGCCGAGGACCCCTGCTCGAAGCGGGCACTCAGCGGGACCTCATCCTCACTGTCAGACGCGTCGTCCGACCAGTCGAAGACCACGCGGCGACGCTTCGCCGCCTCTTCATCAATGGTGAAGGCGCCGCCGGTCTTCAGCGACACCTTCTTTTTCTTTGCAGGGGCGGCCTGGCGCTTCCCTTTCGGGTCTTCACGCGCGTTCCGCCTGCTCGACCGGGGCTCGGGGACTCGGCTCCCCTCCTCCCCACTGCCCTCGATCTCCTCCACGGTGACCTCCGCTGCGCCGCGACCATCGTCGTCGACATCCTCCCGCGGTGGGTCAACGCCCTTCGGCCACGCCTTTGACGGCGCTTGCGACACGAACGCCTCCCGACCCTACGCCAAGATTTTACGAGCCTAAGTATTCAGTTCCGCATTTCAACAAACACACACATGGCAAAGAAACTAACCTTCGACGGAGGGTACTCCAGGGAGTACGACTTCCGCAAGTATTCCAGTTTTTTCCTCTTCTGCAGGTCGAACAGTGCCTCGACCTGCAGGAACACTTCCGACGACGATAGGGACTCCGGCGCCTCCCGCGTCTGGTCCTCCGCGTCCCCAGCGTACTCGTACGCTGGGTGCGCCCTTTCCTTACAGGGCTGGCAGTGCCTCTTGATGAAGTTCGACGCCACCGCCACCCCGTCGACGCATTGCTTGTCGACCAGCTTCAGGAGCTCCTCCACTTGCTCCATCGCCGCCGCGCCGGGACGCTCCGACCACGACGGCAACACCTTCGGCTCGAAGGTCGGGTCGCACGGCGGCCTCGGCACCTCCTGATGGATGTAGAACCACTTGGGCTTGTACTCCATCGCCTTTGAAGGCAGCGGCATTGCGATGTACTTCTCCGTCATTCCGTCCCGGAGCTGGAGGTACACTGACCCAACGATGTCCGACGCCCCCGTACCGTTGATCTTCAGGCAGAAGAAGTGGCGGAAGAGATCGAAGTGCGGCTTGATGCCCAGATAAGCTTCGTAGTAATGGATGAAGACCACGATGTGCAACATTGTATTGGGGGTTGTTGACACAAAATGTGGCGCCTCGCGTCAAGGGCACACAGCAAGCCGAACGAGGCTAGCTTCAATCTGGAGCCCGGGGTGTATCGAACCCGGAGACGTGCCAGTCGGTTTGACCTGAAAACCAACAAGGGATAAAATGTGAGAATACCTTGGAACATGCTGGGTAAAAACCAGATAGTTCCATATGTGCGGCTTTGGAAGCCAATCACGACGGCACACAGCTATAGAAGCTGTTTGTCGAAACAGGTTTAAGATGTCATTCGGCAAGTATAAAGAGAAAGCATGTAAACATGTCGAATGCCGAACACATACGTGACAAAAGAATAAAAGAGGTAACTTGTAAATACAAATCTAGTCAAATGACATATGCATAGGCCAATCCAGCTAGTCTGCCGCACGTCCAGCCTTCATAAACCCGTCAGGTATAAACTCAAGCAAAGCTAATCCACCGCATGATACCACTTGCTATAAATCTACACCACTCCTTATAATTAGATTAATCCACCGCATGATACGATCTAATTATAAGAAGCTAGAAGCACACATACATCTGAACAGATCTGTACATACTCATTACTCATGTAAGCTTAACCAGAATCGGCAAACTAGCCGAACTGGGGTCCATGAAGAAGAAACATACAAGCAAAGCATGATTAAACTAATCTAAAACATGTACCTGCCGCACGGCACCCAGCTCTATCAAAGCCTAAACATGATCGGCATGCATGAACCCGCAACATGTAACAATCTAGATTGAAAGTCGGTTCGGCCATCATGATCTTATAATTAGCAGAGCACAAGCAAACTCGCGCAACAGGGCCGAACGAAGATCAATCTAGATTGGGCAGAAAGTGTTGTACAAATTAAATAGATAAAACATATAACACGTGATAACTTGATGAATCTATTAGATCTGCCAAATCTAACAGAGCCGATAACTATTTTTACTCATGACTTAATCCGCCGCACAATACAAGTCATAGGTAAAAACTTCCCGTCATAAGCTTAAATCCGCCACACAATACTAAGCTTAACATACGAGACTACTTGCATCATATCTAAGTCCACCGCATGATTCTAGACATGATAGCATGGTTGCCGGTACTTACGGAGGTCGACGGATCGATGATTCCTCTCGAAGAACTCGACGACACGACTATAGGGACTCGAAGATGGCACGGGGCCGGTTGTATTGATGTGGTTGTGAACAAATTTACAATGGTCGAGGGTTTATATTTAAACCTGGACGAAACACGAGTCCTAGACGATTACGACTTTACAATAAAAATACGGAAGGATATGAATCTATATTATTTGGTCCCTTCCATTGTCACGTGTCTTCTCATGCAAGCCAGCTTTACTCGCAACATGCGTTTCCCGAATGGAGCCTAATGACTTGTGAAGTAGCCGACCGCATAGACAGTTACCGAAACTCTGAGGACCAAACATTTGTCTATTGCTTGCCGAATCTTTTCTTCTCTGCCGGCTGGACCCTCCTGTCATATCCTTGCATGTGCGAAAATCTAGTGTTAACACATGCCCCCTAATTTTGGGATAAATGTTTATTCCAAAATTCCTTTTTCCTTTTCGCACTGACGTGGAACCCCCAGAAGCATCTATCTTCACTCGCCATAATTACCGTACCTGCCAATTCGTCTCCCTATTTTAAACTCCCCCTTTCACTTGATTTCGGCCTGTGCTTTTTGACCTCTCCTGCTTTGTTTGCAAACCAGAAAACCCTTTTCTCTCTTGCTATTCCTAATCAGCTAGAAGATGTCTTCTCAGGCGAGCCGTCATAGCCTCAAGCTTGGGGCTTCCAGCACCTCCAGGAGAAGGTTACCCTCTAATTGCTTTTCGTTCAAAGATGAAGCAGTCGCCCTCACATTGTTGTTCTTGTTTAGGAGGGTCGATGACGACTTTCCCGAGGTCCTGGCTCAGAAGATCACGGATCTTCAATTTGATCTAGAAAGGAGGAATCGGGAGATTACCCGAGTCTCTCGAGAGCATGATGCCGCTCGGGAACAGGCCATTGGTAAGCATCCTTCCACTGTTCTTTCCCTATTCTTCTTCCCTGTTTTATTGATCCTTCCTTCTCTTAGCTCTGGAGGCCAAGCTTCATTCCCTCAAAGCTGCCATTGCCGATCTTTCTATCACAGCCAACGTGCCAGATACGACGGCTCTGAGGCGGGTGAACGAGGTCAACCGGGTTCTCCCCGACATCTCCAGGGCTGGCATGGGTTACGGTGCAGCACTCGCCTTCAACGCTGTTCGGATCCACTCTGGCGCTGACTACCGTCATTTTGATGTTTGTGAGCGAGGACTAGAATTCAGGGTGGCACACTCTGTTGATGACATGAAAGAAGCTGGAACAGATCTGGCTGATTCCTTTGACTTTGATCTCCTGATTAGGAATAGAATAGAATGGACGAACTGACTCTTTATTGTAATTTGCTTCCCCTTTTGTAAATAAGTGAAAACTCCTTCGTTCGTCCTTCTGATACCAACCTGCGATTGATCCTTCGAGATCAATGTGTATTCTATTACGTGTACTAGCCACTGACTCTCTTCTTATTTCAGCGGCGATGCATATCCCATCGGCTGTTGCTGATGACCATGTTCACTCTAATCGATTATCTCAGATTTGGAGTTTCTTCAATTACCCTTTCGGTTTTTTTGGTTTATGACGGTACCAGGATAACACCCCTCCATCCTTCTGTCTTCAGTACCAACTGGTGATTTAGAGTTTTTTCCCGAATAGTCAACCGAAACTGAGCACCTCACAATTGTAATCTTCTGTCAGCCGAACCTTGGCCAGCCTTTCAGACTCCAAAACCCTGAACCATTTGAATCAGCACAGATTTGGTTTGGCCCAACATCGGCCCAATAATCACGAAAGACCCCAGCCTGATGCTTGGCCTTCCAACGCGTAGATTACGGCTCTAAATATGACCTCAGCCAAGCCACTATCTTCAACTTCAAGCCCGACTCACAAAAATCTTAATTTTGTGCTCTTGGCTCAAACCAAAGAGAAAAAACTCTTCTGCTCAAGAATTCCACCAATGCTCAGTAGTAGTGATCTCAGTAAATGTCCCTTTCATAGTTGAAACAGGGGACAACAGAGCACCGACTCACCGACGTCACGGGTAAAAACTATTTTCTGCCCTCTTGTGATAGCTTCCTTCACTCATCTTATCTTTGACTAAGCTCAGGCTCTCTTCTCAGAAGACTTGCCCAGGAGATATGACACCGAGGAAAACCGAACAGCCGTATCAGTAGAAACAGATCTACAGTGCCATCATAGGTCAATAAAATCCTTATAAGACCTTCTCCTCTGATTAAACTTGCATATGCCTGACACACCTTCTCCTTTTGTCAGTTTTCCCTGCAGAGAAGAATGTCCAGGAGAACATAGCTGAGGCTAGTCTTGATACTACTGACGGTCGCATAGATCAGGCTGTCATCGAAGGTGTACGTTTCAATGCTTCAGACGGACGAGTAGATCAGGCCATCATCCAAGGTGTGCAGGCCGGGGTTTCTTTCGGGCTAGCAGCAATAAGTTCCTGGACCAAAGAAGATTACTCCTCCCTACCAGTTGGATTCGCATGCGATCCGGATGAGTTTGAAGATCATGAAGTTTATGATAACCATGCCGCTGCTATTGCTAAGATTGTTGATCCGCAATCCATTATAAACAAATTATTCCAAGGGTATCTTGTACTTAGGATGGATCTATAAATGAAGCTTGCAGCGGATGAACTTGTCCTTCTCTGAATAGCGTCTATCTGCATCTTTCAATCCTTCAGTGATTTCCCCGATTGCAGAATTTCTTCAGAAGAACGTTTGCCGAATGTATGACGTCGTCTTAGCTGACTGAATCTCACCTCTGACATGTCATGTCACTCGGCATCTTCACTTACTGCTTCTCACCTTTCTCTTTCCCCGATAAACCTGCTAACTTGAAAATGCCAGGGTTACCAAGGTCATAAATATCTTTTTACTAAAGGCGATATGTAAAAATATCGGTTATAACTTAATTCCTTAGAATATTTTTCTGCTAAAGGCGATGTTTTTTCACATCGGCTGTATACAAAATATCTCTCGAGTTACATGACTCCCATGCGTTCGGCTTCAACAAGTAGTGCCGAAGCTTCAACTGACAAGTACACAAACCGAAAAGTCTTGTCACAGCTGAATACCCCTTTCTTAGGCTTGACATTTTCGGCTAAAACAGATTGCTAATTATCTTTCCTCTAAACTCAAAAATAAGGGCCGATCCCACTATAAGGCTACCGGCCATCACGTACAACTCGAAATAATCCCCAAGTCGTGGAAGTGCCCCCATATATCTTCAATTTCATCAAAAGCTTATGTTGCACGTCACCTTGCATGAATCTTTTCTGAATTTCCATGAGTTCTAGTAATGCAGAAATAATCGAAGTCCCCTTGAAGGCTCGCAGGCTTTGAAGCATATCCGATATCCCAACTTGTACACATTGATCCAACTTCGGCTTCATTATCAACAATTTATTCCTTGTCAGCCGATATGAGACTTTGGCTCTAGCTTTTCTCCATCACCATTAGTTAGATTTAAAAATTACTCTGAGAGCCGATTGTCTGAATCGGCTGTTGGTCCTCGTCGAAGACATTCACAGGACCTGCTTCCCAGGCTCTTCCAGAGAAACACTTGACACCTTCATACTGCCAATATTTTGGTTCTGTATTAGCAACACTAACCGAATCATCAGCATGAACGATCTCAATATCATCTCCGATCCACTGTATGAGGAACTGATGTATAGTTGATGGTACACAACAATTTGCATGTATCCTATCTCTTCCTAACACCTAACTGTATGCCCCCTTGCCCTCAATGACGAAGAAGGTAGTGACCAAGGTTTTAGACCCAATCATTAACTCGACATGGACTGCTCCTCAGGTGTCAGAAGAATTTCCCGCAAAATCCCTCAATACCATGTCGGTCTTTAGTAGATCTTCACTTGTCATGCCAAGCTTTCTGAAAGTGGTATATGGCATGATATTGATAGCAGCTCCTCCATCGATGAACATCTTGGTTAATGGCTTGCCATTGACATACCCTCTGATATATAATGGCTTCAAGTGTCGGTGTCTGATTGGTTTATCGAATACTGCCTTTTCAGCCAAGACGAGATGAGCCAATAAGTCCTGAAATTCACTTTCATCGAAGTCTGAATATGTCTCGCCCTGGACATCTTGATTCTCCGGAGCTACAAACTCTGACAGGAGAAAGAACGCCATGCATGTATCAGCCGAGTGATTACCTCCATTCGGCTTCTCTTTAGGACGCCAGACCCGTTTCGTCTTGGTGCCCGCTTGCTCCAACTCCCTGTTCCTCAAGCGCTGCACTCTCCTTTTCTGGCTCTTCCTTAAACCTGGCGGACACCATTGTCCTTTTTGCCAGACATACTCACGGTATTCTTCCTCTTCAGTATGAGCCCAACTTCGATCGGCAAATCTTCCCTGCCGATTCTCAAAACTATTTATTTTTAAGCGCCGATTGTCCTCAGGGATTCGTGCCCCAAGCCTTTCATGGACAGAACGGCGGTTGACTCGAGATTGCCTGTACTCGGAGTACTGACTACTGCATTCAGGGCAGTTGTTCTTAACAGACAACTTCAAGCCTTCGTTCCAACAATATTGGAAGAACGAGCATTCCCAATGAGACTGTTCCTGTTCCTCTGTATCTTCTCGTTCTTTTCAGTACATCTCTTCCTTATACCTCCTCTGTTTTTTCAGGAACTCTTGCTCTTCATAAAACCTCTGCTTTTGATATCATTCCTGTTCGCGACGTCACTTGTTCAATAGAATACGTGTCGTAACTCTGGGCCTAGAGGTTTCTCCTGTTTCAATTCGGCTATTCTGAAACCGAACCCTCTGCTAAAGTTCCTTACTTGTAATCTGCCGATGAGGGTCAACAGCACCAACACCCTTCGCTCTATCAGAAGTTAAAACTCTCATCTTGTTCTTACCTCCGAAATCGGCTGCATTGATCATGTTAACAGAGAAAGACACAGTATTCTGCTCAAAAGGGCTACCATCAATCTTCATCTTTCCATCGAACCTCAGATGTCCGCCTTGAATAGCCTTCTGGATCCGATCTCTGAACACTCGGCAATCATTTATGGAATGGGACTTAGTGTTGTGGAAACCACAATACTTCTTGTCTTTGACGCCCCCAGGAAGCAGCATAGGATGACCTTCTGGCAACTTGATGCGTCCCTCCTTCAACAAGTATTCAAATAATTTGTCTGACTTGGACACATCGAAGTCATAAGTACCTTTGTGTTGCCTCAGCCACCGTTGGTTGACTTGAGTCGGCTCTTTAGACCAGGTTATCTCAGCTGCAGCCACCTCATCTTCATCATCATATTCATCTGCTTCCTCTAGGAAAGCCTGATACATCTCGGCAGCTATGTCACCTTTCTGGAGCTGATTGTTCCTCTTGAATCCCTGGACTTGACTGCTCATTGTCGCCAATCTTTGTGATAACTGCCCGAGATCTTCAAATTCCATGCCGAACAGCTTTTCTTTGATACTCGGCAACATACCAGCTATAGCTATTCCCGGTAATTGGTCATCCGGTAAGTTCAAAGAATAGCAAAGATTTTTGGTCTCCCTGAATCGGCGTAGATACTCTTGTGGCGTTTCGCCAAGTTTCATCCTTAAGCTCACGAGATCAACCAACTTCTTCTCACTGGTCCCCGTAAAGAAATATGAGTGGAACTTCTGCTCCAGCTCTGCCCATGTATTGATAGAATCTGCCGGCAGAGAGGCGAACCAAGAAAAGGCTGGTCCTGTCAATGACAACGGGAAGTATCGAATCCTCCAAGCTTCATCTGCCGACGCTTCACCAAGCTGCATCAGGTAACTGCTGATATGCTCCCTCGTACTGGTGTCATCTTGGCCCGAGAACTTGGTAAGGTCAATAGGAGGTTTGACTCTCGGAGGAACAGCCACCCAATTGTACCATTCTGGGTAAGGAGATTTGTATGTGTATGTCTGATTCTTCGGCTTTAGGCCGAACTGATTCTGCATCATATCAGCCATCTTATGCATGATGAGGTCAACATTTAAATCAGGAGCTACTTGTATTTGCCCCGCAGCAGGTAACCCTGCTGAACTCCTGTATCCGGGATTCGGAAGAGCGTTAATCGAGTTATAGTCCATAAACTCCCGATACCCTTCTCCGAACATATTCTTCTAAATCCTGTTCGCCACAGGAGAGACTCTAGAGGCAGATTGTGGGCATCCCCTGTCGTGCCGATTGTGAGCTGGCCATAGGTCTGGGGAGGTTGTTGCATCTCCTGAGAAACCACTCCACCTGTGCTTGGGCCAGCTCCGCTGCTTTCGGCAACTCTCTGACGTTGAGGTACTTGGAACAACAATGGTCCTCGCATCGGACCAGCAGCCTCTTCAAAGTACTTATCCGCGGTTGGCCCGAAAGTATTGACCATGATAGCACGAAAAGTGTTCAAGAAAGCCGATTCATGACTGGTCACAGCTCCTGATACAACTCTATGCATTATATCAGTCATCTTCTGGATAGCTTCTTCTTCACCACCGTCGGGCAGCTCAGGTTGGTGATGAGGAACAACCTTTAGGAACGTCTGCTTCTGATAGACCTTGCCGCTTTTATTCTTGGAGAAAGTCTCCAAGCACTTGCGCGGGAACTCATCGCAAGCTCGCTGCACCAGATCTTTTGACTCTAGCGGCAAATCGTCCATGGTCACATCGAAAGACTGAAATGAAGTGGTCCCACCGGGCGTGCCAAAAAGTGTGTTGACGCAAAACGTGGCGCCTCGTATCAAGGGCACACAGCAAGCCGAACGAGGCTAGCTTCAATCGGGAGCCCAGGGTGTATCGAACCCGGAGACATGCCAGTCGGTTTGACCTGAAAACCAACAAGGGATAAAATGTGAGAATACCTTGGAACATGCTGGGTAAAAACCAGACAGTTCCATATGTGCGGCTTTGGAAGCCAATCACGATGGCACACGGCTATAGAAGCTGTTTGTCGAAACAGGTTTAAGATGTCATTTGGCAAGTATAAAGAGAAAGCATGTAAACATATCGAATGCCGAACACATATGTGACAAAAGAATAAAAGAGGTAACTTGTAAATACAAATCTATTCTGAGAACACAAGGTTGATATGTGCCCTTGTGGTTCCCTTCCTGAGTGATGAGTGATCGATCAACGGGCAACATGTCTCTTGGCTGTGTTGATGTGCAGGTGCGGAGCTCGGGCAGTGGTCGAAGGTGAGGTGAAGGTCCAGTAGGGACGTGCCGTGCTGACGGACCAGGAGCGGTGAAGGGCGGACGTGGAGCTTGGACCGACGGACCAGGAGACCTGAGGATCAGCTGTGGTAGCTGGCACGTGGCGTTGACAAGCAAGAGTACATGGCGATGTGCGGTGCATCGGCTGAGTCGGGAGGTTGCTCGGCTTGGAGGCTGGACATGCTCCGGCATCGGTGCTGGAACTCGGGGTGTGCGAACCACATCCCGTCTTCGGCACGGGTTCGGTAGCTAAGCCTCGAAAAGCTACCCTCGACGGTTTCCGAGTTTGGGCCTCAAAACTCGGGGTGGCCGGTTTCTGAGTTTGGGCCTCCAAACTCGGCAAGGACGGTTTCCAGGTTTGGGCCACAAAACCTGGGCACGCGGGTTTCTGAGTTTGGGCCACAAAACTCAGCCTGAGGACAGGTTTCCCGGTTTTGGCCTCAAAACCGGGGGAAGGCCTAGGTTTCCCAGTTTCGGCCTCAAAACCGGGGGGAGGTCCGCAAAAAGGACGGTCGACGCGTGGCGGCGTGGAGAGGCTGGCGCAGAGGCGAGGCTATCCACGAGGTAGGCGCGGCGGTCAATTGGGCGGCACGTGGCGGCATCCTGAGGCTTGCGTCGAGGCGAAGCTACGGATGAGGAAGGCGCGTGGCCGTCAGATCAACTATCAGCAGAGTTGGATCGGGATACCCCTAGGGTTGGCCGTTTCGCTCAAGTATCTAGGGGTAGTAAGGGGATTATTGTTTTAGGCTATAAATAAGAGAGGCTCCCCACCTCTCCCTCTATCCTTGCAGTCATTTGTTCCTGAGCTCTCTCTCTCTAGCCCTCGCTTAGGTTCTAATCATACCTCGCTGCAAGCGATCCGCAGAGACGGAAATCATACCTCTGTGTATTTGGATCTTTGAGGAAACGAGACCGTATTCTCGTTGTCTCCTCGTGTGGAGGAATTTTGGCTGAAATCGAATCGTGTTTTGTGTTCTTCACGTTTTGGTTTTTCATCTCTTGGAGATTTGCTTCGTTCTCCCTCTCCACGAGATGATTTTCGATTCCACTTGAATCAATTTGTTCTTGGTCGTGAGCCCCTTCTTTCCACTGAAGGATTTCTCTCCTAACCTCACGAATCCATAGATCGGGTTGATTTCGTGTTCGTTCTTCCTTCTTTCCCCATTCCGGTGATCCTCTGATTTCTATTAATTGACTTGGATTGGTGCGATGATTTCTTAGGATTAGCACCCCAATACATAGAGGAACACCTGGGAGGAGTTTGATCGAAGTCCCTTTTAGTTTGGTGAAGTTTCGATCGAATTGACACTTTGCCCCGAGCGTTTTTGTGCGTTCTGTTCATCCGCGGACAGTCCGCGCCCCCAGCGGCGGACAGTCCGGGGATCGGGGCTTGGCTAGGTCAGAACTGCGCAGCGCGATACTGTTTGCGGTCTCGTGACCGGCGGACAGTCCGCCAGTGACCCGCGGACAGTTCGGGGTCACATCGGACGCAGCACAGGATCAGCATCGGACGCTCGACGGTCACTGTTCACTTGTACCGCGGACAGTCCAGCGTGCAAACCACGGACAGTCCGGGAGTCGTCCAGAACTTGATCAGAATAGTTCTATTTCTGTCCTTTTGCCGGTGGACAGTCCGCACCTCCAGTGGCGGACAGTCCGACGTTGGGTGGACAGTCTGGGACCCTGACCCCGGACAGTCCGCGAACCTGCTGTTTGTTCAGTTTTGTTCCGTGGCTTTGGCAGCTGGTTTTGGGGTTTCTCCAGAGGTTCCGCTGTACCACCAGGACATCTCCTAGGGTATGCACCTACTCGTAGGTCGTGAACACTCTGGTCGTTTCGAGTCTTCGCTTTTGGGGTGACTTTCTGGGACAAGGGCTATACAATTCACGAGTTGAATTTTGAAGCTCCCATTCACCCCCCTCTGGTCGCTAATCCGGTCCTTCAATTGGTATCGGAGCCGGTTAAGGATCTCTCCTACCTTAATCGGTTTCGGATCCTAAGGGCGACATGGGACGAGGGGATAGCAAGGCTCCTTGGTTCGATGGAACGAACTATCCCTATTGGAAGATTCGGATGCGTGCTTATCTCAACAGCATCGGATCTTCTGTCTGGGAGATATGTGAGAACGCTGAGTACGTAGTCCTTGCGGCTCGTGTGGGTCAGATCCAGATTGACCAACACGAGGCCAACTCCAAGGCTCATAATGCTCTTCTGGCCAGCCTTTCCCTTCCTGAGTTCGAACGTATCTCAGAGCTTGAGACGGCACGAGAGATCTGGGTGAAGCTTCAAAGCTATCACGAGGGAACCGCTCATGTTAAGACCAGACTCTTCGAGACCTACAAGCGAGAGTACGAGAACTTTGTTCAGTTGGAGGGAGAGACGATTGACGCCATGTACGCACGTTTCCAAACGATTGTGAACAAGATGCATGCCAATCGGGCCAACCTACCCTATGACGATCATGAGAGGGCTCTCAAGTTGCTATACGCCCTGGATCGAAGGGTATGGGAGGTGAAGGTGTCGACCATCATTGAGTCTCCTACTTATGACACCCTCACCGTGGACGAGCTATTCAGCAAGCTCAAGTCCACTGAGATCGATCAACTGACTCAGGCCAAGCTGAAGAACCCATCTTCACACACCATGGCTTTGGTCTCAGGCACAGGTGGATCGACTATCTCTGCTGACGCTTCACCTCCTCTTGTCGCGTTGTCTTCTTTGCATACAGTCACGGAGGAGCAGTTGGAGGCGCTGGGAGACGATGAGCTCGCCCTCGCCATCACCCGGTTCTCGCGGTTTCACAACAACCGCCTGAATCGCCGGCGTGGTGGCGCACGAGAGGGCTGCTACAAGTGTGGTGATCTAGACCACTTCATGGCGAACTGCCCCAAGAACGTCAAGAACTTCCCCGGCAAGAACCGCAACTTCAGGCACAAGGGCAAGCCGGAGAACAAGGCCGGGAAGAATAACAAGAACGGCTTCTACCGCCAGGAGGACATGGAGAAGGCTTTCGACGCCGGCAAGCGTGCTTTCCTCGCCACCATCGGCGATGGCGAGAAAACCTCCGACGGCGGTTCCAGCGACGACGAGTCGGAGCACAAGATGGAGGATCACTTCAACGGACTCTGCTTCTTTGGCAACTCCTCTAAGGGCTTTTGCACCATGGCCTTGGATGAAGAGGACCGCAAGCACCAGGCAGAGGACACCGATGACGCTCACAACGACGACGACGACAATGCTTCTGAGGTACCAAATTCTTCTGAAGTCGATCGTCTCACTGAGGAGCGGGATAGATTTGTGGATTTGGTCGGTGTCTTGGAGAAGAGGCTTACGGAAGTGTTCCAAGAGCGCGTTGAGTTTAAGGCTAAGTTGAAAGAGGCACGTAAGGAACTTGAGATTGCTAGGTCCGAGGTGAGGGTAGTCGATGTGGAGGAGTGTGAGGAGTGCACGATGCATATGACAAGCTTTGCCACCCTGCAAACCAAGTATGCCTCTTTGATTGAGGTGTATGATGAGCTGAAGAGTAGGCTAGACTTGGTGGGTGATTGCAAAGAGTGTCCCTCCCTGAAGGTAGAGCTGGAGGAAGTGAAGGCTAGGCCTTCTTTGCTGGGTGCGTGCAAGCTTTGTCCTAGCTTGCGAACTGAGTTGGCAGGAGTTAATGCCAAGCTTGCTGAAGCCATGAAGGCCAGCTCAGTTAGCACTTTGTCCGCTCCATGTGAGCGATGCGTGCGGATGGAGCTAGAGATTGCCAACTGTCGACATGACAGGATGCAAACCGAGGAGGAAAACACATACCTTCGGTCCATCCTGAGTTGGGTGTCATGCAGTGAGCCGCAGTTGGGCATGATGATCAGTCAGTTCAAGAGGGGAACTGATTGCTCGGGAGTAGGCTTTACCTTAGGTGGGAAGGGCGCTAGTACCTTTGGTAAGATCGGTGAGTTTAGCGGAGTGAACCCGAGTGAGAAACCATCCGCTATCCCTAAGCTTACCAAGATCACCCCACCTGAGCCTTCCAAGCCTATCACCAAGGATGGCATCCTTGATGAACCTCTCAAGGCTCCACCTCGCAAGCAAGTGTGGATTCCAAAACCTAACTATCTTAGGAACACACTTGACACCCTTCCTGACGTCTCTAGTGATCCCCTTCTGAAGGGCAAGCAGCCAGCCAGAGTGAACAACCCTCGCAACAATAGGAACCAACAACCCAAGAGAGTGGTGAGGTTTGAGTGCGAGTACTGTCACCGTGAGGGTCACCTAGCTGAGTTTTGCTTTCGGAGGAAGAGAGACGCTAGGAAGGAGTTGGAGCTGAACAACCAGGCCAGGCACCACCCTTTCCATGGTGTGCAAGGTCGGGGAGTTCAGAGGCAGGGCGCTAGACCTGGAGGAGCACCCCCTCAGGTTGCTAGGCCCCAGGCAGTTAGACCACAGGGTGGTGGTCGTGCCCGTCGCGGTTCCGGTCGTCCTCTATACGATCGTGAGCCGAGTGTAAGAGGTTTTGCTGCTCAGTCCCATAGCGGACCACCTTTTCAGTATGGTGGTGATCGCTTTGCTCAGATGGGACAGGTAGGTCAGTTTGGAGGTTTTCTGTTCCATAGCGGACCACCCTTTCAGGTTGGTGGTGAGCGCTATCCACCCATGGGACGAGGATAGTTTGGTGTTACTACTAACACTTTTTCTGGGCCTATGACACAGCACTGGTATCCTTCTCAGTATACTAACCCCAGTGTTGTGCCATATGCTCACTTCCTGCCTTTCTATTGATGCAGGAACTTCGGTTGGAGAACATGTGGCTCATGGATTCCGGGTGTTCACGCCACATGACCGGAAAGAAGAAATGGTTCTCCAGCCTTAGCCCCGTGATGCACAAGAAGTAAATCACTTTCGGGGATAATAGTAGAGGTAAGGTTGTTTCTCAGGGAGCTATTCGGCTCAATGAGAACTTTGTCCTGAAGAATGTTGCCTTGGTTTCTAATTTGCATTTCAATTTGCTTTCTGTTTCGCAACTTCTTGAGGATGATTGTGAAGTGCGCTTTAAGAAGGGTTTGAGTCACGTTTTAGACCCTCGGGGAGATCTTGTTTGTCGGATCGTCCCTTTTGGCCGTGTTTTCAGAGCCGACTTTTCTCGGTCTTTCGGCTCTGTTAGGTGTTTGATGGCTGGTCCTTCTTCTGATTTGTGGAAGTGGCATAGGAGGCTCGGCCACTTGAGTTTTGACTTGCTTGCAAGGCTTAGCTCACTTGGCCTAATCCAAGGATTGCCCAAGCTTAAGTTTCAGAAGGACCTTGTTTGCCATCTGTGTCGTCACGGGAAGATGGTTGCTGCTTCTCACCCACCTGTTAATCAGGTGATGACAAAGCGACCCGGCGAGCTTTTTCACATGGACACAGTTGGTCCAGCTCGGGTTTGCTCAGCGGGTGGGAAGTGGTACGTTCTAGTGATCGTTGACGATTTTTCGAGGTACTCTTGGGTGTTTTTCATGGAGGGGAAGGATGAAGCTTTTTCTTTTGCTCGTGACTTAATTTTGAAGTTGAAAACTGAGTTTCCTCCTGATACCATTAGAGCTATTCGTAGTGATAATGGTACTGAGTTTGATAACTCTCAGTTTGCTTCCTTCTGTTCTTCTAATGGAATCGAGCATCAGTTTTCTTCTCCTTATGTCCCTCAGCAGAACGGTGTTGTTGAGCGCAAGAACCGGACCCTTGTTGAGATGGCCAGGACGATGCTCGATGAGCATAGGACTCCTAGGCGTTTTTGGGCCGAGGCGATCAACACCGCTTGTCATGTTTCAAATCGCATCTTTCTTCATGCTTTAATGAAAAAGACTTCTTACGAGTTGCGTTTTGGACGAGTACCCAAGGTGTCTCATTTTCGGGTGTTTGGGTGTAAGTGCTTTATCCTGAAGCAAGGCAATTTGGATAAATTTGAATCTCGCTCTGCCGATGGGGTGTTTCTTGGTTATGCCTCTTATTCACGTGCTTATCGAGTTCTTAACCTTGAAACTAACCGGATAGTGGAGACCTGCGAGGTCACATTCGACGAAACTATGCCTTGTGTTTCTTCTGCTTTTGAGGTTGCAGGAGAACAGGAGATGGGAGAGACCATCTTTGTGGAGGAGCAGGAGAATGCTGATTGGGGTGATCCCGAGCCAACTCCACTAGCTGCCCCCATCGACCCTGCGACGTCTACTTCAGCTCGAGGACCAGATCCCACTACGTCTTCTTCTTGGGGTCCTCTAGAGCCACCTCTCCAGCGAGCACCCGCTGCACCTGAAGGAGCGACAGCATCTGGTGAGGGGGAGGCGATTTCGGCAAGGCAGGCGCCCCAAAGCGTTCAGCAAGTTCACCCCCCGCGACAGATGATCGGCGGCATCGACCAGCGAGTCACGCGGTCGCGAGCGTATGAAATCTCCCACTTTGCTCATTTTGCATTCGTTGCATCTTTTGAGCCCAAAGATGTTGGACACGCACTTTCTGATTCTAACTGGGTCAATGTCATGCATGAGGAGCTAGAAAACTTTGAGCGAAACAAAGTCTGGACCTTAGTTCCACCTCCACCACAATGCCACCCTATAGGTACCAAATGGGTTTTCAAAAACAAAGAGGGTGAGGATGGTATGGTAGTGAGGAACAAGGCTAGGCTAGTAGCCCAGGGTTTCTGCCAGAAAGAGGGTATAGACTATGATGAAACCTTTGCCCCTGTAGCCCGTTTAGAAGCCATTAGAATCCTTCTAGCCTTTGTTGCTTCGAAGGGTTTTAAGCTTTACCAGATGGATGTCAAGAGTGCCTTCTTGAATGGGTATATAGAGGAAGAGGTTTATGTTAGGCAACCCCCTGGCTTTGAGGATCCCAAGTTTCCAAACCATGTTTATAAACTTTCAAAAGCGTTGTATGGTTTGAAACAAGCCCCGAGAGCATGGTATGATCGTTTGAAAAACTTTTTACTCTCCAAGGGTTTCAAAATGGGACGGGTTGATAGAACTTTGTTTCTCCTTAAGCAAGGCAATGATACCCTATTAGTCCAGATTTACGTGGATGACATCATCTTTGGTGGCTCTTCTCATGCGCTTGTTGCAAAGTTTTCAGATACTATGAGCAGGGAGTTCGAGATGAGTATGATGGGCGAGTTGACTTTCTTCCTTGGGTTGTAAATTAAGCAAACCCGAGACGGGACTTTTGTGCATCAAGGAAAGTACACGAAGGATATCCTGAAGAAATTTGACATGGGAGAGGCCAAGCCTCTTACGACGCCCATGCCGACGACTGCGGCGATGGACGCGGACCAGGACGGAGAGCCGATTGACCAGAAGGAGTACAGAAGCATGATTAGCTCGCTTCTGTACCTGACGGCAACGAGGCCAGATATACAGTTCTCTGTGTGTCTGTGCACTTGTTTTCAGGCGTCCCCTCGGACATCCCACAAGCAAGCGGTCAAGCGCATCATGAGGTATCTCCGATACACTCCTGAGTTCGGACTTTGGTACTCTTCTTCCTTGACTCTTTAGCTATGTGGTTATTCCGATGCGGATTTTGCCGGCTGTCGGCTTGAGCGCAAGTCTACTTCTAGGACTTGTCAGTTTCTTGGCTCTTCTTTGGTTTCGTGGTCTTCTCGCAAGCAGTCGAACGTAGCCCAGTCTACTACTGAAGCCGAGTTTGTTGCCGCTGCTTCTTGTGCTTCGCAGCTTTTGTGGATGGTTGCTACATTGCGTGACTTTGGTCCAGATTTCAGTCGGGTTCCTTTGCTTTGCGACAGCACTTCAGCCATTAGTGTAGCAAAGAATCTTGTTCTTCACTCCAAGACCAAGCACATCGATGTTCGCTTTCACTTTCTTCGAGATCACTATGAGAAAGGCGACATTGATCTTAGGCATGTAGACACCCATAACCAGGTTGCGGATATTTTCACCAAGCCTTTGGATCTCTCAACTTTTGCTAGGTTGAGAGGTGAGCTTGGTGTGTGTTTCCCGTTTTAGATGGGGGAAACATTTTGCTTGTTGTACTATAATCTGACTTTCTGATCTTTTTTGTTTTTGGGTCTTGAGTCTTTCTGTTTTTTACTTTGGCTCTGATTCTGACTTCATCATGTATACATCTTTTATTTCAAGCTTCATGTCTATATTCCTTAGAATGAATTTATGCTCTATTTAGTGTATGTTTCGATGATATATGATGATGCTTGTAGCTTAGGCTCTCTTTGATCACTATTACATTTTGTGAGCTAAGCTATTTCTTTCAGAACGCTGAACATGTTTAATGAACTTAAAAACTTGATTCTTGTTCACCATTGAGATTGGCAACTAGCATGTGTAGGATGTGTTGAGATCACTTGAGCTATTTCATATATGCTAGGTTGCAATGTCTCTAGTTCTGAGTCATTCACTTGCTTGGACTGTTCATAATCTGCATAAAATGAACCAAGTTTTAGTGAATTGGTAAGATCGAGATGGGATTGCTTTGTCAGCACATCACGATATCGAGACTGTTTCTCATAGCACCTTGAGTTAAACTTGAGCCGTGTAGTGTAAGACCGAAACTGATGCTTTAAGCTCCTGATTGCAGATGAATAGGCTTAGCACGGTTGAAAAGTTAGGCAATGACAAGTTTTCAACCTCTCGCAATCACATGCTGAATTTGAACTTGTGTAAAAACCGCTGCAAATATCTCCGATAAAATCTAAAAACACAAGTTCTATGTTTCACTCTATAGCATGATGGTTGAACCTTGCTAGGGATAGTTCACCTTACATACTTGTTTAGCACTTGTTTGACATTCTGTCTATACATTCTTAGTGCTAATTTGATGGTGAACCCCCTTTCTGAATGGCTTTAAACTGCTCACTGGGCTTATGCATTCATATCTTGTTTTCGGTGATCAGTTTGAGCCTTTGCTAGCACTTGTGTATGTTGCTATGTAGTCGGATCAGCACTTATTAGAGCATTCTTTCACTCTTTTGAGTATATACTTGAAGCTGCTAACATGCATTTTTGACTCATGTGCATGTGCTTGACTCTGATAGGCATGACCTAGCTCCGTTTGCCTTTCTTGAGCTCCTTTTCCCCTCTCTTTTGTTTGCAAATTGCCCCCAAGGGGGAGAATGTTTTTGAAGATGAGATTTCGATTTTCTGTGGTGACAATTTGCAACTTATGCTTCACTTGTTGAGGGGGAGTTCTTTGAGTAAGGGGGAGTTTTTGTGCCTGTTTTGAGTTATAAGCTTCCAGCTAGTGGTGTTGAGCCCATTTTGCCTCTTCTTGAGGACTAGCTTGTTTCTGACTTGGTTGCGTCGAGCCGTTGCCCATGTCTTTGGGAACCAAGTTTTGTGCTCTCATTTTGATCGAGTTTTGCTTCTGATGAGTTGTTGCTCCGATCTTTTGCTTGGTTGTGTCGAACTGTTGCCCACGTCTTTGGGGACCAAGCTTCGCTTATCTCGGATTGTTCTTCTTCGGCCTTTTCTCTGGCTTTTGAACTTTTCGAGTGAGTTTTTCCCTTTCTATCTAATTTTGCTTCCTTCTATTCTGGTTACGGATACTATGAGTTGACGATGCACTCATCAAGGGGGAGATTGAGAACACAAGGTTGATATCTGCCCTTGTGGTTCCCTTCCTGAGTGATGAGTGATCGATCAACGGGCAACATGTCTCTTGGCTGTGTTGATGTGCAGGTGCGGAGCTCGGGCAGTGGTCGAAGGTGAGGTGAAGGTCAAGTAGGGACGTGCCGTGCCGACGGACCAGGAGCGGTGAAGGGCAGACGTGGAGCTTGGACCGACGGACCAGGAGACTTGAGGATCAGCTGTGGTAGCTGGCACGTTGCGTTGACAAGCAAGAGTACATGGGGATGTGCGGTGCATCGGTCGAGTCGGGAGGTTGCCCAGCGTGGAGGCTGGACATGCTCCGGCATCGGTGCTGGAACTCGGGGTGTGCGAACCACATCCCGTCTTCGGCACGGGTTCGGTAGCTAAGCCTCGAAAAGCTACCCTCGACGGTTTCCGAGTTTGGGCCTCAAAACTCAGGGTGGCCGGTTTCCGAGTTTAGGCCTCAAAACTCGGCAAGGACGGTTTCCAGGTTTGGGCCACAAAACCTGGGCGCACGGGTTTCTGAGTTTGGGCCACAAAACTCAGCCTGAGGACAGGTTTCCCGGTTTCGGCCTCAAAACCGGGGGAAGGCCCAGGTTTCCCAGTTTCGGCCTCAAAACCGGGGGGAGGTCCCCAAAAAGGACGGTCGACGCGTGGCGGCGTGGAGAGGCTGGCACAGAGGCGAGGCTATCCACGAGGTAGGCGCGACGGTCGATTGGGCGGCACGTGGCGGCATCCTGAGGCTTGCGTCAAGGCGAAGCTACGGATGAGGAAGGCGCGTGGCCGTCAGACCAACTATCAGCAAAGTTGGATCGAGATACCCCTAGGGTTGGCCGTTTCGCTCAAGTATTTAGGGGTAGTAAGGGGATTATTGTTTTAGGCTATAAATAAGAGAGGCTCCCCTCCTCTCCCTCTATCCTTGCAGTCATTTGTTCCTGAGCTCTCTCTCTCTCTAGCCCTCTCTTAGGTTCTAATCATACCTCGCTACAAGCGATCCGCAGAGACGGAAATCATACCTCTGTGTATTTGGATCTTTGAGGAAACGAGACCGTATTCTCGTTGTCTCCTTGTGTGGAGGAATTTCGGCTGAAATCGAATCGTGTTTTGTGTTCTTCACGTTTTGGTTTTTCATCTCTTGGAGATTTGCTTCGTTCTCCCTCTCCATGAGATGATTTTCGATTCCACTTGAATCAATTTGTTCTTGGTCGTGAGCCCCTTCTTTCCACCGAATGATTTCTCTCCTAACCTCACGAATCCATAGATCGGGTTGATTTCGTGTTCGTTCTTCCTTCTTTCCCCTTTCCGGTGATCCTCTGATTTCTATTAATTGACTTGGATTGGTGCGATGATTTCTTAGGATTAGCACCCCAATACATAGAGGAACACCTGGGAGGAGTTTGATCGAAGTCCCTTTTAGTTTGGTGAAGTTTCGATTGAATTGACACTTTGCCCCGAGCGTTTTTGTGCGTTCTGTTCATCCGCGGACAGTCCGCGCCCCAGAGGCGGACAGTCCGGGGATCGGGGCTTGGCTAGGTCAGAACTGCGCAGCGCGATACTGTTTGTGGTCTCGTGACCGACGGACAGTCCGCTAGTGACCCGCGGACAGTCCGGGGTCACATCGGACGCAGCACAGGATCAGCATCTGACGCTCGACGGTCACTGTTCACTTGTACCGCGGACAGTCCGGCGTGCAAACCGCGGACAGTCCGAGAGTCGTCCAGAACTTGATCAGAATAGTTCTATTTCTGTCCTTTTGCTGGCGGACAGTCTGGGACCCTGACCCCGGACAGTCCGCGAACCTGCTGTTTGTTCAGTTTTGTTCCGTGGCTTTGGCAGCTGGTTTTGGGGTTTCTCCAGAGGTTCCGCTGTACCACTAGGACATCTCCTAGGGTATCCACCTACTCGTAGGTCGTGAACACTCCGGTCGTTTCAAGTCTTCGCGTTTGGGGTGACTTTCTGGGACAAGGGCTATACAATTCACGAGTTGAATTTTGAAGCTCCCATTCACCCCCCTCTGGTCGCTAATCCAGTCCTTCATATTCAAATGACATATGCATAGGCCAATCTAGCTAGTCTGACGCACGTCCAGCCTTCATAAACCCGTCAGGTATAAACTCAAGCAAAGCTAATCCACCGCATGATACCACTTGCTATAAATCTACACCACTCCTTATAATTAGATTAATCCACCGCATGATACGATCTAATTATAAGAAGCTAGAAGCACACATACATCTAAACATATCTGTACATACTCATTACTCATGTAAGCTTAACTAGAATCGGCAAACTAGCCGAACTGGGGTCCATGAAGAAGAAACATACAAGCAAAGCATGATTAAACTAATCTAAAACCTGTACCTGCCGCACGGCACCCAGCTCTATCAAAGCCTAAACATGATCGGCATGCATGAACCCGCAACATGTAACAATCTAGATTGAAAGTCGGTTCAGCCATCATGATCTTATAATTAGCAGAGCACAAGCAAACTCGCGCAACAGGGCCGAACGAAGATCAATCTAGATTGGGCAGAAAGTGTTGTACGAATGAAAAAGATAAAACATATAACACGTGATAACTTGATGAATATATTAGATCTGCCAAATCTAACAGAGCCGATAATTATTTTTACTCATGACTTAATCTGCCGCACGATACAAGTCATAGGTAAAAACTTCCCGTCATAAGCTTAAATCCGCCGCACGATACTAAGCTTAACATACGAGACTACTTGCATCATATCTAAATCCATCGCATGAAACTAGACATGATAGCAAGGTTGCCGGTACTTACAGAGGTCGACGGATCGATGATTCCTCTCGAAGAACTCGACGACACAACTATAGGGACTCGAAGATGGCACGGGGCCGGTTGTATTGATGTGGTTGTGAACAGATTTACAATGGTCGAGGGTTTATATTTATATCCTGGACGAAACATGAGTCCTAGACGATTATGACTTTACAATAAAAATATGGAAGGATATGAATCTATATTATTTGGTCCCTTCCATTGTCACGTGTCTTCTCATGCAAGCCAGCTTTACTCGCAACATGCGTTTCTCGAATGGAGCCTACTGCCTTGTGAAGTAGCCGACCGCATAGACAGTTACCGATACTCTGATGACCAAACAGCTGCCGATTGCTTGCCGAATATTTTCTTCTCTGCCGGCTAGACCCTCCTGTCATATCCTTGCGTGTGCGGAAATCTGGTGTTAACAGGGGTCAAGTTGCACAGCGCGACCTGGTAGTACTCCAGCAGCCCGTGGAGGAGGGGTGGAGCTGGATTCCGAATCCGCACCTGAAGAAAGCTTCGAAGACGACGAGCTCCAAAGTGTTTGGCGTCAGCCAGTCCTCTAGGTATGCCTCCCTCCAGCCGCCGGTGATGCTGTCCAGCAGCAGGCCGGCGAAGACGAGCTCCTCCAGATTCTCCCGGCGGAGAACACTCCGCGTCCACCCGCGCGCCCAGGCCGGCACCTCGATGCGGTCATCGGACTTCGCCTTCGTTGCCTTCTTCGCCTTCGTCATGGCACCGCGAGTGTGCATTCCGCCCGCCATTGACAGTGACGTGGTGTGGATTCTGATCTAGATCTGGGGCTACAGTGTTTTCATGCTCGGAATTGCCCACGCGCTCGAAGGAAGCGGAGGAGACGAGGGATACGAGGCAAGAGCTGAAGGAACAAGTGAGGAACCGCCGCCGTCCGCTTTCCCCTTTTATACGGTGCGACCCGACCTTTCAGCTCCAGGGTTCTTGGGAACCCGTGCCAATCACGCCCATGACCGCCACGTTGCCTGCGGCAACCGCACGCGCGTGCCCGATTCCGCGTCCGCCTTAATGGGCCGCTGGGCCATTGGTTTGTCAAAACGGCCTATCCGTTTGCCTTCTTTATTTCTTTGGTTTTAATTATTCTGCCTGAGCAAATGCGACACTAATGCATGGGCACTGACCATCCCTGCTCATTCTAATGTCCGTTTCAGGGGAACAGTAAGCTCTACAGCTCCCGGTCGGTGCTACAGTAACTCCCGGGGACTATAGATTTCAAACTTCAACCTCGGGGACTCTCCCCTCACATTTATACTTATGCATTTTCTTTGGCCTTGGTACAAGAACCATGCTGCTTCTTACAGCAGGCCCGGGGACTACGTGTACACACGTCATTTTTTCTTTCATAAAAATGACTCTGTTTCGTGCAGGAAAATTACAAGCTTGGCACCACGTGCCTACAACACCTACTCCCAAGCTCGGGGACTAAGTGGATACACTTCACCTAATGGTGAATGTATTGTTTATCTTTTTCTTTTACAGCTTGATACGGACTAGCTCGGACTTAGACCGGAACGCCAACGGCTACTGGTGTCTAGCTGCGTCCAAAGTGGATACACTTCACCAGATGAAAGATCTTCAAAATTTTTCTTGCAACACCTTGCATCCCTTTTTGCAGGACGACGCAGAATACTCCACACGGCTGCACTTCGGCTGCAGCTCAGGCTGCTACGTTCGCGACCAGCTTAACCTGGTCGGAAGCCTACTACAAGTGTGACCGCGACCAGGTGACCTGGTCAGAAGACGCCTTCACTGACGTGTGACCAGACCCGACCTGCTCGGAAGACTTCACGACGCCCAGAGCAATGGATGCAAAGTGCTCGGGGACTAGCGGGGGATATTACACCCGTATACCCCCATGGCACGACTTGGGCTCTCCTGCAGATACGGCCCAACCAAAAGGCCTTGCGACCCGCGACCAGGCTGTCGTGGTCGCCAAGGACTCTCCTGATGACTTGCTCGACAAGGAAGATCCGAATAGATAGACCCGGATTCCTTGCCAAAAGGAACCGATTGTAATCTGTTAGGATTCGGCAAGTTGTAAACCTGCTCCCCGGCTATATAAGGCGAGCAGGGATCCCCTCCAAACACACGCCATATTCCAACCCATCAATACAAACCAACCACCAGAACACAGGACGTAGGGTATTACGGCGACTTGCCGGCCTGAACCTGTCTAAATCGTCGTCTCTCGTTCCTGTGTTTACGCTTTGCAGACGTCTCGCACGCCTCCACCGCTCAATCTACTACCTTGGGCATACCCCTCGATAGACTATCGACCATATTTCGTCGACCCTAACCACCTGAGGGGGTGCTCCTCTAGGCCTAGTGCCCTGCCTCTGAACTCCCTGATCATGCACACCATGGAGAGGGTGCTGCCTGGCCTGGTTGTTCAGTTCCATCTCCCTCCTAGTCGCTCTCTTCCTCCGAAAGCAAAACTCAGCCAAGTGACCCTCGTGGTTACAAAACTCACACTCAAACCTCACCACTCTCTTGGGTTGTTGGTTTGCTTGGTTGTGGGGGTTGTTCACCTTGGCTGGATGCTTGCCCTATGGAAGGGGATCACTAGAGTGGCCAGGAAGGGTGTCAAGTGTGTTCCTAAGATGGTTAGGTTTGGGAACCCACACTTGCTTGCGAGGTGCAGCCTTGGGAGACTCAACAAGGATACCATCCTTGGTGATGGGCTTAGGTGGCTCAGGTGGGGTGATCTTGATAAGTTTAGGGAGAGTGGATGGTTTCTCACTCGGGTCTACTCCGCTAAACTCACTGATTTTGCCAAAGACACTAGAGCCCTTACCACTTGAAGGAAAGCCTACTCCCGGACCGCCAGTTCCCCTCTTGAAATGACTGATCATCATGCCCAACTGTAGCTCACTGCATGACACCCAACTTAGGATGGATCGAATGTATGTGTTTTCCTCCTCGGTTTGCATCTTATCATGCCGACAGTCGGCAATCTCAAGCTCCATCGCCACGCATTGCTCGCATGGAGCGGACAAGGTGCTAACTGAGCTGGCCTTCATGGCTTTAGCAAGCTTGACACTAACTTCTGCCAACTCAGTTCGCAAGCCTAGATAGGACTTGCACGCACCCAACAAAGAGGACCTCGCCTTCACTTCCTCTAGCTCCTTCCTCATGGAGACACAAACTTTGCACTCACCAACCAAGTCTAGCCTACCCTTCAGCTCATCATACACCTCGATCAAAGAGGCATACTTGGTTTGCATGGTGGCAAAGTTGGTCATATGCATCGTGCACTCATCACACTCCTCCTCCTCGGACACCTTCACATCGGTCCTAGCACTCTCAAGCTCCTTAAGCACCTCTACCATTTTAGCCTTGAACTCGTTGCGTTCTCTAATGGCACGCTTAAGTTGCTTGTCTTGGCCGAGGACTATGTCAGCTAAGGCGTCACGCTCACCGGTAAGACAATCAACAAGAGAATAGGATGATACCTCAGAAGCGTCATCGTCGTCGTCGGTGTCGGCGTCCTAGTCCTGACACTTGCAGTCCTCCTCATCTAATGCCATGGTGCAGAAGCCCTTGGAGGAGTTGCTGAAGAAGCAGAGTCCGTTGAAGAATTCTTCAGTCTTGTGCTCGGACCCATCATCGCTGGAGTCGCGGTCGGAGCTCTTCTCGATGTCACTGATGGAGGCGATGAAGGCACGCCGGCCGGCGTCGAAAGCCGTCTCCACGTTCTCCGGCTTGGCCTTGCGCCTGGAGTTGCGGTTCTTGCCGAGGAAGCTCTTGTCGCGCTTGGGGCAGTGTGCGATGAAGTGATCCGAATCTCCACATCCGTAGCAGCCCTCACGTGCGCCACCACGCCGGCGATTCAGGCGGTTGTTCTGGAACCGCGAGAACCGGGTGATGATGAGGGCAAGCTCGTCATCGCCCAATGCCTCCACATGCTCCTCTGTCACTGAAAGCAAAGAAGACAAAGCAAAGAGAGGTGGTGAAACGTCAGCAGAAAGATTCGATCCACCCTTGCCTGAGACCAAAGCCATGGAATGTGAAGATGGGTTCTTTAGCTTGGCCTGAGTCAAGTGATTGATCTCGGTGGACTTGAGGTTGCTGAATAGCTTGTCCACGGTGAGGGTGTCGTAAGAAGGAGACTCAATGATGGTCGACACCTTTACCTCCCATACTTTCCGATCCAGGGCATATAGAAGCTTGAGTGCCCTCTCATGATCACCATAAGGTAGGTTAGCCCGATTGACACGCATCTTGTTCACAATCGTTTGGAAATGAGCGACCATGACGTCAATCATTTCTCCCTCCAACTGAACAAAGTTCTCGTATTCCCGCTTGTATGTCTCAAAGAGTCTGGTCTTGACCTGAACGGTCCCCTCATGATAGCTCTGAAGCTTCACCCAGATCTCTCGAGCAGTCTGAAGCTCGGAAACACGCTCGAACTCAGGAAGGGAGATGTTGGCCAAAAGCGCGTTACGAGCCTTGGAGTTGGCCTCGTGCTGGTCAATCTGGATCTGACCTACACGAGCCGCAATGACCACGTACTCAGCGTTCTCGCATATCTCCCAGACAGAAGATCCGATGCTGCAGAGATAAGCACGCATCCGAATCTTCCAATAGGGATAGTTCATCCCATCGAAATAGGGAGCCTTTCCGTTCCCTCGATCCATGTCGCCCTTTGGATCCGAAACCGATTAATGTAGAGAAGATCCCTTAACCGGCTCTGATACCAATTGAAGGACCGAATTAGCGACCAGAGGGGGGGTGATATGGGAGCCTCAAATTTCAACTCATGAAATAGATGGCCCTTGTCCCAGAAAGTCACTCCAAAAGCAAGACACAGGTTTGCATGTATCCACGACCCTAGATGTAGGGTGGATGCTTCCTATAAGCACAGCGGGATACTCCATAACCCAAGATGTTCCACGCAAAAGCCGGAAACCAAATCCGAAGCTGGACGAACGAACTGTGAACGAAACAGTGAACCTGTCACTCCATCGGATGCTGGTAGCGTCCAATGCCAACCTGGCAAATGCGTCCGATGCAAACAGGACCGTTCTGGAACCTTACTGCATGACCATCGGATGCTGCTACACTAACCACTCAGCGTCCGATATGTCAGCGTTGGAGCGTCCGATGGCCAACGGAGCATCTGATGCTAAGCGTCCGATGCTCACTCAAAATCACAGAAAGTGACACGTGTCACAGGAGCGTCTGATGCTCCTGTGCTCAGCGTCCGATGCCCCCAAAAATAGCACAGTTCTTTGGCGATTCAACCGGATCTCCTCTGAATCAAAAGCTCTAGAGCCAAGACTCGATCTGAGAGTTCACAAGGATGTTAGTGAGTACTCCTAAGAGATCATGGCTAGATCCTAACTCCAAATCTGTGAATCAAGAGAATTCGGGGAAAGAAGAAGGAAATCGATCCAACACAAAAACTGGCTGATCTACTAGCTCGTGAGGTTTGAGATTAATTCCTTCGGTGCAAAGATGCGCCTCACGACCTAGAACAACTCAGTTCAAGTGGAATCGAAAACCGTTCCTCAGAGAGGGAGAACGAAGCAAATCTCCGAGAGGACGAAAACCAAAACACGAAGAACACAAACCAAAACGTGAATTGATCTCGAATTCCAGCCGAAACTTCTCCACACGAGGAGACAACGAGATTACGGTCTCGTTTCCTCAAAATCCAAATACACAGAGGTATGATTAGCCGTCTGTGCGGATCACAGGAAGCAATGTTTGATTAGAACCTAAGCGGGGGCTAGAGAGAGAGCTCAGGAAATAATGGTTGCAAGGATAAAGAGAGAGGAGGGGCGCCTCTCTTATTTATAGCCCGATAACAATAGTCCCCTTCTACCCCTAGATACAATAGCGAAACGGCCAACCCTAGGGGTATCCCGGTCCAACTCTGAAGAGTCGTGATCCGACGGTCACGCACCTTCCTCATCCTTAGCTTCGCCTCGACGCAAGCCTCAGGATGCCGCCACATGCCGTCCTATCGACCGCCACGCCTTCCTCGTGGATAGCTTCGCCGCCGCGCCAGCCTCTCCACGCTGCCACGCGTCGACCGTCCTTTTTGGACCTCAGCCGGTTTTGAGGCTAAAACCGGGAAACCTGTCCTCCGGCTGAGTTTTGTGGCCCAAACTCAGAAACCCGCGAGCCCAGGTTTTGAGGCCCAAACCTGGAAACCGTCCTCGCCGAGTTTTGAGGTCCAAACTCGGAAACCCGCCACCCTGAGATTTGAGGCCCAAACTCGGAAACCGACGAGGGTAGTTTTTCGAGGCTTAACTACCAAACCCGCGCCGTAGACGGGATGTGGATCGCACACCCCGAGTTCCAGCACTGATGCCAGAGCATGTCCAGCCTCCACGCCGGGCATAGTGCATTCGCCTTCCTTCTCGGCCACCCGCCAAGTGTCACGACGCCATCACCTTCCTCCCGACTCGACCGATGCACCGCACATCCCCATGTGCTCTCGCTCGCCGATGCCACGTGCCAGCTACCACAGCTGGTCCTCAGGTCTCCCGGTCCATCGATCCAAGCCTCACGTCCGCCCTTCACCGCTCCCTGTCCGTCGACACGGCACGTCTCTACTTGACCTTCACCTCACCTTCGACCACTATCTCCGAGCTCCACACCTGCACATCAACACAACCAAGAGACATGTTGCCTCTCACCCCTTTCGGTGAGCCTGTTGACCGATCGCTCATCACTCAGGAAAGGAACCACAAGGGCATATGTCAACCTTATGTTTGCAAGGATTGGTTTCCCGATTTCAGCCTCAAAATAGGGGGGAGGTCCAGGAAAATGGACGAAGGGCGAGTGGCGGCACATGGCGGCATCGGGTGAGGTCGCGTCGAGGCGAAGCTACCAGATGAGCGGGCGTGGACGTCAGATCAACATCTACTTAGAGCTGGTCCAGAATAGCCTTAGGGTTTAGCTGGTTCGCTCTCTGTATTATTAGGGGTAGAGTGGGAATAATGTTTAGGATAAGTAGGGGGAGACACGCACCTCCCCATCTATCTCAGTCATTTGCTATTCTCATTCTAGGGTTTCCTGCTTCTCATTCCCTGCTGTAGCTACTGAGATCCGCAAAGATGACTAATCATACCTCTGTGTATTTGGATTTTGCGGAAACGGGACCAGATTCCCGTTGTCTCCTCATGGGGACGATTTTCGGCTGGCAATTGAGGTCGTGATTCGCGTTCTTGTGAAGGACCGAGAATGCAATAGCAAGGCGACCAGAGGGGGGATGAATGGGAGCTCAAAAATTTCTCTCGAAACTTTGGCCTATTGTCCCAAAATCAACCCCCGAAAGCTATGACCGAAATCGTGATGCCCACGACCCTTGGAAGAGGGTGGATGATCCCTAGGATCACAGCGAGGCACCAAAAAGCGATAGCGAACCAAACACCAAAAGCTCCGGCACAAGTTCGACCCTTGAAAACCGAGTCCCGAACGTAGATGAAAGGCTACGTCGAGAAATCCCCAAATACCGATGCTAACAAGTAGCAAAGATACCTAGAGATGTTCCTTGGTCAACTACAAGGCCAAACGAGAAGTCCGAACACCAAGCGAGGAAGCCGGGAGAGCAAACGCACAAAACCGGAGAACACAGCCGATTCGCGGACTGTCCGGCCTTGGGGTCCCGGACTGTCCGCCCCTACTGCGGACTGTCCGCGAGGGGATGGCGGACTGTCCACCGGCCAAACACCAAAAACAGCAAAGCTGCTGAAGTTCCCTGGACGGTTGTCGGACTGTCCGCGGCTTTGAACTGCGGACTGTCCGCCGGTTAACCAAAGCCAAATCAACCAAAGAACACAGCCATTGGTCCGGCTGCTCCCCGACGCCCGGACTGTCCGCCGGTCAGGTGGCGGACTGTCCACGGCTGTCCAATGAGGACGATTTTGATCGCCCTTCAACCAAATCACTCCCAAATCGATTCAAACCAAAATCCCTTGATCCCAAACTTGGAGAGGATGATCAAGAGGTAGTTAGGAGACTATCCCCAAGAAATCATCCGCTCAAATCAACTCAATCAACGGGAAATCAAAGGGGAAGGTGTATGAACCGAAAAAGCGCAACAAAAACGAAATCAACCCGATCTACTTGTTCGTGAAGAGTTAGATGAATTCCTTTGGTCGAAATGACCTCCTCAATATAAAGAACAAGTTGATTCAAACGGATTTCGCAAAGACGCACTAGAGAGGGAGATCGAGTGACGGGAAAATCGCAGAGAAACGAAGAACGCGAAGAACACGAACCAAAACGCGAATCAACACATCGATCTGCAATTGTGTGGCTACCACATGCTACAACAGTGAGGTTACGGCCTCACTTCCTCAAAATCTCTAGTACACAGAGGTATGGTTCTCTGCGGATCTCAGCTAGCTACAGAAGGGGGTTGGGAGAGCAGGAAACCCTAGAAGCAAAGAGCAAATGACTGAGATAGATGGGGAGGTGGGTGTCTCCCCCTACTTATCCAAATTCTAACTATTCCTAATTCTCACTCTACCCCTAACTACTTACAGAGCGAACCAGCTAAACCCTAAGGTTATTCTAGACAAACTCGATGGTAGGTGGATCCGACAGCCACGCCCGCACAACTCGTAGTGTTGCCTTGACGCAACCTCCCGATTGCCGCCACGTGCCGCCACTGCTCTGCCATCCTTTCTCGGATGTCACACCCCCGGTTTTGAGGCCCAAACCGGGAAACCAGCCTTCACAGCCAACCCCCGGTTTTGAGGCCCAAACCGGGAAACCAGCCCACCAGCGCCTGAGTTTTGTGGCCCAAACTCAGCAAACCCGCAGCACCCAGGTTTTGAGGCCCAAACCTGGAAACCGTCCTCAGCCCGAGTTTTGTGGCCAAACTCGGAAACCATCCGCGCCCAGGTTTTGAGGCCCAAACCTGGAAACCGTCCTCAGCCCGAGTTTTGTGGCCAAACTCGGCAACCATCAGCGCCCAGATTTTGAGGCCCAAACCTGGAAACCGTCCACCCGAAGGTTTTTCTCTGGCTCTACCACCAAACCGGAGCTGTAGAGAGGATGCACCACCCGTGCACCCCGTCCACCGACACGTGTCCCTAGGTCCTCGACCCAGGCAACACCGTGCCCGCAAGTCTTTGCTCGTCGCTGTCCCAGGCTGTCAGCCACCACAGCTGATCCTCGGGCCACCAATCCCTCAGTCCAAGCCTCACGTCCGCCCTTTACCGCTCCCGGTCCGTCGGCACGGCACGTCTCTACTTGACCTTCAACTTGCCCTTGATCACTGTCTCTGTGCTCGACACCTGCACAACACAAGCCAAAGAACATGCGCATCATCCCAGTTGACAATCACTCATCACTCAGAGACTCGGCATACACCCAAGTATCCGCAATCTCCCCCTTGATGAGTGCATTGTCAACTACCAACACAAATCATAATAGAAATAAGGAAGGAAGGAGAAAGAGAGAACTCGACCAAATGACCCAAAAGCATAGCAAAGCCGAAGAAGGTCAAGTGGAAAGAGCAAAACAACTTGGTTCCCAAAGACATGGGCAACGGCTCGACGCAACCAAGCAAAGCAAAGCTAGCCCTCAAGAAGAGGTAGAACAGGCTCAACACCGCTAGCAAGAAAACTCGACACCAATTGGAAAATCAACTGAACATCAAGCAAAACAAAGCTAGCCCTCAAAAAGAGGTAGAACAGGCTCAACACCGATAGCAAATGCCAATTTGAAAAATCGAAGCAAAATGCTAGTCCCACAAGATAGAGGCACAGAGGCTCAACACAACTAGCAAGAAAGCTCGATACCAAAACCTTACGGTCAAACTCCCCCTCGAATAGTGCACACAACTAAAACACTCCCCCTTAGTTGGACTAAAGGAAGCATATGATTTGCAAATTCTCCCCCTTAGTTGAAAATGCACCAACAAAAGTGCCAACAAGAGAGGTTCTTGTGGCGGAACCGTCCTGATTATAGGAGCTCAAGTACCGTCTTAGTCAAATCCGTCTGACTTCGACTCATACTTGAACCCATATAACCCCGGTAGTCCGGAAATCTCGAAGGATTTCTATCACCGTACAACATACAGGATCGCATTGTTCAAGAATTACATTCGCAAAGATACATCACAGAGAACGAAACTGAATTTAAAGTATCAGAGTGCGAATTTAGAACAGAGTTATTACAATACCAAATTTAAAAGTGCGGAAGCTTAAATAAGTTTGAAACACGACCACTACACACGTGGTCCAAATGAAACATTGTTTGACAAATCCAACTCAACACAACTCACTCTCCATTTTTAGATAATGTGCCACTAGGAGTCTCAGACCAGCAAAAGAAAAAGGAAAGCTTCTGGACGACCCTGCCCTGGGCCTACTCCTCATCACCTTCCACCGGGTAGAGGTAGTGCTTACAATAGCCAAAGTAGACCTGGCCATCTGCAACAACGGGATAAACCCTGAGTACGGGAATGTACTCAGCTAGACTTACCCGTCCAACTGAAAATAAAGACACCAAGGGTATGCAAGGCCTTTTTGGGTGGATCTGGGATCTTTAGTTGCGAAAAGCTCAATTAAGATAAGTGAGGATTTAATGATATTGTTGAGCTGTCATTTTTAGACCTATTTCATTACTCTAGGTTTGCACCTGAACTATTGCACACACTTGAGTCTAACAAACAATAATATAACCATATCCAGTTGACTTATCCACATTTTAGTTGAACCTTTAATCATCACATGGAGTTGTATCGTGGTGAAGCTCGCCATAGTTTCCCACTAACCGGGGGAGACGGCGACTCGAATCGAATTCCAAACCAGCTGGTGAAAGACCTCTAATACCAGCCCACACTTTCCCCGTCGGGTCCATGCATTGGGCAACCGCTCGATGCTTGTTCGTGGTGGTAATCGTCGCGGCTCACAGCACGGACCGCACAATTGGAACCTGGCGATGGCCTCACGCGGCAGATCGTAATTTCCATACTAGAGGGCACGACACGGGTTGAGACCGGCCCGAACAGCTTCTAACCGGCTTTGGGGTCGATGATTACGGCACCGACATATCCCTAAGTAAAAGGGCGCGTTCAAAAATGAACGAGGGCCAACATCGATACAAACCTACACGATCCAACGGATGGACTGCCCCAAGTTTCCAAACTTGTGCCTTGCCTCCTGGTTGACCGTATTTCATTACTACTCCGATTCTTGTCCACGATAGCAAATATAGCCAACCGTGATCCGGTAACTACCCATCAGGGTATTACGGAAACATTCTTAACTACCACTTTTATTAAGCAACTAAGCAATTCTACATTATAAATAAGTAACAGGATAACAAGGTAGATATTAATCAATAACCAAGGAATGGTAATGCAGCAAGTAGGATTCATTCCAACTCCTAACCTAATGCATCACAATACAAAAGGACTCAAGTAATTTAATTTGCAAAAGATAGGAGGCTTATTATGCTCCGGGGCTTGCCTTGGGTGAAGACCGAGGCCTCGTGGGAGGGGCACTCGGGCAAGTTAGTGTCACAGGCCGGGTCGGCTTCCTCGGCTTACTGGAGCTCCGGGATCTGCTGCTCGGCGTTTGTCTCTGGCTCCTGGTCGGGCTCCGGAGGGGTCGATCCTATTGCATGCGACGATTAATAAATAATTACAATGCGGGTGCAAGATGTGTGGTATGAAAAGAGCATTTCTTGCAAACCAACAAACCCAACTTGTTGAACCACTTTTGACATTGAGGTAAATACTTATTTAATTCATAAAACAAAATCCATTTATTCACCTTTTTTTTATTTAATAATTCAAAAGAAACTTAGGTTTGAACTGCAAGTGCACTTTTTTGGACTCAGAAAAATCCACGAAAATTCCAGAAGGCAAACAATAGTAGCTGGACTCCACTGAACAAATTTCAGCCAAAAAGAAAATACAGAACTGCAGATATAAAAATGACAAGCAAACTGCCCAAAAAGGTGCTTTGAACTAGCTCCTCACTCAAAATGTGTCCAACAGCAGATTTCATAATTTTCCTGGCTTCTTCTACGCACAAACACTCTACTGTAGAAATCTTGCTGACAGAGCTTAAATGTACAAGCCTACACAAAATAAACAAATCTATTGCAATATAAACCACTTGAACTACAACCCTACTGGAAAAGGGTGCAAAATTCTATTTCATATTTTTCCCAGATTCTACTCCACATTTTATACTTATCAAGAAGGTTCCATGCACAGAAACATTATACTATTTCTTACATAAATTTCCAAAGGAAAACACAGAAAAGCACATTTGTAAAGCAACATCAGATTTCTACACATAACAGATCATGCTTACATTTTTTCTCAGCTTGGATATCATAAATAGAGGCGTATACAGATTTTCCCACATTTTATTTCGACATATAAAACACCTTAACATTTATTCTAAGAAATCAGCCAAAAAGAACTTTTAATTATAACAGAGACTTTTTCTACATAAACAGTACTTCATATATTTTTCACAGGTACAAAACATGTTAACAAATTTACACAAAATTTTCCAAGAATTAACTCATCCAGAAAACATATATAACCATTTATCTTAACAAAAGCATATAAACTGGAATAAATAAAAACAGTAATTTAAACTTCCACCAAAAATACTTTCATATTTTTTCATGATAGATCTACTCATAAACAAGCTAGCCAAACTAAAAGTACTCCATTTGGACTTTGGAAACGAGCTACACAAAAATAACAAGCATCTCTAGAAAATAATAAAAGTAAAAAGGAAAACATTTGAAATCATCCCGGCCACTGTGTGAACCCGGTCCATAGCCCAGTGAGGGGCTGACCTGCGGGGTCCACGGGTCAACGGGACCCACCCGTCAGAGAGGGCGAAGCAGGGGGAGGTTTGACCGACGAAAGCTCGTCAACGGTGAGGTCGCCGGCGGTGAGGCTAGGCTCGATAGACTCGGCTCGACGAGGCGCATCCAGCGGTGGGGTCGGCTTGGCCAGAGGGTGACCGAAGCGTGCCGGCGGCGAGCGGTGGCGGACGGCGGTGGCGGAGACACACGGCTACGCCGTTTCCGGCGGTCGCCGGTGAAATTGAGGCAGGCATAGGCTTACTCGAACCCTAGGGAGGCTATCGGAGGGCTCGGCTTGGCTCGGGAAGCTCCGAGGAAGCTTGGCCACGCGAGCGGGCATGGCGGACGGTGGCGGGGCTCGGCTAGGCCGTGTCCGGCGGTCGCCGGTGAAATTGGCGCGTGCGCAGTGCTTTGTGAACCCTAGGGAAGCTACCAAGGGGGTTGGTTTGGCTTGGATGGCTCCAGGGGAGCTTGGCCACGTGAGAGGACCGCGGCGGCGGCCATGGCGCTCGGCCGGGGAGAAACGGGAGGTAGAAGACGGTAGCGTTGAGACTGGGTGGTGTTCTCACCTTGCCTTGGCTCGGTGAAGCTCGAGGAGGAAGAAGAGGCTCGGCGGAGGCTTGGTTGATGAAAGAACGGCGGTGAGCTCCCTCTGGCGGTGGCGGCGGCCGAAAGGGGGAACTTCGGGTTCCGGCGGTGTCGCGGCTCGGTCGGGGATGGTGACGAGCGCACGGCGTGCGCACGACGTAGGCAGAGCGGCGTGCGGAAGGAATCGGTCGGCGATGGAGGGTGGTGGTCGGAACGGAGAGGGGTGGTTGCGGCGGTGGTCGCGGCGAGCGGGGAGCGCTCGGTTCGTGTTCGTGCACGGGCGAGAGTGCGAGTGAGAGTGAGAGAGCGAGTGCGAGTGAGAGAGAGGGCGAAGGGGGCTCTGGGTTTTTGCTCGGCTTGGCCGGGCCTCGGCCGGCGGGCGAGCGTGGTCGTGGCGGGGCCGACGACGGGACGTCACGGCAGCGGCGCGGTCGGCGAGGTGCGCGGCAGGCGAGGCGGAGCGGGAGTGGCTGCACGCGATTGCTTGCGTGCTCGCGCGGAGAGAGATCGGCCGCGGAGTGGCCGGCGGGGATCCTCGGCAGGATACGGCGGCCACGTGGCGAGCGGAGCCGGCGTACGGCGCGGCCGTGTCGGCTGACGCGGCGCGGCGCGCGGGCGGGGCGAGCGGCGCGCGCGCGTGGGCTGGCGCGGCAGGCTGCAGCGCGGGAGCGGGCCGGCGCGGGCGCTGGCTGGGCCGGCGTTGCGCGGGCGAGCGGCGCGCGCGGGCGGGGCGGCTGGCGCGCGAGCTGGGCCGAAAGGCCGGATGGGCCGAAAGTGAGGGCGCGGAAAGAAATCGTTTTCCTTTTTCTTTTTCCCAAAAACTTTTCAAACTTTGACCACTCAAAAACAGTTTCAAAAACTCCAAACTAGGTTTTGACCCAAATATAAAAGTTGCTCCAAATAATTTTCTCTACAACTTTCATATAGGACACTTTTTCTAAAAACCATTTTTAAAACCTCCACATAAATAAAGCCAATTTTGAAATATAAAACATTTTGCTTAATTCATTTTTATTTAACAAACTATTTTGAACTAGGTCAAAACTCCAACATGAAAAGCACTCTACTCAATGTTCTCTATTTTATAAAACTCTTTATCAAAACAGAAATCCATTTAAATCATCAAGTCAAATAGAAATCCATAATCCAACAATTAAACAAAAGCAAAAAGCACTCTTATGCACATGAAATGATGCAATGCATTGCTTATGCTTCTTTAGTAGCTAATTGCAGTGCCTAATGCAGTGCTTGACACTAGGGTGTCATAGCCCTTCCCCCCTTAAAGAAATCTCGTCCCGAGATTTGAGTTACGTACCGGTCTTTATAAAAAGCGGGGTAATTTACGCATAAGTACTCCTCTGTTTCCCAAGTCGCATCGTTGGGTCCGTGATTGCTCCAGAGAATCTTGTAAGTCTTCACCGTTCGGTTACGAGTCTCTCGGGTCTTGGTGTCCAAAATCTCCTTGGGCTGCTCGTAGTACTCCAGATCCGATCTGATGGTGACGTCTGGAATCCGAACTTCTTCTTGTTCTGGAACTCGAAGACACTTCTTTAACTGTGATACGTGGAACACTGGGAAAACTGTGCTCATCTCTAGGGGTAACTGTACTTCGTATGCCACTTCTCCCTTCTTTGCTATGATCCGGTAAGGTCCCACATATCGAGGTGCTAGCTTCTTCTTAATTCCAAAACGTTGGACCTTTCTCATAGGTGAGACCTTAAGATACACATAGTCTCCTACTTGAAATTCCAAGGGTCTTCTTCGAGTGTCAGCATAACTCTTCTGTCGGGATTGTGCTACTTTGATATGTTGTTGTACTGTTTGCACAATCTCTTCAGTATCCTTCACGTAATCTGACCCATAGAATCCTCGATCTCCTGATTCAACCCAATTTACTGGGGTTCTGCATCTTCGTCCATACAAAACTTCAAACGGTGCCATCTTTATAATTTCCTGATAGCTGTTGTTATATGAAAACTCGGCAAGGGGTAACCATTTTTCCCACGACTCTCCTGAAGATAGAACACAAGCACTTAGGATATCTTCCAAAATCTGATTTACTCTCTCTGTTTGTCCTGCAGTCTGGGGGTCATAGGCGGAACTTCTTACCAATTTAGTTCCTAGTTCCTTGTGCAACTGTTCCCAAAAACGTGCTATGAACTGGGGTCCTCTATCAGAAACAATCCGCTTCGGAATCCCATGTAGCCTCAAGATATTCTGGATATACAAGTCTGTATACTGATGAGGGCGGTGTGTAGTCTTGACTGGTATAAAGTGAGCCACTTTAGATAACCGATCCACGATAACCCAGATAGAATCATTTCCTTTTTGAGTAGTGGGAAGACCTGTGATGAAATCCATACTAATTTCTTCCCATTTCCACTCTGGGATTGACAACGGTTGTAGCAGTACGGCAGGTCTCAGGTGTATAGCATTTACCCTGCAGCAAGTATCACATCTTGCAACATAAGCTGCAACTTCTTTCCTCATCTTTGACCACCAATACCTGGTTCTCAAATCCTGGTACATCTTACTGCTTCCGGGGTGAATGGATAACTTTGAATTGTGAGCTTCATTCAGAATTCTTTCTTTCAGCTCTGTGTCCTTAGGAACAACCAACCTCTGGTTATACCACAAGATTCCCTGCTCATCAGTCCTGAAGTTCACAGAACTACTGGTTTCCAACCTCTTCTTAATCTGACAGATCTCTTCATCGGTCTTTTGTCCTTTGATGATGTCACTTTCTAAGGTGTACTGAAGAGTGATATTGTTCAGCATAACAGGGTGCATAAGGTTAAATCCATCTTCCAACAGTGGTTGTAGGGAGTTGCAATGAGTCTTGCGACTCAAGGCATCAGCTACAACGTTCGCTTTTCCGGGGTGGTAATGCACTTCAAGGTTGTAATCCATAATCAACTCTAACCATCTTCTCTGCCTCATGTTCAACTCTGGCTGGGTAAAGATATATTTCAAACTTTTATGATCCGTGTACACATGACATAGGTTTCCCATAAGGTAATGCCTCCAAATCTTGAGTGCATGCACGACGGCTGCCAATTCCAAATCATGAGTGGGGTAATTCTCTTCGTGTGGTCGCCACTGACGAGAAGCATAGGCGATAACTCTTCCATTCTACATGAGTACACACCCAAGTCCAATCTTGGATGCGTCACAAAACACATCAAAAGATTCCTCCAAGTTTGGCTGAGCCAGAATAGGCGCGGAAGTCAACAACGTTCGCAGAGTGCGAAAAGCTGCTTCACACTCTGGAGTCTATTCGAACTTCTTGTTTTTCTGCGTTAAACGGGTCATAGGCTTGGCTATTCTCGAAAAATCCGGAATAAACCGATGGTAGTATCCGGCCAAACCCAAAAAGTTGCGAACCTCAAAAACACTTGTGGGTGCTTCCCAATCCATAACCTCTTGTACTTTAGAAGGGTCTACAGAGATCCCTTCCTCTGAAAGGACGTGACCAAGGAAAGGTACCTTCTTCAACCAAAACTCACACTTGCTGAACTTAGCATACAACTTATGCTCTCTAAGCCGGGTCAGAACAACTCGTAGATGCTCAGCATGGTCCCTCTCATTCTCAGAGTATACCAAGATATCATCGATGAACACTACAACAAACTTATCCAACTCTGGCACGAAGACTGAATTCATCAGGTACATGAAATGTGTTGGTGCATTGGTTAACCCAAAGGACATAACTAGATACTCATAGAGTCCGTATCTGGTAGAGAAAGCTGTCTTTGGTACATCTTCTCTTCTGATCTTAATCGGATGGTATCCTGACCTCAGGTCGATCTTGGAGAACACTTTCGCCTTTGACAACTGATCAAACAAGACATCGATTCGGGGTAAGGGATATTTGTTCTTTATAGTTACTGCGTTAAGCGGTCGGTAGTCCACACACATCCTTAAAGTTTTATCCTTCTTCTTCTCAAAGATAGCAGGACATCCCCAAGGTGACGAACTAGGGTGTATCAGACCCTTATCCAAAAGCTCTTGCAACTGAACTTTGAGCTCTGCTAACTCTTTAGCGTGCATTCTATACGGTCTCCGAGATATGGGTGCCGTTCCAGGGATTAACTCTATAGCAAACTCCACATCCCTATCTGGTGGTAGTCCAGGCAACTCATCAGGAAAAACATCTGGGAACTCACACACTATTGGGATCTCAGCTATCTGCTTTGCCGTGATATTGAACAACACTCCGATCTCATGGGGGTTTCAAGGTAACCTGAACCGAAAGGTAGACCCACTACGAGGGCTAACCATAGAAACTACTCATGTTGCGACATCAAGGTTGACCCTCCAGAGTTTCATCCAACCCATTCCCAAGATTACATCCAGACCTAGACCAGGAATTACGATAGGATCCACTATGGCCTTCTTATTCGCAAAGGTCATTTCCACTCCTTTAGCCATTTTACGCGCGGAGAGAACAGCTCCGGCGGAACTTATCTGATATCCCCAGTCTAACTCTATCAACTCAAGATTACTTCTTATAACAAAATTCTCACTTATGAAAGAATGCGATGCTCCAGAATCAAACAGCACGACTGCGGGGCATTGATTAACCAGAAACGTACCAGCGGTGACAGGCTCTCCTTCTGGCACTTCTTCCACGGTGGTGTGATGCACATGACCTGCGCGAGGTGAGGGCTGAGTGTATTGCTTCTTTGGGCGAGGGCACTGACGTGACAGATGTCCAGTCTGACCACAATTGTAACATGGCACAATCACATATGGGGTCTTGGGTCCTCCTGCACTCCCTGCTTTGCTCTTGTTCTGCATCATGGGGGCGGTGTAGGGCTTCTAAAAACTGGGACGAGGACGGTTGGTGGTGATCTTCCTCTGTGGGGGACGGTATCTTGCTCCTGTAACAGGCCGGCGATACGGGGTACGTGCTCCGAAAGGGGTCCTCTGTTGAGAAGAACCTCCTTCGTTCGCACGACGGCGGTTTTCTGTCGCCAGCCTACTGTCATTGGCCTCTTGATTTAGGCAGTCACTGACAAAGTCACTGAAGGTGGTGCGGTGACTGTTGCCCATTTTTGAAAGCATGGCGGCACTCATTCCACGCTTGAAGCTTGCGATCTTCTTGGCCTCAGTGCTGACAAAGTCTGGGGCGTAGCGAGCTAGGTTGTTGTAACACCTCGGGTGTTTAAAAATGTAATTAACCTGACATGTCATCATCATTAGTCATTAATCATTCTTGCCTTGCATTTATGTTTGCTTAGTACTTGTGTAGCCATCTCTTTTTTCAAAAACCCTAAAGCCCAAATCTTCCTATAAGGGCAAAAATGTTAATTTCAACTCTGTGCCTAGTCTTGTGTATTTCTTGTTCAGTTTAGTGTCTTGAAGCTTTGTTGTGTTGTTCAAAAATCAAAATCAAAAATCAGATTTCAAAATCCCTTTGAAAAACCCTAAATTCCAAACCCTGGTTTTTACCCCTCTTTTAATAAGTTAAAAACTATTCAAAATTTGGACTTGGTCCAAAAAGCAAAGTTGTAGGTCTTATCAAGAGGAACAACTTTGGTATTTACAAATTTTCAAGTTTTTATATAAAATCAAAAGTAATTTTGAAATTATTCAAATCTTAAAAGTGTTCCCTTTTCTGTTTTCGAATATAATTCAAAAACTGTTTGGAATTTGAAAATGTTCTTATTGACAAAGTTGTAGATCTCCTTTTTCTGCACAACTTTGGTATTCTGAGTTTTTTCCCATGCAGTTCAAGTTTTGGGAGTAATTTGCAAAATACAGAAAGTCAAACCCTAGACCTAGCCCTGTTCATCTCCTACCTAGGGTCAGAGCAGAGCAGGGAGGGGGCCCGGCCGTGGCCGCTCGCCGGAGCTGCGTGCGCCACGCGCCTGGCAGCCGCACGCCCGCCCCCGACTTGTCGCCTGTGACCGCGCCATCATTCTGCCCCCGCACGCGCAAGCGCTGACCTCCGCCCCCGTCCCCCACTGCTCCCCGACGTCGCCGCCGCGTGGCCGTCGCCGGCAAGCACGACGCCCGGGTCCCAAACTGATTTCCGTCCCTTCTTCATCATGAGATCGATAGCACGCGCCACGGGCATTCTTATCCACCCCCGCGCGCTCCCTAACGGCCCCTGGCCGCGGCTATAAAAGGCCCGCCGGCCGGCCGGAGCTCCGCACTCACCCCACCACCGTCGCCAGCTCACTCCAGAGTCTCCGCCGCTCCACCACCTAGCCCAGAAGCTCCGCCTTGAGCTCGTGAAGCTTCCCAGCCCCTCAATTTTACCTCCGCCGCCTCCAATCGCCCGGCGTAACCCCATCTTCCCAAACTCCGGCGAAACACCGGTGAGCTCGGGTTCGGGAAATCCCCACTCTCCGGCCATGATCATTTTTCTCTGACCCCTGCTTCATCTTCCTTGCCTTCTTGCGCCCCTAACCGGCTACTGGTGGCCGTGCCTGGTGTACAGGGTCGCCGGATCGCCGGAGTGCCGCCGCGGTCGTCTCCGTCCTCGAGCCGCACCCTCGACCGTATCGAGCCCCAAGCCTCGGGCGAATCGCACTACCCTCGAGCGCGTTCCCGAGCCACACCCTCGAGCACATCCTCGAACCCCGCCCCTCGAAGCAGCCGAGTCTAGCCTCAGCCTCAGGCGAATCGCAACTTCCACCGAGCCCCAAGCCTCGAGTGAGCCGAGGCCACCCTGGAGAGGCTAGCCGCAAGAGAACCCGCCGAGGCCTCGCCGTCGAGCCCTCTTATCCATCCGCCTCGCCGAGCCTTGCCTCTGACTCTCGGTGAGCCCAGCCTCTGTTTTCTCAGCCGAGCCTCGAGCCTCGACGTCGAGCCCGCTCCGACTCGAGCTCAGTGGTCTTTTCCTTTTCAGAAATATGAATAGTCTTGTTATTTCATCTTTTTGTATGATTTTCTGTATTGCTCTAAAAATTCTAAAAATTTTACAGTTGAGTCTTTATACTATGTAGTATTTTATAAAAATATGAAACTTGACTTTTCTGCAAGAATTTGAAAATGTAAAATCCCTCTTTTAATTAATAAATGGATGGTTTTGGATTTTTAGAAAATCATTTATAACTCCAAAAATCATGAGATAAATTTTTGTGAGCTTCCTATGCCATGTTTAGTCTCTGGTGAAATTTTGAAGTCTTTTGGAACAAGTTGATTTTTGAGCCTTTATTTTAATTGTTAAATAGTGTCGTTTGTTAATTGATGTCTGATTTTATTTGAGCACCTTAATGACCTCCAAAAATTATGAAATTTGTTTTGCCATCTATCTACACCATAATGAACTTATGTGATTAATTTGGTAATTTTTGGAGCAACTGCATAAAATGACTTTTTTAAATAATTAAGAAAAACAGAAAAGGTGATTAAGGTTCATGTTGTATGCCCTGTGTTGCATTGTTCATACTAGCATACTCATGAGCATGCATCATTGTATTCGTATAGTCACCGAAGAAGGCGTCAAGATCGAGGCAGCCGCCGACGAACCTGTCCCTGAGGCTACCCCGAGCTCCGACAACTGCCCTGCCGCCCTCGAGCCTGCCCTCTTTGCTCTTCAAGGCAAGCCCCGGTGCATTTAACCCCTTTCCTTGGATTTATAAAATGTTTTCCTTAAATGCTTTTGAGTTAAATTATTGCATTAGGTTTATAGGAGTTGTGTGCTATCCTAATTGATGCACTATCCACCTTGACCACTGATACACCCGATACCTGCTTTTCAAAAGTATTTGAAAAATGCTTAGCAATGCTTATTGAATTAGACTTTGCAATAAAATGCCATTTTCAAAAGTGTGATCACTTAAAGAACATTTATGGGCATTTGGCTTTACTCCCTGCCTGTTGGCTAAGTATCTGATCCATACCTAGTCAACAGCGAGGAGAGGTTGTCCGAGCGTACGGTGCCGTCATGTTGTAGTCCGGGACTCAACAGTTGACACCGACCGGGACAGGGTTGAAAAACCGACAGGACCTGTACTCTTGGGTTAGAGTCCCGAGGTGCTTGTTGCTGACGGAAAAACTTTAGGGACCATCCGTATGGGGGCCTGCTGGTCAAGACTTGTAACTATTCACATACTTCGGAAAGCTCTGGCTCCGAGGAATCCTTTATTGGACCGACAACCGCGCACTGGGAGTGGAGAGATGGCGGAAGTAGCATGTACCCACGTGGTCGTCGTACCTGGATAGGAGTGGTGTACTGTACTTCCGGGTGGCGTAGGACCGGGTCCAATCTTGGAGAAATCGTGGTAGACGAGTTGGCATATGCAAGCTTGGGTGCGACATATGCAGTGTGGATAGGGATCCTCAGCTGAGTATTATTTATCCAGATTAACGTTGCTCCTCGGTTATGGAGACTTGGTCCACTGACTGTCAACGGAGAGTGGTTCTCAACTAGGAATGTTTTGAAATGTAAAATGAATCATGAACGATGAAGAATTGAGGAATGCTGAATCTTTCCAAAATAAAATAAGGTTTACAAAAATGCTTTTCTGCAAAATACTTGATCTTGCTTAAACCTTACCTTGACTACCCTAAGCCTCTCATTCCTGAGTCTTCTCCCTTTTTCTTAGTCGGGTAAGTCTTGTTGAGTACCCCAGTACTCAGGGTTTGTTACCCATGCTGCAGGTATGACAGAGTCCCCGATGTGTCTTGCACCCTGCTGCGTGACCATCGTCCAGGAAGAGGCCGATGAGGCCGAAGAATAGTTGTACACCCTCGGGCTGGGTGATTATAAGTATCTTTGTTGTTCTCCACTATGTTGCCTATGTCTATCTCTATTATCAGAACTTGGTTTGTAATAACTGCACCTTAATTTCTATTTGGAACCCTGCTTTGTAAAACTATTGTTATTTAAGTCTTCCGCTCTTTATTCCGATGTTATTTGTAAAAGTATGCAATGCTGTAACCGAATTGTGAGATGATCCTGCGGACATTGGGCACTGATGTAGCCCGGTGGCGAACAGGTCTTAATCACATGGAACATGGGTTCGGCTGTCAGAGGTTGACAGGGACACGTGGGCCATGAGATTAGGGCCGTTCCGTCACAGTTGTTGAAGTTGTGAAGGTACTCGGACATAGACCTGGTTCCCTGGGATAACCTCATGAACTCTGCAATCTTCATCTCCATCAAACCACTAGGGATGTAATGGTTGCGCATAGCGGTAGAGAACTGATCCCAAGTGACACGTGCATTTGCAGGCAAGGATGCACGGTACTGGGCCCACCATAAACCTGCGGGTCCTTCCAACATGTGGGCGGCGTACTCCGCCTTGAGCTCTTCCGTCAGACGAAGCAGACGAAACTTCTGAGTGATGGAGTTGAGCCATTCATCTGCCTCAAGTGGTTCGGTGACTTCCTTGAACACCGGGGGACGGGTGTCCAAGAAGTCACGGTAGGAGCTGTACTGGTTAGGCTCTGGGCCTTGGCGTTGATGATGCTGCTGCACAGTGTTGTTAGCGATATTGCGGAGGGTGGACTCCATGTGCCTCTGCATCTCCTCCATGTTCCTTTGGCTTCCCAGAAACTGGCCGAAAAACGCTTCCGGCGTCATTGGCGGCGGTGGGGGAGGTGGCAGATTCTCCTCCTGTCCTGCCCCCTGTCCGCGTTGGCTGCGAGTGTGTGCCGGCATCTGCATATCCCATTAATAAGCAATCATTAGGTGATGTTACATTGATCATGAATAAATACTGCGCTGTACATAATTCGAAAATTTAGCACACGACCAGTATAATTACTCATTTCCACACAACATCACAGAATAATCGCTCGAAATTAGACATGCAATGACGGATTTCCATAAAAGATGCCAGATCGAAGTCTGGACTTTGTCCCAAAAGACATACATGCCATCAAACATCTCAAACATAAAACCAACACATGTTTAGGGCGTTACATCACTTAGCGAGCAAGCTCAAGCTATACAAAAGAAAAATGTCTCCTGGCTAAACTAGCGCTCAGGCATCTCCAGCGGTGGATGCGGCGTCCTCTGCGTCGATGTCGATCATCGGCTCGTCAGCATGATCCTCCTCTGGTGGGGCGTCGGGGCCAAGGACCTCTCCGTCCTGGGGATCCTGGGCCTCGGCGGCGGGAACCTCGGCAGCGGCTGGGGCGGCGGCCTCCTGCGCGGCGTGATGCATCTGATGGACGGCCTCGTGGAGCTGGTCGATGTAGGCCTGTTGTCCGTGGATCTGCTGTATCAACAGGTGGGCTCCCTCTCTGAGCTGGTCGAGCGCGGTGCGGGCCTCATCCCTCTGAAGAGCGGTAGTTAGGTACATCTGCTCTGCAACTGTCCTGGCAGTGGATTGTGCTGCTGCTGTGGTGCGGGCGTCGTCACGCTCCAGAGTGAGCTGCTGAATCCTCTCCAGGAGCTCACACATACTTGGTATAAGAACTCTCACCTAGACCGACGGTTGGACGGTCATGCTCTCATATCTCACAAAATCATTTTATGCATGTTTTCGCGATCGACGCATTCTCTTTTTCCCGAGAATGGACCAGCAAATAAAGATCCAGCATGAAGCAAAACCCTGAACCCTGTTAGCAGTTAAGCCACCTGAATCCTAGTATAGGGCTTAAGGACGAGACTGAGCACACTTAGTAATCGAAAATAGTTTTGAAAATAGTTTTGAAATACCCATTTAGTTCGAAAATAGCTCTCTACGGAGGTAATCACTTGAACCATGCTCCGATACCAGCTATGGCGGAACCGTCCTGATTATAGGAGCTCAAGTACCGTCTTAGTCAAATCCGTCTGACTTCGACTCATACTTGAACCCATATAACCCAGGTAGTCCGGAAATCTCGAAGGATTTCTATCACCGTACAACATACAGGATCGCATTGTTCAAGAATTACATTCGCAAAGATACATCACAGAGAACGAAACCGAATTTAAAGTATCAGAGTGCGAATTTAGAACAGAGTTATTACAATACCAAATTTAAAAGTGCGGAAGCTTAAATAAGTTTGAAACACGACCACTACACACGTGGTCCAAATGAAACATTGTTTGACAAATCCAACTCAACACAACTCACTCTCCATTTTTAGATAATGTGCCACTAGGAGTCTCAGACCAGCAAAAGAAAAAGGGAAGCTTCTGGACGACCCTGCCCTGGGCCTACTCCTCATCACCTTCCACCGGGTAGAGGCAGTGCTTACAATAGCCAAAGTAGACCTGGCCATCTGCAACAACGGGATAACCCCTGAGTACGGGAATGTACTCAGCTAGACTTACCCGTCCAACTGAAAATAAAGACACCAAGGGTATGCAAGGCCTTTTTGGGTGGATCTAGGATCTTTAGTTGCAAAAAGCTCAATTAAGATAAGTGAGGATTTAATGATATTGCTGAGCTGTCATTTTTAGACCTATTTCTTTACTCTAGGTTTGCACCTGAACTATTGCACACACTTGAGTCTAACAAACAATAATATAACCATATTCAGTTGACTTATCCACATTTTAGATGAACCTTTAATCATCACATGGAGTTGTATCGTGGTGAAGCTCGTCATAGTTTCCCACTAACCGGGGGAGACGGCGACTCGAATCGAATTCCAAACCAGCTGGTGAAAGACCTTTAATACCAGCCCACACTTTCCCCGTCGGGTCCATGCATTGGGCAACCGCTCGATGCTTGTTCGTGGTGGTAATCGTCGCGGCTCACAGCACGGACCGCCCAATTGGAACCTAGCGATGGCCTCACGCGGCAGATCGCAATTTCCATACTAGAGGGAACGACACGGGTTGAGACCGGCCCGAACAGCTTCTAACCGGCTTTGGGTCGATGATTACAGCACCGACATATCCCTAAGTAAAAGGGCGCGTTCAAAAATGAACGAGGGCCAACATCGATACAAACCTACACGATCCAACGGATGGACTGCCCCAAGTTTCCAAACTTGTGCCTTGCCTCCCGGTTGACCGTATTTCATTACTACTCTGGTTCTTTTCCACGATAGCAAATATAGCCAACCGTGATCCGGTAACTACCCATCAGGGTATTACGGAAACATTCTTAACTACCACTTTTATTAAGCAACTAAGCAATTCTACATTATAAATAAGTAACAGGATAACAAGGTAGATATTAATCAATAACCAAGGAATGGTAATGCAGCAAGTAGGATTCATTCCAACTCCTAACCTAATGCATCACAATAGAAAAGGACTCAAGTAATTTAATTTGCAAAAGATAGGAGGCTTAATATGCTCCGGGGCTTGCCTTGGGTGAAGACCGAGGCCTCGTGGGAGGGGCACTCGGGCAAGTTAGTGTCGCAGGCGGGGTCGGCTTCCTCGGCTTGCTGGAGCTCCGGGATCTGCTGCTCGGCGTTTGTCTCTGGCTCCTGGTCGGGCTCCAGAGGGGTCGATCCTATTGCATGCGACAATTAATAAATAATTACAATGCGGGTGCAAGATGTGTAGTATGAAAAGAGCATTTCTTGCAAACCAACAAACCCAACTTGTTGAACCACTTTTGACATTGAGGTAAATACTTATTTAATTCATAAAACAAAATCCATTTATTCACCTTTTTTTATTTAATAATTCAAAAGAAACTTAGGTTTGAACTGCAAGTGCACTTTTCTGGACTCAGAAAAATCCACGAAAATTCCAGAAGGCAAACAAAAGTTGCTGGACTCCACTAAACAAATTTCAGCCAAAAATAAAATACAGAACTGCAGATATAAAAATAACAATCAAACTGCCCAAAAAGGTGCTTTGAACTAGCTCCTCACTCAAAAAGTGTCCAACAGCAGATTTCATAATTTTCCTGGCTTTTTCTACCCACAAACACTCTACTGTAGAAATCTTGCTGACAGAGCTTAAACATACAAGCCTACACAAAATAAACAAATCTATTGCAATATAAACCACTTGAACTACAACCCTACTGGAAAAGGGTGCAAAATTCTATTTCATATTTTTCCCAGATTCTACTCCACATTTCATACTTATCAAGAAGGTTCCATGAACAGAAACATTATACTATTTCTTACATGAATTTCCAAAGGAAAACACAGAAAAGCACATTTGTAAAGCAACTTCAGATTTCTACACATAACAGATCATTCTTACATTTTTCTCAGCTTGGATATCATACATAGAGGCTTATACAAATTTTTCCACATTTTATTTCGACATATAAAACACCTTAATATTTATTCTAAGAAATCAGCCAAAAAGAACTTTTAATCATAACAGAGACTTTTTCTGCATAAACAGTACTTCATATATTTTTCACAGGTACAAAACATGTTAACAAACTTATAAAAAAATTTCCAAGAATTAACTTATCCAGAAAACATATATAACCATTTATCTTAACAAAAGCATATAAACTAGAATAAATAAAAACAGTAATTTAAACCAAAAATACTTTCATATTTTTCCATGATAGATCTACTCATAAACAAGCTAGCAAAACTGAAAGTACTCCATTTGGACTTTTGAAACGAGCTACACAAAAATAACAAGCATCTCAGGAAAAAATAAAAGTAAAAAGGAAAACATTTGAAATCATCCCGACCACTATGTGAACCCGGTCCATACACCAGTGAGGGGCTGACGTGCGGGGTCCACGGGTCAACGGGACCCACCCGTCAGAGAGGGCGAAGCAGGGGGAGGTTTGACCGACGAAAGCTCGTCGACGGTGAGGTCGCCGGCGGTGAGGCTAGGCTCGATAGACTCGGCTCGACGAGGCGCATCCAGCGGTGGGGTCGGCTTGGCCAGAGGGTGACCGAAGCGTGCCGGCAGCGAGCGGTGGCGGACGGCGGTGGCGGCGACACACGGCTATGCCGTTTCCGGCGGTCGCCGGTGAAATTGAGGCAGGCATAGGCTTACTCGAACCCTAGGGAGGCTACCGAGGGCTCAGCTTAGCTCGGGAAGCTCCGAGGAAGCTTGGCCACGCGAGCGGCCATGGCGGACGGTGGCGGGGCTCGGCTAGGCCGTGTCCGGCGATCGCCGGTGAAATTGGCGCGTGCGCAGTGCTTTGTGAACCCTAGGAAAGCTACCAAGGGGGTTGGTTTGGCTTGGATGGCTCCAGGGGAGCTTGGCCACGTGAGAGGACCGCGGCGGCGGCCATGGCGCTCGGCCGGGGAGAAACGGGAGGTAGAAGACGGTAGCGTTGAGACTGGGTGGTGTTCTCACCTTGCCTTGGCTCGGTGAAGCTCGAGGAGGAAGAAGTGGCTCGGCGGAGGCTTGGTTGATGAAAGAACGGCGGTGAGCTCCCTCTGGCGGTGGCGGCGGCCGAAAGGGGGAACTTCGGGTTCCGGCGGTGTCGCGGCTCGGTCGGGGATGGTGATGAGCGCACGGCGTGTGCACGACGTAGGCGGAGCGGCGTGCGGAAGGAATCGGTCGGCGATGGAGGGTGGTGGTCGGAACGGAGAGGGGTGGTTGCGGCGGTGGTCGCGGCGAGCAGGGAGCGCTCGATTCGTGTTCGTGCACGGGCGAGAGTGCGAGTGAGAGTGAGAGAGCGAGTGCGAGTGAGAGAGAGGGCGAAGGGGGCTCTGGGTTTTTGCTCGGCTTGGCCGGGCCTCGGTCGGCGGGCAAGCGTGGTCGTGGCGGGGCCGACGACGGGACGTCACGGCAGTGGCGCGGTCGGCGAGGTGCGCGGCAGGCGAGGCGGAGCGGGAGTGGCTGCGCGCGATTGCTTGCGTGCTCGCGCGGAGAGAGATCGGCCGCGGAGTGGCCGGCGGGGATCCTCGGCAGGATACGGCGGCCACGTGGCGAGCGGAGCCGGCGTACGGCGCGGCCGTGTCAGCTGACGTGGCGCGGCGCGCGGGCGGGGCGAGCGGCGCGCGCGCGTGGGCTGGCGCGGCAGGCTGCAGCGTGGGAGCGGGCCGGCGCGGGCGCTGGCTGGGCCGGCGCTGCGCGGGCGAGCGGCGCGCGCGGGCGGGGCGGCTGGCGCGCGGGCTGGGCCGAAAGGCCGGATGGGCCGAAAGTGAGGGCGCGGAAAGAAATCGTTTTCCTTTTTCTTTTTCCCAAAAACTTTTCAAACTTTGACCACTCAAAAACAGTTTCAAAAACTCCAAACTAGGTTTTGACCCAAATATAAAAGTTGCTCCAAATAATTTTCTCTACAACTTTCATATAGGACACTTTTTCTAAAAACCATTTTAAAATCTTCCACATAAATAAAGCCAATTTTGAAATATAAAACATTTTGCTTAATTCATGTTTATTTAACAAACAATTTTGAACTAGGTCAAAACTCCAACATGAAAAGCACTCTACTCAATGTTCCCTATTTTATAAAACTCTTTGCCAAAACAGAAATCCATTTAAATCATCAAGTCAAATAGAAATCCATAATCCAACAATTAAACAAAAGCAAAAAGCACTCTTATGCACATGAAATGATGCAATGCATTGCTTATGCTTCTTTAGTAGCTAATTGCAGTGCCTAATGCAGTGCTTGACACTAGGGTGTCACAGTTCTTCCCCTTCCAAAATGCATATGAGTCACTATGCAAGTTAGCAGCTTCAGGAATATAGTCAAGAGAGTGCAAAGATGCTCTAAACAGTATAGCTCCATTGACTCACTGGAAAGCATACAAGCTAGCGAAGGCTCAAACTGATCACCAAATATGAATTCTGAACATATGAGCAAAATGAGCAGTTTTGAGCCAAAAAGGTATTCACCATCAAAATAGCACTACACATGTATAGACAGGAAAACAGCAAGTGCTAATCATGTATGCAAAGTGAACTACCCCTAGCAAAGTTCAACCATCATGCTATAGAATGAACCATAGACTTGTGTATCCAAATTTTATCGGAGTTGCAGCGGTTTAAAAATACACAAGTTTAAATTTCAGCATATGATTGCGAGAGGTTGAAAGCTTGTCATTGCCTAACTTTCCAACTGTGCGAAGCCTATGCAGAAGCAATCAGAAGCTTAAAGCAACAGTTTCGGTTATACACTACACAGCTCAAGTTTAACTCAAAGTGCAATGAGAAACAGTCTCGAAACTGTGATGTGTTGACAAGCAATCTCATCTCGATCTTTACAATTCACGTATCTTGGTTCAAGTTTTATCTCAGAATATGAACAGATCAAGCAAGTGACAGACTCAGAACTAGAGACATAGCAACCTAGCATATATAAAAAGCACGAGTGAACTCAACACATCCTACACATGCTAGTTGCATATCTCAATGGTGAACATTTTCAAGTTTTATGTTTGTTAAGCAGATTCACCATTCAAAAATAGCTCAGCTCACAGCATGTATCAGTGATCAGAAAGAGCATAAGCTACATAGCATCAACATAAGCGTCAGAGCATACTAATCAGAGCATAGTCACATTCTCAAGAATATATACATGAAGCTCAGAATGTAATAACGTATGCTGAAATGCAAAAGAAAAGTGAAGACAAACGAAAAAGAGTCAGTTTATAATACAAGAACCAAAATGTTTCCCCCAGCTAAAAGGGGAAACACACACCAAGCTCACCCCTCAACCGATTAAAGGTTGATTCGTCCAAAGGCTTGGTGAAAATATCAGCCAGCTGATGATGAGTATCGACATGGCGAAGGTCGATATCACCCTTCTCATAGTGGTCTCGCAAAAAGTGAAAGCGCACATCAATGTGTTTGGTCTTCGAGTGAAGCACGAGGTTCTTAGCAACGCTAATGGCACTCGTGCTGTCACAAAGCAAAGGAACACGAGAAAAGCTCAAACCAAAATCACGCAAAGTGGCCATCATCCAAAGCAACTGGGAACAGCAGCTAGCTGCAACAACATACTCAGCCTCCGTGGTAGACTGGGCGACACTAGACTGCTTGCGAGAAGACCACAAAACAAGAGAAGAACCAATAAACTGGCAAGTCCCAGAAGTGGACTTGCGCTCGACACGGCAACTAGCAAAATCGGCATCGGAATAACCGCAAAGGGAGAGGGTGGAGGAAGCTGAATACCAAATCCCGAACTCAGGTGTGAAACGAAGGTACCTGAAAATGCGCTTCACCGCCTGACGGTGAGAAGTACGCGGCGATGCCTAAAAGCGCGCGCACAGACACACCACGAACTGGATGTCCGGGCGTGTCGCCGTCAGGTAGAGCAGCGACCCGATCATGCTTCGGTACTCCTTCTGGTCCACAGCTTCTCCATCCTTATCCGCATCCAGGGCCGTCGTGGTCGACATGGGTGTTGGAAGAGGCTTGGCCTCGCCCATATCGAACCTCTTCAGCAAGTCCTTGGTGTACTTGCCCTGGTGCACAAACGTCCCTTCTCGGGATTGCTTAATTTGCAATGCGAGAAAGAAAGTCAGCTTGCCCATCATGCTCATCTCGAACTCCCTGCTCATAGTATCTGCAAACTTGGCAACCAAAGCGTGAGAAGAACCACCGAAAATGATATCATCCACGTAAATCTGGACCAAGAGAGTATTAGTGCCTTGCTTGAGGAGAAAGAGCGCTTTATCCACACATCCCATTTTAAAACCCTTAGCAAGCAAAAAGGTTTTCAACCTATCATACCAGGCTCTAGGGGCTTGTTTCAAACCATATAATGCTTTGTAAAGTTTAAAACATGGTTTGGAAACTTGGGATTTTTGAAACTGGGGGGTTGTCTAACATACACCTCCTCTTCATTGTAGCCGTTTAAGAAGGCACTCTTGACATCCATTTGAAAAAGTTTGAAACCTTTGGATGCAGCAAAAGCCAAGAGTATCCTAATAGCCTCCAAACGCGCTATAGGAGCAAAAGTCTCCTCATAGTCTATCCCCTCCTTCTGACTATAACCCTAGGCTACGCGTCTGGCCTTGTTTCTCACAACATGGCCATCTTCTCCCTGTTTATTTTTGAAAACTCATTTAGTCCCAATTGGATGACACTCAGAAGGTGGAGATACTAGAACCCAAACCCGATTTCTCTCAAAGTTTTCTAACTCCTCATGCATGGCATTGACCCAATCCGGATCCGTCAAAGCGTGTCCAACATCTCGGGGCTCAAAGTCAGCAACAAAAGCAGAATGAGCAAAGTGAGAGATTTGAGACCTGGACCGAGTGACCTGTTCGTCAATGTTGCCGATCATCTGCTGAGGGGGGTGTTGGCGCTGGATGTGTCGTGGTGCCTCCCGTGCAGAAGTGATCTCCCCCTCAACAGCAGCTGGTGCCTCCCCGGGTACAAAAGGTACCGCTCGGGGTGGCGGATCCCACGGCCCCCAGGAAGAAGAAGTGTCGGGGTCGTGAGTCGTAGTAGAAGCCGCTCCTTGCGGCACAACAGGTGGAGGGGGTGCTGGATCATCCATACCTTCAGCACCCTCGTCCTCGTCATCAAAAAGAGGCTCGCCAACCTCATGATCACCTGCACGCTCAAAACGAGAAGAAGGACAAACCATGGTCTCGTCGAAGGTGACATCGGATGTCTCCATGACTCGGTTAGTGTCAAGGTTAAGTACACGATAAGCACGAGTATGAGTGCCATAACCCAAAAACACACCGTCAAAAGAACGAGACTCAAATTTGTCCAAGTTGCCCTTTTTTAGTATAAAACAATGGCAACCAAAAACTCAAAAATAACTCACCTTGGGGAGTTTTCCAAAACGCAACTCATAAGAGGTCTTTTTCAAGAAAGCTCAAAGAAAAATGCAATTAGAAATATAGCATGCAGTGCTCATAGCTTCGGCCCAATATCGCCTAGGAGTCCTATGCTCATCGAGCATCGTCCTGGCCATCTCTACAAGGGTCTGATTCTTTCTTTCTACAACACCATTCTGAGGCGGTGTGTAGGGGAAGAAAACTGATGCTCTAAACCCAAAGAGTTACAAAACTTCTCAAAATCCAAATTCTTGAATTCGGAACCATTATCACTCTGAATAGCTCGCATTGAGTTCAAAGGGAACTCGTTCTGAAGACACAAAATCAGATTGCGAGCAAAAGAGAAAGTATCGGTCTTTTCAGCTAAAAAGAAGACCCATGAATATCTCGAAAAGTCATCAACAACAACAAGCACATACCACTTCCCCCCAACCGAGCTCACTCGAGCCGGACCAACAAGGTCCATGTGCAAAAGCTCTCCAGGGCGCTTGGTCATGACCTGAGTCACTGGATGGTGGGGAGCGGCAACCATCTTCCCATGTCTACAAGAATGGCAAACAAGATCCTTCTCCATGGATAACTTGGGCAATCCTCGGATTAGGCCAAGTGAACTAAGCCTTGCAAGCAAGTCGAAGCTCAAGTGTCCTAGTCTCCTATGTCACTTCCAAAGATCAGAAGAAGAAGGTCCAGCCACAAGACAACGAGAAATGCCAAAAGACTCCGAGAAATCCGCACGAAAGACTTTTCCAAAGGGCGAAATCCCACAAACAAGATTGCCCTGAGGGTCCAAAATGCGACTGAGATTCGGCTTAAAACGAATCTCGTAGTCGTCATCAAAGAGTTGCAAAACAGAAAGAAGGTTAAAATGCAAGTTAGAAACAAGAGCAACATCGCGCAACACAAAGTGCTCATTAACTCGCACCGACCCACGAGACAATACCTTACCTTTGCTATTGTCACCGAAGGTGATATACTCCTTTCCGGCGACCGGACTAAGACTGGAGAACCACTTGGCGTTTCCGGTCATGTGCCTCGAACACCCGGAATCCACCAACCAAACGTTCTCCAATCATTTTACCTACATCAATAAAAAGACATAGGGTGGGCATACGGTCCAACACTGGGGTTAGTGAAGTAGGAAGAATACCAGTGTTGGGCCGGCTGCTCAAAAGAACGGTTAGAAGAAAAACCATTCCTAGCACGCCTACGGGGGAAGCGATCACCACGTTGAGGAAAACGTGGTCCACTAAGGGAAAAGCGTCCATCGCGATACTCAAAACGCGGTGGGGGAAAACGCTCTACAACAAAGCCACCGCCACGGGGTCCATAGCCTACAACTGTAGGCTCCCGCTGGGCACGACCTCCCCGCTGCCTAGGCCTGGGAACTTGAGGTTCTGGACCTCTAGGCCTAGCAGCTCTCCTTGGAGCTCTCCTCTGAACATTCGGCACATGTACATCATGGAAGGGATGGTACATGTCCGGATTGTTCATCTCTCTAGCACGGCGCGCCTCTCTCTTGCGCTGAAAGCAGAACTCACTCAAGTGTCCATCTCTCCCACAATGCTCACAATGATACCTCACCGCTCTCAAAGGGGGTTGTTGGTACACACGGTTGTGGGTGTGGATCACTTTGCCCTTCTATGGCATAAGCTCCTCCTGGATGGGTGGCATGGTGTCCAACTTGTTTTTCAGGTGGTTGGGCTTGGGATGCCACGCTTGGTTCTTGGGTGGAACTCGTGGAGGTTCTTCAAACACCCCATCCTTGGTGTTAGGCTTGAGAGGCTCCTTGGGTGGAAGCTTGGTAAGTTTGGGAGTAGTGGTGGAGTTGGGCTTCTCACATGGGTTCAGACCACTCGACTCTCCAATCTTCCCAAAAGCAGAAAGATCAACACCCGGAGCAAAACCTACACCAGGACCTCCAGCAGCTCGCTTGAATTGGGAGATCATCATCCCGAGCTGCGGCTCACCACAAGACACCCATGACAAGATGGTCCGAAGGTATGTGTTTTCCTCCTCGGTTTGCATCTTGTCATGCTTCACATTTGCTATCTCCATCTCCAGGCCCTCACACAAAACACACCTGGACACACGAGTGCTACCCGAGCTGGCCTTCTCAAGAGACACAATCTTGGCATTCTTCTCTGCCAACTCGGATTGCAAGACAGGACAAGTCTTGCATGCACCCAACAACATGGGTCTAGCCCGGAGCTCATCCACCTCTCCTACCAACGCAGCATACTTACCTCTCAAAGTGAGAAGGTCAGTCATGTGCGTGGTGCACATCTCGCACTCGGCATCCTCAGATACGACCACGATGGACTTAGCAAACTCAAGCTCCCTCACCGTGTCCTCCCACTTATGCCTAAACTCCTTGCGATCTCTAGCGGCACGCCTAAGAAACTTATCCTGACTAAGGAGCGCGGCAGTAAGCTTCTCGACCTCAGCAGAAAGCTCATCGGGGGTCAGAGATACCTGGGAGGTGTCGTTGTCGTCGTCGTCGTTCCGAGGAGTGTCGCCGCCGACCTCCTTGCCGAGGGCCATGGTACAGAAGCCCTCGTCATCGGCGAAGAAGCAGAGGCCATTGAGCTTGTCCTCGATCCTCTTCTTCTTCTTGGACTCGTCGTCGCTTGAGGAAGCGGAGTCATTGTCCGAGTCATCGACGTCGCTGAGCGTGGCGAAGAAAGCACGCTGCTCAGCCTGGGCCTTCTCCAAGTACTTCGTCTTGATGTACTCCTTGTTGAAGCCGCCCTTCCGCTTGTGCCTTGCGGGGACGTACTTCTCCTTGCGCTTGTCGGAGTCGTACTTGTGCCCATGATCGCCCTTCCCAGAATGCTTGTTCTTCTTGGGACAGTTGGCGATGAAGTGGTCGGGGTCGCCGCACTCGAAACAGCCCAAGCATCCTCCTCCGCGGCGATGGTTCATGCGGTTGTTGTGAAACCGTGAGAACCGGTTGGCAAGCAAAGCCAACTCGTCGTCTCCCAAAGACTCCAACTGCTCCTCTGTGACGGAAAGAAGAGAATGCAAAGCAAAGCCTCCAGAGGGGTTAGCAGAAGAGCCAGAAAGCAAAGCCATCGATGGGCCAGAAGGATTTTCATAAGAAGCCCTCGCCATGGCATCGATCTCACTGGACTTGAGCTTACTGAAAAGCTCGTCGCACATGAGGGTCTCATAGTTAGGTGATTTGATGATCGCCTAAACTTTGGAATCCCACACCGACCGATCAAGAGTATGCAAAAGCTTCAAAGCCCTCTCGTGATCGTCAAAAGGCAACAACTCCTTGTTAGCCCTCATCCTGTTGACAATCACCTAAAAGCGAGGGAATAAACTCTCTATGCTCTCACCAGGCATATGTCAAAAGTTCTCATACTCTCGATTGAACGACTCGTAGAGTCGGGTTTTGACTTGAGAGGTTCCCTCATGAAAACGCATGAGGGTAGCCCAAATCTCCCGAGCCGTAGCGAGGTGAGAAACGCGATCAAACTCACTCATGCTCAAACATGAGAAAAGAGCATTACGTGCTCGGCTATTGGCATCGTGCTCATCGATCTAATGCTGTCACATGAGCAGCCAACACAACGTAATCGGCAGAGTTGCAAATATCCCAAACGGAAGCACCCAAACTCTGCAGATAGGCCGACATGCGTATCTTCCAATACGCATAGTTCGTCCCATCGAAAAACGGCGGTTTGCCCACGCCGCGATCCATGTTGCCTTCTGTGGATATGGAACCGGCTAAGGTGGAAGATCCTTAACCTGCTCTGATACCAATTGAAGGACCAAGAATGCAATAGCAAGGCGACCAGAGGGGGGGTGAATGGGAGCTCAAAAATTTCTCTCAAACTTTGGCCTATTGTCCCAAAATCAACCCCCGCAAGCTATGACCGAAATCGTGATGCCCACGACCCTTGGAAGAGGGTGGATGATCCCTAGGATCACAGCGAGGCACCACAAAGCGATAGCGAACCAAACACCAAAAGCTCCGGCACAAGTTCGACCCTTGAAAACTGAGTCCCGAACGTAGATGAAAGGCTACGTCGAGAAATCCCCAAATACCAATGCTAACAAGTAGCAAAGATACCTAGAGATGTTCCTTGGTCAACTACAAGGCCAAACGAGAAGTCCGAAAACCAAGCGAGGAAGCCGGGAGAGCAAACGCACAAAACCGGAGAACATAGCCGATTCGCAGACTGTCCGGCCTTGGGGTCCCGGACTGTCCGCCCCTACTGCGGACTGTCCGCGAGGGGATGGCGGATTGTCCGCCGGCCAAACACCAAAAACAGCAAAGCTGCTGAAGTTCCCTGGACGGTTGTCGGACTGTCCGCGGCTTTGAACTGCGGACTGTCCGCCGGTCAACCAAAGCCAAATCAGCCGAAGAACACAGCCACTGGTCCGGCTGCTCCCCGACGCCCGGACTGTCCGCCGGTCAGGTGGCGGACTGTCCACGGCTGTTCAGTGAGGACGATTTTGATCGCCCTTCACCCAAATCACTCCCAAATCGATTCAAACCAAAATCCCTTGATCCCAAACTTGGAGAGGATGATCACGAGGTAGTTAGGAGACTATCCCCAAGAAATCATGCGCTCAAATCAACTCAATCAACGGGAAGTCGAAGGGGAAGGTGTATGAACCGAAAAAGCGCTACAAAAATGAAATCAACCCGATCTACTTGTTCGTGAGGAGTTAGATGAATTCCTTTGGTTGAAATGACCTCCTCAATATAAAGAACAAGTTGATTCAAACGGATTTCGCAAAGACGCACTAGAGAGGGAGATCGAGTGACGGGGAAATCGCGGAGAAACGAAGAACACAAACCAAAACGTGAATCAACACATCGATCTGCAACCGTGTGGCTACCACACGCTACAACAGTGAGGTTACGGCCTCACTTCCTCAAAATCTCCAGTACACAGAGGTATGGTTCTCTGCGGATCTCAGCTAGCTACAGCAGGGGGTTGGGAGAGTAGGAAACCCTAGAAGCAAAGAGCAAATGACTGAGATAGATGGGGAGGTGGGTGTCTCCCCCTACTTATCCTAATTCTAACTATTCCTAATTCCCACTCTACCCCTAACTACTTACAGAGCGAACCAGCTAAACCCTAAGGTTATTCTGGACCAACTCGATGGTAGGTGGATCCGACGGCCACGCCTGCACAACTCGTAGCATTGCCTTGACACAACCTCCCAATTGCCGCCACGTGCCGCCACAGCTCTGCCGTCCTTTCCCAGACGTCGCACCCTCGGCTTTGAGGCCCCAACCGGGAAACCAGCCTTCACAGCCAACCCCCGGTTTTGAGGCCCAAACCGGGAAACCAGCCCACCAGCGCCTGAGTTTTGTGGTCCAAACTCAGCAAACCCGCAGCACCCAGGTTTTGAGGCCCAAACCTGGAAACCGTCCTCAGCCCGAGTTTTGTGGCCAAACTCAGAAACCATCCAAACCCATGTTTTGAGGCCCAAACCTGGAAACCGTCCTCAGCCTGAGTTTTGTGGCCAAACTCGGAAACCATCAGCGCCCAGGTTTTGAGGCCCAAACCTGGAAACCGTTCACCCGATGGTTTTTCTCTGGCTCTACCACCAAACCGGAGCTGTAGAGGGGATGCACCACCCGTGCACCCCGTCCACCGACACGTGTCCCTAGGTCCTCGACCCAAGCAACACCGTGCCCGCAAGTCTTCGCTCGTCGCTGTCCTAGGCTGTCAGCCACCACAGCTGATCCTCAGGCCACCGGTCCCTCAATCCAAGCCTCACGTCCGCCCTTCACCGCTCCCGGTCCGTCGGCACGGCACGTCTCTACTTGACCTTCACCTTGCCCTCGATCACTGTCTCTGTGCTTGACACCTGCACAACACAAGCCAAAGAACACGCGCATCATCCTAGTTGACAATCACTCATCACTCAGAGACTCGGCATACACCCATGTATCCGCATCTTGTGCTGTTTTTCGCGTTTTGCTTTTCCCCTCAATTTTCCTGTCGCTTGATCTCCCTCTACGTTACCACTTTCTCGAATCCGTTTGAATCAACTTGTTCTTTGTTATGAGGAGATCATTTCCACCGAAGGAATTCAACCACAACCTCACGAACAAGTTGATTTGAGCGGATGATTTCTTAGGGTTAGTCTTCCAACTACCTAGTGATCAAACTCTCTAAGTTTGGGATCGAGTGATTTTGATTTGGGTTTGGAGAGATTTAGAAGAGAGAGGCAAAAATTTTCGCCCTCTCTACACAGCCGTGGACAGTCCGCCACCAGGGGCACGGACAGTCCGGGCATCGCGGGTTAGTCTATCCAATGGCTGCTCGCCTCGGTGTTCGACCGTCAAGGTACCGGCGGACAGTCCGCCGTTGACAGGCGCAGACAGTCCAGGACCTGACCAGGGGACTTCAGCAACTTTGCTGTTTTGGAGTTTTGGCCGGCGGACAGTCCGCCAGGGGACCGCGGACAGTCCGCCCGTGGCGCGGACAGTCCGGGACTTGCAGTCCGGGATCCTGAAGCTTGCTCTTCTTCAGTGCAATTGCTCTCACGGTTTTTCGGCTTCGTTTCCGGACTTCTCGTTTGCTTCTAGAGTTCACCAAGGAACCTCTCTAACTATCTTTCCCACCCATTGGTATAGTTTTTAGAGAATTCCCGATGTAGCCTTTCATCTACGTTTGGGGGTAGGTTTTTGGGTTTGAACTTGACTCTGTGCGTGCGAGTTTTGGGTTGCTCTTTGTGGTGGTGCCTCGCTGTGATCCTAGGGATCATCGATCCTCCTTCTGAGGGTCGTGGGCATCACGTCTGTGTTCAAAGCTTTTGGGGTTGATTTGTGGGACAGAGACCAGAGTTTCAAAAGAAATTTTTAGGCTCCCATTCACCCCCCCCCCCCCCGCCCCCTCTGGTCGCCTTGGTATAGCTTTCTCGGTCCTTCAGAAGAAAGGAAAAATGAGGGAGAGGGTGAGGTGTGCGTGCTGGGCCAAATGAGCGGAGTCGGCCCGAGAGAGGAGGGGAGCGCGGGGCGCCAGGTGGAGAGGAGTGAGGATGAGGGGGAGTGGGCTGAGCCCGAGGTGGACTGGGCCAAGGCCGAGTGAGATGGGAAAGAGAGGGGGTGAGGCCGGGTGAGGCCCTTTCCATTTCCTTTTGTTCTTTTCTTTTCCAAACTCTTTTGCAAATTCATTTCAATTTCAAAACAAATCTTTTGAAACCAAAACAAGTTTGAAAAAATTTCCCTAGATTTTGAAAATAAAATTTTAGCTTGAATTTGAAAATTTTTCGTAAACCTTTTATTTAACTTCGAAATAGAATAAATTCGATACGCCCTAAACAGGGTTTACAAATTCTTTTTCACCCAATAAAAATTATGCAACCACATGAATGCAACAAACATCTAGTTAGAACTTTCCTCCATCTAGAATTTTGGTCATTTTTTAATTAAATTCTATTTAATTTTAATTATTTAAAAATCGGGGTGTTACGGCGCGCTCCGCTTCTTCCTCGGCATCGATGTGCGTCGCACTAGGGAAGGTTTCTACTTGTCCCAAGAAAGCTACGCCAACGACATCCTCGATCATGCTGGCATGTCCTCATGCAAGCCAGCCTCGATACCAATCGACGCCAAGAGCAAGCTCGATGCGACTGGTGCTGTGGTCGACGACGCGAAGCACTACTGCAGCTTAGCCGGCGCACTCCAGTACCTGATATTACGCTATGTCCAGGGTACGACGTCGCGCGGCCTTGTACTACGCGCCTCCGCCAAGCTCGACATCACTGCCTACTCCGGCGCGGACTGGGCGGGTTGCCTAGAGACGCGACGCTCCACCTCCGGCTATTGTGTGTTTCTCGGAGACTCCCTCGTGTCATGGTCTTCGAAGCGCCAGCCCACGGTGCGCTCCAGCGCGGAGGTAGAATACCGAGTGGTGGCAAACGCCGCGACCGAGTGCGTCTGGCTACGTAAGCTTCTTCAGGAGCTCCATTGCGACGTCAATAAAGCTATCATGGCGTTCTGCGACAACATATCTGCAGTGTACGTGTCTTCGAACCCGATGCATCATAAGCACACCAAACATATTGAGTTGGATATACACTTCGTCTGTGAACACGTACAGGCTGAATAAATCCGCATTCTGCACTTTTCGACCGACGAGCAGTATGCCGACGTGCTCACCAAAGGTCTTCCGACATCCAATTTTGTTTCTTTTCGCTCCAGTCTTTGTGTTGTTCCCACTACACATTAGACTGGGGGGAGGAGCGTTGATGACTGTTGTTAGCTAGCAATACAGCTCCTACATGTGCGCAGTCACCACATCCACCACCCGCGCACGTCTCGCCCAGCCAGGGGCGGATTCAGCGGTGGTGCGGGTGGGGCTCTAGCCCCTCTACCGCCGCTGGACCCATGGAGCCCCCTCTAAGCCCCTCCTAAAATTTTTAGTCATGGATACACATCGAGGAGGAGCTAAAGATTGATTAAGCTTCCCCTATTTTTTTAGCAGTGGCTGAGGCGGTTACGGAGCCATCACCGTTTCTGCAATCTGTAATTATGTATAAACATTTATGAGCTCAATAGATGAAGACGGTGGACTCCTATCGACACCACTAAATAGCGAACGTTCACCAGATTCAATTCTGGCGAACGATCAGACAGCTTCCGCAACTTTCCTTTTTTGGCAAAAAAAATTCTGCAAGTTTCCTTTTTTGGAAGGTTTTTTATTTTTTTTAAAATTTTTTTTTTTCGAAAACTACAAAGTTATACGTATAACTTATATGTACAACTTGTAACGATAAGTTATATGAAAAATATAAAAACACAAGAGTTATGAAACATAATTTATTTAAAAAATTATTAAACACAAAGAAACAAATTAATTTATAACTTATGGCAAAACTTGCAAACATTATTATACACAAAGAAACAAATTGTTATAACTTATAGTAAAACTTAGAAACACAAAAATTATAAAAACATAATTTATGTATAAAAGTTTATCAAAACACTACCTGTGTACATAAATTAGTTCATACAACTTTACATAATTTAATCAATACAACTTCTGTTATTTATACATCTTATAAACTTGCACAACAAAGTTTTGATAAAAACTTGTGCTAAGAAGTTCACCTCCATAAAATATTATATTAAAAATTGTGGTAGTATAAAAATTGTGTGTAGAACTTAGTAATTTTTTTAAAAGAAAAGATTTATGTATAATTTACTTGTATAACTTAGATATATAACTTACAAATGACTTAGGGGGTGTTCGTTTCCCTGGCAAATTTTTTTGCCAGTCACATCGGACGTTGCGGCACTAGTTTAGCCTATTAAAAATAAACTAATTATAAAACTAATTACAGGGTCATATGGTAATTACTGAGACGAATCTATTAAGGTAAATTAATCCATCATTAGCGAATGTTTACTGTAGCACCACATTGTCAAATCATTGACTAATTAAGTTTAATAGATTCATCTCGTGAATTAGTCTCCGGCTGACAAATTAGTTTTTTAATTACTATATTTTTAATAGGCTAAATTAGGGCCGCAACGTCCGATGTGACTGGCAAAGAAATTTTGTCAGGGAAACGAACATGCCCTTAGATATAAAGCTATACATATAAATTCTCAAGCATTTAGACGTACAAATTAATATCACAGTATATTGGTAGAATACAAAAATTATGTATGAAATAATTTATATAAAAAATAAAAAGGTAAAATAAAAAAAATAAAAAAATGAAAAATAAATAAAGAAAAAGATAAGAAGAGATATGTATACGTGAGTTTTTCTCAGCAGCCTTCATTTTCGTGTATCCAAACATTCGATGTGATATGTGAAAAGTTTTTGAGTCGGAAACTAAACACCCCTTAAAATAGTTAAAAAGAAAATAAATTAGTTAACCTATAAAATAATAAAAGATAAATGAAAAATAGAAAATATAATAATAAAAACGATAAAGATTGTGGCCGCATACATCTAACTTGAACAGGCCAACGGACAGACTAACGTACCTGCGGCTGTAGTAACGTGCGTCCGACTCGACCACCCACCTCTGTAGTAACGTGCATCGGATTTGACCACCTGAGATCGTTCGCTCAACTGGGATGGAGTGAACGCTCGCGGAAATGGATTTGGGGACTCCTATTCTGTTTCTACAGTTTCTTTTTTTTTTCTTTTTCTTATGGCAACTGACGGAGGGTGCTGGGAGGTTTGTATCCTTTTTTCTTTTTCGTATGGAATCTGATGGATGAGGCTTGCGCGGAGAGGCATGAGACGGAGGGATTGTTTCATTTCTTTTTTTGCACGTACATAAATACATCGTAATTACAAACAAAGCAGCACGCTGGACATCGCTTTTGGTAAGAGACTGTAACAAAAAGATTACTGTAATGCATTGACATTTAGACCAAGCAGCTGCTTACATTGACGAAAAGACAAGATGCACAATCCGCTTTTAATAAGCAAATTAAAGCTAAACAACAACACGATCACCAAATTAAGTAGAACCTCCAAGCTAATTGACAAACATTTTATTCTCCATGAGCGCACTAGTAATAACACATGCAGTACGTACTAAAATGATTATAACGCAGTAATATGCTGAACCACGAATCCACAGGAATTGAATGATGTATTCAGTGCCCAGCGGGAGGATGGTAGATCGGAGTTGGCCCGTACACCGGAGTGGGAGGGTGGTATTCCGGCGTGGGTGGGTGGTACTCGGGTGTGGGATGGTACTCCGGTGCTGGCTTGTGCTCAGGCACGGGGTGGTACTCCGGAGCTGGCTTGTTCTCAGGCACCGGGTGGTACTCCGGCACGGCGGGTGCCTTGTGGTGGAAGTGGTCCAAGAAGTGCTTCTTGATCGGGGAGCAGAGAAACGCGGACGGGTAGGGGTCGTAATGCTTCTTGCCGGGGATGGCGACGAAGGTGCCGCCAGACATGGGCGAGATCCTGGACGGCTCCTGCCCGGGGCAAGGCGCGTTTGCGGCGCTGTGGAGCTGCGCGTGGCAGTCGGCGCCGTGGAGGTCGGCAGCGGCGAGTGGGACGCTGAAGGCTCCGGAGCTTTGGAGCTCACCCACGGCCTTGGTCTCGTACTCGCCGTTGGTGCTCTTGCACTTGATCGCCACCTGAAGACCTGCCCGCATGTGGACCAAGAAAATAATTTTGCACGGTTAATTAAGCTAGTTTTCTCAATCAATCAAGATGGAAAAAGACGGTTCTGAAAATTTATTTATTAGGATTGTGCCTGCTCTACTACTAGCGGCCGGGCTATTATGTATAGCGATCCTCCTGACAACACATGATCGATCAATATAGTTCACTTTATCTGGTCCCCTTTTATATTCATTCAAGATTATTTGTGTTTGAAAACTCGATCGATCCAACGAGAATTTTGGTTGCAATGTAGTACGTACTATATATTGTGTGTGTCTTTTATAGGTCGACGGTAAACATAGAGTTGACGAAACCGTGGTCACAACAACTTCGCCAATGAAAATGTATCGCATCGCATCGCATCGCATCGCATCGCATGGATGCAGATGCAGAGCACACACGTATGGGGCATGCCTGCGTCATGGCGGTCATGCTTACCCTTGAAAGCCGCCTCAGCCTTCATGTTCTTCCTCGTGCAGTCGGCGCACCTCGCCAGGCCCACCACGACGGACGCCACCTGGCCCTCCGCCGCGTTCGCCACGGCGACAGCCATCAGCATGGCACAGACTCCAAGGAGCATCCTTCCCGATGCCATGGTCGATCCTGCTAGCTGGCCGGCTAGCTTGTGTGTGAGTACGTCTTACTGTGCGTGTGGAGGAGATCGGCCCAGCGCCGTGGGCTTTTATAGGCGGGCGCGAACGAGCAGGAGGAGCCCGGCCCGCATATATTGGTCACACATGCAGACACAGATGCTCGGCCGGCCGGCGTGCATCTCCTTGGAAGCTGATGCTGATGGGGAGGCGCCGGTTTTGTAGATGGGAATTTACTCGAATCCATGCTGTCCGTTCGGGCGGATCGGATCATGCTGAATTCAATTTTTGATCGTCTTGGCGATCTACATTTATTTCATGGCAACGCACAGTAGTACTCGCCATGCATCTCGATCAGTAGATACGTAGTAAGTACTACGAGTACGTGCTTGCTTGCTCGAGCACATGGATGCCAGATTGCATGCAACTACTACTGCTATATATGCGCTTTCGCATGCTGTAAGAATGAATGATACATTGCTGGATACAATACATATACATGCATGCGTGGTCCAATCGATCGGAGATGTAGTCTGAGCCTTAGGCCGCTTGTTTACATTTCATCAAACTTCCAAACTTTTTTTATTCTCTCTATTATATCAATGTTTGGACGAATACATCATGGAACATTAAATGTTGGTAAAATAAACACTACTACAGAAAGAGCCTTTAGTCCCGGGCGAAATGGGCCTTTAGTCCCGGATATTCCAACCGCGACTAAGAATCCGGCCGGGACTAAAGTCCCGGACCTTTAGCCCCGGGTTCTTTAATTTCAACCGGGGTGGCATAGTGTTTCAACTGGGGCTAAAGGTCCAGGGAGGAAAAATAAACATGTGTTGTGTGAGATTCGAACTCAGCACATCTAGCCTCAGGCGCGCTTACCAACTGAGCTACACAATCCACGTGATACAGTTCTGGATGTTTTCCTTTTGAATCCACTCTCCAAAATTCTTGGAATGCCTTATAATTTGAGATGGAGGGACTATATACAGAACTTTGATTTTTTTTATTTTAATTATTTATCTAGCATAGCAGATATGTAGCTTGTACATCAGTAATTTATGTAGTAGAATGTTCATGTAGATCTTTACTTGTACTTTGCAAGAAAGCGGTGTTGATTTGAATCCTCATTGATCTTGAAAGCAACTGAACTGTCGAATTTGGTACTGCAAGGACGACAGGCTTCATATCATCGTAAACAACGAAGTACAGTTGTTACCAGAATTCCACTGCGGATAACCGTAGAAACTACAGTACCTTTTGCCCGTAAGAATCAGATCTAGCTAGAATGTGGACTAGAGTATACACACATTAACTTGCAGTTTCACCTTAAGCAGTACTACTGGTTTAATGTACAGGGTTGTACAGGGTGGAGAAATTATTTGGTCCCGGTAACCATTATTGGTATTCGCCGTGATGGAGCAAGTGGTTTCTCAAGTTAAATTTCACAGTATATCCTTTGATTTTGCAAAATAAATTGCAAATAAACGATTCACATCTTTGGAGATATAGCAATAAAAGATTCAGTCTTTGCATATTGCTACATATACACTACTAGAGAACATGCCTTTGGGCGATCTGCATGCACTACAGGAAACTGGTGCTTCGCCGAGTGCCTGGAGGTTTGCCGAGTGTCAAATATCGGGCACTCGGCAAAGAGCCTCTCTGCCGAGTGTCTGGCCACGTGGCACTCGGCAAAGAATGACACTAAGCAGAGGGCACTTTTGCCGAGTGTCTGGCACTCGGCAAAGATAGGCACTCGATAAAGGGGCCTCTTTGCCTAGAGTCAGGCACTCGGCAAAGATGGGCACTCGGCAAATCTCGCCGGGGCAAACGGCATCCATGGCCGTTATCTTTGCCGAGTGCCAGCCGTCTGGCACTCGGCAAAGGACAGCTGGCACGACACTCGGCAAAGAGCCTCTTTGTCGAGTGCCAGGTCTGACACTCAGCGAAGTTTTTATTTTTTTTGGTTTTTGCCACCAAATTTTTTTAAGGCACTTCCACACTACCACTGTCAACATGTTCAAATTGGACACTTTTTCAAAACTTTTTGTTATATTTTTTGACTTTATTTCATTCTCTTGAATTTTCCCGAAAGACGCAAGTTTGAACCGCGGGTACATCGAATAATGGATTTTGATGATTTAAAAAATGTTATTCTTGTTCTTAACCGTATGTTGAGGCCAAATCCAAAAACTCACCCGAGGTTATCAACGTGCTCATGGGGTAACGCCTCCAAATTACGTGCGAACGGTTTTTTAATCATAAAAAATGCAAATGAATTTCGAAAATCGCGAAACTTGGCGAGATATTGTTACATCATATACGTATGCCAAGAAAAAAATTTGAGAAAGTTTCGAGCAAGTTGTCACGTACGATGCTTACAAACCAGGACATCACAACATGTGATCTCAACCCGTATGAAATGATGGCGGCCCCGTACACTTGTTGGCCTGTGTTCGTGATCCCCCTCAATCTCCCTCCCGGTGTTATGTTTGACCCTAAGAACCTATTCTTGTCACTGATAATTCCTGGACACCCGGAGAACAATATGGGTGTGTTCATGGAGCCTTTGTTGGATGAATTGTTCGAAGCATGGGAAAACCCGGTATTGACATATGACCGAGCAATAATGAAGAACTTCAAAATGCATGTGTGGTAACAGTACTCCCTGCATGACTTCCTGGCGTATGGCTTATTTAGCGCTTGGTGTGTTCACGGGAAGTTCCCATGCCCAATATGCAAGGCAGCTATGAAGTTCACTTGGTTGAAGAAGGGAGGCAAGTATTCTTCATTCGACCAGCATCGTCAATTCTTGCCTCTTGACCATCCGTTCAGACGTGACATCAAGCACTTCAGGAAAGGTGTTCAAGTCACCAACCTCATTCCTCAGTTCAAGAGCGGTTCCGAGGTCCGTGCCGATATAGAGGCTCTGAAGTTTAATAAAGACAACAGTCATTTTTTCAGGTACGGAGAGGAACACATGTGGACCCATATATCGGGCTTGACTAGACTCCCCTATTTTAATGACCTTCTTTGTCCGCACTACATCGATGTAATGCACATAGAAAAGAATATCGCTGAGGCACTCTTTGCAACACTCATGGACACAGAAAAGTCAAAGGACAACGTTAAGGCTAGACTGGACCTGCAAGAGATGTGCGATAGACCAAAGCTAGTGATGAAGGCTCCTGGTGCCGGCAAGAAATGGAAAAGAGGTCTGGCCGATTATATATTGAAAAGAGACCATAGGAAGAAAGTACTACAGTGGATCCAGGCGTTAAGGTTCCCTGATAGGTATGCGGCGAATCTGAGGAGGGGAGTGAACTTGTCTACTATGCGAGTGTTAGGGATGAAGAGTCATGACTACCACATATGGATCGAGCGGCTCCTTCCTGCGATGACTCGGGGATACCTCCCCGAGCCTGTGTGGCGCGTGCTGGCAGAGTTGAGCTATTTCTTTTGCCAGCTTTGTGCCAAGGAGCTATCTCATGACGTGATTGCTAACCTAGAGGAAGTGGCACCTGTGTTGATCTGCATGTTGGAGATGATCTTTCCACCCGGCTTCTTCCTGCCGATGCAGCATCTGATTTTGCACCTACCATACGAGGCACGGATGGGGGGGCGTGTAGTGCCATTGGTGCTTTCGAGTCGAGAGATGTCTAAAGGTTCTTCGGAAAAAGTGTAGAAATAAAGCCAAAATAGAGGCTTCCGTGGCAGAAGCATTTATTCTGGAGGAGGTGTTGAACTTCACAACAACATATTATAAAGATAACCTCCCTAGCATGCACAATCCACCCTCTCGTTACAACGTTGACGAGAGTTTATCGAACCTCAGCCTTTTCAAAGGCCAACTCGGAAGAGCAAGCGCATCGAGGACCAAGATGTTGTGGCATGTTGAGTGGAACACTATCATGTTGTATGTGTTGTTGAACCTTGACGAAGTGACTCCTTATGTGCAGTAAGATCTCAATGAGCTTGTTACATGTGCCGTCACTATCTTCAATATATTGATTTGACCCCCTTGTTTTTAAGGAAATTTATTGATGAATACTGGAGAGAGGATAGGGAACCTTCCTCTGAAGAACAAGACCATCTTCTCAAAAATGGTGTGCCCGATTTCATTTCGTGGTTTAGTACAAAGGTACCACCTAACTAACCTTGTACTTCATTTCATTGCTTGTTTCATTTCATGAAACGATCTACCCTGTCTCAACTTACAGGCCCGCACACATGCGGAAATGATGGATGAGTTGAAACATGTTGCCAATGGCTTCGAATATAGGGTCAAGTCATTCACCATTTATGATGTGAATGGCTATCGCTTTCACACAATCAACTACGAGCAGAGTCGGCCCAATCGAAAACCATGAATACCGGAGTTCGTACGGCCGGCACCGATGAGCGCGACTATTACGGCATAGTCGAAGAAATATATGAGCTCAACTTTGAGGGTACCAAAGCTATTAATTCAGTGGTATTCAAATGTCATTGGTTCGATCCTGATGTCACGAGAAGAGCCCCTGAGATTGGGCTAGTCGAAATTCGACAGGACTCCATTTACAAGGGAGACGATGTCTATATTGTGGCTCAACAGGCCACACAAGTTTATTATCTCCCATGGGCGTGTCAAGAAGACGACAATCTTATGGGTTGGTACCTTGTGCAGTTAGTATCACCGCGCGGTAAAGCGCCTCTCCCAAACGATGATGACTACAACTTCGACCCAAACACATATAGCGGAGAGTTCTTTCAACCTGAGGGGCTAGAAGGGAGGTTTGACATTGACATTTTTGAGCTGAGGGACATGGAAGAAGATGATGACAATGATGTTGATGAGGACGAGGGTGATGAGGTGCACAATGCCAAGGACTTAAGAATGCTTGAGCGATTACAGTTTGGTGGTGACATTGATGAGGACGAGGGTGATGAGGATGATGGAGACGACGCCGATTGTTTCGACAATATTGACAGTGATGATGACACACGTGTGCCACGAGCCAACACACGAGGGGCACTAGCCACTGACAATCGCGGAGATCATTTTTAATGCATGTAATGCTATATTGTTATAATTATTTTGCAATTATGTTTCACTCATTTTGTATCTCCTTATAAAACTTATCGTTTATTTATGCTAATTGATTTTATCTTTTGTAATGGCTGGCACTCGATAAAATGTCGGGCAGAAGGCGGCAACAGCGGCGGGTCATCTCGCGCTACCAGAGGTCCAGCTCACCACCCACCGCAGCCGAGGAGCCGTCGACGAGGAGGGCGAGGACGGGCCGCCCCCGCGGACGTCCTAGGAGGGAGCCGACTCCCGACCCGGCGCAGACCTCCTCGGACGACGACCAGGGGGACGCCAGAGGGACAACCAGGAGGACGTCGGACGACGACACCACTTCCTCGGAGGGTCGCTAGGGGGACCAGGGGGCCAGGGGGACGAGATCGTAGGTGCCTCAGGAGGGGGTTCCACTTCCTCTGCTTCGAGCAGAGTCTACTTGCGCGGACCCTCGCAGCTCCCGCAGCAGCGGATCGCACCTAGCCACCGCCCGGTGATTCGACCTTATGGCGACAAGTAAGTTACCATTAATGTTTTCACTACTTGTTCACATGACATGTTCAAAATTGAACTTCTGACTAACAGTTGTTCTTAATGACTCATGCAGGAACTGGGAACTTGTGGCAGGGGGCATGACACGCCATATCAATGGCATGTTAAGTCTTCTGATTCGGAAGAACTACCCTGGCTTGGTCACCTACGTCGGGGTTAGGTCACCGCCCTGGACGTGGGACCGCTTCGGTGTTGCTGAGGACCCCACGTACACCACCGTTGCAGCGCGGATTAGGGCCGAGTTCTGGGTGAGTCTTGCTCGCACAACATTTCTCAATGATACATATTTGTTGGACGTTCTTGAAATAATGAAAGGGTACATGTTGTCTTTATGCAGGAGTACTTTGCGTGCGAGGCAGGGAGAGAGGCCGAGGCGTTGCACGTGCAAGACAAGGTCTGCAGGTCCCGGCTCGCGGATCTGTACCACGAGGCGTGAATCTAGTGTGTCATCAACTACAACGCCGACGTGTTAGGGAAGGCGGTGAAGAAGGCGGACGCTAGGCAGATGATGCTGACTAGGGAGACCGACCTCACTAGGGAGCAGTACATCCAGGTACGTACAAATCAGTAATAGTGATTGGTCCATCCATCACTTAGCGGCTCTTCTAACATATTAAATACTTATTGTCTTGCAGTTCTGTTCTGGTTGGTGCGCCAATCACCTAGACTGCTGGTTGTCCATTGTGGACAAGTGGAAATCGGACGAGTGGTACAAGAGGCACGGTGCCCGCCGAGACTGCCGCCTGCAGATGCCTGGGGTGTCACACCACCAAGGCAACCTTAGCCTCAACGCGTACGCCGACAGATGGGTATGCTCTACTGATTTTTTTTTATTCTAACACTCAATTACTCATTACTTGTAATCATCTGTGTGTTTTCCTCGTAGTCCCGGTCGCATGGTGGTGAGGAGTGCCTCCCTTTCAAGGCGTACCACTAGTCACACCAGGGCAAGGCGACTACAGCGAGCACCCAGTACAACCCGAACGCCGGGCCCGAGGCGTACACCAACGCGAACGCCTAAACCAAGGTCACCGAGTACACCTCGGTAGCTCGCGAGCGCCATGGGGAGGACTTCGATCCGGCCACCCAGCCCCTAGATACAAACCTGGTGATAAGGCTGGGAGAAGGGAAGCAGCACAGCCGGTACTGGATAGCCAACAACGCAGTTGACTCGTCCTCTGTTCCTAACCTCGCCGAGATTCGAGCTGCCAACACGAGCTCCTCCGTCCCCATACGACCTCGGCAGCCGACCTCACAGCAGATGATGGCAGCACTTCAGGTAAGTACTGTTCTATTCGTCGTTCATTGCTTTTACACATATATCTTGTCTTTGCATTGTTTAAACCTTACGAGACGAATTTTGCAGGCCCCGATGCAGGCCCAAGCGGACCAGGTGCAGAGGTTGCAGGCCATGCACGAGGCCCAGTCGGTGGCCCATCGTCGCGAGTTACTGGTCGTCCAGCAGCGGGAGGCACAGAGGACGCAGGACATAGCTCACTTCTTTGGGAGCCTGAACATCCCGGGTGTTGTCGTGCCTCCCTCGCTGCTCACTCCTTTTGTGCCTCATGTTACTCCTTCGATAGAGACTCCGTTGAGTATATATGGTTGTTTATATTTCTTTAACTTTTACGGTCGTCCTCCAGGTGCTAACGAATTTGCTTCTCCTTTGTGCACTCACAGACGGAGGGTTCGGCACCGACTCCTCAACCTGGCCTTCCTTCGCACACTCTGCACATCACTGGTGGCCCTCCTTCACAGTCTGGGTGGCTCCCCGGTGGCCCTCCTCCGCCCTATGGGTGGCCAGGTTACCTTCCTGGCCAGTCGAGGTACACCGGGTGGCCATCTGGACCTCCGCCGCCCGGGTGGCAAGGTTGGCAAGGTGGTCCTTCGGGTGGGTCGTGGGACGCGTGGCAAGGTGGGGGTTCTTCACAATCTGAGCACCAAGGTGAACAGTGAGGGACGACTTAGATTTGTCATGGACTAGTGAGATGGATGTGATGGACTTGTGAGCTTGTGTTGAACTTGTGATAAACTTGTCATAAACTTGTGAACTTATGATGCATGGAGACTGAATGTGTTGTCTGAAATGGATATGCATGTGATATATTGAGTTCTGTGTGATGGAATATGGATGTGTGATATATATATATATATATATTATGCCTTCTATGTTGGAAAAAGAAAATAGAAAAAAAATTCAATTTTTCCCAGCTTTGCCGAGTGCCACACTCGGCAAAGATGCCACGGCACTCGGCAAAGCTGGGCAAATTTTCCCCAGCTCGGCCTCTTTGCCGAGTGTCGTGACCATGACACTCGGCAAAGAGGCCCTCTTTGCCGAGTGTCAGTCCACGTGGCACTCGGCAAAGAGGCCCTCTTTGCCGAGTGTCGACCCACGTGGCACACGACAAAGAGGCCCCCTTTGCCGAGTGCTGGTCCGTTCGGCACTCGGCAAAGAGATCGTCGGTTGACGGCTCCCGTTTGCTTCGCCGAGTGCTGACCTGGCACTCGGCGAAGCCTTTGCCGAGTGCCCGATATTTGGCACTCGACAAAGAAATATTTGTCGACTAATTCTTCGCCGAGTGCCCTTTGTCGAGCGCGGCACTCGGCAAAGCCTTCGCCGAGTGCGAGAGGCCCTTTGCCGAGTGCTGCCAGCACTCGGCAAAGCCTAAACCTCCTGTAGTGATGCTTCCAAGGATGCTTCAAAATTGCATTTGAACTAACATTTGCATCATGCTAACCCACATGATAAGTTGAGTGTCTTGAGATGTGTGACCAAGTCTTGGATTCCCAACTATATGATTGCTAACCCTTTAGGATCCAAGGCTCAGGTTATTTTGTCCTCTTATGTGTAGATATGAGGACGCGGGGTGGAGAGAACATGCGCCTGATGGTACTTGGACTTTTAGATGTGATCAAGATTTGATGGTTCTCTACACCCCATTTAGAATTGCCTCCAAAGAGGCTTTTGCAGTTGGGTGAGCTTTCTTATACACTCATACCTTGTACATCCATGTTCTATTTCTTGTGGTATGAGATGGACTTTCATGTGCTCACTTGTATAGTTCTTGCATATACATTTTCTTTTGTATCATGTTTTATTTTTGTCTAGCATGTGTTACCTTGTATATCGTATGTCATGCTAGCTTTGTGTACAACTTTGGTGGATTAGTCACTTTTCATGCTAATTTGTGATCCTCATGAACATTGTGCCATGTTTTACCACATTTCTCCATGAGCTTGATTTGTAGTGGTATGATGTTCATTAGGTGTCACTTTTCAGGTGCTAGTTTTGGTTAGCTACATGTACCCTGTTGATATGTTTAGTTTGAGCACTAGCCTTTCCACACTTTTATCATGTTACATGCTTTTGGATCTATTGCTATCATTATCTTGCATTATAGCATGTGTTGAGGTTTAGGCTGTGTTTGGGTTGATCATGTCTCTAGGCTCCATTTTGCTATATAGTGCTTTATCCTGTTGCATGGTACTCTTGACTAGTTTGAGTTCAGATCTCCTTGCGGTATCATTCATAGGTAGGCCTCTTTTTGTTGAGAGTTCACCTTATGCTTATTATGTGACTAACCAATTTGTGGAGACCTTGAGGTCACACTGGACAAGGCAATGCCTTGTGTTTCTTCTACCTTTGAGCTTGCAGGAGAACAGGAGCCTGGAGAGAGCATTTTGGCTCACAGACCCGATCCCACTTCTTCTATGACTTGGGGTTCCGTTCAGGCAGCTCTTCGGTGAGCACTAGCTGCACCTGAGGGAGCGACAACATCTGGCGAGGGGGAGATGACTTTGGCGATGTAGGCGCTCCGGATCTTTCAGCAGATTCACCCCTCTGCAGATGGACGACAACATTGACTAGCACAAGATGCGGTCCAGGTCTTTCTGTGTCTCATTCCACTCATTCTGCTTCTGTTGCCCCTTTTTGAGCCCAGAGATGTTGGACACATACTTTCTGACCCGTTTCAGATGGATGTGGATGATATCACCTTTGGTGTCTCCTCTCATGGACTCTTTGGCAAGGTTGCAGATTTTATGAGCAGGAAGATTGAGATGTGGATGATGGGTTCGACATGAGTGAGGCCAAGCCTCTTTCGACGATCAAGGCGATGATGATTGCGATGGACGCAGGCAAGGACGGAGAGCTCGTGGACCAGATTCAGGCGTCCCTTCGGGCAGCACACAAGCAGGTGGTCAAGCGCATCATGAGGTACCTCCGGTACATTCCTGAGTCCGGGTTTTGGTACTCTTCTTCTTCGACCCCTTCGCTTTGTGATTCTTCCGATGTGGATTTTGTTGGCCGTCAGCTTGAGGATTTTTTTGGCTCTTCTCCTGTGTCTTTGTTCTCCCGCAAGGAAGTCTAGAGTAGCCCAGTTTTCCACTAAGACTGAATGTGTTGGTGTCACGTCTTGTTGCTTTTTCACCAAGCCTTTGGACCTCTCAACTTTTGCTAGGTTGAGAGGTGAGCTTGGTGTGTGTTTCCCCTTTTAGATGGGGGAAGCATTTTGCTTGTTGTATCTTAGTTTGACTTCTCCAATACCCCTTTTGTTTTGGCTCTTCTTTTTGGGCTAGTTTATGTTCCGATTCTTATCTACTAGCTTCTGCATGCTTTCATCATGTATTTAGTGCATTTTAAAGCTTCATGTATATAGTAATGAGAATGAGATTATGCTCTGTTTGGTATGCCCTATTTATTCATGATGATGCTTGTAGCTTAGGCTCTTTTTGATCACTTGATACATGTTATGAGCTAAGCTATTTTTGCAAATGGTGAACTTGACTAATCGACTATGAAACCTTTAATTTGTTCACCATTGAGAGTGGCAACTAGCATGGGTAGGATGTTATGAGATCACTTGTGCTAACTTTTGTATGCTAGGTTGCTATGTCTCTTGCACTGAGTCATTCACTTGCTTGGATTGTTCATATTTACCTTGTGCTTAAAATTTGATCCAAGTATTAGTGAAATGAAAAGATCGAGATGGGGTTGCATGTGTCAGCACATCACGATATCGAGACTGTTTTATTGCACAATTGAGTTAAACTTGAGCCGTGTAGTGTAAGACCAAAACCGGTGCTTTAAGCTTCCGATTGCTTTTCTTGCATAGGCTTAGCCTGGTTGAAAAGTTAGGCAATGACCATGCTTTCAACTTCTCGCAATCACATGCCTTAATTTGAACTTGCGTTAATACCGCTACAATCTCCGATAAAATGTGAAAAATAACACAAGTTTATGCTTCATTCTATGGCATGATGTTTGAACTTTGCTAGGCGTAGTTCACCTTTTATACTTGAGTTAGCACTTGCTTGATTTCCTGTCTATTCATGCTAAGTGCTATTTTAGTGGTGAACTCCTTTTTAACTGGCTTAAAACTGCTCATATGTTAAATTGTTCATATTTTGTATTCACTTGATCAGTTTGAGCCTTTGCTAGCATTTGTATTAGTTGCTACGCTTTCAGGGCAACACCCTTTTGAGCATCTTTACATTTTGATTGCTATACACTTGAAGCTGTTGCATTGCAGATATCATGCATTTTTAGCTTACTGTACATACCCCGAGCTCTGATACACTTTGTGAAGAAATGTCAAAATCCCTCAGCATGTTCCCTTTTGTCAAGGGGGAGAAGCTGTTTGCAAGGGGGAGTTTGTGTGTTGGCACAAATGGGGAGAGTCGTGCACTTTGGGGAGAGCTTTGAGCTAGGGGGAGTTTAGCTCTTTTTATGGGCTGTTAAATGGTATCCTTTTTGTGCCTCCATTGGTAACAAGTGTTCAGTTGGTATGGAGTGCTTTTGGTGTCATGAGCTTTGATGCATAGTATTTGTATAAAGGCTTGTTTTCAGGGGGGTCGCTTTTGCCTTGCTGCTTCTCCACGTGCTCCAAGTGTTTGTGATGAAATTGGTATTGAGCTTCTCATTGTGTTTTCTCAGTTGGTATCGAGCCAGCTAGTCGTGTTGAGCCATTTTGCCTCTGTCTTGAGGGACTAGCAGTTCTTGTTTGGTATTTTCGATTGGTATGGAGTCTTTTGAGCTAGTGGTGTTGAGCCTTTTCTGCCTCTTCTTGAGGGCTAGCTCATTTTTGACTTGGTTGCGTCGAGCTGTTGCCCATATCTTTGGGGACCAAGTTTTCGGTTTTGGTATCTCAAGCCATCTCTTGTGCCTAGTTTTTGTCAATTCAATCATCAAGGGGGGAAAATTAGAAACCCAAGTGGATAAGAACCTTGTTTTTTTTGTGATGATTGTTTGACAGTTTATTTGAGAATGGTTTTTGAGTGCCTTTTGGGATTTCATGAAACTCTTGTTTTCACTTGACTCTTCGGTTGTGTGGAGGCTTTGCCCGCTTTTCCCATTTATTTCGGGACCGAGAGTTTTTATTTGGATTTTTCATGATCCTTCCTCATTCCAAGTGGCCTTGTGTTTGCTTTTACTTGGCTTTTGGGCACTTGAATGAGGCTTGCCTTCAAACCGTTTCTTTGTGGTTTTATTGTTAGTCAATGCATTCATCAAGAGGGAGATTGAGAACATATATGATGAATGATTGACATTTATGAGGAAGGTATGAGGCTTTTCCCCGGTTAAGTCCATATCTCGCTATGCTTAATGTTTATGACTAACCAGTAGCATTGAGTTGTGGTGTGTGTTGGTAGTTCTTAGCTACACCTAGGATAGGGTAACTAAAGTAGCTATCTACTAATGCCAAGCGGGGTTGTCAGTCCCGACACTAGTAGGAGCTAGCTAGGGAGAATGCAATCTACCAGGAGGAGATTCTGCAAGCGCACAGAACTATCGTAGTAGCACTTCGCCTGGGAGTACCAGGTGTCGATTTATTTGATCCCAAGGGAAGGCTAGGGTGGTGTATGAGTTGAGTCAAGGAGGGGATGAGAGTTGAAGAAAAGAGAATAGGGAAAAAGGGAGAAGAGAGGCTAGAAAGAATATATGGATGGCTAGGTAAGGATGAACTGGATGGCTAAGGTAAGGTGGAATGGATAGGTAGATAGAGGGTAACTAAGTATAACTAACTAACTACTCCTAGATAACTACAAAGCAAGATAACTACGAAGCGAGATAGTTACGAAGCGAGGCAGGCAAAAGACAATAAAGCAACTAAGTTGAGTAAAGTTTTATTCCTATCTTGTCAAGTATCGAGGCGTACTAGCCTTTACCACTTACTTAGGTTGAACGCTAGCACAACGAGCCTTACTATTAAACTGGGCCAACTACGTGGTGGAATTCAAGGCGCACAGGGCTGTCACCACCTGCTTGCTACCACAGCTATCCGGGGGTCCAGCCGTATCTGAAGTTAAGTCTATAACTAAGCACCACGCTTAACTATATTCTAACTATCTCCACCCTAGCTTTGAATAGAGACACCCTTGCGGACGTCAGAGCAAACACTTGACTTAATAAGATAAACACTAAACTAACTAAGCAACCTATTGGCAAAGATCAAACACTAAGCTCACTAGAGATTAACTACTATGGCTAAGTGAATTGAACTGTAGGATAGCTAGGTCACACTCAAGGTACTTGATAAAGTAATACTGAAAGTAATGCTTAAAGTAATACTGAGATAAAGATAAATGTACCTGAGATACAAGAGAGCAAACCAGAACAGAGACGCCGGGAAATCAACCGACCTCCGATGCCAGTCGCTCGCACCCTCTTCTCTCTTAGCAAGCTCTACGCTAATACTGCCAAGGACTTAGGCTAAGCTGTGCTAAACTAAGAGCCGCGCTGTAGCGAAGGCACTAGAGCTATACTCTCTCTACTAGCTAACCTACTTGCCAAAGCTCTCTAAGATTCTAACCTAACTCTCACTTGCTTCTCTTGCTTTGCTTGGGATGGTACTTGGTGTGTGATGGTACGAATGAAGAGGTGCCTCCAGGGGGATATTTATAGCCCAAATGAGTGAGGGGGGTTCTTATAGTGGGCAGCCAACCGACCTAGGGTTAGGTCAGGTGGCGGGCGCCACCCCCTACTGGCGGCCGCCAGCTCCCTGGCCGTTGGATGAACCGCCTCTGCTTCAACGGCATCCTGGTGGTTGTCCAAGGCGGTTTGGAGGTCGGTTGCATGTCTTAGCAACCGACATTCAGCCTTGATCCACGCCACTCCTCCTTGAGCCGTCCGATGCCACTAACCTAGTGACCAAGGGCCAGGATTTGGCCTTGGGGAGGTCACACGGATCGGTGACGTGGCAGGGAGTGACACTTGGGCCAACCCAAGTGGCGGGCGCCACTTAGAGGTGGCGGGCGCCACCTAGGGGTGGCGGGCGCCACCTAGGGGTGGCGGGCGCCACCTAGGGGTGGCGGGCGCCACCCCCCTTAGGCCCATTTGGGCCCTGCTGAGTGGGCTTGGCTCCTGGTGGGTCCAAATGTCCAATTTTGGTTCAAATCCTGCATTCAAATAAAATTCTATGGACATGTGGAATTCGGTTAGTTTGAAACCTATTTGACTACATTTCATGCCTTTTTGGTGGACTTTAGGGTCAAATGTTGATGGTAAAACAGGTGTTTAAGGACCGTCAACAAGCTCCCCCAAGCTAACCTGTTGCTCGTCCTCGAGCAACAATGCGGTTTAAGCATTGAGCATGAAATGGATAGCAACTTAAGATGTCTGCAAGTGCATATTGTATAGTGAGAAATAACTTAGCATGCATCATAAATCATAGCAATGTGGGGCTTATAGCTTTTCACTTCAAACATGCAAGAGTGAAATAAAGCAGTAGACAGGAAACTTTTATCTTGCTTAGGTTTGACTAGGATTCTGTCTGGAGGTTTTTCAAGGTATTCAAAAGATAACAACTTGCTTAAGTCCTCCAAGATTCACTCAATCACTCAATGGTGTTTAAATCCTCACTTAGGCCAAAATGTAGCCTCTCCTATTTCTAAAGAATGATATGTGGAGTTATAGGTAGGCTAAGAACCATGAGCAAATTGCCTGATGTTTATTGCTAAGCTAGACACTCAGATCATAAGGAGCAGCAAATCATAAAAATTGATCAAGATGTGCATGTGTGGTTATGTGGAGGTGTATAGAGAGATATTTCATAATCCTTCCTAGTTAATTTCTGGGGTCTAGAGCTAATGATAATTCTCTTTTTTTTGGATACATAGTGAGTAGACAAAAGATGTGTCCTCACATTTTCTTAGGACATAGTCCTCTCTTGAGCTACTTTGCTCACTTTTTCTTTTTTTCATAGGACATAGTCCTTTCTTGAGCTACTTTTCTCATTTTTCTCTCTCTCTCTCTTTTAGCTCTAGATTTCCCCAGACATCTATAGGAAAGGATTTTTGAAATGAGTAGGGAAAGGGAGATAAATGCTTATTCCCAGTGTAGGAATAGCATAAGGCTAGCAATGGGATGTTTGGCAGAGTATTGCATATCTCCGGTGTAGAGAATAAGCAATTTATTTGGTGGTTGCAAACTTCCAAAGTGGAAAGTAGGCAAATGATGGTGGGTGTACGTGAATCTTGATTCAAAAGATATGATAAGCTTCTCTACTAAGATCTATGAGGTCTAACAAAGCTCAACACAAACAAAGCTCTTTGTGGTTTTGACTAATGACTAACAAATATTTGGCTGGTGGTGGGATGGGATAAAATCTAGGAGGAACTTTTAGCAAGGTTTTCATAATTTTTAAAAGGAATCCTCCAGATTAGGTCCTAATTTCACCTTAACAAGTTTAAAGAATTACTCCATTTCTTACTAACTTTATTCACTAAGCATGATTTCAGTTAAAGCATGTGCAACCCACAAAAGCTACAACTTAGATAAGACCAGTCATTCAAACCATAACAATAGCATTTGCATGACATATTTCAAATCTTATTCAGGTTTCAACTTGTTTAAGCAGATTTTATCAATTTTATTCATAGAGTGGTTATTTAGGCAAGCATGTGACATTCAAAAGATATAGAATTTAAGAACTGAATGTAAAGTGTAGGCTTGAGACATACCTTATCGGAGCGGGAGTCTCCCCCAAGCTGGCTTCTTGCTTGGTGAAAGATCTTCTTCTTCTCAGTCGGAGCTCTTAAGTCCATGGAGTTTCATCCTTATCAGGTGGATCTTCTTCCTTGGGCACTTCTTCTCTTAGTACTCCATCTGGTTCTTCTTCTTTTAGCACCTCTCCCTTGTTATGTGAATCACACAACTTAGGAGGAGGTGGTTCTTTCTTTATGTTCCACCTTGTTCTTGGGCGCCTCTTCTTGGTACGAACGGGTTTTGCTTCCTGCATGTTAGCGGCATATGCGGGGCCTCAGGAGAAGGAGAATATTTCCTTCCTCCCTCCTAATGTCATTTGAATTTTACCACTTCCCACATATATGCAAGCATTAACAGTGTTCAAGAAGGGTCTACCTAAGATTAGAGGCACATCTTTCCTATTTCCTATATCTAGTATTATGAAATCAGCAGGAACATAGGAACCTCTAATATGAACAGGTAAATCATTAATTATTCCTTCTACATAGCAAGTGGATTGATCAGCTAGCACAACATAGGCAGATGTGGATGACATGGGTGGAAAGAACGAGTTTTCATAGAAATCTTTAGATAAAATGTTCACACTCGATCCTAAATCACACATAGCATTTTTAAAGACTTCACCAAAGATTGAGCATCTAATTATGGGACTACTAGGATCACCCTTTTTAACAGTTATGGTTTGATCTTCATAATAGTTAAAATATTTTATTTCAACCATATTTGCAGTTTCCATGTCAGGTTTAGCAGAAATTTTGCCAGATTCAAAAGATGGTATGATAGCAGCAAGTTGAGCTAATTGGGTTTCTAACATCTTATTGAAGCTAAGTTGATTTTTTAGAGCAGATGAGAAATCTTCCAATTTAGCATTTATATTCTCAAGGGCTTTATCATTCGATATTAATTTCTTATTCAAAAATTCAGTAGTTCTACCTTGAGAGTAGACTAGATTCTTTAAGAACGAGAAATCATCAGAATTATGAAAATTAGAGCGAGGGAATGAATTGTTACCTTGAGAGTTTGCAGGCTGCTTCCATCCTTGATTTGGTTGACGGAAACCGTTGTTGTTGTTGATGAAGTTCAAACCTTCATGTAGCTCGAGGCAGTGGTTCCCAGAATGTCCGGTTTCTCCACAGACTTCACAAGTCATGTAGGATTCCAAAGATTGGACACTCTCTTGTTGGTTCATCTTCTCACAGTTGTCTAGCTTCTTTGCCAGCAGGTCCATCTTGGCCACGATCATGTCGGCCTCCTTAAGCGAATGTATACCTCGCTTACGGGGCTGTAGTCTCTCGTCATTCCATCCTTGGTTTAACACCATCTTCTCTATGAGAGCCTTAGCCTCTGCAACATTCAGAGAAAAGAATGCACCGCCAGAGGCGGCATCCAAATGGCTTCTAGAGAGAGGGGTTAGGCCATGGTAGAAGTTCTGGATCAATAGCCAGTCCTCCATACCATGGTGTGGACAAGCAGCGACATACTCTTGCAACCTCTCCCAAGCCTCGGGAATAGATTCCTCGGCTTGTTGCGTAAAGCTGGAGATTTTGTTGCGCAGAGCATTCGTCTTGCCCAAAGGAAAGAACTTGGCGAGAAAAGCATTGGAACACTTGTCCCATGTGTCAACAGCGTTGCGATCGGTATAGAACCATTGCTTCACTTTTCCTAACAAAGAGAAAGGAAAGAGACGAAGACGGATGGCTTCTTGGGTTATCCCCTTAATGCTGAAGGTGCCGCAAATCTCCAAGAATTGTTGGAGGTGAGCATTGGCATCCTCATGAGCTTTGCCACAGAACGGGCTAGCTTGGACCATTGTGATCAGAGCTGGTTTCAACTCAAAATTGAGGTTGGCATCGATCTCGTTTGGTCCTATCGCTACATTAGCGCCAGAAGGAGCAGAAAACTCACGAATGGTCTTGTTGGCCATCGTGAAGATAGAACGAGATAAAAAAGAAAGAAGTTGAAGAAGATGAAGGAAAAAGATAAGAAGAACTAAGGAAAGAAAGAATGGGGTAAGATGGGATTCGCTAAGCGGAAGCTTAAGCGAAGATAAATTCGACACGGACTCAACCGATACACCGATTGCCTTCCCCGGCAACGGCGCCAGAAATGCTTGTTAGTAGTTCTTAGCTACACCTAGGATAGGGTAACTAAAGTAGCTATCTAGTAATGCCAAGCGGGGTTGTCAGTCCCGACACTAGTAGGAGCTAGCTAGCGAGAATGCAATCTACCAGGAGGAGATTCTGCAAGCGCACAGAACTATCGTAGTAGCACTTCGCCTGGGAGTACTAGGTGTCGATTTATTTGATCCCAAGGGAAGGCTAGGGTGGTGTATGAGTTGAGTCAAGGAGGGGATGAGAGTAGAAGAAAAGAGAAAAGGGAAAAGGGGAGAAGAGAGGCTAGAAAGAATATATGGATGGCTAGATAAGGATGAACTGGATGGCTAAGGTAAGGTGGAATGGATAGGTAGATAGAGGGTAACTAAGGATAACTAACTAACTACTAACTACTAACTACTCCTAGATAACTACAAAGCAAGATAACTACGAAGCGAGATAGTTACGAAGCAAAGCAGGCAAAAGACAATAAAGCAACTAAGTTGAGTAAAGTTTTATTCCTATCTTGTCAAGTATCGAGGCGTACTAGCCTTTACCACTTACTTAGGTTGAACGCTAGCACAACGAGCCTTACTGTTAAACTGGGCCAACTACGTGGTGGAATTCAAGGCGCACAGGGTTGTCACCACCTGCTTGCTACCACAGCTATCCGGGGGTCCAGCCGTATCTGAAGGTAAGTCTATAACTAAGCACCACGCTTAACTATATTCTAACTATCTCTACACTAGCTTTGAAGAGACACCCTTGCGGACGTCAGAGCAAACACTTGACTTAATAAGATAAACACTAAACTAACTAAGCAACCTATTGGCAAAGATCAAACACTAAGCTCACTAGAGATTAACTACTATGGCTAAGTGAATTGAACTGTAGGATAGCTAGGTCACACTCAAGGTACTTGATAAAGTAATATTGAAAGTAATGCTTAAAGTAATACTGAGATAAAGATAAATGTACCTGAGATACAAGAGAGCAAACCAGACCAGAGACGCCGGGAAATCAACCGACCTCTGATGCCAGTCGCTCGCACCCGCTTCTCTCTTAGCAAGCTCTACGCTAATACTACCAAGGACTTAGGCTAAGCTGTGCTAAACTAAGACCCGCGCTGTAGCGAGGGCACTAGAGCTATACTCTCTCTACTAGCTAACCTACTTGCCAAAGCTCTCTAAGCTTCTAACCTAACTCTCACTTGCTTCTCTTGCTTTGCTTGGGATGGTACTTTGTGTGTGATGGTACGAATGAAGAGGTGCCTCCAGGGGGATATTTATAGCCCAAATGAGTGAGGGGGGTTCTTATAGTGGGCAGCCAACTGACCTAGGGTTAGGTCAGGTGGCGGGCGCCACCCCCTACTGGCGGCCGCCAGCTCCCTGGCCGTTGGATGAACCGCCTCTGCTTCAACGGCATCCAGGTGGTTGTCCAAGGCGGTTTGGAGGTCGGTTGCATGTCCTAGCAACCGACATTCAGCCTTGATCCACGCCACTCCTCCCTGAGCCGTCCGATGCCACTGACCTAGTGACCAAGGGCCAGGATTTGGCCTTGGGGAGGTCACACGGATCGGTGACGTGGCAGGGAGTGACACTTGGGCCAACCCAAGTGGTGGGCGCCACCTAGGGGTGGCGGGCGCCACCCCCCTTAGGCCCATTTGAGCCCTGCTGAGTGGGCTTGGCTCCTAGTGGGTCCAAATGTCCAATTTTGTTTCAAATCCTGCATTCAAATAAAATTCTATGGACATGTGGAATTCGGTTAGTTTGAAACCTATTTGACTACATTTCATGCCTTTTTGGTGGACTTTAGGGTCAAATGTTGATGGTAAAACAGGTGTTTAAGGACCGTCAATAGTGTGTTATCGTGTTGGTGTGTATGTGGAACATGTGTCTCTTGGCTGTGTTGATGTGCAGGTGTGGAGCTCAAAGAGAGTGGTCGATAGTGAGGTGAAGGTCAAGTAGAGACGTGCTGTGCCGACAGACCGGGAGTGGTGAAGGATGGGCGTGCCGTGCGGCAGACGTGCCGTGCCGATGGACCCAGAGCGGTGAAGGGCGGACATGAGGCTTGGACCGATGGACCGGGAGGCCGGAGGAGCAGCTGTCGTAGCTGGCACGTGGCATCGACGAGTAGGAGCACAAGGGGATGTGCGATGCATCGACCGAGTCGAGAGGAAGATGATGGCGTCGTGGCACTTGGCGGGAGGTCGGACACGGGCTTGCGTGCGGCGCAAGTGCCATCGACCGAGTCAAGAAGGAAGGCGAAGGCGTTGTGCCCAGCATGGAGGCTGGACATGCATCGACATCGGTGCCGGTGGTCGGGGTGTGAGAACCACATCTCATCTACGGCGCGGGTTCGGTAGTTGAGCCTTAGAAAGCTACCATCGACGGTTTCCGAGTTTGGGCCTCAAAACTCGGTGTGGCGGGTTTCCGAGTTTGGGCCTCAAAACTCGGGGTGGACGGTTTCCAGGTTTGGGCCTCAATACCTGGGCTGGCGGGTTTACCGGTATGGGCCTCAAAACCGGGCGGAGGTTCCTATGCGGAACGGTCGACGCCTGGCGGCACCGAGAGGCTTGCGTTGCGACGAAGCTATCGGTGAGGAAGGCGCGGTCGTCGACGGGACGACATGTGGCGGCATCCTTGAGCTTGCGTCGAGGCGAAGCGAAGGATGAGAAGGCACGTGGCCGTCAGATGAAAACTGCCATGGTTGGACGGTTTTACCCCTAGGGGGTATTTGGGGTTAGTGCTTCATGTTAGGGCGTTTGTGTCTTTTGGACGTGCAACTATATATATGTGAAGGCGCTGTGTTGGACAACTATCCTTGGAGAGTGCCATTCTCATTTTGCTTGTGTGAGAAGAGGCTAGGGTTAGGAAGAGAGGAGTGGCTCTTCTTCTTGAGCTTTTTGTGGCTACATGGGTGTATGCCGAGTCTCGAGTGATGAGTGATTATCAATGGGTTTGATCGCATGTTCTTTGGCTTGTGTTGTGCAGGTGTCGAGCACAGAGACAGTGATCGAGGGCAAGATGAAGGTCAAGTAGAGACGTGTCATGCCGACGGACCGGGAGCGGTGAAGGGCGGATGTGAGGCTTGGACTGAGGGACCGGTGGCCTGAGGATCAGCTGTGGTGGCTGACAGCCTGGGACTGCGACGAGCGGAGACTTGCGGGGCACGGTGTTGCTCGGGTCGAGGACCTGGGGACACGTGTCGGTGGACGGGGTGCACGGGCGGTGCATCCCCTCTACAGCTATGGTTTGGTGGTTGAGCCACAGAAAAACCACCGGGTGGACGGTTTCCAGGTTTGGGCCACAAAACCTAGGCGCTGATGGTTTCCGAGTTTGGGCCGCAAAACTCGGGCTAAGGACGGTTTCCAGGTTTGGGCCTCAAAACCTGGGTGTTGTGGGTTTCTGAGTTTGGGCCTCAAAACTCAGGTGACGATCGGCTAGTTTCCCGGTTTGGGCCTCAAAACCGGGGGTTGGTCGTGAAGGCTGGTTTCCCGGTTTGGGCCTCAAAACCGGGGGCGAAGTCCGGGAAAAGGACAAGCGGAGCGGTGGCGGCACGTGGCGGCAATCCGTGAGGTTGCATTGAGGCAACGCTACCAGTTGTGCGGGTGTGGCCGTCGGATCACCAGCATCTTCGAGTTGGTCCAGAATAACCCTAGGGTTTAGCTGGCTCGCTCTGTAATTAGAGAGGGGTAGAGTAGGAAATAGAATTAGGATAAGTAGAGGGAGTCACCCTCCTCCCATTCTACATCAGTCATTTGCTCTTTGCTTCTAGGGTTTCCTGCTCTCCCAATCCCCTGTTGTAGCTAGCTGAGATCCGCAGAGAACCATACCTCTGTGTACTGGAGATTTTGAGGAAGTGAGGCTGTAACCTCACTGTTGTAGCGTGTGGTAGACACACGGTTGCAGATCGATGTGTTGATTTGCGTTTTGGTTCGTGTTCTTCGCGTTCTTCGTTTCTCCACGATTTTCCCGTCGCTCGATCTCCCTCCCTACTGCATCTTTTCGAATTCCACTTGAATCAACTTGTTCTTTATAGTGAGGAGGTCATTTCGACCAAAGGAATTCATCTAACTCCTCACGAACAAGTAGATCGAGTCGATTTCATTTTCATGGCGCTTTTTCGGTTCATACACCTTCTCCTTCGATTTCCCGTTGATTGAGTTGATTTGAGTGGATGATTTCTTGGGGATAGTCTCCTAACTACCTCGTGATCATCCTCTCCAAGTTTGGGATCGAGGGATTTTGATTTGGATCGATTTGGGAGTGATTTGGGTGAAGGGCGATCATAATCGCCCTCACTGGACAGCCGCGGACAGTCCGCCATCTGACCGTCGGACAGTCCGGGCATCGGGGGTGAGCCAGATCAGTGGCTGCGCTCCTCGGCTGCCTTGGTGATTTTTGACCGGCGGACAGTCCGCCGTTGAGTTTCGCGGATAGTCCGAGAGTCGACCAGGGACGTTCAGCAACCTTGCTGTTTTGTCCATTTGGCCGGTGGACAGCCCGAGCTTCCTTGGCGGACAGTCCGCAGTAAGCCCGGACAGTCCAGGACCGTACCCGCGGACAGTCCGGGAACTCGCAGACTTGTGCTTTTTGGTGCATTTGGTCTGCCGGCTTTTCGGCTTGGTCTACGGACTTCTCGCTTGGCCCTATAGTTAACCAAAAACCTCTCCAGGTATCTTTGCTACTTGTTAGCATTGGTATTTGGGGATTTCTCGACGTAGCCTTCAATCTACGTTCGGGACTCGGTTTTCAAGGGGCAAACTTGGGTCGGTGTTTTTGGCGTTTGGTTTGCTATCGCTTTGTGGTGCCTCCCTGTGATCCTAGGGATCATCCACCCTCTTCCAAGGGTCATGGGCATCACGGTTTCAGTGAAAGCTTTCCGGGGTTGATTTTGGGACAATAGGCCGAAGTTTCGAGAGAAATTTTTTGAGCTCCCATTCACCCCCCCCCCCTCTGGTCGCCTTGCTAGTGCTTTCTCGGTCCTTCAATTGGTATCGGAGCGGGTTAAGGATCTTCCACCTTAGCCGGTTCCAGATCCACAGAAGGCGACATGGATCGCGGCATGGGCAAACCGCCGTTCCTCGATGGGACGAACTATGCATATTGGAAGATATGCATGTCGGCCTATCTGCAGAGTTTGGGTGCTTCCATTTGGGATATTTGCAACTCTGCCGATTACGTGGTCTTGGCTGCTCGTGTCTCTCAGCTTCAGATCGATGAGCACGATACCAATAGCCGAGCCCGTAATGCTCTTTTCTCATGCCTGAGCATGAGTGAGTTTGGTCGCGTTTCTCACCTCGCTACGGCTCGGGAGATTTGGGCTACCTTCATGCGCTTTCATGAGGGAACCTCTCAAGTCAAAACCCATCTCTACGAGTCGTTCAAACGAGAGTATGAGAACTTTCGACATATGCCTGGCGAGAGCATAGAAAGTTTATTCGCTCGCTTTCAGGTGATTGTCAACAGGATGAGGGCTAACAAGGAGCTGTTGCCTTTCGACGATCATGAGAGGGCTTTGAAGCTTTTGCATACCCTTGATCGATCGGTGTGGGATTCCAAGGTTGAGGCGATCATCGAATCGCCTAACTATGAGACCCTCACGTGCGACGAGCTCTTTAGTAAGCTCAAGTCCAGTGAGATCGATGCCATGGCGAGGGCTTCTTATGAAAATCCTTCTGGCCCGTCGATGGCTTTGGTTTCTAGCTCTTCTGCTAACACCTCTGGAGGCTTTGCACTTTCCTCTCTTCTTTCTATCACAGAGGAGCATTTGGAGTTCTTGGGGGATGACGAGCTAGCGTTGCTCGCCAACCGGTTCTCGCGGTTCCACAACAACCGCATGAACCGTCGCCACGGAGGAGGACGCTCGGGTTGTTTCGAGTGCGGCGACCCCAACCACTTCATCGCCAATTGCCCGAAGAAGAACAAGCAAGTCTTCGGCAAGGCAGATCATGGGCACAAGTACGACTTCGGCAAGCGCAAGGAGAAGTACGTTCCCGCGAAGCACAAGCGGAAGGGCGGCTTCAACAAGGAGTACATCAAGACGAAGTACTTGGAGAAGGCCCAGACTGAGCAGCGTGCGTTCTTCGCCACGCTCAGCGACGTTGACGACTCGGATGATGACTCCGCTTCTTCAAGCGACGACGAGTCTGAGAAGAAGAAGAGGATCGAGGACAAGCTCAACGGCCTCTGCTTTTTCGCCGCCGACGACGGCTTCTGCACCATGGCCCTCAGCAAGGAGGTCGACGGCGAGCTGGAGGACACTCCTCAGAACGACGACGACGACGACACCTCCCAGGTATCTCTGACCCACAATGAGCTTTCTGCTGAGGTCGAGAAGCTTACTGCCGCCTTGCTTAGTCAGGATAAGCTGCTTAGGCGTGCCGCTAGAGAGCGCAAGGAGTTTAGGCAGAAGTGGGAGGACACGGTGAAGGAGCTTGAATTTGCTAAGTCCACCGTGGTCGTGTTTGAGGAGGTTGAGTGTGAGATGTGCACCAAGCACATGACTGACCTTCTCACTTTGAGAGGTAAGTATGCTGCCTTGGTAGGAGAGGTGGATGAGCTCCGGGTTAGACCCATGTTGTTGGGTGCGTGCAAGACTTGTCCTGGTTTGCAATCCGAGTTGGCAGAGAAGAATGCCAAGATTGAGTCTCTTGAGAAGGCCAGCTCGGGTAGCACATGTGTGGCTAGGTGTGTTCTTTGTGAAGGTTTGGAGATAGAGATTGCGAATGTGAAGCATGACAAGATGCAAACCGAGGAAGAAAACACATACCTTCGGACCATCTTGTCATGGGTGTCTAGTGGTGAGCCGCAGCTCGGGATGATGATCTCCCAATTCAAGCGAGCTGCTGGAGGTCCAGGTGTAGGTTTTGCTCCGGGTGTCGATGTTTCATCTTTTGGCAAGATTGGAGAGTCGAGTGGTCTTAACCCATGTGAGAAGCCCAACTCCACCACTACCCCCAAGCTTACCAAGATTCCACCCAAAGAGCCTCTCAAGCCTAACACCAAGGATGGGGTCTTTGTTGAACCTCCGAGAGCTCCACCCAAGAAACAATCATGGGCTCCCAAACCAAACCACCTCAAGAACAAGCTGGACACTATGCCACCCATCCAGGAGGAGCTTATGCCACAGAAGGGCAAAGTGATCCACACCCACTACCGTGAGTACCAACAACCCCCTTTGAGAGTGGTGAGGTACCATTGTGAGCACTGTGGGCGAGATGGACACTTGTGTGAGTTTTGCTTTCGGCTCAAGAGAGAGGCGCGCCGAGCAAGGGAGATGAACAACCCGGACATGTACCATCCTTTCCATGATGTACATGTGCTGAATGTTCAGAGGCATGCTGCTAGGCCTAGAGGTCCAAAACCTCAAGTTCCTAGGCCTAGGCCGCAAGGAGGTCGTGCCCGGCGGGAGCCTGCAGTTGCAGGATACGGACCCCGTGGCGGAGGCTTTGTTGAGTGTTTCCCTCCACCGCGTTTTGAGTATCGTGATGGACGCTCTTTCCTTAGCGGACCACGTTTTCCTGTGCGTGGTGATCGCTTTCCTCGTAGACGTGCTAGGAATGGTTTTTCTGCTAACCGTTCTTTTGAGCAGTTGGCCCAACACTGGTATTCTCCTTACTTCACTAACCCCAGTGTTGGACCGTATGCTCACCCTATGTCTTGTTATTGATGTAGGTAAAACGATTGAGAACGTTTGGTTGGTGGATTCCGGTTGCTCGAGGCACATGACCGGAAACGCCAAGTGGTTCTCCAGTCTTAGTCCAGTCGCCAGAAAGGAGTTTATCACCTTCGGCGACAATAGCAAAGGTAAGGTTTTGTCTCGTGGGTCGGTGCGAGTTAATGAGCACTTTGTGTTGCGCGATGCTGCTCTTGTTTCTAACTTGCATTTTAACCTTCTTTCTGTTTCGCAACTCTTTGATGATGATTATGAGATTTGTTTTAAACCGAATCTCAGTCATATTTTGGATCCTCATGGCAATCTTGTATGTTTGATTTCACCCTTTGGGAAAGTCTTTCGTGCGAATTTCTCAGAGTCGTTTGGATTTTCTCGCTGTCTTGTGGCTGGTCCTTCCTCCTCTGATCTTTGGAAGTGGCATAGGAGGCTAGGTCACCTGAGGTTCGACTTGCTTGCAAGACTTAGCTCACTTGGCCTAATCCGAGGATTGCCCAAGTTATCCATGGAGAAGGATCTTGTTTGCCACTCTTGTAGACATGGGAAGATGGTTGTCGCTCCCCACCATCCAGTGACTCAGGTCATGACCAAGCACCCTGGAGAGCTTTTACACATGGACCTTGTTGGTCCGGCTCGGGTGAGCTCGGTTGGGGGGAAATTGTATGTTCTTGTGGTTGTCGATGATTTTTCGAGATATTCGTGGGTCTTCTTTTTGACTGAGAAGACTGAGACTTTCTCTTTTGCTCGCAATCTGATTTTGCGTCTTCAGAATGAGTTCCTTATGAACTCGATGCGAGCTATTAGGAGTGATAATGGTTCCGAATTCAAGAATTTGGATTTTGAGAAGTTTTGTAACTCTTTGGGCTTAGAGCATTAGTTTTCTTCCCCCTACACACCGCCTCAGAATGGTGTTGTAGAGAGGAAGAATCGGACCCTTGTAGAGATGGCCAGGACGATGCTCGATGAGCATAGGACTCCTAGGCGATATTGGGCCGAAGCTATGAGCACTGCATGCTACATTTCCACCTCCTCCAGACTGTAATCCTATTGGGACAAAATGGGTTTTCAAAAATAAACAAGGAGAGGATGGCCACATTGTTAGAAACAAGGCCAGACTTGTTGCTAAGGGATATAGTCAGAAGGAGGGGATAGACTATGAGGAGACTTTTGCTCCTGTAGCACGTTTGGAGGCTATTAGGATACTCTTGGCTTTTGCTGCATCCAAAGTGTTTAAACTTTTTCAAATGGATGTCAAGAGTGCCTTCTTAAACGGCTACATAGAAGAAGAGGTATACGTTGACCAACCCCCCGATTTTGAAAATCCCAAGTTTCCAAACCATGTTTTTAAACATCACAAAGCTTTATATGGTTTGAAACAAGCCCCTAGAGCCTGGTATGATAGGTTGAAAACCTTTTTGCTTGCTAAGGGTTTTAAAATGGGATGTGTGGATAAAACGCTTTTTCTCCTCAAGCAAGGCAAAGACACTCTCTTGGTCCAGATTTACGTGGATGATATCATTTTCGGTGGTTCTTCTCATGCTTTGGTTGCCAAGTTTGCAGATACTATGAGCAGCGAGTTCGAGATGAGTATGATGGGCGAGCTGACTTTCTTTCTCGGATTGCAAATTAAGCAATCCCGAGAAGGGACGTTTGTGCACCAGGGCAAGTACACCAAAGACTTGCTGAAGAGGTTCGATATGGGTGAGGCCAAGCCTCTTCCAACACCCATGTCGACCACGATGGCCCTGGATGCGGATGAGGATGGAGAAGCTGTGGACCAAAAGGAGTACCGAAGCATGATCGGGTCGCTGCTCTACCTGACGGCAACACGCCCAGACATCCAGTTCGCGGTGTGTCTGTGCGTGCGCTTTCAGGCGTCTCCGCGCACTTCTCACCGTCAGGCTTTGAAGCGCATTATGAGGTACCTTCGTTTCACACCTGAGTTCGGGATTTGGTATTCAGCTTCCTCCACCCTCTCCCTTTGAGGTTTTTCGGATGCCGACTTTGCTGGTTGTCGAGTTGATCGCAAGTCCACTTCTGGGACTTGCCAGTTTATTGGTTCTTCTCTTGTATCGTGGTATTCTCACAAGCAATCTAGTGTCGCTCAGTCTACCACAGAGGCTGAATATGTTGCTGCGGCTAGCTGCTGTTCTCAGTTGCTTTGTATGATGGTGTAACACTCTGGTGTTAAGCAGACTAAAACCTAACGTGTCATCATATGCACTGACATTTCATTTGAGTTGATAACCTAATTATGCATTCACTAAAAACAAGTTTTATTCTTTATGCTTGTGCTTAGTGGATAAGGAGTGCTTAAGTTGAAATCCTAGTTTATGGTTTCTTATGTGGTGTTTAGTGCTTTTATGCTATATAAGGGTATTATGGTAATTTCTTATATAGTAATTGAATTTTGGACCAAACCTTGGTATTTTGTCTCAAAGGTGTAATTGGAACATGTTTCAAGTCACCATTGAGGTACAATTCAAATTTGGTTAAAATTCAGATAAATAGTTTAATTAATTTAACAATCCTGTTTTATCCCCTTTCTTATCAATTAAAATCTAAAAAGAATTTGAGTATGCTTCAAAAAGCAAAGTTGCTCCATTTTTGATAAGGATCAACTTTGGTGTATGAAGTTTTTTTTTCAAGTTTTCATACGAAATCATAAGTAATTGTGAAAATACCCTTTTGCCCTTCTTGTCCCCTTTTGATTTTCAAACCCTAATTCAAAATCTAAGCATATTTTGCTTATGTTGCAAAAATAAAAGATGTTCAGTATTGAATTCTGAGCATTTGATATTTTAGCATATTTTCAACTTATATTCAAAAATCCAAAGTAATTTCTAAATTTTTGAAAGGGTATAAAGGAGAAGGGGGGGATAAGATCTTTCTTCTGTTCATGGCGGTGGACAGTCGAGCTTGGGTCGCTCACGCCAGCGCGAAAGGCGTCGACCTCTCTCGATTGAGCTCGCAACTGAGTCCGTGGCAAAGTCAAGCAGTTGTTGGCGTTCTCCCTCGCTCCGTGGCATCTTCTCCTGCGCTCGCCGTCGCCGTTTTGACACCAAGGCACAGACGGGCATCACTCCGACCCAATCCCAAATTTACCGCACCCGAGCGTCCTCATCCAAAATTGACCGCGGCTATAACCTCTTTACTTCCTTGCGCATCTCCAGAACCCATCTCTTCGACCTCTACTGCCTCAGAGAGCTCGTGCTCGCCGATCTTCTTCCCGCCGGGCGAAATCGCCGCCGAGCTCGATCTCGCCGTGGTCTGCTCAACCGGGCACTCCTCTACTCTCCCTGTCTCGCGTTTCTGTTTCATCTTGAACCCAGGAGTCTCATCGGCTTGATAGTTCTCTGTTTGGTGCTCAGGTCTAGCCGGAACTTCGTTGTCTTCGCCGGAGCTCGCCGCCGCAAGCCACTGCTCTGTGGACCTTTCCTCTCCGCTCATCCTCCACTCAAACCAGCTACACAGCCAGTAACAGGGTAAGCTACTGAAGCTTCCTAGCCCCTTCGTTCTACAGCTACCGGCCTAAGTACGCCGGAACAGCTCCGCCGTGATCCGGTCCGCCGCCGTGCGTGGCCAAACCTCACCGGGGCAGTAGCGTTTAAGGTTAGAGGCTCTATCGACTGTGGGCAACTTGCCGGTGTTGGTGCTCGCGCCCGTTAGGTCTCTAATGGCCGGAGTTGACCGGCGTAAGGCTCACCGGCGCTCGGTACGCCGCCGTCCGCTCTGGCCATGGTCGGGGACTTCACGTTTGTGAAGATGGGAAAAGGCAGGGTGTTGGTTGCAAAGTCCATGACTCTTATAAATAGTGTTCTAGACTGCGGGTTGTTTCTTTAGAAGCCGAAGGTTTTTTCTGCAAAAGCGCCGAGGCGCGCGGGCGGGCCAGGCCGGGCCGGTTTCCACGCGCGTTGGGCCGCGCTGGAGCGGGTCGAAAGCCCAGTTTGGGCCAGATTTGAGTTTTTCTTTTTCTAGTTTTATGCACAGTAACTAGTTTTGTTATTTTTGCTATAAGTTTTCTATAGCTCTGTTAATTGTGAAATTTGACATGTTAGATGATAGCATGTCTGTGCTAATATAAAAATTATAAAACTTGTGTTTTGAGTACTTTTACTATGACAATTAAATCTGTACTTTAATTAATAAATGCAACTTTGATGAATTATGTGATTTTCTATGTTTCTCCAAAAATCATGAAATTTGATATGTGAGTTTATGTCACTGATATCTACCTTCATGTTTAATTTCAGCTCTGTTTGAATAAGTATGATTTGTTCATAAGTAAAAGCTAATTAAAATGACTTATAAAATAAATAGAATTTGTTAATCCCTTTTAGATTTGTATGATTTTTGGTTTTGTTCGACAATCAGGGGATTAGTAGCATGATTTGCTCCCTGGTTATGGATTCCTTTGTGTAAATGGTCTTTTGTTACTTGATTAGTTACATAACCTTGCTTAATAGAGATAATAAAATTTGCTTAGTAATAATATATAGTTTAATAGCTAAGTTGGTTTTGTTGGTTTGCAACTATACCGTGATGGAAGATTGTACAAATAAATGTCTACAGCTTAGAAAATTTTCATCTTTACCATGATCATGTCATAAGCATCCCATTGATCATGCATATGCACTTCTACGTGTAGATCTAGTTTCGGAAGCACCTGATCCTCAGTGGGTTTCTCCTGAGTGTGTGGATCCTTCTGATTTTTCAGAATCTCCGGACTTCGCTGATCACCAAGGCAAGCCCCGGACATTAACCCTATTCTTGTATTTTTATAAAGTTATTAATATCACTTGAGTTAATATGATGCATTGGGTAAATAGGAGTTGGGTGAATCCTAGTTGATGTATTACCAACCTTGATGATTCCAATACTTAACTTTGATACCCGTTTTATGAAAATACTTAGTATGCTTAGCCATGCTTTACTACTTCATTATAGTAGGTGCTTTTAAAAATGGTTGCTATGTTATGGAAATCATGAATCTTAAGATAACATGATAACGATAGTAACTTACATCAAGAATGGAGTCTTGTTGTATTGTTACTCAACATAGGACCTTATCGTTGTTGGCCTGCTGTGATTGAGACCTTTGAGTACAGCCCACATGCGGTGGTAAGCCTCGTCTATAGCCATTCCGATACTTGAGAATGGATAACCGCGTACTGGGAGTGGAGAGATGGCGGGAGTAGCGTGTACCCTCGGGGCTATGAGATAGTCGGGTTCGAGGTATATTGTACTCTCGGGTGACGCTGTACCCGTTCTTGTATGGGAGGATCTATAGATAGGGTTGACATATGCAAGATTAAGATCTACATATGTCGTGTGGTACTGAATCCCCAGCTGGGTTTAAACGATTCGAATCGTCGTGTTTCCTCGGATATGGAGCCTCAATCCACTGACCCTCACCGTAGTAATGAATGGGATCTTTATGAGATGAGAACTAAAGATGTGATATTCATATGAAGGTTTGAGAATCTTTGGATAGTTATAAAGTTTAATCTTGAGTTAAAACTTGAAAATAGGCTTTACTATTAGTAAGCTTTTATGCAAAAGAAATATTTTGATCTTGCTAAAACCTTACCTTGAATTCCTATAGCCTTCATACCTGAGTCTTCTCCTCTTTTCTAGACGGTTAAGTCTTGTTGAGTACTTTTGTACTCAGGTTTTGTTAACCTTTGTTGCAGGTAAGTTCATTGATCATCCTTTTGGTGGTCAATGTTTCTTCACTCTTGTGGAGGAGAGTGATGATGACACTGATGTTTGACCTTGGGCAAGTAACAAAAGTTGTGTGGTATATGTAATATAAAGTTCCGAACCTTTTATGTATCAAGTACTTATGGATTGTAAACTTTTAAACCTAAGTTTCGATCTATGTTATATAAGCTTTCCGCTTTTACTCTGATTTACCTTATCTATAAAACTATTGTAATACTGTGATGCTTAACGAGGGAATTCCTGAAAAGAATGCAACGTGGATGATTCGGGTCTCTGAGGACACCCGACAGATCTCTTGAGTCATTTGGAACTCGTGCACACTAATCAAAAGTCCTTAGGACAATGATGGGTGCATGTGGGCCACTTAATTCAGGAGGTTCTGCCACAGCTGGTATCGGAGCAGGTTCCCTTAGAAAGTATAACAGTATTCATCTTTGAAAACTTCAAAAGTTTTGAGTCAAACTAAATTTCAAATTAGTTTGAGTCCAAATTGCTTCTAGACTTGTCTTATGCTTCTGACTTGCCTTAATTCATTCTTTAGACTTATCCTTCTATCTAAATGGATCTGTTTTTAGTATAGTTATGGTGATACTTATATCTAAGGAACAATGCTTATAACATTATAATATTGCCCTAATTGTGAAAAGAAAGTTTATTCACTTTTATTATAAGTGACTAATTTAAAGTTAAATATTTGTTTGAAGTGTGTTTGTTTGTAAGTATGTTTCATGCATCATGATTGATAACATATAATTAACTTTCCCATGTCGATACTCATCATCAGTTGGCTGATATTTTCACCAAGCCTTTGGACCAATCAACTTTTAATCGGTTGAGAGGTGAGCTTGGTGTGTGTTTCCCCTTTTAGATGGGGGAAACATTTTGGTTCTTGTATCATAAACTGACTATTTTTCGTTTGTCTTGTTTTTCTTTTGGTTTAGTCTTTTTGCATACGCATTTACATTCTGAGCTTCATGTATATAATCTTTAGAATGTAATTATACTCTATTCAGTATGCTCCGATGCTATATGTTGATGCTTGTAGCTTATTGTTGACACTTCTTAATGCAATTGCTCATAATAAACTTTAATGAACTGATTCTAGCAAAAGCCTTCAGAAATGTACAGGACACTTCTAGCATCACTTAATGTCAAGTTGTCATCCCCAACATGATACTATAAATGTAAATTATATGTGACACTAGCTCAAAAGATATAAACAAATATTTATCCGCAAGCGCACAGATAAATATACCTGTTGTAGCAGCATTTCACCCAGGTTATCTAGGTATCGTTATTTATATTTTATCGAAGATAATAACAAAGCTGGGAACTAGTAAGTTAATATGTTTCAGAGATTATTATTCATTCATTCACTATTCACATGTCTAAACAGGGGTAAGACAAGGTAAAGGTAAATAGTGATAATATTGATAACAGCGAGAATTCTAGAGATAGAGCGAACTACATAGATCAAGCAGAGAGTCAGGTGATCAATTAAGAGATTAGAATCCTAAGTTACTTCATATTTACTAAGCCTAGTGATTACTCTAGTTAATATACAATCATTTATAGCCAATCAATCTATCATCCATGATCAAAGGACATTACTAAATTAGAATCAAGAACAAATTAATGAATTCTAACTTGCAACCGCGTCCTACTAAGGTCTACACTCGGAGGGAGGACTACAAAGGACTCAACAGGACTGTCACTCCTGCGATCTACCTCTCAACCTAGTGCATAGGTTGTATTCGCAGGTAAACTTAGCCTAAACACCATGTTTACACTAGTTTGACCACTTAACTCTATCCGGAATAAAGCTAAGTACTTTACGAACATGATCATAAACTCTATCATAATCAGATCTATATTAAATATATAACTAGAATAAACTCCAAAACTGAGTAAACTGAAATATATTAAAGTAGCATAAAGTCGAATAAAGATACAAATTACCGAGTCTTCGACAATGATCCGGAGACTCAGACGAAGCTTCTAGCCGGATATGCCGACGAAGTCGCCTGCCTCTACTTGAATCTAACTAAACTAAACTCTAATCTTGATGTAGAGCTCTAACTCTTCTCTCTAGAAACCCTAATTTCTGTCTTGTCTTTTGATCTTGATCTGTCTCGTTGTTGAGGAGGGGGGTCAGGGGTCTGTTTATATAGCCCTGGGCGATGAACCGCGACCGTTAGATCAAACCGACTTCACGTAAGGCTGAGATTGATCCTCAAAGGCGGTGGGAGTAGCTTGCAGAAGACGGAGCCGTGGGGGCTCTGTGGCCGACCGACCGGTGGGCCCTGTGGGACCGGTCGGTCCCACAGGTCAGCTTGCTGTGGTGCCTCTTCTCGTGGTGTCTCGTGGTGTCTCATGGAGTCTTCTAGCGATAACCCGACGTGGTCGTGAAGAAATCTGCATCGGGTTCCTTCTTGGGGAAGCAATGTGGTTGGTTTTCCTGTTTAATCCCTGGAAAATATAGAATCACCAAAACTCGTGGAATTTGTTAGTTTAAAACTCCTATTTCTAAGTTGGCAATCCTTTTTGACATTTATTCAAGTGTTGTTGACAGTAAATAATGATAGTTAATAGATGTCAACAAACTCCCCCAAGCTAAACTTTTGCTAGCCCCTTAGCAAACATAGGGTTCTGAGAGTGAAACACAAGTCTTCAACTGAAAACTTCCGTGAAAAAAGTTTGAAAATTTATTTTACATGTTCCTTTCACCAATCTTTCACCTTAGTTCAAAATAATTGATAGTTAGAAGCAATCAAGTCAAGCACTATGTCTCAAGTTCCTCATTCCAACTTTTACTCTGGAGTTTTGCAAGGTTTTTATAAAAGCTCAGAGAACTCCTGTATGACATTTTCCAAATTGTATATATATTCTAAGATTAAAAACATACCTTACTAAGTCGAAGTTCAGAGCTTAGGGAGAGAAATGTCATACTCTTAGATCAAGTATTTTTAACCTTTTGAAGTTGTCAACTCTTACTGGCATATTGTAATTAGAGGCACCATGGGCTATCATTCTTTTTCCTTCCATATTTTTATCACATATTTTTTTCTTTTCCTTTCTGAGGTAGTCGGACACTTGTCCCTTTTTCTTTCCTCCTTATCATATATTTTTTTTGCATAGCCCATGCCTCTAACACAATACTACTTCGGAAGAGTGAATATTTTATATTTATAGAAGCTTGATCTTTAGAGCATGATAAACCTCTCTACCATAGCTAAAAACTTAGAACAGAGTAGGCAGCCTCAAAAGTATGAATTATTTATTATCAGGCTTTAGTCATTATGCCATACAGGTTCTCATCATATGTTTGAAGTTTTTAAAACTAGAATTCCGGAGTTTCATTGAAACTAGGAACAAGATAAATAGCAGCTTAGACTTTTTAATCTCTAATTCTCAACTATCCAAACTTTTGGTTAAGATCAATGTTTTGAGATTTTTCCATTAAAAATTTGAAGGGTATTGTTCTGCAGTTGAGACTATGTAAAGCAGCTCTCTCTCTCTCTCTCTCTCTTTTAACATATATATTCTACATCAAGATTATTTTATTTGAATGTTAAACATAAAGTAAAAAGAGGGGTACAGCATACTTACCTCGGGAATAGGGGGTCCTCCCCCAAGCTAGTTTATTCGTACGGTGGTGGCGGCTGAGGTGGATTGATTCCCATCTGCCCGAAGAGGTAGCAGAAATTCTGGTTTGTCTGGGCGCCTTGATGATGTATTTCTTCAAGAGTGTGGCGCATATCTTCTTGTCCCGTCTCAAGGTGAGTAAGACGAGTGTCGATGCCCTGAAAGTAGGGGTCTCTGTGGTACGGGAACTGGTGGTGTGGCTGGTATTCTGGGTAACCATGGGTGGCATGGTAAGAGTATGGATGATGAGTGGCGTCATGAACACCTCTCCCAGAGAAAGACATTCGTCCTCCCTGGAAGTCATACATCGTATCCTCTTCGCGATGAGGTGGAGTGTAGTTGCGAAAATTTCCTTGCCCCCATGAATCTTGTGGTGTATGTGGCTCATAAGTAGTAGTATCTTCCCAGGCTTGATGGTGTGATGAAGATGGTCCGGCTCGTTCGAATCCTTGATAGTGAGTATAAGCTGGTCCAGCAGGTGTAGCATCTTCTCCTTGATATCTTGGGGCAGCATTTCTAGTAAATCTTGTGGAGGGGCTTCTTCCTACTCCCACGCCAGGTCTCTGCAGGTTAAGCAAAAAGGTTTCCACGACATACAGACCAAGTGATCTGTTTGGCAACTCATATTCATTTGTATATCCTTTATATTGCATATAGAGTTTATTATTTCTCTTTTTAATAAGATGTGCTTGGCTGAAAAAGTAGAAACCTATGACTGGTCGTGGAGTGGAGATGTAAATGATATTTCCATTTAAGCTTAGATTTCCAGCAAGACGAGTAACCCAAGAGGTGATGGATATAGGGCCTTGTAGAGTGTGAATATAAGGCCAGTATTCTACCATGAGTTTTACAGGTGAAATTTTAGTTTTCTAAACCATAGCATACATAATCTTCAACTCCTCAGTTCTAACAATACGACCTTCTTGCCTAGGAAAGAGAGTAAAGCCTAGCCACTTGTGCATCACCCTTAATGTGGGGTTGTGTATATCATTGGTACAAGGGTGATGGTCTGTTCTCTTACCAGTGATGTCCTCCCAGAAGCTATTTCTGTCAAAGTTTCTTAAGGCGACATCTAAATCTACAATGCAGGTTTCAGGAAAACCCAGGTTGAGGCTGAACTGTTTCCAAGTGAGAGTGAAAGGTTCATTGTACAGCCTAAAATAGACATATGTGTCATCCGAAGAAAGAGTGCAAAGAAATTCTAGAGTGAGCAATCTGCAACCTTCTTCGGAGAGCTCCCAAGTGTTCTCCCACCCAATGTTATGAAAAATTAGATCAAACTCAGAGTCCATACCTGTGTCCCGAAGAAATCGTGAATCGAAGGTAGGAGTGTGAGTGTACTCTTTATCACGGTAATGCCTGAATAGGTCCTTCTCGTAGGCTGTTTGGAGTTTGATGTGCCTTTCATGAAGAAGATCACGTGGCTCGGACCGGCTTGTGGTAGAGAATCGAGGCAGAGATGATGTATCCATGTCCGAGCCTCCTTGTGATGAGCCAGCTCTCGAACGGCTTCTCGTTGATCGGAAAGTGAGCGTGTTCTTCGCCTTTCTCAAGAGGTTGCTCATCCTTGCTGCAAAACAAGGGAACACATAAACAAAACTAGTGGAACAAGTGAGGGTTAGAGGAAATAAATGTCAAGAAGTTAGCAGTCCAAAAGTTAGTAGTCCAGGAGTCAGTCATTCAAGTTGATAATTTTATTTCAACTTCTCCTAGTTTGTTAACTAATTGGGCAGCACTTCCTCTCTCTTGATGATTTCTCTTACTTGCTTCCACTATCCCTTTTCTACTAGCTATTTGCTCAAAGCTTCCTCCTCTCTACTCTTATATCTTCTCCCGCTCAGAAACTATCCAAAATGAAGAGCTAAGCAAACTCGAAATTGGAATTCTGAATTTCGAGGTGAGGTTGGTATTTCTGAAGGGTGGAGTGTGTGAAGAGTGTGAAGGAAACTTGCCAATTTATAGGGGGAGAAGGGGATGGCCGGTCGGTCTAGTGGTGGGACCGACTGGTCCCCTGTGGGGCCCACTTTGTGCTATCTTGCTCCCTTACCTACCTTGCTCAAGTTCTCACTCCTTGGACTATATGCTGACGGTTGTATGTGGTGGTAGGTGGGATGAGTGGTTGTGAGTGCATGTGATAATATGAAATGATATGAGGAGGGTCCCAGGTGTCTGTGGGTCTGTATGTCTCCTCTGGCGAAGGTTCAGGGTTTTAAAGTCCACCGAATTGGACTCTCCAGTCTTCTTCATTCTTCTTGATGGGTCTCCACTTCTGGAGATAGTAATTTTGTTCCTTGAGCTTTATGGTCTACTAGAGTTGAGCATTGTTCGGGTCGTGGTTTGAACGAGAACTTTTCTTCCCTTCCATTTATGGTGAATTTGATTTCTCCAGCTCCAACATCAATATGGGCCTTAGCGGTGCTCAAAAATGGTCTTCCGAGAATGAGTGATACTTTTGAATCTGGGTGCATTTCTAGTACCACGAAGTCTACTGGTACGAAGAACTCTCTAATCTTGACTGGGATGTTCTCAGCAATTCCTATGGGGTATCTGAGTGATTGATCAGCTAGCTGAAGACACATTGGTGTTGACACAAGTGCTGAATGGTTGAGCTTATAATAGACTGATGCGGGCATCACGCTAACACTAGCTCCAAGATCGCACAGTGCATTGCTAAACCGTTGATTTCCAATTGAACATTCAATAGTGGGGCATCCTGGGTCCTTCTTCTTTTCTGGTATTTGATTGAGGATGGCCACACTACATTCTTCTGTTAGCTCGATTACTTCAGTAGTTGGCAGTGGTCGTTTGTTGTTAAGTATATCCCTCACATACTTAGCATAGGTAGGTACCTGTAATGCATCTAGCAGAGGAATATTGATATATAGCTTCTGAATTACTTCAACAAACTTACTGAACTGTGCATCTAGCTTTGTGTTTCGATTCCTGCGTGGGAATGGTAGAATGTTGGTGTCTTGAAAGTCTATCGGTCTTTCTTCATTTTGCACTTGAGTTTCTTGAACTTCGTCATCTCTTTCTTCTGCCCTTGGAGGTGTTACTGGTGTTGTCTGTCTTCTTTGTGCTCCTTCTAGGTATGGTGGATCTCGAGTGGTCCTCCCATGTCTAGTGGTGATCCCCTTAATCTGCTCATGGTTAGTGGTAACAGGCAAAACAGCAACCAATTGTGATATTTGAGTTTCTATTCTCTTATTATAATTGAGTTGATCTTTAATGGCAGAAGAAAATTCATCCATTTTAGCATTTATGTTTTCAAGAGTTTTATCATTTAAAGCAAGTTTTCTAGTAATATTATCATTTATCCTGGCTTGTTCTAAAATTAAATCTCTTAAACTAGGTTGCTTAGAATTGGAAGAACTGAAATCACTGATATACTTATCTGGGTTGGAAGGTTGTTGTTGACGCAATCCTTGCTTGTGTAGAGTGGTGGAGTTGTTGATGATGTTAGCTTCTTCTTGATCTTCGGGAAATTCTATTCCCAAATACTCTCCACTTCTAGTTTGAGCATCAAATGCATCTTGAATAGCTTGACGTTCTTCCTTGTAATTAGCTCTTTGACTGAGTCGATCCATAAGTACATCCATTTTAGTTGATATTGCACACACTTCTTCTGGAACTTCTTTAATTTGGTGACAGCGTTGAGTAGTAACTTGTTTCCAGCTTTGATTCTCAGCTATCTTATCCATTAGACATTCTGCTTTTCCAAAAGTGAGTGACATAAATGATCCTTCAGCAGTGGCATCAAGTTGCTCTCTTGCTCTTGGCAATAATCCGTGATAAAACAGTTGCATGAGCAATTCATTCCTTATTCCATGATGTGGGCATCTTAAGATTTGTTCCTGAAGACGCTCCCAAGTTTCTGGAATGGTTTCTCCTTTTTGTTGCTAAAAGTTGTAAATCTTTCCCCTTAAGATATTGACTTTGCTAATTGGGAAAAATCTTGATAGAAAGGTCTCTGAACACTTCTCCCATGTCTTGATGTTGTCCATGTTTGAATAGAACCACTGCTTCGCTTTTCCTTTTAGTGAAAAAGGAAAAAGACGAAGAAGTATGATGTCCTGGGGAACGTCCTTGATGATGATGGTGCTTCCAATCTCCAAGAAATCTTGTAGATGAGAAGTTGCATCTTCTTCTTCCCTTCCACCAAATGTGGTAGCTTGCACCATGTTGATAAGACTTAGCTTGAGTTCAAACTCGAGGTTGTTCGTCTGGAGTGTAGGTCCGATGCGAATGTTCCTGACACTTGGAGTAGAGAACTCGAGCAGCGTCTTGTTGGCCATGGTTTGACTTCTGTTGTAGATCTTTCACATGATCAAGTTGATTACTGGTTTGAGAGTGATGTATTGCAACTGGACCTATGCTACCCTATATATGATATAAACAAAGAAAGGCAAGGGTAAGCCTGCCAAGACAGAGGTACAAATGAATGAATGAATAAATAATCTCCTTTGTTAAATTCCTAATAAGTTTTGTTTAGTTCCCAGTGGCTTCCGTTACTTAAATAGATGTCCCCGGCAACGGCGCCAGAAATGCTTGTTGACACTTCTTAATGCAATTGCTCATAATAAACTTTAATGAACTAATTCTAGCAAAATCCTTCAGAAATGTACACGACACTTCTAGCATCACTTAATGTCAAGTTGTCATCCCCAACATGATACTAGAAATGTAAATTATATGTGACACTAGCTTAAAAGATATAAACAAATATTTATCCGCAAGCGCACAGATAAATATACCTGTTGTAGCAGCATTTCACCCAGGTTATCTAGGTATCGTTATTTATATTTTATCGAAGATAATAACAAAGCTGGGAACTAGTAAGTTAATATGTTTCAGAGATTATTATTCATTCATTCACTATTCACATGTCTAAACAGGGGTAAGACAAGGTAAAGGTAAATAGTGATAATATTGATAACAGCGAGAATTCTAGAGATAGAGGGAACTACATAGATCAAGTAGAGAGTCAGGTGATCAATTAAGAGATTAGAATCCTAAGTTACTTCATATTTACTAAGCCTAGTGATTACTCTAGTTAATATACAATCATTTATAGCCAATCAATCTATCATCCATGATCAGGGGACATTACTAAATTAGAATCAAGAACAAAGTAATGAATTCTAACTTGCAACCGCGTCCTACTAAGGTCTACACTCGGAGGGAGGACTACAAAGGACTCAACAGGACTGTCACTCCTGCGATCTACCTCTCGACCCAGAGCATAGGATGTATTCGCAGGTAAACTTAGCCTAAACACCATGTTTACACTAGTTTCACCACTTAACTCTATCCGGAATAAAGCTAAGTACTTTACAAACATGATCATAAACTCTATCATAATCAGATCTATTTTAAATATATAACTAGAATAAACTCCAAAACTGAGTAAACTGAAATATATTAAAGTAGCATAAAGTCGAATAAAGATACAAATTACCGAGTCTTCGACAATGATCCGGAGACTCAGACGAAGCTTCTAGCCGGATATGCCGACGAAGTCACCTGCCTCTACTTGAATCTAACTAAACTAAACTCTAATCTTGATGTAGAGCTCTAACTCTTCTCTCTAGAAACCCTAATTTCTGTCTTGTCTTTTGATCTTGATCTGTCTCGTTGTTGAGGAGGGGGGTCAGGGGTCTGTTTATATAGCCCTGGGCGATGAACCGCGACCGTTAGATCAAACCGACTTCACGTAAGGCTGAGATTGATCCTCAAAGGCGGTGGGAGTAGCTTGCAGAAGACGGAGCCGTGGGGGCTCTGTGGCCGACCGACCAGTGGGCCCTGTGGGACCGGTCGGTCCCACAGGTCAGCTTGCTGTGGTGCCTCTTCTCGTGGTGTCTCATGGTGTCTCGTGGAGTCTTCTAGCGATAACCCGACGTGGTCGTGAAGAAATCTGCATCGGGTTCCTTCTTGGGGAAGCAATGTGGATGGTTTTCCTGTTTAATCCCTGGAAAATATAGAATCACCAAAACTCGTGGAATTTGTTAGTTTAAACCTCCTATTTCTAAGTTGGCAATCCTTTTTGACATTTATTCAAGTGTTGTTGACAGTAAATAATGATAGTTAATAGATGTCAACACTTATGCTCTTTCTGATCACTAATACATGTTGTGAGCTGAGCTATTTTTGAATGGTGAACCTGCTTAACAAACGTAAAACTTGAAAATGTTCACCATTGAGATATGCAACTAGCATGTGTAGGATGTGTTGAATTCACTCGTGCTTTTCATATATGCTAGGTTGATGTGTCTCTAGTTCTGAGTCACTCACTTGCTTGGTATGTTCATATTCTGTTTAAAATCTGAACCAAGTTTTAAGTGAATTGAAAAGATCGAGATGGGATTGCTTGTCAACACATCACGGTATCGAGACTGTTTCTCATTGCACTTTGAGTTAAACTTGAGCCGTGTAGTGTATGACCGAAACCGATGCTTTAAGCTTCTGATTGCATATGCATAGGCTTTGCTTGGTTGAAAAGTTAGGCAATGACAAGCTTTCAACCTCTCGCAATCACATGCTAAGTTTTGAACTTGTGTGCTATCACCGCTGCAACTCCGATTAAAATTGAATTCACAAGTTTATGCTTCATTCTATAGCATGATGGTTGAACTTTGCTAGGGGTAGTTCACCTTGTATACATGTTTAGCACTTGCTTGTTTTCCTGTCTATACACGTATAGTGCTATTTTGATGGTGAATACCTTTTTGGCTAAAAACTGCTCACATTGCTCATATGTTCATATTTCATATTTGGTGATCAGTTTGAGCCTTCGCTAGCTTGTACACTTTTCAGTGAGTCGTTGGAGCTATACTTTGTGGAGCATTTTTGCATTCTATCGACTATATTCCTGAAGCTGCTAACTTGCATTGTGACTCATATGCATTTTGGAAGGGGGCGAACTTCTCTTGTTGGCACATTTGATGGTGCATTTTCCCAGCGGGAGACCTTGCTTGATTGCTTGTTGATGCATTTTTTACTTGATGGTGCATTTTCAACTAAGGGGGGGAGTTTGGACAAATCATGCCTCCCATGTTCAACTAAGGGGGAGAAGAATCGGTTGTGTGCACCATGCAAGGGGGAGTTTGCTCGTGATGAATTTTTGAAATTTCCAATTGGTTCGGAGCGCTTTGCTAGTTGTGTTGAGCCTCTGTGCCTCTGTCTTGAGGGACTAGCATTTGATTTTTCAATTGGTATTTGCTAGCGGTGTTGAGCCTGTTCTATCTCTTCTTGAGGGCTAGCTTTGCTTTGCTTGGTTGCGTCGAGCCGTTGCCCATGTCTTTGGGAACCAAGTTGTCTTGCTCTTTCCACTCGACCTTATTCGGCTTTGCTATGCTTTTGGGTCATTTGGTCGAGTTCTCTCCTCTCCCTTCTTCCTCCTTCTATTTCATTATGATTTGTGTGTGTAGTTGACAATGCACTCATCAAGGGGGAGATTGCGGATACATGGGTGTATGTCGAGTCTCGAGTGATGAGTGATTGTCAACGGGTTTGATCGCATGTTCTTTGGCTTGTGTTGTGCAGGTGTCGAGCACAGAGACAGTGATCGAGGGCAAGGTGAAGGTCAAGTAGAGACGTGTCGTGCCGACGGACCGGGAGCGATGAAGGGCGGACGTGAGGCTTGGACTGAGGGACCGGTGGCCTGAGGATCAGCTGTGGTGGCTGACAGCTTGGGACTGCGACGAGTGGAGACTTGCGGGGCACGGTGTTGCTCGGGTCGAGGACCTGGGGACACGTGTCGGTGGACGGGGTGCACGGGCGGTGCATCCCCTCTACAGCTCTGGTTTGGTGGTTGAGCCACAGAAAAACCACCGGGTGGACGGTTTCCAGGTTTGGGCCACAAAACCTAGGCGCTGATGGTTTCCGAGTTTGGGCCGCAAAACTCGGGCTGAGGACGGTTTCCAGGTTTGGGCCTCAAAACCTGGGTGCTGCGGGTTTCTGAGTTTGGGCCTCAAAACTCAGGTGACGATCGGCTGGTTTCCCGGTTTGGGCCTCAAAACCGGGGGTTGGTCGTGAAGGCTGGTTTCCCGGTTTGGGCCTCAAAACCGGGGGCGAAGTTCGGGAAAAGGACAAGCGGAGCGGTGGCGGCACGTGGCGGCAATCGGTGAGGTTGCGTCGAGGCAACGCTACCAGTTGTGCGGGCGTGGCCGTTGGATCACCAGCATCTTCGAGTTGGTCCAGAATAACCCTAGGGTTTAGCTGGCTCGCTCTGAATTAGAGAGGGGTAGAGTAGGAAATAGAATTAGGATAAGTAGAGGGAGTCACCCTCCTCCCATTCTATCTCAGTCATTTGCTCTTTGCTTCTAGGGTTTCCTGCTCTCCCAATCCCCTGCTGTAGCTAGCTGAGATCCGCAGAGAACCATACCTCTGTGTTCTGGAGATTTTGAGGAAGTGAGGCCGTAACCTCACTGTTGTAGCGTGTGGTAGCCACACGGTTGCAGATCGATGTGTTGATTTGCATTTTGGTTCGTGTTCTTCGCGTTCTTCGTTTCTCCATGATTTTCCCGTCGCTCGATCTCCCTCCCTACTGCGTTTTTTCGAGTTCCACTTGAATCAACTTGTTCTTTATAGTGAGGAGGTCATTTCGAACAAAGGAATTCATCTAACTCCTCACGAACAAGTAGATCGGATCGATTTCGTTTTCGTGGCGCTTTTTCGGTTCATACACCTTCTCCTTCGATTTCCTGTTGATTGAGTTGATTTGAGCGGATGATTTCTTGGGGATAGTCTCCTAACTACCTCGTGATCATCCTCTCCAAGTTTGGGGTCGAGGGATTTTGATTTGGATCGATTTGGGAGTGATTTGGGTGAAGGGCGATCAAAATCGCCCTCACTGGACAGCCGCGGACAGTCCGCCATCTGACCGATGGACAGTCCGGGTATCGGGGGTGAGCCAGATCAGTGGCTGCGTTCCTCGGCTGCTTTGGCGATTTTTGACCGGCGGACACTCCGCCGTTGAGTTTCGCGGACAGTCCGGGAGTCGACCAGGGACGTTCAGCAACCTTGCTGTTTTGTCCATTTGGCCGGCGGACAGTCCGAGCTTCCTTGGCGGACAGTCCGCAGTAAGCCCGGACAGTCCGGGACCGTACCCGCGGACAGTCCGGGAACTCGCAGACTTGTGCTTTTTGGTGCATTTGGTCTCCCGGCTTTTTGGCTTGGTCTACGTACTTCTCGCTTGGCCCTATAGTTAACCAAGAAACCTCTCTAGGTATCTTTGCTACTTGTTAGCATTGGTATTTGGGGATTTCTCGACGTAGCCTTCAATCTACGTTCGGGACTCGGTTTTCAAGGGGCAAACTTGGGTCGGTGTTTTTGGCGTTTGGTTTGCTATCGCTTTGTGGTGCCTCGTTGTGATCCTAGGGATCATCCACCCTCTTCCAAGGGTCGTGGGCATCACGGTTTCGGTCGAAGCTTTCCGGGGTTGATTTTGGGACAATAGGCCGAAGTTTCGAGAGAAATTTTTTGAGCTCCCATTCACCCCCCCCCCCCCCCCGCCCCCTCTGGTCGCCTTGCTAGTGCTTTCTCGGTCCTTCACTTTTTGCCATCCGCGCTTTGTTGTTGCGAGGAGTGGCTTGTAACCCGACATCGTGTGCTACACAATTCGTCATTTTGTTGCAATCCAAGGATCAATTTCTTACTCCTCTTGGTTGGCTGTAAATTGGATTGAATTCGTGTTTTGTTCTTCGCGTTTCTTCCTTTCCCCCCTCGGTGATTTCACGAGTTCTTTCGATTTGAGGGGTGGTTTCTGATTTCGTTTGAACCAGATCGTGCTAGTATGTGAGTTCCTTCTTTCCACTGAAGGATTTCCTCTCTAACCTCACGAGCACATAGATCGGGTCAAAATCGCGTTGATTCTTCGTTCTTCCCCTTTTCTAGTGTTCTTCCGATTTCTCATGTGTTAGATGGTTTGGAGCGATAATATCCTAGGATTAACTTCCCAACACGTAGAAAAATACTTGGGAGAAGTTTGGTTAAAGCCCGGTTCGATTTGGTAAAGATCCGATCGATTTTGGTTTTGTCCCGAGCAGTTTTTCTGCTCTCTGTTTATCCGCGGACAGTCCGTGCCTCCAGCGGCGGACAATCCAGGACTCGGGACTTGGAACATTCAGAACAGTGCAGCGCGTTACTGTTCTTGGTCGAGTGACCGGCGGACAGTCCGCCAGTGACCCGCGGACAGTCCGGGGTCACATCGGACGCTGCACAAGGTCAGCCTCAGACGCTAGGGTTTCACTGTTCACGTGAACCGCAGACAGGCTGGTGTGCAAACTGCGGACAACCCGAGACCTGTCCAGGGCTATTGTAGGAACAGTTCATTTTTTAGTCTTTTTGCCGGCGGACAATCCGGCCTTCACGGGACAGTCCGGGAGCCTGATGGTGGACTGTCCGGGAACCTGCTAAAAGAGCAGTTTTGCCCGTGGCTTTGACACTTGGTTTTTGGGGTTCTCCGGTAGTTTCGTTGTACCACTAGGATATCTCCTAGGGTATCCACCTACTTGTGGGTCGTGAACTCACCGGTTGTTTGAGCATTCACTTTTTGGGTGATTTTCTAGGACAAGGGCCATCATTTCTCAAGAAAAAATTTGAGGCTCTCATTCACCCCCCCTCTGGTCGCCAATTCGGTTCTTCAAATGGCTCATTTGTCAGAGGGACCTTTAGTCCCGGTTTGTGTTACCAACCGGGGCTAAAGCCCAATCTTTAGTCCCGGTTGATGACACCAACCAGGACTAAAGGTTTTGTCCCGGTCGCTGTTTCCAGCCAGGGCTAAATGTTGGCATTTAGCTCCGGCTGGAAACAGGGACCGAGACTAAATGTCTCTCCCTATATTTGAACTGTTTTTCCACCTCCAGCCGAGCCCGAGCTCTCTCAGTGTCTTCACTGTACTTTGCTATTTGTCCTTCCTTTATAAAAAGTTTTCAAGCCATGGGGACCTCCCCCACGGCATTTTGCTCAAAAAAATTATTTTAAATTTTGTATTTGTGTTAAATTCAGTTTCTCAAAAATTTAAGTGCACTGTTTTTGCAGGAACCAAGGACTTCAAGTGCAGCCGGATATTTCACAAACATGATGACACAGGAAGTTGATGATGATTTGGAATTGCAGAGGCAGCAGGATGCCACTCCCAAGTACTGGCGGCAAAGGATCATCCAAGCGAGACAGCAACTACAGTAATCTTAAAGATATCTAACTTTGCAAATCTTGGATTCATATCAGCAATGACCCTATCAAACGGAATAACCAGCCAGAAAAAACTTATTGGGAGAGAATCGCAAATGATTTCCACAGGAATAGGGACTTTGAGTCTGATAGGAGTGCAAATTCACTCGAGCATCGCTTTGGGATCATACCAAAGGAGTGCATGAAATTCCAAGGCCACTACGAGGAGGTTGAGCGTCGTCATCCTAGTGGCATTCCATACCAAGAGCATGTAATTGGTTCATCCCATATCTTGTCATTGCTATATATCTAATCATGCACTTGATCTTTGCTGCAGCTGCTGGAAGCCCAAGCAAGGTATGCCAGAAAAGCGTAGGGCAAAAATTGTCAATTCAAACATTGTTGGCTCACGTTGAGGCATACTCAGAAGTTCGAATCGACACTTGAAGGCAACAAGAGGCCGACCAAGTCCAGAGAGCTCCCAGTAGGAAGTGAACAATACGATGAGTCAATCACCCAAGGCGCCAAGAGAGCTCCTCAATCTCTTATGCCAAGAAAGCCTGACCTCCGGGTAGAAAGCAATCCAAAGAGAAGCTGAAAAAAATGAAGGAGATGATGAGTACAAGGATATGATGCAAAACTTGATCGTAATAAAGACCGAGGAACATAAGATGAAGAAAGAAAGGTGGGAGAAGGATATGATGCTTGAGCAGCGCAAGCTTGAGATGGAGGAGCAGCGGCTGCAGTGGGAGCAGAAACAGAAAATTATGTGTTGGCGATGAGAGCGAAGATTGCGAAGGCGATGAGTGCTAGTGTAGGCGAGACGACTAGTGGTGAGAGTGGAGTCTAGGATATTGTATTCATGTAATATAGTGTTATGCTTGAGCCTCAGTTTATGCTTCTCTCTTTGCTTTCTGCTTCTCTCTCAGTCATGTGATATGCTGCTATAACCTATTGTACAAGCTGCTACTATAAAGACCATGTTCTACAATAAAGACCATGTTCTACAATATACTGGCTTTACAGTTAGTGTGATATGCTGCTTTATGTGAAATGCTGATATAGTGTATGGTAATTTTGTTTGATCTAGAAATTTTATTTGCAGCGCAGTTTCAACTCTGAATCCTGATGAGTTCATCGGCTGTACCTGAATCTGATGAGTTCATCGGCTGGCACTTTGGAGATCGACCTCCCAACTCTGAATCCTGATGATGCTCTGCCCATGTAGTACTGACAATGCAAAGGGCTACTACAACTTTACCAAAAACTGTGAAAAGCGAGGCCGGTCTAGTGGGCGTCTATTTGCAGGTGACAAGTTACAAGTACAGTAAAGTTCAGAGGAAGAAAAGCAGTGCTTTCACAGAAAGTATAGTAAAGTTCAATGATCTAGAAACAAATTATGTTCTACCACTGTATACACACTGACATACAGACACACTGTATACATATTTCAACCTTGCTACTATGTGCTTGGGAAAACAAATATGTCTGTCAAAATACAAGTACAATGGGCTTGTTCATTAGCATTCTGGCATGTCTGGTTCAGATAGCAGTTTGTCTGCAGTTTGCCTTCCTTGAGCAAGTACAGTGGGCTTTGTCTGCTAATCGACTGATCAGTACATTTGCAATGTACTGTACCCAGTTCAACCCATGGAACAAGTAAATGTGCAAGTTACATTACACTTCAAAGCCACCTGTGTCCAGCTTATTTATTCTTTAGACAACAGACTACTACCGCCGTTGTCACGGCCACGTAACGAGAAAGACCACAACAAACAAATAAGCATGCTGCCTTTTTACTGAAAACATAGGCCTTGTTTAGATGCAACCGATGAGTTTTTTTTTAACTGTAGCACTTTCGTTGTTATTTGACAAACTTTGTCCAAATATAGACTACGTATACTCAAAAGATTCGTCTCGACATGTACATACTAAAAGTACAATTAGTTATTTATTTTACCAACATTTAATACTTCATGCATGTGTCCAAACATTGATGTGATGGAGAGAGAGTGAAAAAAATTGATAGTTTGAGTGTATCTAAACAAGGCCATAGTATGTATGGAAGATTAAATACTACTAGTACCTTGATTTACTGAAAAAGAATACGGAGCCTACTTGCAACAGATTGTAGCTTATAAGAACTACGAGTATGAAACAACGTGGTGTCTTTTCGTGTTCAGTTAGGAGAGTACTAGCATGCAGCAATCAACTTGCTTGTTTTTCTGTAACTTGCTTGGTTGCCTTTCAATAAAACATGAATGAAGCTAGCAGCGAAAAGCAAAGGAGTCAGTTACCTACTCCAGCTCCTGGCCGGCGCAATCACTGGTGCAATCACAGCAAAAAGAGCGACGCATTCTGGGAGCTGCAATCACAGGAAGCAACCACTGAACTTTGCTAAGAAAGGTGCAATTACAGGACGCAACCACTGAACTTAATTACTGAACCACAGCAAACAGAGCGATGCATTCTGGGAGCTGTTTTTCCCTCGATAAAAAGAGCTATTTTATATATATGGTGTGGCCCTCAAAACTGAAAGGCACTAATACACAAAATTCTGATACACACTGATACACAAAGGCCTTGTTTAGTTCTCTCCATTTCCCAAAATTTTCCGTCACATCAACCATCACATCAATGTTCGGACGTATGCATGGAGCATTAAATGTAGGTAAAAAAATAATTAATTGTACTTTTAGTATGTACATGTCGAGACGAATCTTTGGACTCTACGTAGTCCATATTTGGACAAAGTTTGTCAAATAACAACGAAAACGCTATAGGAAAAATTTTGCAAAATTTTTCCATCTAAACAAGGCCAAAATTTTTGGCCTGACAAAAATTCTGATACGCATAAATTCAGACAAAAATTCTGATACACAAAGCTATTTTTTGTTTTTGACCCAAAAAAAATCTACCACTAGCTTGAACTATGAATTGCCCACAAGTGCTCTACAAGATCATCACGAAGTCGCTCATGTGAAGACCTATCCTCAATCTTATCGTGTATCTTCAGGAAGTCCTCTAGCACAAGAGGATGATGACGTTGGTAGTCCATATGTTGCAACACAGGGATACCCTCTTGATGGTAGTTAAAATCATCTTCCTCATCTCGCTCATCCTCAATGATCATGCTGTGCAAGACTACACAAGCTTGCATTATGTACCATAGATCTTCCTTGTCACACATTCTTGCAGGACCCCGCACAATTGTAAAGCGAGGTTGGAGTACCCCAAACGCTCTTTCCACATCTTTCCTCGCTTCTTGTGCCATTGTGAAGTGGATCTTCTTGTTGGCCTGTAGATGTTGGAAAGCTTTGACAAACGTTGCCCAGGTCAGCAAGATAGTACCCCATTGTGTACTTGTTTCCATTGACCATGTATTCCACTTGTGGCGCCGTACCAGAAGTTAGACTCTGAAATAGTGGAGAGCGGCACAAAATGTTGATATCATTTAGAGAACCTGGAAGGTCGAAGAATGCATGCTAGATCCATAAATCTTGTGATGCAACGGCCTCAAGGATCATGGTTAGCTCATCTTCCTTCCCTTCATATGCTCCTCTCCAACCTACTGGGCACTTATCCCATTTCCAATGCATGCAATCAACGGAACCAAGCATACCTGGGAACCCTCTTGCACTATTAATTGCCAACAGCCTGGCTGTGTCCTGGGCTTGGGGGGCCTCAAGTATTCTTCACCAAAGACCTCGACAGCCTTCACAAAATATTTCAGACACTCAATGATGGTGCTCTCTCCCATCCTTACATACTCATCCAAGAAGTCTGCCGAAACACCGTAGGCAAGCATCCGAACGGCGGCAACAACCTTCTGTATGGGAGAGGCGCCAAGAGTTCTGATGGCATCGGGCTTCTGATGGAAATAGTCATCATGAGACTCCACTGCATCTACTATTCACATAAGAGCGACCTGGACATCTGAAACCTCCTTCTGAAATGTTTCTCACTGTACTGGTCCGCGAAGTAGTCTATGTAGATGCGATTGTGACCTCCCGAAATGTCCCGTCGCACTTTGCGGCAACCCGACAACGATCCACGAAACTTTTTCTTGCACTTGTTTCTCTTGGAGCTGTGACGGAACGGCCCTAATCTCATGGCCCACGTGTCCCTGTCAACCTCTGACAGCCGAACCCATGTTCCATATGATTAAGACCTGTTCGCCACCGGGCTACATCAGTGCCCAATGTCCGCAGGATCATCTCACAATTCGGTTACAGCATTGCATACGTTTACAAATAACATCGGAATAAAGAGCGGAAGACTTAAATAACATTAGTTTTACAAAGCAGGGTTCCAAATAGAAATTAAGGTGCAGTTATTACAAACCAAGTTCTGATAATAGAAATAGACAAAGGCAACGTAGCGGAGTACAACAAAATAAAGATACTGATAATCACCCAGCCCGAGGGTGCACAACTATTCTTCGGCCTCATCGGCCTCTTCCTGGACGATGGTCATGCAGCAGGGCGCAAGACACATCGGGGTCTCAGTCATACCTGCAGCATGGGTAACAAACCCTGAGTACTGGGGTACTCAACAAGACTTACCCGACTAAAGAAAAGGGACAAGACTCAGGAATGAGAGGCTTAGGGTAGTCAAGGTAAGGCTTAAGCCCTGAGTACTGGGGTACTCAACAAGACTTACCCGACTAAAGAAAAGGGACAAGACTCAGGAATGAGAGGCTTAGGGTAGTCAAGCTAAGGCTTAAGCAAGATCAGGTATTTTGCAGAAAAGCATTTTGTAAACCTTATTTTATTTTGGAAAGATTCAGTATTCCTCAATTCTTCATCGTTCCTGATTCATTTTACATTTCAAAACATTCCTAGTTGAGAACCACTCTCCGATGACAGCTAGTGACCAAGTCTCCATAACCGAGGAGCAACGTTAATCCGGATAAATAATACTCAGCTGAGGATCCCTATCCACACTGCATATGTAGCACCCAAGCTTGCATATGTCAACTCGTCTACCACGATTCCTCTAAGATTGGGCCCGGTCCTACGCCACCCGGAAGTACGTACACCACTGCTATCCAGGTACGACGACCACGTGGGTACATGCTACTTCCGCCATCTCTCCACTCCCAGTGCGCGGTTGTCGGTCCAATAAAGGATTCCTCGGAGCCAGAGCTTTCCGAAGTATGTGAATAGTTACAAGTCTTGACCAGCAGGCCCCCATACGGATGGTCCCTAAAGTTTTTCCGTCAGCAACAAGCACCTCGGGACTCTAACCCAAGAGTACAGGTCCTGTCGGTTTTTCAACCCTGTCCCGGTCGGTGTCAACTGTTGAGTCCCGGACTACAACATGACGGCACCGTACGCGCAGACAACCTCTTCTCGACAATGACCACATGCTAGCTAGGCAAGCAGTCATCGAACGGGAAGTAAAGCCAAATTCCCATAAAGATTCTTTCAGTGATCACACTTTTAAAAATGGCATTTTATTGCAAAGTCTAATTCAATAAGCATTGCTAAGCATTTTTCAAATACTTTTGAAAAGCAGGTATCGGGTGTATCAGTGGTCAAGGTGGATAGTGCATCAATTAGGATAGCACACAACTCCTATAAACCTAATGCAATAATTTAACTCAAAAGCATTTAAGGAAATCATTTTATAAATTCAAGGAAAGGGGTTAAATGCACCGGGGCTTGCCTTGAAGAGCAAAGACAGACTCGGGGTCGGCAGTGCAGGTGTCGGAGCTCGGGGTAGCCTCAGGGGTAGGTTCGTCAGCGGCTGCCTCGACTTTGATTCCTTCTCCTTCGGTCACTATACGGATGCAATGATGTATGCACATGAGTATGCTAGCATGAACAATGCAACACAGGGCATACAACATGAACTCTACTTAATTTTTTTATTTTTCCTAATTATATAAAAAGGTCATTTTATGAAGTTACTCCAAAAGGCCTCAAAAATCTACCAGAGACTAAGCATGACATAACTAGCACATAAAAATTTATCTCATGATTTTTGGAGCTACACATGTTTTTCTAAAAATCTAAAACCATTCATTTCTTAATTAAAAGGGAGATTTCTCATTTTCAAATTTTTGCACAAAGTCCAAGTTTCATATTTTTCTAAAATACTACATGGTATAAAGAGTCTACCATCAAATTTTCAGAATTTTTGGAGCAACACAGAAAATCATACAAAAAGATGAAAAAGGAACACTATTCACAACTTCCAAAAAGGAAAAGAGCACTGTGCTCCTCCCTCGCAGGGCTCGGGCGAAGCGGAAACAACCGACCGTCCGAGGCCTGGCCGGGAGGCTCGGGCGAGACGGAAAACGATCGTTTCGTCCGAGGCCTGGCCGGGAGGCTCGGGCGAAGCGGAGGGTGCATGCTTGCTCGAGGCTAGGCTCGGCGAAGCTGAGGGTGCGTGAGTCCGCTCGAGGCTAGGCTCGGGCGAAGCGGTGTGTGAGTCCGCTCCGAGGCTGGGCTCGGTGAAGTGGCGAGGGTACGTGTCTGCTCGAGGCCTGGCTCGAGCGAGTGCTTGCTCGAGGCCTGGCTCGGGCGAAGCGGAGTGGAAGCAGAGACCGGGGCTTCGAGTGCTTACCACGGGTCGGAGGCAGGGCTCGGCGGGACGTAACAAGGGTCGAAGGAGGGAGCTCGACGTGGCGGTGTTTCGGCGGAGCTCTCTCGGCGGCGAGCGGCGTGCCGGCGACCCTGTACACCAGACACGGTCACCAGGAGCGGGTTAGGAGCGCAAGGAGGCAAGGAAGATGAAGCAGGGGTCGGGGAGGAAAGATCACGGCCGGGGAGAGAGTATTTCTCAATCCCATGCTCACCGGTGTTTCGCCGGAGTTGGGAACGACGAGCTACGCCGGGCGATAGGAGACGGTAGAGATGAAATTGAGGGGTGGGGAAGCTGCACGGGCTCAAGGCGGAGCTGCTGGGCTAGTTGGTTGAGCTGCGGAGGCTCTGGAATGGACTGGCCACGGTGGCGGGGTGAGTGCGGAGCTCCGGCCAGCGGCGGGCCTTAAATAGGCGCGGCCAGGTGCCGTTAGAGAGCGCGCGGAGGTGCGGATGAGGTTGCCCGCGGCGCGTGCTTGCGATTACATGATGAGGAAGGACGTGGGAGGTACGCAGGGACCGGGTGTGCGTTCGCCGGCGACGGCCACGCGGCGGCGACGTGCTGGGAGCAGTGGGGGACGGGAGAGAGGGTCAGCGCTCGCGTGCGGGTGCGGAATGAGCACGGTGTCAGCGGCGGCAGACTGGTGGCAGGCGAGGAGCGGCCAGCCGTGCGGCACGCGCAGCGCCGGCGGCTCGGCCACGGCTGGGGCCCCCCGTAGCTCTAGGTTGAAGATGAACAGGGCTAGGTCTAGGGTTTGACTTTGAACTGATTTCTGTATTTTGCAAATTACTTCCAAAATTTGAACTGAGCAACAAAAACTCAAAACACCAAAGTTGTGCAGAAAAAGGAGATCTACAACTTTGTCAATATGAACATTTTCAAAATCCAAAAAGTTTTTGAATCACATTTGAAATTTGAAAAGAGGACACTTTTGGGATTTTAATAAATTCAAAATTACTTTTAATTTTATATTGAAAGTTGAAAATATGTAAACACCAAAGTTGTTCCTCTTGACAAGATCTACAACTTTGCTTTTTGGACCAAGTCCAAATTTTGAATAGTTTTTAAATTATTAAAAGAGGGGTAAAAGCCAGGGTTTGGAAATTAGGGTTTTTCAAAAGGAATTTGAAATCTGATTTTTGATTTTGGGTTTTGAACAACACAACAAAGCTTCAAGACAATAAACCGAACAAGAAATACACAAGACTAGGCACAGAGTTGAAATTACCATTTTGCCCTTATAGGAAGATTTGGGCTTTTAGGGTTTTTAGAAAAAGGGATCACTACACACAAAATACCTTTTAGGAAAAGGTAAAGGCAAGCAACCACTAGACAAACATTAATGCATGACAAGAATGATTATGACTAATGATGATGACATGTCAGGTTAATTACAGATTAAACACCAGAGGTGTTACAACTTTCCCCCCTAAAAGAAATCTCGCCCCGAGATTCTGCGTCTTAAGAAGGACAAGGGTAAAACCTTATATCTACAGAGTATCGAGAAAGTCGGGATAGCTCTTTGCTAAGAAGTCTTCGGATTCCCAAGTGGCTTCTTCTTCAGAGTGTTGGTTCCACTGGACCTTGTACCATCTTGTGGTAGTCCTCCGGGTAACACGGTCCTTGTAGTCCAACACACGAACTGGATATTCAGAGTATGACAGATCGGGTTCTAATTCAACACCTTCAACTTCCACCACGTGTTCGGGTACTTAGAGACACTTCTTGAGTTGGGAGACGTGAAACACATTATGGACGGCGGAAAGATGATCGGGCAATCTTAGTTTGTAAGCTACCTTGCCACAGCGTTCCAAAATTTCAGAGGGACCAATATAGCGTGGTGCTAACTTCCCCTTGACTCCAAAACGAGTAACTCCTTTGGTGGGTGAGACCTTCAGGTACGCATAATCTCCGATTTGAAACTTCAGAGGTCGACGTCTTTTGTCAGCATAGCTCTTCTGTTGAGATTGCGCAATTTTCATATTCTCTTGTATTTGCTTGACTTTTTCTTCCATATCTTTCACTAGGTCAACTCCAAAGAATTCTCTTTCTCCAAGTTCAGACCAACTGAGAGGTGTACGACAACGGCGACTGTACAGTGCTTCAAAGGGTGCCATTTTGATGCTCTCCTGATAACTGTTATTATACGAGAATTCTGCCAAGGGCAAACAGTTATCCCAAGTATCTGCGAAGGTGAGCACGCAGGCTCTCAACATATCCTCTAGCACTTGGTTGACTCGCTCAGTTTGTCCATCTGTTTGCGGATGATATGTCGTACTATGCAAGAGCTTGGTTCCAAGTGAGGTATGGAACGCTTTCCAGAACTTTGCGACAAACTGAGTACCACGATCAGAGACAATGGTCTTGGGTATGCCATGGAGTTTCACTATGTGGTTCTTGTACAAAGTGGCATATGTGGGGCGGTGTAGCTGGTTTTGACTGGCAGGAAATGAGCTTGCTTAGTGAGGCGATCCACGATCACCCAGATGGAATCAAAACCTTTTGGTGTCTTTGGTAGCCCATTGATAAAATCCATACTGATATCGTCACATTTCCAAGCAGAAGCAGGTACAGGTAAAGGTTGCAATTCTCCTCCGGGCCTCATGTGCACGGCTTTGACTTTCTGGCAAGTATCACACTGAGCGACATACCGGGCGATCTCAATCTTCATCTTTGTCCACCAGAACCTTTGCTTCAAGTCCTGGTACATCTTGTTGCTACCGGGGTGGATGGAGAATCTAGTCAAGTGTGCTTCATCAAGGATTAACTTTCTTAACTCAGGCACTTTAGGAACTACTAACCGATTCTTAAACCATACTACTCCTGTATCATCAATCCTGAAACAATCAGCCTTTCCGGATTGGACCTTTTCGATGATGTGCTTGATTCCAGGGTTATCTTTCTGTGCAGCGATGATCTGCTCTTTGATAGGGGTTTCTATTCTGATATTATTCAGAGTTCCTTGTGGAATCATTTCAATATTCAACTTTTCCAACTCATAACACAAAGAAGAATCATAGGGTTTCATCATCAGACAGTTGCAATATGACTTGCGACTGAGCGCATCAGCAACCACATTCGCCTTACCCGGATGGTAATGCACTTCAAGATCATAGTCCTTAATTAACTCAAGCCATCTTCTCTGCCTCATATTCAGTTCCTCTTGAGTGAAGATATACTTCAGGCTTTTGTGATCAGTGTACACATTACAGGTACTGCCCAACAGATAATGACGCCAGATCTTTAAGGCATGCACCACTGCTGCTAACTCAAGATCATGGGTTGGATAATTCTCTTCATGTCGCTTAAGCTGTCGGGAGGCATATGCGATCACTCGACCTTCTTGCATCAAAACACAGCCCAAACCAGTACCAGATGCATCACAGAAGACATCACAGGGCTTTTCAATGTTCGGCTGGGCTAGCACTGGTGATGTAGTTAACAGTTTCTTCAGAGTTTGAAAGGCTTGCTCACAGGCTGGTGACCAGACAAACTTCACAGAATTCTTTACTAACTCAGTGATAGGCTTGGCGATTCTGGAGAAATCCGGAATGAATCGACGATAATATCCAGCCATTCCCATAAAGCTGCGGACTTGGTGAACAGTGGTAGGTGGCTTCCAATCCAGAATGTCTGCCACTTTACCAGGGTCAACTGACACACCTTCAGCGGATAGGACATGACCAAGAAACTGTATCTGATCTAACCAGAACTCACATTTACTGAACTTGGCATAAAGCTGATGATCTCTGAGACGGGATAGAATGATACGAAGATGTTCAGCATGATCTTCAGGGGTTTTTGAGTAGACAAGGATGTCGTCAATGAACACGACCACGAATTTATCAAGCTCTGGCATGAACACAGAGTTCATGAGGTACATGAAATGAGCAGGGGCATTGGTCAAACCGAAGGACATGACCAAGTACTCATATAGGCCGTATCTGGTGGTGAAAGCTGTTTTAGGAATATCTTCAGGACATATCTTTATTTGGTGGTAGCCAGATCTGAGATCGATCTTGGAGAATACTTTGGCTCCAGCTAACTGGTCAAAGAGAAGATCAATACGAGGCAAGGGATATTTATTTTTTATGGTGACTTCATTGAGCGGGCGATAATCAACACATAGCCTGAGACTCTTGTCTTTCTTCTTTACAAAGATTGCAGGACAGCCCCAAGGAGACGAGCTTGGGCGAATGAAGCCCTTGTCCAACAAATCTTGTAACTGAGTTTTCAGCTCCGCCAACTCTCTAGGAGGCATTCGATAAGCTCTGCGGGATATAGGAGCAGTCCCAGGCTTTAGCTCTATGGCAAACTCAACATCACGGTCAGGAGGCAGACCAGGTAAGTCCTCTGGAAAAACATCAGGGAATTCACAGACCACGGGGATGTCTCTGGTTTCCAGAACATAGGTGGTATTCAAAAGTGTGGCTGCTGGTTTTTGAGGCATTGGGAGTTGGAGAAGGAGTTTGGAGGTACTGTTGGGAATGTCCACTCTCACAACCCTATTCAGGATGTCAATCATAGCCTTATACTGGCACATCCAATTCATGCCTAGAATGACATCTATCTCCTGATCACATAGCACTATCATGGTGGTAGGAAATATGTGTTTCCCCAACATCACCGGTATATTGCGAACCACTTCCTTAGTACTTATACGCCCTCCAGGCAAAAATATACAGAAACTTTCTTTCAACTCCCCGATTGATATCTCATGCTTAGAGACAAATGTACGACTGATGAAGGAATGCGATGCACCAGAATCAAACAACACGACTGCAGGATGATTGGCAACGGGAAACCTACCGATCATGACGGGCTCTCCTTCTGGGATGTCGCCGACAGTGGTGTAGTAGACTTGCCCGTGCTTCTTGACAACTTTGCCTTTCTGAACATGCTGCTGCTGGACACGGTGCTGCTGCTGCTGCTGAGATCCTCCAGGATTCTTCTGAGTATTCTGAGCATATCTCTTGGGCTTTGGGCACTCACGAGACCAGTGACCGACTTGGCCGCAGTTGTAGCAGGGATGGTTGTAGGCTGTTTGTGGAGTGGTGATACGAACACCTGGGGCGTTCGGCTGTGTGGCACTCTGCTGGTTGGCATTATGGGTGGTGGCCGCGGTACGGACGACCACTTGCTGGTTGGGGTAAGGTAGGCGATTTTGGTGGTGACTGGGGTGGTATATGATCCTCTGGCGCTTGTGACCGCCAGAGAAACTGCTGGATCCTGCTTTCTTCTTCTTCTTTTCCTCTTGATACTGACGGTTGCTTTCTTCATATGCAACAGCACGATCAACGGCATCATGATACGAACCGGTCAGGTTATTGGACAGACTTCTGCGGATCTTAGGATGTAGACCTCTAAGGAAACAATCCCTCTTCTTTTCATCTATGTTGACATACTCTGAGGTATACTGGCTAAGATGGTTGAACTGACCCACATACTGCATCACTGTGGAGTCCTTCTGCTGCAGTGCCAGAAACTGATCAAGCTTCATCTTCATTAATCCCGAAGGGATGTGATGTGCACGGAAAGCGGTGCGGAACTCTTCCCAGGTCAACTGATGACCTTCTGGCTGGGCAGCCAACAGGTTGGCATACCAAGCGCTTGCTGGACCACGAAGCTGCTGGGAAGCGAACCGGGGCTTCTGGATGTCGGTACAGCGGAGAAGACTGAACTTTTGCTCCATAGTGCGGAGCCAATCATCAGCTTTCAGGGGTTCATCTGCTTTGGTGAAAACTGGTGAACGGGTCTCGGTGAAATCCACATATGTAGTCTCACGGTTGATGTCGTGACGACCACGGTGACCATTGTTCTGCTGCCCCTGATTTTGAGCCATCAGGTTAGCAGCGGCTGCCAAGGCTGCAATGGCATCTGCTAGCGTAGCAGGAACAGGTGGAGGGTTTGGAAGGTTGGCATCATCAGAACCTCCAGCTCCAGTGCGAGTGTTCACAGGCATCTGTTAAGCAACTTGGAACTTAGCATTCATAGATAGGGTTCTGAAATCAACAGACTGATAGCTTATTCTGATACAAAGACTGATAGATTGATAAAGATGACTGACAGATAGCGACTGACTGATAAGGAGAAAAGGTACGAAAAGAAAGATACAGACTGACTTAACAAAAGACAGACTAACGCTCCCAAACCTAGACTAAGGTTTTAGGTAAGCAGGTGGTACAGACACACGGGATCTCCATCTCCTAACGACGAGCCTAATCCTCATCGAAGATGATCATGTCGTCGCCGTCGTCTTCTTCGAGGATGAGCTCAGGCTCTTCCTCCTCGTCCTCGTCTTCAGCGTGGACGCCCTCAGCAGGTTCAATTTCTTCGTCCACGTCTGGCTCTTGTTCCACATCGGGTTCTTCCACTACTCCATCCTCAGGGTCTTCCATAACCGGGGGTACCAAGGGGTGGAGTTGATCATACAGCTGATGTACTTCCTCATGAAGCATATCATTGAACTGTTCAATCTGAGCTGTGTACTGCTGCAGTCCGTGGAGCTCGGCTCTGGTGACGTCCTCGCGGATCCAAGCATCATTGCGCTGCTCGATAGCGCGAACCGTGTTCCGGTTGGCCTGCTCCAGGGAAGCTCGTGCCTCATAAAACTCCAGGCGTGAGTGGTAGAAGTCATGCTCCAAGTTCTTCAACTCAGCCTTCAGATTCTTGATCTCCTCCTTCAGGTTCTTACGGGTGCGGCGGGGAAAGCGACGACTGTTGGAAGATTCTCCAGTCTCCTCCTCAGCGCGTGGTGCCAGCTGGTGGCGTGGCACACCATGCGGTCCAGTCGACTTGCGGGCAGTCAGCTTAATACGAGCCATGTCTGGATAAGAGAAGATGGATGAGAAAGGCTAGCAAGAACAGGTAAAGGCATACTACCCCAACGAACTTAGAGAGGAAGTTAACTTAAGTGATTATGACATGATGCATGAATCGTTCCTACGGAACAAAGCAATGCAATACATAAATAAGGTACATAGGGCTTAAAACATGTTGTTCCACTAGCTAGTGTTGCCATATGAGAGACAAGATGAGAGAAGCAATTTGGACTCAAAATAGTCAAGTTTAGTTTGTTTGGACTCAAAAGGTCTTTTGAAGTTTTCGCAAAAATGAACACTGCAACGTTAAAGTGAGATGCTCCGATACCACTCTGTGACGGAACGGCCCTAATCTCATGGCCCACGTGTCCCTGTCAACCTCTGACAGCCGAACCCATGTTCCATGTGATTAAGACCTGTTCGCCACCGGGCTACATCAGTGCCCAATGTCCGCAGGATCATCTCACAATTCGGTTACAGCATTGCATACGTTTACAAATAACATCGGAATAAAGAGCGGAAGACTTAAATAACATTAGTTTTACAAAGCAGGGTTCCAAATAGAAATTAAGGTGCAGTTATTACAAACCAAGTTCTGATAATAGAAATAGACAAAGGCAACGTAGCGGAGTACAACAAAATAAAGATACTGATAATCACCCAGCCCGAGGGTGCACAACTATTCTTCGGCCTCATCGGCCTCTTCCTGGACGATGGTCATGCAGCAGGGCGCAAGACACATCGGGGTCTCAGTCATACCTGCAGCATGGGTAACAAACCCTGAGTACTGGGGTACTCAACAAGACTTACCCGACTAAAGAAAAGGGACAAGACTCAGGAATGAGAGGCTTAGGGTAGTCAAGGTAAGGCTTAAGCCCTGAGTACTGGGGTACTCAACAAGACTTACCCGACTAAAGAAAAGGGACAAGACTCAGGAATGAGAGGCTTAGGGTAGTCAAGCTAAGGCTTAAGCAAGATCAGGTATTTTGCAGAAAAGCATTTTGTAAACCTTATTTTATTTTGGAAAGATTCAGTATTCCTCAATTCTTCATCGTTCCTGATTCATTTTACATTTCAAAACATTCCTAGTTGAGAACCACTCTCCGATGACAGCCAGTGACCAAGTCTCCATAACCGAGGAGCAACGTTAATCCGGATAAATAATACTCAGCTGAGGATCCCTATCCACACTGCATATGTAGCACCCAAGCTTGCATATGTCAACTCGTCTACCACGATTCCTCTAAGATTGGGCCCGGTCCTACGCCACCCGGAAGTACGTACACCACTGCTATCCAGGTACGACGACCACGTGGGTACATGCTACTTCCGCCATCTCTCCACTCCCAGTGCGCGGTTGTCGGTCCAATAAAGGATTCCTCGGAGCCAGAGCTTTCCGAAGTATGTGAATAGTTACAAGTCTTGACCAGCAGGCCCCCATACGGATGGTCCCTAAAGTTTTTCCGTCAGCAACAAGCACCTCGGGACTCTAACCCAAGAGTACAGGTCCTGTCGGTTTTTCAACCCTGTCCCGGTCGGTGTCAACTGTTGAGTCCCGGACTACAACATGACGGCACCGTACGCGCAGACAACCTCTTCTCGACAATGACCACATGCTAGCTAGGCAAGCAGTCATCGAACGGGAAGTAAAGCCAAATTCCCATAAAGATTCTTTCAGTGATCACACTTTTAAAAATGGCATTTTATTGCAAAGTCTAATTCAATAAGCATTGCTAAGCATTTTTCAAATACTTTTGAAAAGCAGGTATCGGGTGTATCAGTGGTCAAGGTGGATAGTGCATCAATTAGGATAGCACACAACTCCTATAAACCTAATGCAATAATTTAACTCAAAAGCATTTAAGGAAATCATTTTATAAATTCAAGGAAAGGGGTTAAATGCACCGGGGCTTGCCTTGAAGAGCAAAGACAGACTCGGGGTCGGCAGTGCAGGTGTCGGAGCTCGGGGTAGCCTCAGGGGTAGGTTCGTCAGCGGCTGCCTCGACTTTGATTCCTTCTCCTTCGGTCACTATACGGATGCAATGATGTATGCACATGAGTATGCTAGCATGAACAATGCAACACAGGGCATACAACATGAACTCTACTTGATTTTTTTATTTTTCCTAATTATATAAAAAGGTCATTTTATGAAGTTACTCCAAAAGGCCTCAAAAATCTACCAGAGACTAAGCATGACATAACTAGCACATAAAAATTTATCTCATGATTTTTGGAGCTACACATGTTTTTCTAAAAATCTAAAACCATTCATTTCTTAATTAAAAGGGAGATTTTTAATTTTCAAATTTTTGCACAAAGTCCAAGTTTCATATTTTTCTAAAATACTACATGGTATAAAGAGTCTACCATCAAATTTTCAGAATTTTTGGAGCAACACAGAAAATCATACAAAAAGATGAAAAAGGAACACTATTCACAACTTCCAAAAAGGAAAAGAGCACTGTGCTCCTCCCTCGCAGGACTCGGGCGAAGCGGAAACAACCGGCCGTCCGAGGCCTGGCCGGGAGGCTCGGGCGAGACGGAAAACGATCGTTTCGTCCGAGGCCTGGCCGGGAGGCTTGGGCGAGACGGAAAACGATCGTTTCGTCCGAGGCCTGGCCGGGAGGCTCGGGCGAAGCGGAGGGTGCATGCTTGCTCGAGGCTAGGCTCGGCGAAGCTGAGGGTGCGTGAGTCCGCTCGAGGCTAGGCTCGGGCGAAGCGGTGTGTGAGTCCGCTCCGAGGCTGGGCTCGATGAAGTGGCGAGGGTACGTGTCTGCTCGAGGCCTGGCTCGAGCGAGTGCTTGCTCGAGGCCTGGCTCGGGCGAAGCGGAGTGGAAGCAGAGACCGGGGCTTCGAGTGCTTACCACAGGTCGGAGGCAGGGCTCGGCGGGACGGAACAAGGGTCGAAGGAGGGAGCTCGACGTGGCGGTGTTTCGGCGGAGCTCTCTCGGCGGCGAGCGGCGTGCCGGCGACCCTGTACACCAGACACGGTCACCAGGAGCGGGTTAGGAGCGCAAGGAGGCAAGGAAGATGAAGCAGGGGTCGGGGAGGAAAGATCACGGCCGGGGAGAGAGTATTTCTCAATCCCGTGCTCACCGGTGTTTCGCCGGAGTTGGGAACGACGAGCTATGCCGGGCGATAGGAGACGGTAGAGATGAAATTGAGGGGTGGGGAAGCTGCACGAGCTCAAGGCGGAGCTGCTGGGCTAGTTGGTTAGCTGCGGAGGCTCGGGAATGGACTGGCCACGGTGGCGGGGTGAGTGTGGAGCTCCGGCCAGCGGCGGGCCTTAAATAGGCGCGGCCAGGGGCCGTTAGAGAGCGCGCGGAGGTGCGGATGAGGTTGCCCGCGGCGCGTGCTTGCGATTACATGATGAGGAAGGACGTGGGAGGTACGCAGGGACCGGGTGTGCGTTCGCCGGCGACGGCCACGCGGCGGCGACGTGCTGGGAGCAGTGGGGGACGGGAGAGAGGGTCAGCGCTCGCGTGCGGGTGCGGAATGAGCACGGTGTCAGCGGCGGCAGACTGGTGGCAGGCGAGGAGCGGCCAGCCGTGCGGCACGCGTAGCGCCGGCGGCTCGGCCATGGCCGGGGCCCCCCGTAGCTCTAGGTTGAAGATGAACAGGGCTAGGTCTAGGGTTTGACTTTAAACTGATTTCTGTATTTTGCAAATTACTTCCAAAATTTGAACTGAGCAACAAAAACTCAAAACACCAAAGTTGTGCAAAAAAAGGAGATCTACAACTTTGTCAATATGAACATTTTCAAAATCCAAAAAGTTTTTGAATCACATTTGAAATTTGAAAAGGGGACACTTTTGGGATTTTAATAAATTCAAAATTACTTTTAATTTTATATTGAAAGTTGAAAATCTGTAAACACCAAAGTTGTTCCTCTTGACAATATCTACAACTTTGCTTTTTGGACCAAGTCCAAATTTTAAATAGTTTTTAAATTATTAAAAGAGGGGTAAAAGCCAGAGTTTGGAAATTAGGGTTTTTCAAAAGGAATTTGAAATCTGATTTTTGATTTTGGGTTTTGAACAACACAACAAAGCTTCAAGACACTAAACTGAACAAGAAAAAACAAGACTAGGCACAGAGTTGAAATTACCATTTTGCCCTTATAGGAAGATTTGGGCTTTTAGGGTTTTTAGAAAAAGGGATCACTACACACAAAATACCTTTTAGGAAAAGGTAAAGGCAAGCAACCACTAGACAAACATTAATGCATGACAAGAATTATTATGACTAATGATGATGACATGTCAGGTTAATTACAGATTAAACACCAGAGGTGTTACAGGAGCCCTCAAGAAGACCAGCAATGATAAAGAGGTCGTCAACATCAGATTCATCCTCTTCATCCCACCATTAACGAACTCTAGTTCTAAACCTTGACATCTGCCATAGCAACAAAAAACAGGGAAAAAGTTAACAGAAAAGTTTGTATTGCTATTACAGTTCGTCGACAAACATGTGTTATAGAAAAGAACATATGTGCTATTCTGAAATAAAAAAGGTAAATTAACAGTTTGTAATCAACTGCATAGAGAAATATCCGTCGACGCGACAAAAGCTTTCTACCAACAGTCAAGTTAATTAGAGCTCCACAACCTTCTACAGTTCTACTTCACTGGCTCCCAAACACATGTAATCATACAGCCAAAACACAGGATCAGAAGTTCAGAACAGCAACACACACATGGATTATTCTAAGTCTCGATCTCTCAGCCATGCACATACACTCCTGCAGTGTTTTTTGCTGTTTCATTCAAATATCATTTTTGAACAGAAGAGCAGTGGAAAGAGGTGCAGGGGTAATATCGAGTGATCAGGCTCAGAGCGCGCACATGGCGCTGCTTGCCTTCCTTGTACAGAGTAATATCAGAGCTCACACAATCATATACTACTTGGAAAATGCAATGCAAACCGGGCCAACGATTCACCAAAGCTGGAGACCCGGAGCTGCTGGTGGACCGAAGAACTTTGCGCCACCAGTGGAGCCACCAAAGCGCGTCTAGTGAATCTTCCAGAGGCTCCAAACGGTAGCAGTCAGCACGAGCGGCGGCCGAGGAGCGACGCGGTCCCTCGAGTCCCCACGCGAGATGGCGACAACGGTGACGGTTCTATTGCAGTCCTGTAGCACGAGCGGCCATGGATCTGCTGCAGTACGGTGGAAGCAGCGGCCGTGACGTTCTGCTGCAGCACGGCGGCGGCGGCAGGTCTGCTCGAGTTCTCTTCTTCAGATCTGCACTTCTTCTCCAACCCCAAGCTATAGCACCCAATGTTCTATTTGACGTTAAACTAAGTGCATTGTTTGTATATCCTCTGTGAATGAATGGTTAAACTGTTAACGAATGTGCCAAATATTCTGTGTTTTTTTCCTGATCTTTAAAAAACAGCTAAATGTCTTAGCTGCAGCTATCTCCGGCTATAGCTTTACTTAGCTGTTGAGCAGGGTAGTGGCTAAGTGGCTTAGCCCGGCTATAGCTTTACTTAGCTGTTGAGCAGGGTAGTGGCTAAGTGGCTTAGCCGGAGATTTAAAATCTTGTTCAGAACAGGAGCAACACACGAGCAACATGCATATGCCCAAGAGAAGACGCCATTGTTGAAGCAGAGAAGGAAGCAGAGAGTTCACCTCTCCCGAGCAAGACGTGGCATCCGCCGGCCGGAGAAGGAAGCGCAGATGTCAGCGCTCCCCTCGCACGCCGATCCCGCCGACAGACACGCTAGTCCTCGCTCCTAGTACCGGCCGAGCCGTGTACAGGAGAGGTAGGCCACCGGAGCTTCGGCCATCGGCTCCGCGGCGGATCCAGACTCCGGAGGTGTACTGGGTGCTCAGGCGTGGCCACCGATCCCCGGGGCCGCCAACCGGCCTAGACGGAGCTGCCTTTGGGATGGATGTCGTCGGTGTCGCCGCCGCTGCGACACACGCAGGTTTGCGACTGAGCTACTCTTTCCACTCCTGCGGGAGGGCACCGATACTAGCGGGGTACGGCCGGGGCAGTGGTGCTGGTGGCGCGCAGGAGAACGCCGGCGGCGCGCGGAAGGGGCGCCGGTGCTGGCGGCGTTCTTGGGCTGGAGGGGTAGCAATAGGGTCTTGGGCTGGAGTTGGACCTAATTTGGCTCCCTATTTTTTGCAGGCTAGCAAGTAAATGAAAAAAATAGAGGCCTAATTTGCATGCTGGGCTGGAGTTGCTCTAACACGATTGTGGTGAACAAAAATTGCATGCGCTCCTTCACTCCAACGGAGGAGGATGACTATGTTGTCCACAGTATGCCCTCCTGTACATTATCCAAACTATGCAAATGCTGAGACTATGTTTTAGCTTGCATTGCTAATTTATTCTTATAATTAGCTCAAAATATTACACAAGTTTGAGAGACCTAGATGTGTGTAGTCTCATGATGACTATTTAGCTCAAAATGAAGATCGAGACCAACATCAAGAAGAAGATGACGATCAAATACTAGTATTAATTGTAGATCATTTGGAAGAAAGAAAAGGACTCAAAGAAGGATTCAATGTCATATTTCAAGAAGAGTTCAAATGGAATAATCTAAGAAAGTCAATTCAAGTGAATATCAAGAATGATTCTTTGGAGAGAGATTATTTCTCCCTTTTGTAGGGGCTTGCCGCCTTTTGTAGGTTAACCGAGCATATGGCTTGGAAGGCTAACATGAAAGTGGTGATCTAAAGTATCATTGGAGATTCTTAGTTGAAGAAATCAAAAGAATTGATCAAGAAAGCAAGCAACACCCAAAAGAGAGCAAATCATTGTAATTCAAAGTGGTATTCACATGCAAGCTATGATCCAATGAAGAAGCAAGCCAACCACAACAAGATAATGCACTTGATCATTAGTGGTTCTTAATTCATATGGGTGAAGAATGGAATTCATATTTGTTATCATTGTAAATGGACTTCACCAAATGACTATTCTCTACTCCACATTGCTATTACAGAGCTAAATTGGAATCAAATGACTATCCTCTACTCCAAGATAGCAAAGGTATCATTGTAATGTGCATGATCATTTTTCATCCCTTACTAGTATGCGGTTAGTGCATATAGTACATGCTTAATAGGATCATGCATAACAAATGAAAAGTTTAAATTCATAGCCTACCACTATTGCTTGATTGATTATATGATCTAGTGGTTAGTATATGAGTTTGTTCATGAGCTAGTGAACCCAAGTACTTGATCTAGAAGATGAGCATTCAAGTGTCTAATTCAACGTGAGTAAGGTAACCATTGGAAGATGTGTGAAGAAGCTTACTCTAGAGCAAACCGAATTAGATATCTTGTGCAAATTTAATAGTTCAAGCTCATGAAGATGACAAGAGTTAAAGAAGCAAACAATATTGCAAATGGATATCAAGTTCAACTCATTCAAGGGATATCTAGACTCACTTATACTTCAAATGGTATTTTCAAGTGGTATCTTATCATGTGGTTTCTAGATCAAACTCTCAAGTGGTATCCTACAAATATGTCAAGTGATCCTCAACCTTAAGTGATCAAATCAAGAAAATCATCCCTCACCAACAAGAGCTCAAGTTTATCGAGTGGTTGACCCATGCTATGACATAGGGGAGGTGCCCTACCTATTGGTATCAAGGTCAAAGATCCTACAAGTGGCTTTCATGCATCTACACAGGGTATCTACAAGTAGTGTCATTCCAACAAATATGGTAGTGTCCATAAAAAATGCAAGATTCAAGTCTCAACTATCTACCCTAGTGCAATCCTTTGTATCAAGAGAAGAATGCCTTTTATGGTCATTGATGGCAAAGGGGGAGAAATTGTGGCAAAGATATATCAATTGAGACATGTCAAGGACAAAGGGGGAGAAAGCAAAAAAATAAGATGGACATGGATCAAGAGGGAGCAAGATTGAACAATGGAAATGGATCAAAATTCTTGGACAAATAGAGCATACAAGTAGGGGGAGCAAGCTCATAAACTTGGTTGAAAGCATTTTGATATGTGCATATTCATGTGACTTGCTTGCATAATGCATATGTTTTACATTTGATATACATGCTTGTGTGCAATATTCGCTAGAGCTAAGACTTGGATGATGATTGTTTTACTTCAATTGGTATCTAGAGTTTAGTCTTAGTGTAGCAAGTGGTAACTAGAACCTTGATTATAATGTTGATCTCACGTGGTATCTAGTTTCACTTGTTTCTAGCAAGGTTGATGCTAAGGATGAATTAAAATGTGGTATACATGCTACAAAGGTACAATTCTATCTTGTATACCTTAGCATCACTTAGTAGAGCTAACACTCCCACAAATTTCATATTTATGCATGTGCGTGTGGAAACACACTTGCCCTACCTCCGCACACGTGCAGGGGAGTGGCGAAGGTGTTCAACTGTAGGAACCAAAGGTGAAAGTACGGCGAAGGTACAAAAAAAAGAACAGTGATGCTATCTTTCCTTTCCCAAAATCGTCCCTTTTTACACTGTTCATCCATTGGTATTTATAGGGAATGCCAAAGGACACCGACCAAATTACAAAAGGGTACAAGAAAGATTCCTTGGCGCTATACAGCGGAAGGGCAGAGTCGTACAAACACAGGCAGTGTGGAAACCCTAATCCGTCTTCTGCGCGTCCGCCGCCACCCGGCTCGTGCGCCCCCTCGCGGGAACGCGAGGGTTAACCTTCGGCTTGTGGAACCATCGCTTCAGTCGCAAGGCCCGCGTTCGCCTGCCGTCCGTTAAGCTTGACGTTTCTTCCGAAGGTGTGCGCGGTGCGCGAGGGTCACGCACCATGTTCTTCGCACCTCTTGCCTGCAAGAGACATAAAGTATCGCGAGGGTCGAGCTAACATCCGAAGGTTAGAAAAACGACCCGAGAAACTCGACAAGTGTCTAAAGATCATGCGATGGTATGCAGGAAAGCGCGAGGGTTGCTTCCTGTGTTAGCCTGCGTGACGTCACTGCCGAGGGTTCCTACCCCCAACAGTAGCCCCTCGACGGCTTGGATCTAAAAAATGATGTTTAGGCCCAAGCAGCGCCTTTTGTTTGGAAACGAACAGTGTCCCTCGGCAGCGACGCCCGCGACTGCTTGTGGGTCGGGCCATCTATGTTGCTTTGTTACTATCCATTTCGTTTTTTCGTGCCGTTTTTTCGGGGGCCGTGCCCATTTTGTCGGATTGAGTGGCTCATGCCTTGGCCTCTAAATAGTTGGGGCTGGTGTTTGTTTTGAACTGCGCCATCCTTTTGCCTTAGCCACTTTGTTGCCGTTTTTTCCTTGTTGCGAGGGTTTGTTAAGGTTTCCTGCGAAGGTTTGGTGGCTTGTGGTCTGCGAAGGTTTTGAGCTAGAGAGATGGCTAGGTTGAAGCAAACTGCTCGTGTTGCTTCTCCGTCTACTGCAGATGATGGAGTTACTTTTGAGTTTGGACTTAGCCGAGTTTGCAACTCGGATCTGGCATCCTACATCAGGCGAGGCTGGATCAAGGAAGGAAAGGCGAGGGCCAGCTCTGGAGAGACTATTCCCAAACCGGAGGCCGACGAGGTTGTTGTGTTTGAAGAATTCTTTGCAGCTGGACTTCGTTTTCCGGTTACTTCCTTCGTTACTTCCGTTCTACAGAGGTTCAACTTGAGATTCCATCAGCTTACGCCCTCGTGCTTCACGAAGCTTTCTATATTTGTCTAGGCTTGCCGCTCTCAGGGCGTTGTCCCGCACGTCGAGGGTTTCGTGCGTACTCATCGTGTGCATATGCAGCCTCGGAAGATTGTGGATGGCGAAGGTAACAACTGCTTTGGTCAGTTTGCGGTTTATACCTTTTGCCATCGCGCTGGGTCTGAGCTGCCGGTGCAAGCTCAGAAGAACAAGTGGACTAGTGGGTGGTAGGAGCATTGGTTTTACTACAAGCTTAATGGTGCTGTCGAACTTTGTGGCGAGCTTCCGCTACTCGGTGATGTGAGTGCTAAAGCTAAGATGAGTGTCGAGGCACATGCTGCAGTTGACTGTCTGAGAGTGGTTGCACGTTCTCAGAGTGCTCGCGACTTGGTCGAGGAGTATTGTTGTGCTAAGGTGTGGCCCCTTAGCCAGAAACAAGTCTGGTTTGATGTTGAAGATGTGAGGGCCCCCCTTCTAGAGGGTCCACTGTGCATCGTATCAGTCCCTGGATCAGTTGCTGATACACACAAATCAACAAGATTGATATCAAAATTCCATACTTTTATTGCTAACGGGGAAAACATGTTACAAAGTTCATATTACAAGACTTGGGCCACAGGCCTTATAGCAAACATCAGAGTCTAACACAGCGATCCTATGACGTCGTGGCTCCATTCCGACAGGCAGCTTGGAGTGTGGACGTAAACCTTATCCTATGCGCGCTCCTACGTCGTCGTCCTTGCGTAGCTCCTTCCTGTGGTCATCCAGCTTCGTCTTCGGGGTATCCTCATGTGGTTCCATTCTTGCGAGTGCATCGACAGCTTCATCCTTGCGAGTGCTCTTGTAGCTTCACTCCTAAAAACATAGTAGCGAAGGGGGTTGAGTACATACGTACTCAGCAAGTCCTAATTGGGGTGCAGGCTAAAGGAAAAGACAAGGTTATATATAGAGGTGGTTATGGTGGAGGGTGAAAGGAATATAATTAAGTTATAAAGAAATTAAGGGTTGGGCCCTAGGAGAGAGTCTACCTTCTCGCTAGTTCCCGGGGATTAAGTTATGATAGTAACATACCAGATTATCACAAGTTTCATTTTGAAAACATCTAATCATTGGTGTCCGCATTCCAGGAGATTGCCCATAACCAAGGACGTGGCTATTCGAATAGGATTGAAGTTATGCCACTGCAGCAGTTGTCCAATTTTCCCCACACGATGAAACAACCTCAACCATGGCCAACGGTCAAGATTGTCCCGATCCGCACTCGTACCCGAGAGGACGCATCCATAGGTTCCATATAACCCTTACCACGGTTCGCATAGGGGCCGAAAACAGACCACGCATGGTCTAACGCTAGCAAAATAATAATATCAATAGAGGGGGCTCGCACACGGCCCAAACAAGAATTTAACGTGGAAGACCACTTAGCAACCACGCCGACCGAGCCACGAGAGATCACTTAGCAGTCGTGCCTTCTCCGGTCAAACCGTTGTCACCCGACCTCCAGGCAGGTATTATACTTCTCCTATCGGGGTGTGAGCTTGGACCTACCGATATAGGCGTGTGGCTGGACGCGTTTCTGTCCAGACGCGCTAGGCCAATGAATCAGTCCTAAATGACCAAAACAAGTGTCTCCAAACAGGAACCCTCACTAGGCGAACCTGTCCAAGAGGTAGTTCCACACCACGTGAAGTACCTCCCACTTGCTCAGTCGGAAAAACAGTTTTGTTATCCAGCTCAATTAGCATCATGGTTCATATAGTCACATTATCATGTTCACATTAAATCACATTTATCACAATATCATTAATAATATAAACTGAGCATATGAAATATGTTAAATGGATAGAAGGTGGGAGTGGTTTATATGGTGAAGGTGGTGGATGAGGGGTGGTTTAGGAGTGGCAAGTTCGGTGGATGGGATAGGATAGGCTTTATGGTGGTGGTGGCTAAATATGGTATTTGTTGGAAATGGGATGGTTCAGAGTGGTGGTATTTGGAGGGAAGGGATAGGTTAGGTGGCAAGGTACGGTAGGGGTAATATGAGTGTAGTGTATGATTTGGCTGGAGTGGTAGGTGGAGAATAGAGATAAGAAGATTTGGTGGAAGGTGGGAAAGGGAATTAGGACTTGCCTGCACTCGCAGTCGATGCATCCTTGTCTTGCGGTCTTCTTGTTCCTTCGGTCTTTGATTGTTGCTCATCCTTCGGGTTCCATCGGGGTCTTCTCACATCTTGTATCTTACGTGATTTAGCATCGACAAACAAGAAAAACACAACAAGCAAAACAAGCATGATCAAGCAAGAGGGTTGATTTTATTTAGATTGGTGGGTTTCTTTTAGTTATATCATTATTATGTCAATTTAAGATCAGCAGTGCATACGCATATGTATGCACCTAGGGTTAAGATGGAGGAGGGATAGGAGATTAAGGTAAACGACATATACGCACATGCATATGTATATGCCTCAGGGGTTAGCAAGAGAGGGTTTGACGTATGAAGACATATCGCTTACTAATATATATAAGGATATACAAATAAGCATATGCCCACATACGTGTGCAAGGTTATAACTACGTGTGCGTATATTTGAGTACCCATGCACGTGGCAGGTGTTCACGGACACGCAAATATACGGGGTTAAGAGCGTGATCAGGTTTATTATTTAGGCTATGACGATTACCCTATTATTATTATTATTATTATTATTATTATGTAAGAGAGTGTATGTATATTCGAGTATTCGTGTACGTGTCTTAGTGTACACGCTTATTCGAATATACGATGCTTTGGTGGATGGGTGCAACTACGGTTATCAAGTCTATAAAAGAGACAGAGCAACAAACATAACTAGAATTTAAATGGGCACCAAAAATTAGGACAATGATATGAATGTGTAGGGTTGGATTTAGAAAGATTTTTGGTGGAAAGATTATGGGGTTTGGAGTTTGGATGATGCGGATATGAATTTTCTGGGTTTATAAGCGGAACGCGAATGAGACAGAACTTGAAAAATATTTCTGGAATTTGGGTGATGGTAAAGGAGTTGGAAACAGTTTGGGTAGGCTCTAGGTGGATCTGTTATTTTCGAAATTTTCTGGGATTTTTTTCTAGAAAGGAAAATGACTTACATTAATCTCCCGTGTATGTTTTCCGGGTGTGCCTAGCATTTTTATTTGGCTGAAGCACAAATCCACGGTCCGAGCTGTACTGCTCTCTCTATGGTTCACGTGAACCATATTCACACGGGAAAGGGAGGAGGATATAGGACAGTGGCTGTCATGCGGGCCCATTTGGGTGATGTGTCGTGCTCCCATTGGGCTGAGCGACGTGGCCAGGAACACGGCATTGGATGCCTTGGCGTCGGTCGTCCATGCTCCGTGGGTCCTCGTCCTCTTTGTGCGGTCAACAGAAAGCAAGCGAAGGAGAGAGGAGGGCGGACGGCGGAGAGAACAGAGGGTGGGGCGCCAGCGGTGGTCCTGGGCTCTGGCGGAGCGAGCTCCGCTGTGAGCCAGTCGGAGTAGCTGGGCGACGACGACGCTCGGCGTGAGCTGGCCGGGGAAGCCCCGGCGCGGGCCGTCCGGCGACGGAGGGCGCGGCGCTCCGGTGGTGCTCTGCTGCGGCTGCGCGAGGCGACGTGTGCACGGGTCATGGCAGCGGCGGCTGTCGAGGCCCGTCTGTCCGAGCGGCAGCAACGAGCGCGCCTCCGACAGCTAGAGCGGGTTCGACCGTGAGGCCTCGTGGCGTGGTTTGGCTGCAGCTCAGGTGATGTGGCTTCGGCAGCTTCGGGCGTTCGCGCTCTCTGTCTTCAGGGGCAGAACAGAGGTGAGCCAGCGGCCTCCGGCGGCACGTGGCTGCGGCGCGGTGGCCGGCAGCCCTGGGTCCGCAAGTCGGCATTTGGCAGCGGGCACAGATGGTCGTCGTGCCTGCGCGAAGAAGCAGCAACGAGGCGAGCCGACGACATCCTCCAGCACGTCGAAGAGGAGGAGCTCGGGAGTGGAAGAGCAGAACTGGAGTCCGAGCTCGGGGCGAGGGTCGACGTCGGCCATAGCCGGCTATTTATAGCCGGGTAAGTCGGTTCTCCACAGTAGGGCGGTTCTCCACAGGAAGGCGGCAGCGCTTGTCACGGGCACAGGAAGGCGGTGGTGCATAGTAACAGCAGGCCCGGCGGTGACGCGTCGCATCGCAAGGTCAGCGCACGCGCTGCAACGACACAGGAAACACAGGAAGGAAGGGGATGGAGCTGACCGGTAGGTCCTGCTCGTCGGCGAGAGAGGGAAGGAGAGTGGGCTCCCGCATATGCCGCCTGCTGGCTTGCCTCTACTGTTAACGAATTTTACGGAGAGGATAAGCCTGACGCGAAGAAGCAGACAGAGGAGAAAGGCAGTTGGGAACAGAGAGGTGGTGTTGTACAGGGGAGGGGGTAGATGAAGATATTTCTTGCTTCGGAGATATTCGCCGGCAAGGTTGCCTGTTCGGCAGTGGCAGTCAGCTGAGAAGGTCGGCGGTGGTGAATAAAATATCTCCGGCTTCTTGTTCCCACGTGATTGGTTAAGGACAAAAAAATAAATCAATATATATATATATATAGGGTGAGTTTTCTATACTCCCGCGAGTAGTTACTCCCATCTTCAAAAAATCATGTTGCGTATGTGTTCATACTTGTTTATCACTTTGAGTATCTTTATATACTCATGTTAAGATATTTCATGTCTTAATACACTAAAAATTTTTAAAGGAACCCATACTTTTTAATATATTACAAAAATGCCACTCACTGCAGTATATAAAAATAAGTATATCCACATACTCTATGTATGCATGCATACTTGACGTATATACTTCCATAGATAGTCTAGTATGATTATATACTTCATGTAAATATACTTCGTTCGGTCATATATACCATAAATCTAGAGATATAAATATGGGAGTAACTACTCCCTAGGAGTAGAAAATAATTTCCATATATATATATATATATTCGAGAATACACAGAATTAGTTTTATATTCTCAGAATTTCCTAGAGAAACGAATTATATATGAAGTGAGATTTGAGTTTGCAAAAGGTTTCCGAAATTCAAGGACCGAAAATAAATTCTAGAAAAGCAAAACACATAGGCAATCAATAGGTAAACAATCATACAAACATTTAAAGCACAGATACAAAAGCGATTTCCTTAATTCTATAAACTATTCCTAGCGCTATAATTAATTCTACGAAACACAAAAATGCATATGGCGAATTTTGATGCAAGGGTTTTAGAAAATATTTTTCAAAGTCAAGTTTTAATTGTTGTAAAATTTTAAAAGTTCAAATTTTTAGTGGTTTTTAATACGATGCGAAACACAGGATGTGACAGAAGATGACCCTAAGTACGAGAAGAGATGTTTGAAGAAACCTAAGTTGGATTTGAGAAAAGTTTGGGAAGCTGTTCTTAGGAAATTTCCCAATCGTGATGATGGTGTCGAAGCTGTCTTTAAACGGGTTCAGCAGAGAACGGAGGATCTCGTTGGCAAGCTCTCTACGCTTGAAGTTAAGGCTATCCACAGTTCGGTGGGAAGCAGAGGTCGAGTTAACAGAATGTTTGACATTCTGGGCATTCCTTACTCGAATTGGCCCGCACCTTCGAGCGAGGATGCGCCGAAAAAGAGGAAGTGCATGTCCACGGGGGAGAAAGATGTTGTCTCACGGCCGAAGAGGGGTCGTGGTCGAAGCCGCGACGGCGCTAGCGCCGGCCGAGTGAAAACACTTGCGACGAAAGTTGCTGTGGCGTCGGGCGTTGCCGGCGCGTCGTCTTCTTCGGCCATTGTGTCGGTGACGGGTGGCCGAGGTGTCGCTAGGGTTAGAGGGTGAGTACCGCGCGTCGGCGGGATCGGAGCTCTGATCCAAGCTTCCGATGATGATGAAAAGGAGGAAGAGAAGGAGGCAGAGAAGGAGGCCTGTACTGAGGATGAATCATCTGATGAGGTTAGCGACACCTCTGGTGACGAGGGTGACTCAGACGATGAGGTGTCCATTGGTGATGACCGTGGGAAAGCGGTTGTCTCATCGGGTGCTGATGCTGAAGCTGCATGTAACATTGAGGAGATACTGCGGGATCTCGAGCCTGAGAGTCCCGAGCGAGGGTCAGTGCCTGAGTTCACGGGGTCGCATATCTAGGTTGACGGTTTTGAGGTGAGGGGTGACCTTGAATCGGAACGGAACCCTAGTAAAAGGCCATATGGCGAAGCTAGCTGGTCTAGCCTTCCTTATTTTGCCAAGAAGGTTGGGGTTTTGGATCCGGCGACTGAGCTTTTTACGAGTCCGGACCTTCGAGAGTGCCACTTGCAATGCGCTCCGGAGGAAAGGCATTTTCTCGGTCGTGTGTTTGGTCGTGTTTGCGTGCCGGAGGCCGAGCTTCGATTGGTCAACCAACCATTGGACGAGCTTCATGATGATATTGATGTTAAGTTAGCTGAGCTGATGCTTCTCAATCGCTCCGCGCGCCGAAGGGCAGGTTTAAATAATGACTATCTAAGCAATCGGTTGGCCGAGGTTGAGAAGGAAAATAAAGATCTTTGGCGAGGTTTAGAAAACAAAGAGATAGAGCTTAACAGTGCTTTAGAAAAAGTTAAGAAATCCCGGGAGGAAACGCAGGAGGTTGCGAAACGCAACGCTGAACTGTTGACAGCTAGCCGTGAAAAGGACGAAGATTTAGAAAACGCGAAGGGTCGCATAGTTGAGCTGTCCTCGGAGTTGGCTACTCAAACTGAATCGTGGCAGAAAAGTATGGTGAAGATTAAGGACAAAAGTTGATGCTTGCTTGACCGAAGCTGGCGGTTCCGCTGGGGAGCCGCTGCCTCCTGTTAGCGCGGAGGCCTACGGAGACTGGCTTTCCAATGAGCTTGATGTTTTCAGCTCATTGGTTGGTAACACGGCTGACTTCGGTGGTTACGCTGGCACCTTGGCCATGGCCAGTACTCTTCGCCAAGCTGACTGTGACCACCTTCGAAAAATTAGGAGGCCGAGTCATGTTTTTCCTACAGTTGACGAAGTGCGTACAATGAAGATTAATGATGCGGAGGTTCGCAACTGCGCGATGCACTTACTCCGAAGGTTTTGGATCAGTGGTGGAGGTCGTGCCCTTGCCTTTGAAGAGGCGGCTGAAGCTACTCGTCAGGTGATGATAGCATGGGATTGTTGTTTTTGTTTTATTTGTCGATGAAAATGTTAGTATTTATTTCTGTGTCCTTTTTTGTAGGCTCGGAAAGACGCGCTGCCCTCGCCGATTGCAACTGATGACGCTGCTGGTTGCTCCCAGTCTGCACCTGCGCATGGCTCCACGGAGGTTCCTCCGGTTGAAGCGGTTCCCTCGGCCGAGGAGGCTCCTGCCACCGAAGAGACTGATGTTGAGGGACAAACCGGGGTGGAAGCATCTGCTGCTGACCAATTTATGGTGGAAACCGCTGCAATTGGCGAAGCTGAGGGTGCTGCGACTGGCGAGGTTGAGGCGGAGAAGCATGAACATGCCGAGCAGGTCTGAGAAATGGGGGTAGTTAAAAAAGGGGTCATTTTGTAATATTTTGCGAGGGGAAGATGTTGCTGTGAAACACTGAGATTTTGTTTGTCTATTTGACGATGCAGGTTCCTGATGGAACCGTGCTTGAGGTGTTTGATGTGACGCCACTCACGTTAAATTATCAAGATACTTTTATAACTGGTGAATCGTGGACTCGAGCTAAAGAACAGCCGATCGAGCTGTTTTTGGCGTGACGCGGATTATATGGATCGGCAAGCTACGCGCTTTTTGTTTAGTTCTTCTTTGCAACTTGTTGTTGATGATGACATCGATGAGAAGACGGCTCTGGATTATTCGTTTGGGCGTAGTAACCTTGAACTGGGTCCAGACGGTTCTCTTGTGATTCCGAAGGAGGAGCCTTTAGAGAGCAGTGACATAGCTCGTCGATATATGTATAGGGCGAGGGTGTTGCCCGGGGAGCTGCCAATTGTGCCTGCGGCTCCTTTATTGTGGGGACCCATTGTCCCGATAGAGACGGGGTTTGAAGTTGAAGGCGAGGGTTGTAAAGATGTATTGTTAATTGAAGATGGTGGGGATTCCTTGTAATTTTATACTTTTTAGAAAAAGTATATCATGCTGTGGTGAATTTGTACTTGTGCGAAAGAGTTGTAAAATTGTATAGCCCCGTTGTGGCTCGTTTTTGGAAATTGATAAGGAATAAATTTTGACCCTCGATGACTTTGTGGCGGAGCTCGCTTTTTTGCTTAAGAAAGTTGCTTTGGAAAGCAGCGATGCTCTCTTTCCTTTTAGCGAGGCTCGCTTAACTTTTATGTAAGCAGTTTAGGAAAACAGCGACGCCCCCTTTCCTTTTTGCGAGGCCCGCTTAACGTTTATGTAAGCTATTTAGGAAAACAACGACGCCTCCTTTCCTTTTTGTGAGGCTCGCTTAACGTTTATGTAAACAGCGACGCCCCCTTTCCTTTTTGCGAGGCTCGCTTGACGTTTATGTAAGCTGTCTAGGAAAACAGCGATGCCCCCTTTCCTTTTTGCGAGACTCGCTTGACGTTTATGTAAGCTGTCTAGGAAAACACCGACGCCCCCTTTCCTTTTTGCGAGGCTCGCTTGACGTTTATGTAAGCTGTTTAGGAAAACAGCGACACCCCCTTTCCTTTTTGCGAGGCTCGCTTAACGTTTATGTAAGCTGTTTAGGAAAACAGCGACGCCCCCTTTCCTTTTTGCGAGGCTCGCTTAACGTTTATGTAAGCGGTTTAGGAAAACAGTGACGCCCCCTTTCCTTTTTGCGAGGCTCGCTTGACGTTTATGTAAGTCTAAGGTGGAGGTGAAGTTTGCTTTGCAAGCCCCTCGCATTTGTGAGGGTGCTTGACTTTTTGGGACTTCACGCCTCCCCTTGTCTGAGGTGGAGGTGAAGTTTGCTTTTGCAAGCCCCTAGCATTTTGCGAGGGTGCTTGATTTTTTGGGACTTCGCGTCTCCCCTTGTCTGAGGTGGAGGTGAAGTTTGCTTTGCAAGACCCTCGCGTTTTGTGAGGGTGCTTGACTTTTTGGGACTTCGCGCCTCCCCTCGTCTGAGGTGGAGGTGAAGTTTGCTTTTGCATGCCCCTGGCATTTTGCGAGGGTGCTTGACTTTTTGGGACTTCGCGCCTCCCCTTGTCTAAGGTGGAGGTGAAGTTTGCTTTTGCAAGCCCCTGGCATTTTGCGAGGGTGCTTGACTTTTTGGGACTTTGCGCCTCCCCTTCTTTTAGGTGGAGGTGAAGTTTGCTTTGCAAGCCCCTCGCGTTTGCGAGGGTGCTTGATTTTTTGGGACTTTGCGCCTCCCCTTGTTTTAGGTGGAGGTGAAGTTTGTTTTTGCAAGCCCCTGGCATTTTCTGAGGGTGCTTGACTTTTTGGGACTTCGCGCCTCCCCTTGTCTGAGGTGGAGGTGAAGTTTGCTTTGCAAGCCCCTCGCGTTTTGCGAGGGTGCTTGACTTTTTGGGACTTCGCGCCTCCCCTTGTCTGAGGTGGAGGTGAAGTTTGCTTTTGCAAGCCCCTGGCATTTTGCGAGGGTGCTTGACTGTTTGGGACTTCGCGCCTCCCCTTGTCTGAGGTGGAGGTGAAGTTTGCTTTTGCAAGCCCCTGGCATTTTGCGAGGGTGCTTTACTTTTTGGGACTTTGCGCCTCCCCTTGTTTTAGGTGGAGGTGAAGTTTGCTTTGCAAGCCCCTCGCGTTTGCGAGGGTGCTTGACTTTTTGGGACTTTGTGCCTCCCCTTGTTTTAGGTGGAGGTGAAGTTTGCTTTTGCAAGCCCCTGACATTTTGCGAGGGTGCTTGACTTTTTGGGACTTCGCGCCTCCCATTGTCTGAGGTGGAGGTGAAGTTTGCTTTGCATGCCCTCGCGTTTTGCGAGGGTGATTGACTTTTTGGGACTTCGCGCCTCCCCTTGTCTGAGGTGGAGGTGAAGTTTGCTTTTGCAAGCCCCTGGCATTTTGCGAGGGTGCTTGACTTTTTGGGATTTCGCGCCTCCCCTTGTCTGAGGTGGAGAAGAAGTTTGCTTTTGCAAGCCCCTAGCATTTTGCGAGGGTGCTTGACTTTTTGGGACTTCGCGCCTCCCCTTGTCTGAGGTGGAGGTGAAGTTTGCTTTGCAAGCCCCTGGCATTTTGCGAGGGTGCTTGACTTTTTGGAACTTCGTGCCTCCCCTTGTCTGAGGTGGAGATGAAGTTTGCTTTTGCAAGTTTGTTTCGAAATGTTTGTGTTTTGAAGCAATCTTCGTGGTTATTTATCGATTATAAGCGCTCTTGAATAAGAGTTGATTTTATCGATGTTTATGGAAAAAACGGAAGGATTTTTTTGGGGGGTTTTTTGCTTGTATTGAGGATTTGGATACTGCCTCATTAAAAAACCTTACGCCCCTTCGTAAGAAAAAAGAATGCAGCTCCTTAGTTTTGGTTACAAGCATGGTACGGACAAAGATGAACGATAAAAGGCAAATTACATGCTGCGAGAGCTCGCTAAGGCTCCGCTATGGGTAGAATTTGCGAAGGTCATCAATATTCCAAGTATGTGGCAGGCTGTTTCCTTCGCTGTCAGAGAGGTGATAGGATCCAGGGCGGTTGCATTCTGTTATCAAGTATGGTCCCGTCCACTTTGGCTGAAATTTTCCCGCCATGTTGGCGTTTTGTTTCCGTATAAGGACGAGGTCACCCTTCTTTAAATCTTTGATTTTCACCTTTTTGTCTCTCCATTTTTTGGTTTCCTCTTGATACTTGCGAAGGTTGTGCACTGCACTGCATCTCGTTTCCTCGAGCAAATCTTTGACTAGCAGCTGGTTTTGTTCAATTGTTTTGAGGGTTGTTCTGAGGGAGCCATATTTCACTTCTTCTGGTAACACAGCTTCTTCTCCAAAGAGGAGCCTAAAAGTTGTGAATTTGGTTGCTCTGCATTCCGAAGTGTTATGGGACCAGGTGACCGAGGTTAGCTCTTCCGCCAACTTTCCCTTGGGCCTGCCTTGGAGTTTTTTGGATATCGCTTGAAAAATGGTGGCATTAGCTCTTTCGACGAGACCATTGGATTGGGGGTGCTGGACTGAGTCAAAACATAGGGCTGTACCAATTTGAGCACAAAATTCCTTGAAGACCTCGCTGTCAAACTGAGTGCCGTTGTCGACCGTTAGGTGTTTGGGAACTCCGAATCGACAAACTATTTGCTGCCAGAAAAACTTTTTCATGGCTAGGGAAGTGATGGAAACCAATGGTCTTGTTTCAATCCACTTTGTGAAGTATTCCATAGCTACCATTGCGTAGCGAAGGTTTCCTGGAGCTGTTGGAAGTGGACCGACGAGGTCCATTGCCCATCTTTGAAACAGCCATGTTGGGCATATCAGAGTTGTTGGGGCACCTGGGGCGTTTTGTGTTTTTGTTGTTAGTTGGCATCCCTCGCAATGCTTGACAATCTCTTCTGCATCTCGTAAAGCTGTTGGCCAATAGAAACCTTGACGAAACGCTTTTCCGACTAGTGCCCTTGGGCCATTGTGAGAGCCACAGATACCTTCGTGAATGAGTTTGAGTATGTCCTTTCCTTGATTCTGCGACACGCATTTCAGCCATGGGGAGGTCACCGAGGCTTTAAACAAAATGTTGTCCACTATTTTGTATCCTCGAGCTCTTTGCTTGAGTCTGTTTTCTTCTTCTTTGGAATCGGGCTCGTGCAACCCGTTGATATAGGCCATGATTGGGGCTCTCCAGTCTTCGCTCTGAATTGCATTGATCAACTTCGCTATTTTTTCAGGTGCTTCGATGGCTGATTGTGTTGCCATTTCATAAAAATGTCTGGGGGCAACTGTAGTTGTTGTGCTGCTGCTTTGGCCAGATTGTCTGCCTCGCTATTTTCGGACCTAGGAATTGCTTTCACCATTATGCCGAGGAAGAAAGATTCTAACCTTCGGACATATTGTAAGTACTTTTGAAGCTCTGGGTCTTTTGCTTTGTAATTTTTTTCGATATGACCCGCAATGACTTGGGAATCAGTGTTGATGATTGCCCTTCGAACTGATAATGCTTGAAGCCTTGAAAGTGCCAGCAATACAGCTTCGTATTCTGCGGAGTTATTTGTGCACTTGAAGTCGAGTTTTTTTTGCATATCGTAGCATCGACCCAGATGGGGAAACTAAGATGGCCGAGGCTCCTGCTCCAGCTGTCCCCCAGGCTCTGTCGACATACACTGTCCAGAACGGGTCTGTTTCGACTCCTTCTTTGCGAGGGTCTGGAGTCCATTCGGCTATGAAATCTGCTAATGCCTGCGATTTGATCGCTGATCTTCCCACGAAGGTTATGGTGTAACTGTTCAATTCAACTGCCCATTTTGCTATTCTGTCGACTGCTTCGTTGTTCTTGAAGATGTTTTCGAGAGGGTAAGCCGAGGGTATATGGATTTCGTGCGCCTGGAAGTAGTGCTTGAGCTTTCTTGAAGCCATGACCACGACATATGCTATCTTTTCGAGCTCAGAGTAGTTTCGTTTGGGACCCTCGAGGGTTTCTGACACATAGTAGATGGATGCCTGCCTTGTTTTGGTGTTTTCGTGCAGTTCTTTGATTAGCACTGTGCTGGCTGCGTGAGGCGAAGCTGCCACGTATAGTAGTAGCGAGTCCCCTTTGCTAGGGCTGGTCAAGACGGTCAAGTTGGTGAGATACTTTTTCAAATCCTCGAAGGCTTTCATTTGTCGTGGTCCCCAATTAAATGGAGCGGTGCTTCTCAAAGTTTCGAAGAAAGGTAACCCTCGCTCGGCTGATCTGGAGATTTACCTGCTGAGTGCTGCTAAGCGCCCTGACAATCGCTGAGCTGCTTTTTTGTTTGTTGGTGGTTCCATGTTGATGATGGCGTCAATTTTTTCTGGGTTGTCTTTGATCCCTCTCGCAGAGACAGTACAACCTAGTAGTTTTCCTTCGCTGACTCCGAAGACACATTTTTCAGGATTCAGCTTCAACCCGACAGACCGAAGGTTGTTGAACACTCTTAACAGATCCGATATGTGACTTTCTCTTTGCTGGCTTTGAACTATCAGATCATCAACATAAGCGGAGATGGCATGCTCATCTTTGAAGACGTCGGACGTCATGCGAGCGAAGGTAGAACCTGTGTTTCTTAAGCCTTCTGCCATTCTTTGGAAGCAGAAAGTACTCGAAGGTGTGATGAAGCTTGTTTTTTCTTCGTCGTCCTCATTCATCCAGATTTGATGGTATCCCGAAAAACAATCAAGGAGAGAAAGCGTCTGACATCCAACTGCTTTGTCAACCAAAGTGCTTATATTTGGTAAAGGGAAATCGTCCTTCGGGCAAGCTTTGTTTAAGCACGTGAAATCTACGCACATTCTCCACTTCTTGTTCTTTTTCTGGACTAGGACCACATTTGAGAGCCATGATGGGTATTTGACGGGGCGGATGACCCCTGCATCCAAAAGTCTTTTTACTTGTGCCCTCGCTGCCTCTTTCCTTTCTTCTGATATTTTGCGGAGCTTTTGTTTAACTGGACGATATCCTTGCTTTATGTTTAGGCTGTGCTCTATCAGAGATCTGTTCACTCCCTTGAGGTCTTCCGCAGACCAAGCGAAGGTGTCAGAGTTTTCTTTGAGGAAACAGATGAGGTTGTTTTCTGATTTGGGGTCTAACTGGGCCTAGATGATTACTTTTCTTTCAGAGTTACCCTCGAAGAGTTGAACTTGATTGGTTTCTTCTTTGGGGTGATGCTCTTGTTTGGTCACAGTGTGCTTCATCTTCGCTGGCGAGGTTTATTATGTGAGGCTTTGTTAGATTGTGGACATTGCGTTGCCCTGGTGCTACTGTTCCCTCAGCGGCTCTTGCGATGTTTTGGTCTCCGTACACTGCAACGACCCCCTTCGGAGCAGGAAGCTTCATGCAAAGGTACGCGGGGTGGATGACCGCATTGAAAACATTGGTAATCCCTCGACCAAAGATTGCATTGTAGGGATAAAACATGTCAACCACATCGAAGGTTATATGTTCTGTTCTGCAGTTTATTTGGTCTCCAAAGGTTACAGGCAAAGAAATTTTCCCGATTGCTCTTACTTGATGACCGCCCAAACTGTATAGGGGATTGCCAGCAGGTTGCAGGAGGTTTCTGTCCAGCTTCATGCTGTCGAAAGTTGAGGCGAAAAGAATGTCTGCGGAGCTTCCTGTGTCAACCAGAATTTTGGTGACTGTCCATCCTGCAAGATTGGTTTCGATTACCATGGCGTCGGTGTGAGGGTAATCTCTTAACTTCATGTCACCAGAATCGAAGGTTATTGGGATATGGGACCATCGTCCAAATTTGTGTGGTCCCTCGACAGCTACATGATGCACTCTTCTGGCATGTTCTTTCCTTTGCCTTTTGTTGCCATGATCTTCATTGGAGCCCCTAGTGATGGCTAAGATTACGCCGAAGGTTGATGTTGGGTTGTTGATAGTTGTTTGGGTTTGGGATTCGGCTTTGACAGGCTGGGTAGCTGGTAGAGCTGGTATTGGGGGCGGTGGTGGTAAAGCGTTATTTGCTTGCTAGTTGGTTTGAGTTTGAGGGGTTACTGGGAATGAAACGGTGTATGGTGTGTTTTGGCATTGAGGGATGGTGGTTGGATGGTATGGGGTATGATTGTAGTGGGGGTGATTTGCGTAGAAAGGTTGGTGCGAAGGTAGGCCATAGTTTATAGGGGTGTACTGGTATGGATTGTGGGTTGGGTTGAAGCTTGACTTTCTGGTATGATTGATGGTTCTGTTTTCTGCTGATGTGGCCATTTTGGATTCTTGGTACTCTTTTCCCTTGGCGAAGCACTCGCATTGTTTGGTTGTGTGCCCCTTGCCTGGGCCACAAAAATGGCAGTACATTTTGGTCGGGTCCTTTTGTTGGTTTCTTTGATCAGGCGGGGGTGGGAATCCATGCGGATTTCGGTTGCCCGAAGGCTGAGTGCCCCTATTGTGGTCTTCGGGTGGACCTACCTTGTTGATTGCGCCGATGTTACTCGGATCTTGGCGAGGGTTACCTTCTCTTGCTTGGGGCCTCGACTGCGGTTTCTGCTGCGCCCTTCGGGTGACTGACTTTGATCTAAAGTCCATGTCCGCTCTACAGTATCTTTCCATTGTTTCATGTAGCTCCTCTATTGTGTTTGCCGGCTTCCTGGCAAACTTCGAAGAGCATGGGCCTGGACGCAGACCGCTAACTGCCGCGAGGATTACGGCCTCGTCGGATATCCCCGAGGTTCTTGCTCTGATCTGGATGAACCTTCGCCAGTAATCTTGTAATGGTTCACGCTCTTCTTGTTTGCAGTTGAACAAGTCAATAGGGTTTGATGGTGCTGTTGTGATACCTTTAAAATTTGTGCAGAGCCTGTCTCTGAGGTTGGCCTAGGAATCCACGGTTCCGGGGCGCAGGTTGCTATACCATGTCTAGGCAATGTCGCGAAGGATGATTACAAAGGACTTCGCCATCGTTGATTCATCTCCTCCTGCTGCAGCAACGGTGGCTTCGTAACTCATTATGAACTGACGAGGGTCGGAGATTCCATCATAACGGGGCAAATTTTTAGGATTGTAGCACGGTGGCCAGGGTTGGGTTTGCAGTATTTGGGAGAGTGGTGATCTTGGGTCGTAGGGCATCTGGTGTTGTTGGGCTCTCCACTGATTGCGAAGGTTTGGCTCTCTCTCATCTGGGTAAAGTTGGCGAAAATTTGGTGGTCTCTCAGGGTATGGGTTGTTTAGGTAATTTGGTGGCGGCGGGGGTGGTGGTGGCTGACGGGGGTTGCCCTAATCCTACACGTCATTCCCCTCTTGGATTGGCGGCATTTCCCTATCATTCCAACCCTCGGCTTCTACCTTGGCTACCGTGAGGGACTCTTCCATCCGACGGAGCTGTTCTCTTGCTTCGTCCGCATTTTGCCTGATGGCACGCACCTGGTTGTGCCTTTCAAGCTGGTCCTTTTCTTCTCATGCAATTCAGCTTGAAGTCTTTCTAAGGCCTCGAGGCCTAACTCCTCTTCATCTCCTCTCCCACCTTCTCCGGAGGTGTGCGGGTGTGGCTGTGATACTAGCCGAGCGTGAGGACCCGGGACCTCCGTCTCTAGGGTGATTTCTTCTGTTCCTGAGGGTTCTGCATTCTCTTCTACAGGCTGAACCGTCGCCGTGGCCTCTCTTGTTATGCGATGGTCTCTAGTTGAGGACGCCCTTCTGTTTCCGGCCATTACGAACTCCGATCCCCACGGACGGCGCCAACCTGTTGGAAACACACTTGCCCTACCTCCACACACGTGTAGGGAGTGGCGAAGGTGTTCAACTGTCAGAACCAAAGGTGAAAGTACGGCGAAGGTACAGAAAAAAGAATAGTGATGCTATCTTTCCTTTCCCAAAATCGTCCCCTTTTACATTGTTCATCCCTTGGTATTTATAGGGAATACCAAAGGACACCGACCAAATTACAAAAGGGTACAAGAAAGATTCCTTGGCGCTATACAGCGGAAGGGCAGAGTCGTACAAACACGGGCAGTGTGTAAACCCTAATCCGCCTTCTGCGCGTCCGCCGCCACCCGGCTCATGCGCCCCCTCGCGGGAACGCGAGGGTTAACCTTCGGCTTGCGGAACCATCGCTTCAGTCGCAAGGCCCGCGTTCGCCTGCCGTCCGTTAAGCTTGACGTTTCTTCCGAAGGTGTGCGCGGTGCGCGAGGGTCACACACCATGTTCTTCGCACCTCCTGCCTGCAAGAGACAGAAAGTATCACGAGGGTCGAGCTAACATCCGAAGGTTAGAAAAAAGACCCGAGAGACTCGACAAGTGTCTAAAGATCATGCGATGGTATGCAGGAAAGCGTGAGGGTTGTTTCCTGTATCAGCCTGCGTGACGTCACTGTCGAGGGTTCCTACCCCCAACAGTGTGCAAGCTTGAAACCAAACCATTTGAGCACACATGTAGGGGGAGTTATCACTACCAAGTCGGGTTGAATGGTACTTATCCAAATCTTCATATGTGGTCTCAATGATGGATAAGTAACATAGAATCCAAACCAAGTTAGCAATTTTCATTCTTTTGAAGTGCTAGCTTGGAATAAGCTTAATTTCTATATCTTTGTAAAGTTGTCATCAATTACCAAAAAAAGGGAGATTGAAAGGTCTCGTTTGGTTTTGGTAATCGAGTGACAAACTAGTTGGACTAATTGTGTTTGTCACAATACATAGGTGCTTAGTCCACAGGTACTAGTGTGGTCGGCAATGCTCTTGTGTGGTCGGCAAGACACTTGAGAGGTCGGCAAGGCACTAGAGTGCTCGACCATGATATAAGAAGAGGTCGGCATGTGGTCGGCCTAGCTATGATGAGGTCGACAGGTGGTCGTCGTAGCTATGATGAGGTCGGCATGTGGTCGGCCTAGCTATGATGAGGTCATTAGGTGGTCGGCCTAGGTATGATGAGGTTGGCAAAGGAGATGATGTGGTCGGAAGAAGGAGCTTATTGCATATGTGACATGACATGGAGTCATGTGGCTAAGGTGGAGAAGATCAAGGCAAGACTTGGCTTGATGGACCGATTGTAGGTGAAGGGCAAGTTGGAGGCTTTGAAGCCGCTGCTACCGAGTATCCAGAGGCTTGAGCAAAGACTTGGCGCCAAAGGACCGAAGCAACGGTGAATAGCAAGTGAGGTGAAGATCAATGGACCATGGAGGCCATATGATGATATGAAGTGGATCATATTATTTGGAGATAGGTTGGTGCATGTGTTGCATCAACATCGAAGGAGATGGAATGGAATGCACAAGGCAAAGGTATATTTGTAGATCATTTCATTTCACCGGTCATAGGTGTGTAGAGAAGTTTATGACCGGGTTTAGGATAGATGACCGTACTATCAAGAGGAGCAAGCTTGTTTGCATAACAGTCATCTAGTGCCACTTGAACGATCTAACTTTGTGACATGTTAGGATCGAGTGGCGAGGCAAGAGTTGAGTGCTAATCCTTTGAAAAATGTTTGAAAAATTGTAACACGCATGTACAAGGTGGTGTACACTCAGTGGTGTTGGCACACTTGCAAAGGAGAAGAAACCAAAGTTGAAAAGGAGAGTTTCTGGCGTGACCGGATGCTGCAACAGTGACTAGACGCTGTTGAAACATGTGTTCGATCACTATTGAAACAGTGACCGGACGCTACTGAAACAATTCACCGGACGCGCCTGTACCATTGTTCCTGGGAGGCAACGCATGTGATAGAGTGATCAGACGCTGAGTGAGTCCGGTAGATATAATACCTCTTTAGAACCTCTCTGTTCATGACCAGACGCTGAGTGAAACATTGACCGGATGCTAGTGAAACATGCGTCCGGTCACTACGCAGTCAGCCCTTTCAAAGTGGTAACGGCTAGTTTAGCCCTTGGGGCTATAAATAGAAGTGGTGGCTAGCCTTGGCTGGTGCTTAGCACCCTTGAGACTTGGTGTCCAAGCTTGGGGTGTGCTAGGAAGCCCTCTAACGCACTTGTGCTTGCTAGTGTGCGAATCAATTGCGAGTGAGTGATCGCTAGTGCGTTGCATTGAGAGATTACATCGAGTGGCACTAGGTGTTCGTGTTGCAAGCCGGTGGTGCTTGTAATTCTTGGAGGTTGCCACCTCCTAGATGGCTTGGTGATTGTGTCTCCGTCGTGAAGCCCGCAAGAAGATTGTGTATGGCTCCGGAGAAGGCTTTGTGAGGGGTGTTGTGCTACCCCACGGGAGATCGCGAAGAGCAACTCTAATAAAAGAGCGACGCGAAGAGCGTCAAGTGGTCCGGCTGGGTCAAGTGCTAGAGCTTGTGGTAAGCACTCCTTGTGGGAGAGTGTGACTAGTGTAGTCACCACTAGCAAGAGGACCGACGACAACCTTGAGCTTGTCTCAATAGGGACTAGCTTGGTGGCAACCAAGTGAACCTCAGGATAAAATCTCCATGTCAACCTTGTTCATCCTGTTGGTTTGCATTCCCCTTACACAAGCTTGTATTTATTTTCATATGTATTGTGCTTTGTGTAGTTGCTCTTGTAATTAGTTAGCTTGTGTAGCTTGCTAGTTACCTTCCTTGCTTGTGTAGCATAGAAGTAGCTCTCTTGCGTGACCTATTGGCTTGAGTAGCCTTGTTAGTCACATTGCTTAGTTTGTGTACCTAAGTAATTTGAGCTCTCTAATTTGGTTTGTGTAGCCTTGTTATTGAGCATTGCTAGTGAGCTTAGGCTTTGTGCTTTTGCTTAGTAGATTGAATAGGAGCTCCCCATGCTTGAAGTACTAGTGGCATATGTTTGTGTGACCTTGCTTGCTAGGATTGCTAAGTGAGCTTTAGCTAGCCTGACACCTTATTTGCTTTATTTAGGATTTTTTATAAGGTGCTAAAGAGTATAGGTAGAGGGGTGTAGTCTTGGCTAGGCCGAAAGTTTTAATTCCACATTTGTTTTAGTTAGCCGGCACGATTATTTTTAGAAAGGACTATTCACCACTCCTCTAGTCCGCCATCTTGACCGTTCAACCGGCCGCCGCTTCTCCTCATTCCTCTCTCCCACCTTCGCACCCAACACGACCGGCCACTGCCCCTCATAGTCCAAAGCGTCGGCGAGTGTGGCCTCAGGTACTCCTTCGACGGCTGCGCATGGTCTAGACTCTCGTCTGGTTGCGATGCGCGGCCTAGTCTCGTCTTGTATTGGGTGTAGTACCCTGCTAGTAGCTTATGTGGTGAAGTGATTAGACTAAAATCTACTCCCTCCATTCCAAATTATGTCATTTCAAAAATCTTGGAGACTCAAATTTGACCAAAATTATAGAGTAAATTATAAAGATTTATGACATCAAAGGGGTATAATATGAAAATATAATTAAAAAGGAATTTATTGATACTTAGTTGGTATCATAAATGTTATTATCTTATCATATAAATTTGGTCAAACTCGAGTTGTTTGGACTCTCTAAGAAAGTTAGAATGACTTATAATTTGGGATGGAGGAAGTACCTTGCTACTAGACTTTGCATAGGGGGCTTGCTAAGTCAAATAGAAGCCGGTGCTTGTTGCTATTCAGGTAACATGTTGCTCTAGTGAATTGTGCTTTTTAAGAAAATTTTTATAGGTTATTCACCCCATATAGCCATATAGATACTTACAATCTTAAAGCAAGAAGATCATGTCCATCCTTCAAATCCAAGACCTTTCATGAGCATTTGGTACGTGAAAAATAGCCGCAACAATGGAGAAAAAGGCACAGAAAGGTGCCTCCTTTGCCGGGACACAGGTTTAAAATATTTTGGGTCATTGGGTCGACCCAAAAAATTGATCAAATGAACTATGATGACGTTTTCGTAGTTTGAGAAAAGTGCAAAAATGAACTAGAATGACATTGAACCGTAAATAGTTAGCTGACCCAAAATACCCATTGGGTACCCACTTGCATCCTTACTCCTTTGGGTGAGTGTGCTCGGGATTTGAGGGATGAGGACGTGGGGTTTTGTATTGTGCAGCTATGACTGCTGGCTCAAACCAAAAGCCGGTAGTGATATAGGCACTACACATCACCGTCGTCTCAATCCATAAGTTCATAGTGATATATCTGTCGTTTTAAGCAACTAGTCGGTCTCAGTATCACCACTAGTTCATGGCTTAAACTGCTACTTCATGTCTTGAAATTAAGGATCTCCAATTATTTTTTATTTTAAGAACCGACAGTGAATGCCAGTTTTGTAGTAGTTAGCTTGAAAACAATGAATATATAATTTATTTTTTGATGCATGAAATATATGTTATTGTACAACGTGTCTTTTAGCAATTTGTGTACTGGATTGGAGACTCGCAGACAATCATTATCTATTGGTTGTACGTGCCCTTAAGTCATCTATATTGTGAAGGAAATAAAAAAGAACCAACAAGTAGTCCTGTGCGGTGTACAATGTTCACTGAAGGGTCGTTCTATAAAAGCAGGAACGGGGTACCAAATGATCTTGTCCTTGATTTAGAATATGCCAAGGTACTTTTACTTATGTACTAAGCCTTAATCTCACTTCTTTTCTGGTAGCTCAGTTACATTACTTGCTCTCTTGGGCTTGTAGTTGTAGCGAGCAGTGGAAGGCAAGTAAAAAAATATGACACTGATGGAGTCTCTGTTTCCTGGACCCTGGTCCATCGATTGAAATACATTAGTTTCATATCATTTTTATCAGGGTATTTCCAACATACTGATTTTCTAGGGTGCGGAGGCACATGATTAGTCGAATATAACCATGATGTTACTTTAAGCAATTCAATGTTCCATAAACATCAACCACAATAAATTGTGGCCTGTACATCCATAACAATCAAATTCTATGGCTTATTAGATGTGTTAGACTTAAGCTTAAATTATGATCGAGATTAGCCTAACCTGTGTCCTTTGACACCTAATCCACCTCTTAGCACTTAATTGGTATGGAGGGCTACCTTTGGACGCCAATGACGTCCTCGTCCCTGCTCGTGGAAGCAGGCATATGGTGTAGATCAGAATCACACTCGAGTTAACCTTGATCGTTAGGTATATTAGGGATCTGGACTAATTCACATCACCCTCCCGTCCGTGCGATGGGAGGTACCCTGTCAAGTCAACTTAATTAGTCGTTTCTATTACATATATACGTGGGTTGTCAGGCTCGTTAGACTCAGTCAATTATTATTAATTAAAAGGAGCCGAGATCAATCCTAACAAGATGTACATGAAAAGTTAAACCTAGGATGATAAAGATCGAGCGCGTGCGCACACACACACATCTTGGCATAACTACTTCCACTCATTCAGACAATATTACATTTGTCCATGTCTCATAGTTGTTCACAATAAATTAAAGCACTCATTTGCGGCTGAACGATGGATAACCATGACCCTAGTCGCACACTTGTGTATTTGGAAAAAGAAAAAGAGTCTCTCACACTTCACACTCGTATCACAACCATTATTCTTGAGAAACCAAACCAATATAGATAGTAGTGGGACGTAGATAGTAGTGGGACGATATCACGCAAGATTATCAATCCAAGGCAACGAAACGGACTCATATCAATGCTTGGCTGGAGGGTAGTAGACTGGAGGAGGTGAGGCGATGAACGTTGGCGCGGGAGTCTGGTACTCTGGTTGTGGCTTGGGCTCTGGCTTAGGCTTTGGTGGCACAGGCTTCTTGTGGAAGTAGTCGAAGAAGTGGTGGTGATGGTGGCCCTTGTAGAAGTGATCGAACATGTGCGGAGCATGGTTGTTGCTCCCAGGAGTAGGAGTTGGGGACCCGTTTGTGGGCGCCGCTGCCCCGTACGTCGGCGTAGGAGGCTGCTGCTCTGGCTGTGGCTCCGGCTTCGGTGGTACAACACACTAGTAGAATTCTGCTCATAGTTGGCGCCCCCTTTTTATAGCACAAGCGATTTTAATTATCACGCGCCTGTGATGTAAAAGGGGGCCCTGACAGTTAACAACCGCCTGTGGAAATGCATTTCCACAGGCGGCTGTCTTAAACCAACCGTCAGTGTAAATGGTGGTATTTACACAGGCGGGTGGCTTAGCCAACCCGCCTGTGTAAATACCACCATTTACACTGGCGGTTGGTTTAAGACAGCCGCCTGTGTTATCTCTAGTACAAATACCTCCTCTTCCTCCCCGAGCAGCACTGTTTCTCGCCGCCACCTTCCATTGGAGGCGATTTTGGAGGTCCAGATTTTACAAAATACAAGGGGAGAGGTTTTGATCTTCATTTCTTGGAAGGAGATTAACAGGAAAGGTTAGTTTGTGTCCCTCTTGCCTCAATTTGCTCAATTGTTGCTCAATTTGTGAATCACTTTTTAGATCTAGGGTTTCACCTATGAGTGAGAGAGAAGAATACCTACGTTAATGAGTGAGCTTGCTTAAGATGGTTAAATAATGTCTCTCATCTATACTGCTTCGTATTTACTTTTAAATTTTGTTTATGTATGATATCTTTCCTTGTTTCCATGTATAATGCTGTGTTCTTGAGTATTTATGTAGAGAGGGAAATGTAGGTTTTTATATAATATTTATGTTTTTATTATGTTCTTTATTTCTCAATTATTTTTTAGGTTAGTTTGTGTCCCTCTTGCCTCAATTTGCTCATTCTTGCTCAATTTGATGATTCACTTTTTAGATCTAGGGTTTCACCCATGAGTGAGAGAGAAGAATACCTAGGTTAATGAGTGAGCTTGCTTAAGATGGTTAAATAATGTCTCTCATCTATACTGCTTCGTATTTACTTTTAAATTTTGTTTATGCATGATATCTTTCCTTGTTTCCATGTATAATGGTGTGTTCTTGAGTATTTATGTAGAGAGGGAAATGTAGGTTTTTATATAATATTTATGTTTTTTATTATGTTGTTTATTTCTCAATTGTTTTTTAGGTTAGTTTGTGTCCCTCTTGCCTCAATTTGCTCATTCTTACTCAATTTGATGATACTTAGGTATTTTAAATTATGCTACTTAGTTTTTTTACTTTAAACCCCAGTAAACTCTAAACACTAGCTAATAATAATTCCTAGCTAACCGCCTATGCTATCTCTGGTATAAATACCTCATCTTCCTCCTCGAGCAGCACTGTTTCTCGCCGCCACCTTCCATTGGAGGCGATTTTGGAGGTCAAGATTTTACAAAATACAAGGGGATAGGTTTTGATCTTCATTTCTTGGAAGGAGATTAACAGGAAAGGTTAGTTTGTGTCCCTCTTGCCTCAATTTGCTTAATTTGATGATTTACTTTTTAGATCTAGGGTTTCACCTAGCAAATATATAATCTCTAGATATGGTTACTTTTTTACATTGATTTCAATCAATTTATTGTTTTTTACAGGTAATGATGGAGAGGTCATTCTGGATGTATAAGTTATCAAGACTAGATCCATTATACATACCCGAGGTCCAAAGGTTTGTTGATGCCGCTAAGAATCATGCTTGGAGAACAAAGAAGACGCACATACATTGTCCATGCATGGACTGCAGAAATGTTGTTGTATTTGATAACACTCAACAAATCCTTTCTCATCTGGTCCGCCGAGGATTTATGAATGATTACTTGATTTGGACAAAGCATGGAGAGGGTAGCTCTGCGCCTTATACAACTGAAAACCCTGCGAACATCGACGTCGATGGTGAAGATATGGTCGATGGTGGGTTTCAGTTTGTACAGGAGACACAACAACCTGACGTCGAACATGTTGTGCCAAATGTTGGAGATCATGGTTTCGCAGGAGGAAATGAAGATGTCAGAACTAATGTGCTGCCAAATAATATGGCTGCAGAAGATGCAGAATTTCTAGAGGCAATGTTGCGTCGTCATATGGAAGATCCATCAATATTCTTCATGAAAGGTATGGAGACCTTGATGAAGGCAGCAGAAGAGCCTTTGTATGATGAGTCTAAGGGTTGCACCAAAGAGTTCACGACGCTGCGATCTGTGCTTAAGTTGTTGGTGTGCAAAGCTAGGTATGGTCTTTCTGATGCTGGCTTCGATGCGTTCTTGAGTATTATTGCAGACATGCTTCCTAAGGAGAACAAAGTGCCTGCTAACACATACTATGCCAAGAAGCTAATCAGTCCACTAACAATGGGTGTTGAGAAGATCCACGCGTGCAGAAATCATTGTATCCTGTATCGAGGTGCTGATTATAAGGATTTGGATAGCTGTCCAAATTGTGGTGCAAGTAGATACAAGACGAATAAAGACTACAGAGAGGAAGAGTGTGCTGTCTCCGTGTGTAAAGAAACCAAGCGAAAGAGGACCCAACAAAAGACCTTAAAGAGTAGTTCAAAATCCACCAGGAAAGAAAAACAAGAAGTAGACTATTATGCCTAGAAAAAGATTCCTGCTTTGGTGATGTGGTACCTACCTGTGGTCGATCGTTTGAGGTGTTTGTTCGCTAACCCAGAGGATGCCAAACTTATGAGCTGGCATGCTTGCGATGACCACAAAGATGATGGGAAGCTTCGGCACCTAGCCGATGGCCAGCAGTGGAAACATTTCAATGAAAACCACATGGACTTTGCAAAGGAACCAAGAAATGTTAGGTTCGCATTGAGTACTGACGGAATGAATCCATTTGCTGAGAGGAGCAGCAAGCACAGCACATGGCCGATGATCCTCACCATCTACAACCTTCCTCCATGGTTGATGCAGAAGCGAAAGTACCTTTTGCTAACCATCCTAATCTCTGGACCTACACAGCCTGGAGTTGACATGGATGTTTTCTTGGAGCCCTTAATGGAGGACATGAAGATGTTGTGGGAAACAGGTGTTAAAATGTTCGACGAGTACCGCAAAGAATCATTCACACTGAGAGAAATTATCTTTGTTACGATCAACGATTACCCTGCTCTCTTCACATTATCAAGGCAGTTCAAGGGAAAGGTTGGTTGTGTGGTATGCACAGATGAAATTGCTTACGTGTCCCTTAATGCATCTAAGAAGATAGTGTACATGAGACACAGACGCTTCTTATCGAAAGGACATAGGTACCGTCAGAAAAAGATGGATAAGTATTTCGACAATAATGTTGAACTACAGTCTACTGCTCCAACAGGTAACAGTAAAGGCAAAAGAGTTTTCAACCTAGTCAGCAAACTCAATTTTGTTTTTGGGAAGAAGACAAAAGACAGATAACTAAGAAAGGATGTCAAACCAACTCCAGGGGCTACATTCAAGAAAAAGTCTATTTTCTTTGAGTATTTGTCATATTGGCCAGAGTTAGACGTTCGCCACGCAATCGATGGTATGCATGTCCAGAAGAACGTTTTTGAAAGCCTAATTGGAACCTTACTAGACATGAAGGGGAAGACAAAGGAAGGACTGAAATCACGCATGGACATGGTACAGTTAGACATAAAAAATGAACTTCACCCTGTGCTTCAAGAAAATGGGAAGTACCAGCTCCCGGCAGCAAGCTACAACCTCAACAATGAAGAAAAACATGCGATGTGTGCGTGGTTCAAGCATTTGAAAGTCCCATCTGGGTTCTGCTCAAGCATACGGAGTATTGTGTCAATGAAAGACCTTACACTCACCAACTACAACTCACATGATTGTCATATCATGCTGACTACTTTCCTCCCTATTGCCATCAGGGCTATAAATCCAGTGTGGATCAAGGTTGCTGTCACACGGTTGTGCTACTTCTTCAACAGGATCTCACAAAAAGTGATTAACCATGATGAGTTGGCGTCCCTTAAGGAATTCGCAGTGGAGACAGTGTCACAGTTTGAGATGTGTTTCCCCCCAGCATTCTTAACTATCAGCGAAGCCAACTCTGCTCTCGCTAAGAAGAACAAGTACCACCACCGTCTAGGCACAGGTGGTTACCAGCGTCAGGTTCCCAAATGGAGGCAAGAAGAGGCTGCGAAGAAGGCGGCAGGGTTGCCAGCGCTGTCCGAGCAAGTTGGTGAAAGGTCAGCAAATTGGATTCTTGCTCGAAAACCAAAGGAAACTGAGAGCGGTGTGTCCTTTGACGACCCAATGTTTGAAGAAGCAACAAAGAGCATCTTTGCGGTGGCGGCCAAGACGCGGGAAGGGAAATTCAAGCCACGAAGGGAGAGGGACATCCTTACTGCGGGCCTCGGTAACCCTGAGCATCATGGCCGTGTTCGGGGCATCTCATCCAAAGAGGGATGGAAGGATGGATTCGGCCCTCAGTGGCAAGGTGAGTATAAGAAACGTGATCGATACAAGGAAGAAATGGCAAGTTATTTAAAGCAAGAGGCTAATAAAGAGTTCACGGAGATGATGGCAAAATTGCTAGAAAATCCTCCTCCCGAGTTGATGCAAAAACTAGCGAGTGCGGTTTCAAATCAATAGATTAGCGTTCAGGCACCCCAGATGCAGCTAGTACCAGTGGTGTCACAATGTGCAACCAACATTCCAAGCAGTGTTGCGTCTACGGCGAACAAGGTTCACTATCCGGTTGACGACATTGTTGGTCCCATGTCGTGCTCCCTGGTCATAAGATATGGCATTAACAATCATCGTACAAGGGAAGTAGCCAAGGGCAAAGCAATACCAGGACGCAAATACCATGGAGCTGACATTCCTGAAGACTACTGCAGAGTAGAAGTATCGACCGTGGTTCAAGGATATGAGGATGAGATTCTAGACATCCCCGGTCCAGAGGACATTGAGAAACTCGGACAGGCTATAAACAATTTCATTCTTTGGCCTAGGCGGGACGTCCAGCTGATGGAGCAACCCACTCAGGAGTCATCAAGACCTACCGATCCTCTTCATGACCACCCACCATCACCTCCCCAGTCTATTCCCGACCCTCAATCCTCACCTCCGCCAAAGTTAGCACCATCTCCGCAACAATCATCACCTCCGCCACAGTCAGCACCATCTCCGCCACAGGCATCTCCTCCACCACAGTCAGCACCATCTCCACCACAGTCGTCTCCTCCACCACAGTCAGCACCATCTCCACCACAGTCGTCTCCTCCGCCACAGTCAGCACCATCCCCGCCACAGTCATCGCCTTTGCCACAGACACCACCATTGAATTCCCCACCTTCCCCACAACCCGAAGATCCTCTGCCACAAAGCAAGGAGCCACCACCACCGCCAAAAAAGAAATTTCCGGTACCCAAGTTGGTTTCCGCCTACGAGCCAAAGAAGAAAATAGCTGGGACTGCAAAATTTTTAAAAGGAATTGGACAGAAACGCACTTCAGAAGTCGTTGAGTTGTCTGAGCTTCAGAAGTCAGCGAAGCCAGTGCCTAGGGTGATTCCTTGCACTATCAAGGTCCCAACTGCAGAAGATTACAAGTCTATCCCTAAAACTTTTGTGTTGGGAAGGCCTCTACTCAAGCGACAGACACTCTTAAAGATTCCAAGCAATATAAAAAGGTTGCATGACTGGTATATGAGAGCCGCTTCTGCTGGCATCGACACCATCAACGTGTGTATCCCACAAAAGGCATTTCTAAGTGAAAATAATATGTGCATCATTAACTTTGAAGACATTTGGTTGATGATGAACCTCGAGAGACTGGACGTACAGATCGTAACGACGTTTGCACTGTAAGTGTTACATAGTTTAAAATGCATTATAGTTGCGTCAATGTTGAAGATCTGACTTGCACATGTGCCTTGCAGAATTCTATATGATCAGCAGGACATGTATTATGGGCAAGATTTCAATTATTGTGCCAATGAAAGGATTGGCTATCTAAACCCAATTGATATATGCGAAGAACGACACACTTTCAGAATCGGTGACGACAACATAGAGTTACTGGGCTTAGAAGGTGAGGAACGGGAGAAGAAAATCGCAAAGTTGAAGTTGACGTATGAATCCCAGTACGCCTTCTACATTGGAATGTCATTACTGAAGTATCAAAATAGGGAATCGGTAGTGGCCCCGTACCACTTTGGGTAAGTGTGAGTTTTCATATATATAGATGCATCATGAATTTGATTCCAATACACAAATGCATCATGAATTTGATTCGTGCAGGGACCACTGGATCTGCTTTTTCATTTATCCTAGGGACGGAAGGGTGCTTGTACTAGACTCCGCAAATTACCCGCCATCAAGCTATGCAAAATTCATTGAAATGTTAGAGCTGTAAGTCGAGATATGCATTCTTACTTTTGTATTTTGAGAGTTTGTGTATAATTAACATAGTGATTCTTCTATTCGAGATCATAGGGCATATAGGTTTTATAAGATAAAAGGTGGAAAATGCGAGTCCAACATTCAAGGGCAGCCATTGCAAGTTTTTTATGACTGGCCGATAAGTTGGTGAAAATTTACTCTTATGAATACAAAGCATATATGTACTATACATAGGACCATGGTTGCATGTATAAATATCCACTTTCCCATTATATAGTGCCACAAGCAACCACCTGGGTCCGTCCTCTGTGGATACTACGTGTGTGAGCACATGAGAGAGACTGGTCGATACGTCAGCAACCCTTCCAAGGTACTACAAGTAATAGTCGTGTATGTAGTATTGACCACCACAGTATTGACAAACTATGTACATGCAGGAATATATAAGGTATTGACAAACTTTCTTTGCAGGAATATAAGGAACACAAGGCAAAGCGCATCACCGAATCTACTTTGTACAACATAGTTGAGAACCTGAGCCTTTTCCTACTGAAGCACGTCATTTCAACGGAAGGGAGGTATCATGATCATCAGAGCGAATTATCGAAGCCAGAGTACCGAGTGCTAACAGAGATTTCTAGGCTAAAACTAACTCGGAATGGTTATTAGACCACCTGTGCAAACTTGGATGTATGTAATGTGCAAACTAGCAACTCTATGGTTGTGAGCACGAAACTTTGATGTACATTTGTGTATGTATGAAATATGTAAATTGCATGTTGTTATATTAATGTATATGCATATATTTAATTTAACAATATAATTGCATGTTCCTATATATTTAATTTTATAATATAATAATTACAATTCACAATATATATAAAACTGGTCTATAATAGCACAGGCGGTTAGTTGTGAACCGCATGTGGAAATCGATTTCCACAGACGGTTCACTTAACCAACCGCCATTGTAAATATACCATTTACACTGACGGTTTGTTAAGTGAACCGCCTGTGGAAATCGATTTTCACAGGCGGTTCATAAACAACCGCATGTGCTGTTGTTCCATTTTCACTGGCCCCCAGCGCAGGCGGTGCTGGAAACCGCCTGTGAAAATGGGTTTTCAACCGACTGTATAGTATGTCTCTGTACTAGTGACAGGCTTCTTGCACTACTGGAAACGGTGGCTTTGCCGAGTGCCTGTAGCACTCGGCAAAGGCCATTCGACACTCGGCGTAGCCTATGCCGAGAGCAGCCCTCGGCATAGAGCTCTCGGCAAAGAGCCGGACACTCGGCAAAGAGCCCGTCTCCGGTAGTGTTGTGGAAGTGGTCGAAGAAGTGATCGAGCTCGTGATCTGTGTGCATGTGCATTGCAGCTGCAGGAGGATGGTAGATTGGTGTCGTTGGCGACCCGTACGTCGGAGTTGGGGGCTGCTGTTCTGGCTGTGGCCTGGGCTCTAGTTCGGGCTCTGGGTTCTCTTTCTTATCAAAGTGCTCGTGGAAATATTTCATGATCGGGCCGCAGATTGTCACCGACGCACACACTGCAGACGACGCTTGTCGCGTGTTCCCGGGGATGGCAACGAAGGTGCCATCGGCCACCGGCGTGATCCTCGACGGCTCCTGTCCAGGGCATGGCGTGCCTGCTCCACTGTGGAGCTGGGCGATGCAGTCGGCGAGGTTGACGGAGACAGGGACGCTGAAGGCGCCGGAGCTTTGGAGCTCGCCGACAGCCTTGCTCTCGTACTCACCGTTGCTGTTCTTGCATTTGATCGCCACCTTAAGACCTGAGATAGATCGATGTAGGTGCCAACAAGACTTGAAAATATATACGGCCTGGAGGTATTACTAATAATAAACGTAGCGCAATTAATTACCCTTGAAAGCGGCCTCAGCATTCATGTGCTTCCTCGTGCAGTCCGCGCACTTGGCTAGGCCGATGACCGACGCCGCCTCACCGGACGCAGCATTCGCGACGGCGACCGCCATCAGCAATGCCACGGCGCAAGAACCGACGAGGAGAAGTCTGCGTGGTGCAGCCTCCATGCTTGCAAAACACGTCGAGTACATGAATATAGCTACCTGTTACGTATGAAATGGTCGAAGATGGGTGGAGAGCTAGGAGAGGCAGTGCTTGGTGTATATAGCAGGCCTCTGCTGCATAGCGATCGGTCTGTGGGTACGTGGAGTGGTTGCTGACGGGATCGTTCTGCTAACTTTTGGCGCCGAATTTGCTGGTTGCTAATCAAAGCCTCTGCAGCACAAACGAACTGTTCATGAACTGATGGCACAATAATCATCATTTCCCTTTTGAACGAAAGAAAATTAAGTTGACGCATAATATGGTCTATCATGAACTATGTACTCCAAAACCTAAGCCCCCTAGCTAGCCTATAAGACAGTAGCGGAGCCAAGATATGATATAAAACTTGTATTCTCAAAATGGGCTCAAAATCATTGAGCGAGTCTATTGGGCTGGTATGGGAAGGTGAGAATTCCGAAAGATGGCTCAAAGGCCAGTTTTTCATCTGGTTTGGACTAAAATACGTGAAAATATTACAGGTTATGCTATTTTACATATATATACATAAATATATACACACAGCATATACATAAAAGTGTATCAAAAATGTTGGGTAATCCCGGGAATACAGGAGAATATCCTTAAATCCGCCCATGCTAAGACTCCAGAGTTCACTACGGGCTTTACTATATGGTAGTCCCAAATCATGATGGCGATCTTGTCGGTATTGATAAGTATGCACACTTTGTAGAGTTTACAACTATACGTATAGCCTTGTCCTCAGTAACGAACATTCCTATATTGTTTATTCACTTTCACTATCATATCTCACAACAAGCTATAACTGTCGGGTCTAACCCACCTATCATTGTTAGAAACTGGACCCAACATAAGGAATGTGGTAGTGATGGGACTTTCCTATCACTGCCAGTTCACCCGACTCGACAGTGATAACAATCAATGTTACCGGTTCTTCTTCTAAACCGACAGTGATATCCTCAAGATCAATGCCGGTTTAAGACTAAAACAGGGAGGATTGATTTGAGTAGCTAGCTTTAAGTTCCATCGACGAAGATATTATCACTTCCGGCTTGTGAGGACCCAATAGTGATCTGATTTATTTTATTAGGTTTGTGGTTACTGGCAGTGGCGGATCCAGAATCGGCCTAGGAGGAAGGCTAATTAAAAGCCGAGTTTGGACCGAAATTCTCCTTGTATTTTTTGCACACGAGAGGTTTTTGGTAGATTTTAAAGTGATTTGGACTGAATTTTCTATTATTTTTCTAGCCTGCATCAGAAGGTTTTGGACTAATTTAAAGAAAAATTAGAATAATTTTAGCTAAATCATATGTATATTTTTAGGCCAAGGAGGGCTGCAGCCCCCTGGATCCGCCAATGATTACTGGACTCATATACATAAGAAATCCATCAAAACATAATACAATTGTTACAAATGTGGAAATGGATATTTTACAATAAATTTTACATCATCTCTTGATCAAAACTTCTCTTATCCTTGCAGGATCGAACAATGCTGAAAGATCCTTCTTTACTCAGCACCACGTCCACGATGAAGGATGCTAGCTCATCTTGGAATCCTATTATCTCAAAGTCTAACAGCTTTTGGGTTTTCAGTCCCTCGAGCTGTCGTTGAAGCAAGACAATATGGAAATGCACGTGTTACACAAAACAACAATGTTTTGTTGAACTAACCAATCTATAAACCCTATAAAGCAAAACCCCACTAGCCTAATTGTCTAGACTATCCTTGAGCCACGTAAGCAGCTATTAACACAAGCACACATCCGCATGTAAAACCTGCCCGTTTGCAAATCAGAACTGAAGCGTTACCATGTAAAACTCATGCGGCATTAGTGCTTACTGCAGAGCCGTTCTTACTTCTCATGCACCAACAATTTCTCATTCACAACTAATAGGAACCGAAGAAATCCAAATTTCAGTGCAATCTAAAGAACCAACCATTCATATCACAACAAATGCGGCTAAAATGAACCGAAGAAAACTAAAGGTCACCGCAATGGAGTTTAAATAACTCTCTGTTCCACATCCTCCATGACCTGTGCCCTTTCTTCGTTCCGCAGCACCACACCGCGTCGCCCTTCCTCCATCGGGCTTCAGATGGCCATCCCGTGCTCAACATCACATCTGCCCCGCTTGGCGACGCTGGTTCATCCTGCCGGTTCACCGACGACGGCTCGCTCGCCGTGCCCACACCCCTCGCCCGCAGTAGAGCCATCATCTCTAGCCGTGGCGATCGTTCACCTGAGGCCATCAATGGAGGAAGCTCGGTCCGTGTCCGGCCCATGCGCAGTATGCTAAGATGTGTAGCGTGAAGTCCTCGCTGTCATCAACCACAGGTCCACAGCTGTCGCCACCACCGTACCGTTTCCCAGCTTCAACCTCTAGCTGTACGCCTGTACACGCGATCGACGACCGACGATGGTGGCATCTGGAACTAGAAGAAAAATGGGAAGAAGATCCGAGCAGACCTTAGACGGAGAGGCAAAATGGAATGACCGGTCCCATGGGAAGACGAACGAGTGGATAAGAGCATATCTGCATGTGAGTCTTACGCTGATATTTCTTTTCTCTTTTTTTTTTGAATTTTTTGTTTCTGTTTTATGCATATATAACAGGGCAACAACTTTTTTTTACGTGATGAGATGGAAGGCAGTAAGGTTAATGTCGTCTAGGTGCAGTGGTTTTCTATATGAGTTGTTCTACAACTGAGACCGTATGTATGTCAGATATTTATCTTTATGTGTGTGTTTGTTTTTTTATACAGAATTTAAATCATACAATTGCTTTCTTTTGAAGACCCACGCAGTACCCGAGGAACTGCATAATATGTTTTTTAAGATTGTCGTATACGCGAGTAGATAGACGCCGTCCTTCAATATAACATACTTATATATGTGTATTTTCTTTATAAAGATATGTATTTTTTATAGTCGTATTGTTTGCTATTATCAAAGATGGCTTATTGTTTTCCTTATAAGTATTTCTCTCTTTGTGGATATATACAACATTATAAAATCCCACGGCAACACGCGGGGTATCTAGTATACATGAATTGAGAAGCATTACACACCATTTTATTTCTTCCTTTCGTTGTGTTGTCTGCATATTGCCCACATCACGCACTACAGCATGACCCACTTTTCCCTACAATTATGTGTTGATAAATCTAGGTTTTTGACAACATATTACGTGTTGGCAATTGTATAACTTTTTAGAATCGCGCAAATTGTCGACAATAATAATATAAGGAGACACGTTAACAATAATAATATAAGGACACACGTTATATGTTGGCATGAAGAACCGAAAAGGACGACTAAATGGAGGGTGAATGGGAGCCTCAAATTTTTTTTCAGAAATGTGTAGCTTCTGTCCCAAATTTAAACCCTAAAAGCAAGAGCTGTTCAGCGTGATGTCCACGACCCAAAATGATTTCGGGTGGATGTTCTCTTGGAACACAACGAGACATCACTAAACTCACATACCCTTAGTTCACGCTAGTCAACTAGTGACTGGATGAACTTTGGGTATCCTCAACATCCCCAAAGCAACACGAGCAGGATTCAGGCCGTTTGCTAAAGCGGGAAGCTCGATTTCTGTAAAGCACAGAAGCCGAGAATCCAACGCAAATTGAAAGCCAAAGAAACGAGCTACGAACCAATCAGTGCGGTTCCAGGAGCATCAGACGTTGGGAGAGTCCGATGCCCAAGCGTTGGATGCGTCCGATGTGAAATGGACCTCTCTGGAACCTTACTGCATGGACATCAGATGCATGAACAATGTTTCTTCAGCGTCGAATACAACGTCCAATGTCAAGCCTCATGACGCGTTCGATGCCATATGACGGTTTCTGGATCCTCACTTTGTGATCATTGGACGCTGGACTGTAGCGTCCGATGCTGTGGCTCAGAGCTTTCGATGCCACGTACATTACTGAACAGTAAGTGGCAGGCGTCGAACACACGTCCAATGCCTAGAACAGGCGCGTCCGATGCCCCCAACGCAACACTATTCTCCAATGATTCGACCCGATCTCCCTCAAATCAAAAGCACTTGGGCTCAAACTTTGTGTGAGGGGTCACAAGGAGGTTAGTGAGCTACTACTAAGAGATCATGGCTCGAACCTAACCATAAATCGGTGAATTGAAGAAATTCGGTGAAAGAGGCAAAAACGAGATCCAAAATGAAATCTGTCTGATCTATGTGTTCATGAGCCAATTAGAGAAAATCCTTTCGTGGAAAGATGACTCTCATGATGCAACACATGATGGTTCAAATGGATTTTTAATTTATCTCTTGAAATGAAAGATCTCATGAAAGAGCGAAAGGGAGAAAACGAAGCATGCGAAGAACATAACATGAACTCAAAGATTTCACCCCAAAATCCCCAACGAGGAGACAAGGACATTACTGTCTCCTTTTCTAAAATCAAAATACACAGAGAAAAGATTGATGTCTTTGCGGATCACAAGCATCTAGAGAGAGGAGCCCTAACAGATGAATAAATGGAGTCTCAAATGAAATGTAGCAAGGATGTGATAGGTGAGATGAGGGGTGCCATCCCATATTTATAGCCTATTACACAATACCCCTTCTACCCCTAGATACAAGAGCAAACTTGCTAGCCCTATGAGTATTCTAGTCCAACTTTGTCAGGATTCCTCATCGACGGTCACACGACTTCCTTATCGGCCGCTTCGTTGCAACGCAAGCTCCCAAATGCCGCCACGTGTCGTCCCAACGACCACCGCGCCTTCTCATTGCTAGCTTCGCTTCAATGCATGCCTCGCGGTGCCGCCACGCGTCGTCCCATTCCGCATAGGAACCTCCGCAGTGTTTTGAGGCCCAAACCGGCAAACCCGCCATCCTGAGTTTTGAGGCCCAAACTCAGAAACCTGCTACCCCAGGTTTTGCGGCCCAAACCTGGAAACCGTCGGGGTAGTTTTCTGAGGCTCAACTACCAAACCCGCATCAAAGACGGAGCGTGGGTCTCACGCCCTGTTGTTGACACCGATGTCGACGCATATCCAGCCCCCGCCAAGGACGACGCCTTCGCATTCCTCCCTGACTCGACCGGCGACATTTCCTCCTTCCATGCAAGCCCATGTCCAGCCTCCGCCAGGTGCCACAACGCCATCACCATCCATCTTGACTCGACATATGTCGTCGCACATCTTATGTACTATTGCTTGTTGCTGCCAAGTGCTAGCTACACAACTAGTCCTCCAGCGGTAAGGTCCGTCAGTCCAAGCCTCATATCCGCCTTTCGCCACTCCCGGTCCATCGACATGACACGTCTCTACTTGACTTTCACCTCGCCATCGACCATTGTCTCCGAGCTCCACACCTGCACACCAACACAGCCAAGAGACATGTTGCCCACTCACTCCAATTTGTGAGCCTGATGATCAACCACTCATCACAATAGGTCGAACCATAAGGGCACAATCAACCTTATGTTTGCACGGTGTCTGTCCTTCCAACAAAAAAGTGCTGGTGAAAGTTTTAAGACAAAACAAATGTCAGTGTAGTCTAAACAAACCATTGTCCAAGTGTCGTCAAAAGGGAAGATGCTGACCATGAATTAGACCCATGCGCGGGAGAAAAAAAACCACAGATCTTGGTGGCGCCAAAATAGAACCATATGTTGGGTCTTAAAAAACTTGGGCCCATTAAAACACAGCTACATCGAGCACTCCAACATACCAGTGATCTCATACCAGCTATCGCATGCAAAAGAAAAAGCACCCAAAAAAACAACGTCGAGCGCTCCAGCAGGGCGCCGCCGCCGCCTTCAGGGCACCACCGGCGGGCTCTAGCAGGGTGCCACCACGGGACGTCAAACCCTAACCACGCTGCTCTAGCGAGGAGCACCAGCACTAGGTCGCTGCTCTACTGAGCCATCTCCGATGAGTGCCACCAACGCATGCCACTGTCGACTGCCACGAATGGATGCCACCACTGCCCACGGCCGCCCCAGTCCTTACTAGGTGCATCTCATCTGCATCTCCCTTCCCCCATCCCTATTCTCCCGTGTGCTAGGGTTTGGGCAATTTTTGGTTCAAATCTAAAACCAATGGAATTTCAGAGATAATTGGGTTGGAACTTTAGATCAGTTAAGGTTTGAGTTTGTGGTGCCATATACAAGTGGATCAACAACTGTGTGTTGTACTCGTACATGGTGTTATTCTCTAATACATTGCATCACCTCCATATGCTCTTCCTCTCATCCCCATTCCCCGTGTGTGGTAGGTTTTAGGTATAATTTAATTATTTTATTTTTTTCTTGGTTGCAGAAAAAAGGAGTAGACTAAGGTGACAAAGACTAGAAAGATTGAAGGTTTGGGTGACTTCTCTTGCAAAACTTCCATTTAGTGTAGATCCACCATCTCTTCCCCTTTTTGGAGAAGGAACATATTTGGCTCAATTTAGATGCGATGTTTACTGCTTTAGTTGATTTTGCAGAAGAACCATCAGCTAGATTCAAGATCTTGTAGACACAACACAATCCGTCAGCTTCCATGTAAGTTTTCTTATGCTGGATCTGCAGCTTATTTCTATGACGACGTCAAAGTTCGTACTGATGGGAATTTTGCGAACATAAGGGATATATGTGCCCTTGTGGTTCGACCCTTTGTGATGAGTGATTGATCAATAGCTCACAGGGAGGGGTGAGTGGCAACATGTCTCTTGGTTGTATTATTGTGCAGGTGTGGATCTCAGAGGCAGTGGTCGATCGCGAGGTGAAGGTCAAGTAGAGACGTGTCGTGCCGATGGACCGGGAGTGGTGAAGGGCGAGCATGAGGCTTGGACCGACGGACCGGAGGGCCAGAGGGCCAGCTGCGGTAGCTGGCACTTAGCTTCAGCAAGCGAGAGCACATGTGATGTGCGACTGCATCGGTCGAGTCGAGATGGAAGACGATGGCATCATGGCACTTAGCAGAGGCCAGACACGGGCTTGGATGAGGCAAGTGTCATCAGTCAAGTCAAGGAGGAAGGCGAAGGCGTTGTGCTTAGCGGAGGCCGGACATGCATCGACATCAGTGTTGGTGGTCGGGCGTGAGATCCACGCTACGTCCATGGCGCGGGTTTGGTAGTTGAGCCTCAAAAAACTACCCACTACGGTTTGCAAGTTTGGGCCTCAAAACTCGGGGTGGCTTCTTTTCGAGTTTGGGTCTTAAAACTCGGGGTGGACGGTTTTCAGGTTTGGGCCTCAAAATCTAGGCTGACGAGTTTGTCGATTTGTGCCTCAAAACCGGATAGAGTTTCCTATGCGGAACGGGACGACACATGGCGGCACCACGAGGCTTGTGTCGAGGCGAAGCTAGTAGTGAGAAGGCGTGGCCTTCATCGAGACGACATGTGGTGGCATCTTGGAGCTTGCGTTGCAGCGAAGCGAAGGATGAGAAGACGCATGACCGTCGGATGAGAACATGACAGAGTTGGACTAGAATGCCCCTAGGTCTAGCTTATTCGCTCTATATATCTAGGGGTAGAAGGGGTATTGTGTAATAGGCTATAAGTAACAGAGGCACCCATCCTCTCTCCCTATCTCTCTAGTTATTCATTTCAGCAGACTTCTGTTAGGGCTCTCTCTCATAGTTGTTGGTGAGATCCGCAGACACGGAAGCATTCCTCTGTGTATTTTGATTTCAGGAAAGGAGACCGTAATCTCCTTCTCTCAGTGTGGGCTTTGGCTGAAATCGTATTTGGATTCACGTTTGTGTTTTGTTCTTTACGTTTCTCTCTTTCCCCTCTTGGTGATTTCGTTTGTTCTTCCAATTTGAGGGATGGTTTTTTATTCCGTTTGAATCATCTTGTGCTAGGACGTGAGTGTCATGTCTCTATTGAAGGATTTACTCTGAAACCACACAAGCACATAGATCGGGCTGAAATCATTTTCGTTCTCCATTCTTTTCCCTTTTTCGCGTGATCTGCGACATCTCTTGATTGAGTTGGATTCGAGCGATGATTTCTTAGGATTAGCTCACCAACATGCATAAGATCACCTGAGAAAAGTTTGGTTGCAAACCCTTTCGATTTGGTTCAGATCCGATCGATTTTGGTTTTGTCCTGAGCTATTTTTGTGCAGTCTATTCATCCGCGGACAGTCCGGGCCCCTGACCACGGACAGTCCGGGGATCGGGGTTTGGTCAGTTTAGTTTAGCGCAGTGCGGTTGTTGACGCAAAATGTGACACCTTACGCCAAGCACACAGCAAGCCGAAAAAAGCTAGCTTCAATCGGGTGCCCGGAATGTGCTAAATCCAGAGACGTGCCAGTAGGTTTGACCTGAAAACCAACAAGGGAAAAAACTGTGAGAATACCTTTGGAACATGCCGGATAAGACCAGACAGTTCCATATGTATGGCTTTGAAAGCCAATCACGATGGCACACAGCTATAGAAGCTGTCTGTCAGAGTATGTTTATAAAGTCATTCGGCTAGTATGAGAACAGAGTATGTAAAGCATATTAACCGCCGAATACATATGTAAAGAAAGGCATGCTTGAACAAATTAAAGATATTATAAATAGGTAACTTGCAAATTTAGATCTATTCAAATAACACATGCATAGGCCAATCCAACTAATCTGCCGCACGTTTAGTCTTCATAAACCGGCCAGGTATAAACTCAAGCAAAGCTAATCCACCGCATGATACCACTTGCTATAAGTTTACACCACTTCTTATAATTAGATTAATCCACCGCATGATACAATCTAATTATAACAAGCTAAAAGCATGCATATATTTGGACAGATCTATAAAGACTCATTACTCGTGTAAGTTTAACCAAAATCGACAAATCAGCCGAATTGGGGTCCATGAAGAAGGAACAAACAAGCAAGCATGATTAAACTAATCTAAAACCTGCATCTGCCGCACGATACCTAGTTTCATCAAAGTCTAACCATGATTGACATGCATGAACCCACAACATGTGACAATCTAGATTGAGAGTTGATTCAGCCATCATGATCTTATGATTAAAAGAAAGCACAAGCAAACTCGTGCGACAAGGCCGAACAAAGTTCAATCTAGATTAGGCAAAAGAGTGTTACAAGAATTAAATAAATAAGACATATAACACATGATAACTTAATGAATCTATTGGATCTGCCAAATCTAATAGAGCCGATAACTATTTTTACTCATGACTTAATCCGCCGCACGATACAAGGCATAGCAAAAACTTCCCGTCATAAGCTTAAATCCGTCGCACGATACTAAGCCTAACATACGAGACTACTTGCATCATATCTAAATTCACCGCATGATACTAGACATGATAGCAAGGTTGCCGGTACTTGCGGAGGTCGACGGATCGATGATTCCTCTCGAAGAACTCGACGACACGACTAAGGACTCGAAGGTGGCGCGGGGCCGGTTTGTATTGATATGGTTGTGAACAATTTTACAATGGTCGAGGGCTTATATTTATACCCTGGACAAAACATGAGTCCTAAACAATTATGACTCATACAACGAAATTTGGAAACATACAAATCCAACTTCTATTCTTCTTCGGCGTCCTTTATCGCCACGTGTCTTCCGTGCAGGCCGGCTTTTACCTGCCATATTCATGTTGCCGAATGGAGTTATCGTCTCGTAAAATAGCCGACCGCATAGACGTTTGCCGAAGACTCTGAAGGCTAACCATCCGCTTGGTCGCTCGCCGAATCCCCTTTTCACTGTCGATTGGGCCTACCTGTCATAAGCTTGTGCATGCGAATATCTGGTGTTAACACATGCCCCCTAATTTTGGGATAAATATTTATTCCAAAATTCTTTCTCCTTGTATACTGACGTGGAACCTTCGGAATTATCCATCTCTACACGCCATAATTGCTGTACTCGCCGATCCATCTCCTGATACACCTTTGGGATTCTTTATAGTCCCCTTCCACTTTCCTTCGGCTTGTGCACTCTGAATTCTCCTGTTTCATTCTCAAAACTAGAAAAAACCCTCTTTTCTCCTGCTATCCCCCAATCAACTAGAGGATGTCTTCCGAAGCGAGCCCCCATAGCTCCGAGTTCGGAGCTTCTAGCACCTATAAGAAGATGTTACCCTTCATTATCTCTGTCCCAAAAAATGAAACAGCCGTTCTCACATTATTGCTCTTGTTTCAGGAGGACTGGTGATGACCTCCCCGAGGACCTGACCCAGAAGACCGTAGATCTTCAAATCGATTTGGAGAGGAAGGATCGGGAAATCACCTGAATCTCTCGAGAGCGTGATGTCGCTCGGGAACGGGCTGCCGGTAAGTATTCTTCATCATTTCTCTCCCCATTCTTTTTCCCCGCTTTTACTGACTCTTCCTCCTTTTTAGCTTTGGAGGCTAAGCTTCATCTTCTCGAAGCTGCTGTTGCTGATCTTGCCGTCACGGCTAATGTACCGGGTACAACAGCCCTGAGGTGGGTGAATGAGGTCAATCGAGTTCTCCCTGACATCTCCAGAGCTGGTATGGGTTATGGCGCAGCGCTCGCCTTTAACGCTGTTCGGATTCATTTTGCTGCCGATTACCATAACTTTGATGTTTGCGAGCGAGGGCTAGAATACAGGGTGGCACACTCCGTTGATGACATGAAAGAAGCTGGAACAGATCTGGCTGATTCTTTTGACTTTGACCTCCCGATTAGGAACAGGATAGGGTGGACGAACTGATTTTCTACCGTAAATTGTTCCCTTTTTTGTAAATAAGAAGTTCTTTTGTTTGTCCTCCCGAAATCAATCTGTAATTGATCCTTTGAGATCAATGTGCGTTCTATTTTGTGCATTAGTCACTGACTTCTATTTCTTGCTTCAACGGCGATGCATATTACATCGGCTATTACTGATAAATCGCATCAGATACTTTTGCCTTGCGGACAACTGCTATAATCGGCTACTTCAGATTCGAAATTCCAATCCTTTTTCTCAATTTTCCAATGTCATCAGGCCAGTCCCCTTCAATGAATTTTTCTGTTTCCGCTCTCAGTGCCAATTGGTAATACGAGTTTCCAAACAATCAGCCGAAACTGAACAATCCTTAGCCGAATCTTATCATTTTCCTGATTCTAGGGTCATGACCCCCTCTAATCATAAAAATTTGGCCTAGCCCAATAACGGCCCATAAATCGCAAAAAACTTCACTTTGACGCTTGATTTCCAGTATGCAAGCCATGGTTCTATAAATATGACCCTAGACAGGCCATCCCCCTTGACTCCAACGAAACAGTTTGACTTGCAAACTTTCCACTTCTCGTCTTTTAGCTCAAGCCAGAGAAAAAATCCTTCGCCTGTGTTTCCATTAATGGAAGGCAACAACAATCACAGCAGGTACCCCATTGGAGATGAAGCAGGAGGAAGCCGAGCATCAATTCACCGACGTTATGGATAAAAACTGATTTCTTGCCCCCTTGCGGTAGCTTTTTGCTTGTCTATCTTTGATTCACTGTCCACTTCTCTTCTAGAGTGGGGTCTTCCTCCAGCCATGCTTGGGTTCCTCCTCCAGAAACGGTAGATCCAATAGCTTCTTTCAATCTTTTCCCTAAGCCACCAGATTCTAAGTTTGATGATTCACTCCAGCAGACCCGTTCAGACACTCTTCGGTACCGCGAGGAAAAGGATAAAGCCCAGAAGGAACTGGAAGATGTATCCAAGAAGCATGGCCTTGAGGAAGCTGAATGGGCAGACCAACGGAAACAGCTCTGCAGCATCATTACAGGTTAGCAGAGTGTTGGTCCTCTCCTTCTGGTTGAGCTTGCCCTGCCTGACGCATCCCTTCTTCTTGCTAGCTCTTTCTGCAGAGAATGACCGTCTAAAAATGGCAGTGAACAAAATTGCCATTAAAGTGAATGCTCGTGGGGACTCAGCTGAAGCTCGTCTTGATGCTGTGGATGGCCGCATAGATCTGGCTGTCATCCAAGGTGTGCATGCTAGGGTTTCCCTCATGCTAGCGGCAATGAGTTCTTGGACCAAAGAAGACTACTCCTCTCCACTAGTTGATTTCGCAGACGGATACCTAGATGAAATGGAAGGTATTGAGTACTATGATGATCATGCCGCCGCTATTGCCGAGACTGTTGACCCGCAATCTGTCCTGAACAGATTATTCCGAGGGTAGTTTGTATTAGGATAGATCTGTAAATGAAGTTTGTAACGGATGAAACTTGTTCTTCTCTGAATAATTCCACTTGCATCTCCGATCACCTCAGTGATTTTTTCTTGATTGCGATATTTCAGAGGAACGTTTCCCGAACGCATGACGTCATCTCAGCCGACTAGATCTTATTTTTGATATGTCACGTCGCTCAGCATCTTACTTGCTGCACTTCACCTTTCTCTTCTCCCGATAAACCTGCCAACTTGAAAAATGCTAGGGTTACCAGGGTCATGAATATTCTTGTGCTAAAGGCGATATAAAAAATACCGGCTATAACTTGGATTTCTTGTAATATTTTTTCTGCTAAAGGCGATGCTTTACATCGGCTGTATACAAATATTCTTGAATCCATTCTACATACGACTACCACGCGTTCGGCTTTCAACAAGTGGTGCCGAAGCTCAATCCACGAGTGACGCATATATGAACAAAATTTCTTTACAGCCGAATACCCTTCTCTGGGTCTAACATTTTCGGCTAAGCTAGCTACTACTCATCTTTTCCTTTAAACTTAAAATAAGGGCCGATCCCATTACAAGGCTATCGGCCACCACGTACAACTTGAAATGATCACCAAGTTGTGGAAGTGCCTTCATACATTTTTTCAATTTTACTAAGACCTTCTGTTGTACGTCACCTCTCGTGAATTCTTGATCTTCTTTGAGCTTCGATAATGGAGAAATAAACAGAATTCTTTCAAACACTCGAGACCCAAACTTGGTACACATTGGTCCTATTTCGGCTTCATCATCAATACTTTATTCCTTGTCAGCCGACATGAAACTTGGTCTCAATTCGTCTCCATTACCATCAGTTGGATTATTTAAAAATTACTCTGAGAGCCGATCGTTTGAATCGGCTGTTGGTCCTTATCGAAAACATTCACAGGACCTGCTTCCCAAGCTCTTCCAGAAAAGCACTCGACACCATCATATTATCAATAGATGGGCTCTGCATTAGCAACACTGACCGAATCATCAGCATGGACAATTTCGATGTCATCTCCAATCCACTAGATGAGGAATTGGTGCATAGTTGATGGCACACAGAAGTTTGCATGTATCCAATCTCTTCCTAATAGCAAACTGTATGCCCCCTTGCCATCAATAATGAAGAAGGTAGTAATCAAAGTCTTGGATCCGATCGTCAACTCAACATGAACTGCCTCCCGAGTATCAGAAGAATTACCAGCAAAGTCCCTCAGCACCATGTCAGTTTTCAATAAGTCTTCACTTGTCATCCCGAGTTTTCTGAAGGTGGTATATGTCATGATATTTATGGCAGCTCCCCCATCAATGAACATCTTGGTCAGTGGCTTGCCGTTAACATACCCCCTCATATATAGTGGCTTCAAGTAGCGATGCTTAGCTGGTTTATCAAATACTGCCCATTGAGCCAAGACGAGATGAGCCAACAAGTCTTGAAATTCATCTTCATCAAAATCTGAATACGCTTCATCCTGGACATCTTGTCCTTCGGGAGCTACGAACTCCGATGGGAGAAAGAACACCATGCATGCATCAGCCGAATAATCACCTCCATCCGGCTTCTCTTTAGGACGCCAAATTCGATTTGTTTTGGCACTTGCTTGCTCTAACTCTCTATTTCTTAGGCGCTGCACTCTCCTTTTCTGGCTCTTTCTTAATCCTGGTGGACACCACTGTCCTCTCTGCCAGACATACTCGTGATATTCTTCTTCTTCAGTGCGAGCCCACCTTCGATCGGCAAATCCTCTTCCCTGCCGATTTTCGGAATTATTTATTTTTATGCGCCGATCGTCCTCAGGGATTCGTGCCCCAAGCCTTTCATGGACAGAACGGCGGTTGACTCGAGACTGCCTATACTTGGAGTACTGATCACTGCATTCAGGGCAGTTGTTCTTAACAGGCAACTTCAAGCCTTCGTTCCAACAATATTGGAAGAACGAGCATTCCCAGTGAGACTGTTCTTGCTCCCTCATATCTTCTCGTTCTCCTCGGTACATCTCTTCTTCGTACTTTCGTCGTTTCTCTAGGAACTTCTGTTCTTCATAAAGTCTCTGCTTCTGGCACCGTTCCTATTCCCGATGCCATTTATTCAACAGAATACCCGTTGTGACTCTGGGTCTGGAAGTTTCACCCGTCTCAGTTCGGCTATTCTGAAAATGAACTCGTTGCCAAAATTCTTCATTTGTAATTTGCCGATCAGGGTCAACAGCACCAGCTTTTCTCGCTCTATCAGAGGTTAACACTTTCACCTTGCTTTTGCCCCTGGGATCAGCTGCATTAACCATATTAACAGAGAAGGACATAGTATTCTGTCCAAAAGGGCTACCATCAACTTTCATCATTCCATCAAACCTTAGATGCCCGTCCTGGATAGCTTTCTGGATCCGCACTCTGAACACTCGGCAATCGTTTATGGAGTGAGATCTAGTATTATGGAAACCACAATACTTCTTGTCCTTGAACCCTTCAGGATGCAGCATAGGATGACCTTCCGGCAACTTGATGCGTCCTTCCTTCAACAAGTACTCAAATAATTTATCTGACTTGGAAACATCAAAGTCATAAGTACCTTTTTGTTGCCTCAGCCATCGCTGGTTGACTTGAGTTGGCTCCTTAGCCCAGACTATCTCGGCTGCAGCTACTTCATCTTCACCATTATATTCGGCTGCTTCTTCTAAGAAAGCCTGATATATCTCGGCAGCCACGTCGCCCTTCTAGAATTGATTATTCCTCTTGAATCCCTGGGCTTGACTACTCATCATTGCCAACCTTTGTGATAACTGCCCGAGGTCATCAAACTCCATGCCAAATAGTTTCTCTTTGATACTCGGCAACATGCCAGCTATGGCTATCCCCGGCAATTGGTCATCCGGCAAATTCAGAGAATAGCAAAGATTCTTGGTCTCCCTGAATCGGCGCAGATATTCTTGTGGCGTCTCGCCAGGTTTCATCCTCAGGCTCATAAGATCGACCAACTTCTTCTCACTGGTGCCCGTAAAGAAATTCGAGTGGAATTTGTGTTCCAGCTCTGCCCATGTATTGATAGAATTTGCTGGCAAAGAAGCGAACCACGAGAAGGCTGGTCCTGTTAACGACAACGGGAAGTATCGAATCCTCCAAGCTTCATTTGTAGATGCCTCTCCAAGTTGCATCAAGTATCGGCTGATGTGCTCTACAGTGCTGGTGTCATCCTGACCCGAAAACTTGGTGAAATCAGTATGAGGTTTTACCCTTGGAGGAAGTGCTACCCGATTGTACCATTCTGGGTAGGGGGACTTGTAAGCATATAACTGATTCTTTGGCTTTAAGCCGAATTGATTCTACATCATATCGGTCATTCTATGCATGATGAGGTCAATACTCGAATCAGGAGCCGCTTGTGCTTGCCCCCGAGGATGTAGTCCTGCTGTACTCTTGTTGCCTGGATTTGGAAGAGCATTAATTGAGCTATAATCGATGAACTCCTGATATGCATCTCCAAACATATTCCTTTGTATCCTGTTCGCTGCAGGAGATACTCTAGAAGCAGATTGCGGGACATTCCCTGTCGTGTCGAACGTGACCTGGCCATAAGTCTATGGAGGCTGTTGCGTCTCATGAGGATCCATCCCACCTGTGCTTGGGCCAGCTCCGCCCTCTTCGGCAATCCTTCGACGTTGAGGTACCGGGAACAACAGCGGTTCTTGCATTGGACCAGCAGCTTCTTCAAAGCGTTTATCAGCTGCTGGACCGAAAATGCTAACCATGACAGCACAAAAAGTATTCAAGAAAGCCACCTGATGATTGGTCATGGATTCTGATACAGCTTTGTACATTAATTCGGTCATCTTCCGAATAGCTTCCTCTTCATCGATGTCAGACGGCTCGGATTGGTGATGAGGAATGATCTTTGGGAACGCCTGCTCCTGAAAGACCTTGCCGCTCTTGTTCTTGGAGAAAGTCATCATGCACTTGCTCTGAAGCTCATCACAAGTCTGTTGTACTAAACTTTTCATCTCTGGTGACAAATCATCCATGGTCACATCCAGAACCTGATCATCACTGATCTCAGGCATCTTGAAATAGAATGGTCCCACCGGGCGTGCCAAAAAGTGTGTTGACGCAAAACGTGACACCTTACGCCAAGCACACAGCAAGCCGAAAAAAGCTAGCTTCAATCGGGTGCCCGGAATGTGCTGAATCCGGAGACGTGCCAGTCGGTTTGACCTGAAAACCAACAAGGGAAAAAACTGTGAGAATACCTTTGGAACATGCCAGATAAGACCAGACAGTTCCATATGTACGGCTTTGAAAGCCAATCACGACGGCACACAGCTATAGAAGCTGTCTGTCAGAGCATGTTTATAAAGTCATTCGGCTAGTATGAGAACAGAGTATGTAAAGCATATTAACCGCCGAATACATATGTAAAGAAAGACATGCTTGAACAAATTAAAGATATTATAAACAGGTAACTTGCAAATATAGATCTATTCAAATAACACATGCATAGGCCAATCCAACTAATCTGCCGCACGTTTAGTCTTCATAAACCGGTCAGGTATAAACTCAAGCAAAGCTAATCCACCGCATGATACCACTTGCTATAAGTTTACACCACTTCTTATAATTAGATTAATCCACCGCATGATACAATCTAATTATAACAAGCTAAAAGCATGCATATATTTGGACAGATCTATAAAGGCTCATTACTCGTGTAAGTTTAACCAAAATTGGCAAACCAGCCGAATTGGGGTCCATGAAGAAGGAACAAACAAGCAAGCATGATTAAACTAATCTAAAACCTACATCTGCCGCACGATACCTAGTTTCATCAAAGTCTAACCATGATTGACATGCATGAACCCACAACATTTGACAATCTAGATTGAGAGTTGATTCAGCCATCATGATCTTATGATTAAAAGAAAGCACAAGCAAACTCGTGCGACAAGGCCGAACAAAGATCAATCTAGATTGGGCAAAAGAGTGTTACAAGAATTAAATAAATAAGACATATAACACATGATAACTTAATGAATCTATTGGATCTGCCAAATCTAATAGAGCCGATAACTATTTTTACTCATGACTTAATCCGCCGCACGATACAAGGCATAAGCAAAAACTTCCCGTCATAAGCTTAAATCCGCCGCACGATACTAAGCCTAACATACGAGACTACTTGCATCATATCTAAATCCACCGCATGATACTAGACATGATAGCAAGGTTGCCGGTACTTGTGGAGGTCGACGGATCGATGATTCCTCTCGAAGAACTCGACGACACGACTAAGGACTCGAAGGTGGCGCAGGGCCGGTTTGTATTGATATGGTTGTGAACAATTTTACAATGGTCGAGGGCTTATAATTATACCCTGGACAAAACATGAGTCCTAAACAATTACGACTCATACAACGAAATTTGGAAAGATACAAATCCTACTTCTATTCTTCTTCGGCGTCCTTTATCGCCACGTGTCTTCCGTGCAGGCCGGCTTTTACCTGCCATATTCATGTTGCCGAATGGAGTCATTGTCTCGTAAAATAGCCGACCGCATAGACGTTTGCCGAAGACTCTGAAGGCTAACCATCTGCTTGGTCGCTCGCTGAATCCCCTTTTCACTGTCGATTGGGCCTACCTGTCATAAGCTTGTGCATGCGATAATCTGGTGTTAACAGCGGTGCTGTTCACAGTCAAGTGACCGGTGGACTATCCGACATGCAAACTGCAGACAGTCCGAGACTTCTCCAGACCTATTTTAGAACAATTGCATTTTTGGGATTTTTCTTGCGGACAGTCCGGCGCAGACCGCAGACAGTCCGACAGTGAACCACGTACAGTCTGAGCCCCTGTCCAGGACAGTCCGACATCCTGCTGGTTGTGCAGTTTTGCCTCTCTCATGTGGCACTTGTTCGAGTCGCTTCTTCGGTAGTCCCGCTGTACCTCTAGGACATCTCCTAGGGTATCCACTGTTGACGGTCCTTAATGTCTATTTTATACCGTCAACTATTGCATGAATTAACATGAAAGGAACCATAAAGCATAGTTGTAGGGTTTGATTCTAACAAGTTCCACGAGTTGTGTTGCTCTCACTTGCTTTGCAGGATTATCAATATTTCACCATATAAAAGTATCTCCAGTGATGAAACAGAGCAGACCATTGCGAAGAGCTCGTCAAGATGATCGAAACAGACATATGATTTGCTATATTTGGAGTCCTGGAGCGAGAGTCCTCGAAGGATACGACTTGGAAGCTTCTAGAACAACCTGGAGTGATCACCAAGCAACATAATTCAAGGGCTAAACTGACAGATTCCACAGCTTTTGTGAATTACTATTTTCCAGGGAGTTTTACAGCAGATGGAAAGAGGTAGAGTCCTACTCCAACACGAGCAATTGCGCAAACAGATGAAAAGTCGCATTAGGGCAACAAGGAAGGTTCCAGAAGACACCACGGTGAAGGCGAGACCTGACGGCTGCCAGGTGGGGCCAGCCGGCCCCACCCCCAGGCCCGTCGGCCTAGGTTTACCTGGAAACCTCTCCTCCTTTGCGTGACGGCTTCCAACCGACCTCTTGGATGCATTTTGGCCCATTAAGGCCCATGTGCATATGGCGGAGAGTTTAGTACCACATCGCTTGCTCAAGGTGGAGGGGAGGCCAGGAGCCCCTATATAATGAACCCCCGATCCCCCTGAGACAACACATCATTTTGGAGTTGTTGAGGTGTCCCTCGAAAGGACGACCTCTCTTCTCTAGAGAATTAGGGCTAGACTTTCTAATGTAATAGATTAGCTCTAGTTGGGAGTTAGGGAGAGTGGAGCTGTGCTCCGGTTCCGGAGGAGTCTTCAGAGTTTTGGTATGTCTTTGTGTTGACATAAAGAAGACTTTCCATTTGTGAATACAAACAGCTGGTTAATTAAGGAGATCAGCCAAAAGGGGAAAAACTTCTTTTGAGTCAAGACATCATCAGAAGATTTGTGTGGACCAGGCTCAATGGGCTTAGAAGACGCGTTGGGTTCGACCAGAGGAGTTGGACTCTAGAACGTATTTTATCTATATTATAATGTATCCTAGTCATGTTAGAATAGGAGTCTATCAGGTTATAAATAGCTAAAGACCCGATCTTTGTAAAGACATCAAGAAATAAATCAAACAATTCTTTGGCCACCGGCCAAAACCCAAGGAGTAGGAGTAAAGTAGATCTTGGCGAAACCTTCAACCAAACAGGGCTGCATCGGCTAGATCGAACTCCGGTTTGCTTGTAAGTTTTACCAATGGCTTATGTTATCGTTCAATAAGGCTGTATTTGGTATCGACCAAACTCTTGTTAAGCTATGACACGGGTTAGTTATCGGTTTAAGCTCGTCTTTTGTAAGACTGTCTTGACTTCGATCAATCTCTTGCATTAAGTCGATCTTGGCTAGTTATCGGCTCTATTAGGTTTGGCAATATAATAGATTCATTAAGTTATCGATATTGTTCATGTTTTTAAGAGTTTATTTGTGTTTCAACAATATCTTGCCCAATCAATATTGACAAGTTAGCTTAAGCTTAAACGTTGTCTCGATCAGTTATCCAAGGCTTTCTCACGTTTATACCAAAGGAAATAGCCGATCTAGACCCTCATCGACTAGCTTGTCAATCTTGATTGTTACATGTTGTGCGTTCGAGATATCTATTTAAATTATGGTTTAATCTAAGAATAAGTAGATTTGGTTTGATATGCTTGTTATGGTTGTATTTTCGAACCCCACTGATAGGCATGTTAGAGTAAGTTTGCTTAATCTTAGTTTAAATCATAGTTCTGACAGATAGATCTTGTTCATGCTTCATGGACCCTGTATCGGCTAAAATAGCCGATCCAGTTAGTCTTCCTTCATAACGTACATGTTTCTACGGTCTAAAGCTAGCGGATTTGTTAAATATATCGAACCTGATTTAATTTAATCATCATTTTGGTTGCATGGAGACACCCCATTGTTGATGATTAGATTATTTTGTCGATCTATTTGTTATTATGGTTGTATTGAGACACCCCACTATTAACAAGTAGAATTGTCGATGTGTTTAGTCGATACGTTAGATTTATACTGTCTTGGCATGCATGTAGATTCATATATTCCTCATCGACTAAGTTGAATCGGCTAGTTGCTTTCCTTATGTTTTTACACATCTCGAGTAGCCGTTTTGCTTTATCAATGTCTATAAGCATTATTCTTTTTGGGAGTCGACTTTGTAGTCAAAATCCTTTGACAATGGCTATCTTAGAGCCATACACCTTGGGACTGTCTGGCATGAAACCGACAGGTTCCACAATTTGATATTGTTTTCTTTCCCCTCGTCAATTGCAGGTCAAGTTGACTGGCATGCCTTGGAGTCATTCTCACCAAAGAGTCGGCACCGCCGTTGTTCGAAGGTCCAGGAGATCTCGGATCCTGCTCCACATTATCATTATGTGTCTGATTTCTATACCCTGGATGCACATGAAAATCCAGGATATCAGAATAATGCTTTTGGGGGAAAAACATCGGCTATCAAGGGCCGGTGAATCAGATTGATCAACTGATGAGTCAGGTAACCGATATGGTTCAAAAACAATTCGGTTTGAAGCCAAATAACACACTGATTGCCTACAGAAAGCCATATCCAGAGTGGTATGATCAAGTCACTTTTTCTCCTAGATACAAAATTCTTGACTTCACCATGTTTATAGGAATAGGCACAGTGACAACCATGGAACACATAACTTAGTTTTTAGTGCAACTTGGAGAGATCAGTGATGAACCGACACTCAAAGTCCGGATGTTTCCTCTGTCTCTATTTGGCTAAGCTTTTTCATGGTTCTCATCTTTTCCACATAATTCTATTCAAGGATGGGAATATTTGGAGAATAAATTCCATCAGTACTTTGATTCTGGAGTCCTGCAAAAAGGGATTGCAAATTTAGTCGATGTGAAGCAAGGGAACAATGAATCATGAAGCCAGTATCTCCAGAGATTCAGAGATGTTAAAAATCAATGCTACACTTTGACATTGTTAGATCCAGAGACTGTTAGCATTGCAATTTGAGCGCTAATACCAGCCATCAAGGAAAAGGTTGACTTTGATTGTACTAGCTTGGCTGCTTTGGCCAAGAAAGTGGCAAGTATTGATGCACAAATCAGATACAATCAAATCTACAAGCCTCGAAAAGTCAACAATGCAGAGAGTTCTTTCTTTATACAGGAAGAGGATGATGAAACAGATGGTGAAAGTTAAGAAGAAGTGGTTGTTGTTGACTGGGCCTGGAGAAATAATGAATATGCGCCTTGAGCAAAGGCTAATGGTGCAGAAAAAGATACAAACAAATGCAGTTTTGATATCACAAAAGCCAACAAAATATTTGACTACTTACTGGAAAAGGGTCACATTAAGTTGACTGGGAATCATAACATTCCATCGACTGAGGAGCTTAAAAATAAAAGGTACTGCAAAATTTCACAATTCTGGTACTCACAATACTAATGATTGTAAAGTTTTCAGAGACCTGATCCAAAGAGCCATTACCAAGGGGAGGATTGGCTTGGAAAAAGCCAAGACTATGGGCATTGAAGGTCACCCCTTTCCAACAAACATGGTTGCTCTTGCACCTCAAAGTGAAATAAAAGTTTTGACTTCTGACAAAGCCAAGGCAGCTACAACAATTGATCCGAAGAAGTAGATGTCAGCTAAGTAATATCAAGATATAAAAGGAAAGGAGAAAACTGATCAGCGTGGTCATCTTGAGACTTCGAGGGCTGGTGAAACAAGGAGGAGTCCTACTGGCAGAATGTTGCTGAAAAAATGGTTGCGTCAGAAGGAAAGAGATCAAATGTGCAGACAGAGGGATGAGCAGGAGTACCAAGAGTGGTTTGAAGAGGAAGAATATAGAAGATCCCGTGAAGAAGAAAGGCGTATCAGAGATGAATAAAAGAATCATTGGGATTGCCCTTTCTGCAGGCACTGTTGGAACAAAGGGTTGAAGCTTCCAACTCTTCAGAATTGTCCAGAATGTAGTGATCAGTACTGGCAGTATAGGCAGTCAAGAGACAACCGTCGATCTGTACATGAAAGAATAAGGTTTGAAAGAATAGATCAGCGCATAAAAAATGAAAATGTTCATGATCGGCTAGGAGTAAGAGTAGTTGATCAAGACAGAAAGCGTGTTTGGCAAGAAGGGCAGTGGTGTCCAGGTGGTCTGACAAAAAGCCAGAAGCGTCGGGTTCAGAGATTGAGAAATGATGAAATTCAAAAGAAGAAGCCCAAAGCCTGCCAGGTAAAGCAGACAGCCGATGAGAGCAAAGGAGAACCATCAGCTAACATATCTACTTTATTCATGTTGTCTGCTGAGTTCAGATCCACTGACTAACAGGAAGAGTCAGATGATGAGGAATCTATAGCCCAATGGATCTATCAAGCAGAAGGAGCTACATTCGAGAAGCCTGAAAAACATTCCCACCTAAAAGCTTTATATTTAAAAGGGTTTGTTGATGGGAGGCCTCTGAGTAGAATGTTAGTCGATGAAGGTGCAGTTGTTAATATCATGCCATATACTACATTCAGGAAGTTTGGGAAGACTGCGGAGGACCTAACCTAGACTGATATGAGATTAACAGATTTTGCTCAGAACGTGTCGACTACCAAGGGTGTTGTATGTGTTGAGTTGATAGTTGGTAGTAAGAGCTTGCCTACTACCTTCTTTGTGGTCGATGCAAAGGGCTCCTATAGTGTGCTATTGGGATGAGATTGGATCCATATCAATTGTTGTGTTCCATCTACAATGCATCAGAATGTGATACATTGGATCGAAGACACTATGGAGGTGACACCAGCCGATTCAACTGTAAGCATTGCATACTCTGACCCCAATGACTAGAACTTTGACAATGTAGATTGCTTCTTTGGGAAAGTGCATGAGGGAGGTTTCATCAAGATGTTTGATGATGGCCAACAACCGATCCTAGCAGTCAGCTTCAAAAAATATATTTAATGGATTATTCAGTTAATGATGATCAAGGTAAAATGGGCAAAGGTTTTGCGTCGGCCGATGAATTGGAAGTTGTTGATATTAGAGATGGTGACAAACCAAGGCTGACATATATTAATGCTGAGTTAGATCCTAAGTGTAAACAAGAACTCATTTCTATTATGACTTGTTGAGTTAGCCAATAGCCGATACTGTTGGCAGTCCTTAACTCATACTTTATAACCGCCAAGACTCGCATAAAAACCAACATCAAACATAGAATAGGACTTACAACTAACTATTTCCACAAGTTTTGGTGTTTGGTCAATTGCAGGAGGGCATTCGTGTAAACGACTACAAACGGGCTGCAACACATACAACATATGGCATGTAAATGCACCCGATGTGAGCCCAAGGGGGAATAGGCCCAATACCCAGCACTTCTGGCCCATCCAAATGGGAGAAATAGAGCTCAAAGCCCATCACAAGAGCAAACTGGACCTAACAACCCACATAGAAGACATTCAGGTGAAGCCAGCAGCCCACAGGAGAAAGGCGGTGGCGAGGTGGGCCACTAGGGGTGCGCCCGCACCACCACCAGCGCCAAATTAGTTCAAATTTGAACTGCAGCCTCCCACCGCCTCTCTCATGTCGGTTATCAAGGTGTCCAGGTCCAATGCATCCCAGAAGGTCGGTTTGGAGGTCGGTTTGCACTTTCCATGTGGAGAGAAGAGGCTCTCCACCCCTCCAAGGCACCTCCACCTATAAAAGGAGGCCTCCACCCTCCTCACAAAGCATCCAAGAGCTCATCAATACATATCTCAAGGGGGATCCATGGAAGAAGGAGTAATGCCTCATATGTCATAGCTCTAGTAGCTATCTAGAATAGGGAGCGAGTGAGATCTGAGCGAGAGAAGTACCGGAGTTGTCGGCTACCTCCACGAGTGTACTCGGCGCGCTTGTACACTTAGCATGAGGAACACCGGAATCGCTGGTATAATCTTGTTTGTACCTCTACGATCTTTCATACTACTTAAGTATAAGAGTTCATGTTCATCTTGGTTCTAATTTCTTATCGTGCTTAAGCTTTCGCTAACTTAGTCTGTGGGACCAATCGTTCACCTTCGGGTGGGTGCTCTAGAAAGAGGGTGCAAGTCCTAGCTACCGCTAGAGTAGTGGCCCTTTGTAACACCCCTGGTGTTAAGCATTAATTAAAATCCTAATTAAGTTGTTTAGTATGCATAATCATCTGGCATCTTGGCATAAAAGCATTTCATGTTTTAAGTATAATTGTGATGCTTTATATGTTTGACCAGAGTGTTGTATGTTTTTGAGTGTTGATTTCCATGCTTGATATTTATGTGGCTTGCTTGTGATGTTTGGTGTTTCATAAAAGGGCAAGTGAGAAAACTTTGGTTTTTAAATCTCTCTTTTTGTTCCTTTTTTATAAGTCAAAAAGAAAGTCAAAATTTCAAAATGATTCCAAAAGCAAAGTTGTAGCTCTTGTTGAGAGGAACAACTTTGGTATTCAAAGTTTTCAAAGTTTTCATATGAAATCAAAAGTAATTTTGAATTTTCAGAAAGGGTAGATTAGGAATGGGAAAAGGGGGGATAGATTTGCTTCCCTGTTCATGGCGGTCACCGACCGAGCTAGGGTCGGCAACGCCAGCGCGATGGGCACCGTTTCTTCTCGAACGAGTGCGTGTTGATCTCCGTGGAGAAGTTATCTAGCTGCTGGCGCTCTCCTTTCTCCGTGGCGTCTTTTCCCGAGCTTGCCGTCGTAGTTGCGCCACCAAGGCACCGACGGACTCCTCTCTGACCCAATCTCGAAGTCACGGTGAACCAAGCATCCTCAACCAAAATCGGCCGCAGATATAAGTTTCTTACCTCCTTGCGCATCTCCAGAGTCCATCCCTTCAAACTCTTCTGTCCCAGAGAGCTCATACTCGCCGGTTTTCTTCCCACCGGGCAGAAAGCGCCGCCGCGCTCGACCTCACCATGGTCAGCTCAACCGAGCACTTCTTCACTCTCTCTTCCTCGTGTCTGTGTTTCGTCTTGATCTTAGAGAACTCATCGGCTCGATGGTCCCTTGTCTGGTGCTCAGGTTTTACCGGAACAGAGTCGTCTTCGCCGGAGTTTACCGCCGAAGGCCACTGCTCCGTGGACGCCTACTTTCCGTGCAACCTCTGCTTCAACCAGTGACACCAACAGCATCAGTGTGAGCTGCTAGACCTTCCTAGCCTCTCCGTTTGCTTGCTACCGGTCTAGGTTCGCCGGAGCAGGGCTAGCCGAGATCCGATCCGCCGCCGTGCGTGGCCAGGCTCAACCCGAGTGGTAGAGTGTAGGGTTGAGGGCTCAATCGACTCGGCTGTCTTGCCGGTGTTGATGCTCGCGTCAGCCGAGTCTCTAATGGCCGGAGATGGCCGGCGTAAGATTCGCCGCCGCTCGGTGCGCCGTCGTTCACGCCGGCCATGGTCGAGGACCTTCTCGTTGTAAAGATGAAAAGTTCCAGGGTGTTGGTTGCAAAGCCCCAGGCTCAGGTGAATAGTGCCATGGACTGCGGGTTGTTTTAGTGTAAGCCGAAGGGCTTTTCTGCAAAGCTATCAGGGCACACCGTCTCGCTCGAGCCAGGTCCCGAGCGGGCATATGGACACGTGCCCTCCGTCTCGAGCTATGCCTCGAGCAGGCGCCTCCTCCGCTTCGCTCGAGCCAAGCCTCGGGCGAACGTGTTCACCGTTCCGCCCGAGCTAGGCCTCGGACGGACGAGCTTTTTCCGTCTCGCCCGAGCCTAGAGCCAGGCCTCGGACGGGCGTTTGGTTTTTATCGTCTCGGTCGAGATAGGCCTCGAGCGGACCCTCGGGCGCTGTCTCGCGGGAGCTAGGCCTCGAGCGGACCCTCGTGCGCTGGCTCGCTCAAGCCGAGTCTCGAGCAAACCCTCACCCATCGCCGTGCGCTCGCGCCACGCTGGGCTGAGTTGGCTTGGGCCGAAAGCCCAGTTTGGGTTGGTTTTCGTTTTTCTTTTTCTATCTTTTTGAACAGTAAGCAATTTTGTTATTTTTGCTATAATTAATCTATAGCTCTGTTTTTTATGAAATTTGACATGATAGATGATAGCATGTCTGTGCTAATATAAAAATTATAAAACTTGTGTTTTGAGTACTTTTGCTATAGTCATTAAATCTGTACTTTAATTCATAAATGTAACTTTTATGAATTATGTAATTTTCTATGTTTCTCCAAAAATCATGAAATTTGACATGTGAGTTTATATCACTGATGTACACCTTCATGTTTAATGTCATCCCTGTTTGACCAAGTATGATTTGTGTATAAGTAAAAGGCTAATTAGAATGGTTTATAAAATAAATAGAAAGTGTTAATCCCTTTTGAATTTATATGACTTTTGGTTTTGTTTGACAATCAGGGAATCAGTAGCATGAATTGCTCCCTGGTTATGGATTCCTTTATGTTAATGATCTTTTGTTGCTTGTTAGATACATCACCATGTTTACGGAAAATAATAAAACTTGTTTAGTAATAATATATAATAGCTAAAGTTGGTTTTGTTGGTCTACAACTTTACCGCGAAGGAGAGTTGTACTCGACTTTCCTTATCTTGTGTTATCTTCTGTTTTACTTTTGAATTGTCCTGCACCTTAGCATACATCACATGACATCATTCTGAGCATACCTCATTTATCTACGTGTAGTATCCGAGAGTGTTGAAATCGTGTGGTTTAAGCTTTGGTGATCGCCCTTGTCGGACAAGCCTCAGAAGGAGATTCTTGTTGAACAAGCTTCGTCGAGAAGACTTAACTTCTAGATGAAGGAGCTAACCTTATGGATCATTCTTGGATCCTGTCTTCCCTGCAACGAAGGCAAGCCCCGGTGCATTTAACCCTTCCTTGTTTTTATAAAGGTTGTATTAAAATGTTTTTGAGTTAAACTACTGCATTAGGTTATAGGAGTTGTGTGATGACCTATTACCTGCATTATTTACCCCCACCAGAAGATCCACCTGCCCTGTTTTAAAAACTATTTGCAAAATGCTTAGTGATGCTATACAATAGATTTGCAATAAAAATGCCAATTTCAAAAGTGTGATCACTGAGATGAATCATATCAAGGGTTTTGGTTATACTTCCCGTTCGATGACTGCTTGCCTAGCTAGCATGTGGTCATTGTCGAGAAGAGGTTGTCCTAGCATACGGTGCCGTCATGTTGTAGTCCGGGACTCAACAGTTGACACCGACCGGGACAGGGTTGAAAAACTGACAGGACTGTGACGCTTGGGTGAGATATAACCAAGGTACAGTTTCTGGCGGAAAAATTAGGGACCATCCGTGTGGAAGCCTGCTGGCCAAGACTTGCAACTATTCACATACTACGGAAAGCTCTGGCTCCGAGGAATCCTTTATTGGGACCGACAACCGCGCACTGGGAGTGGAGAGATGGCGGAAGTAGCTTGTACCCACGTGGTCGTCGTACCTGGATAAGAGTGGTGTACTGTACTTCTGGGTGGCGTAGGACCGGGGTCCAATCTTGGAGGAATCATGGAAGACGAGTTGGCATATGCAAGCTTGGGTGCTACATATGCAGTGTGGATAGGAATCCTCAGCTGAGTATTATTTATCCGGATTAACGTTGCTCCTCGGTTATGGAGACTTGGTCACTGACTGTCAACGGAGAGTGGTTCTCAACTAGGTATGTTTTTGAATGGTAAAATGAATCATGAACGATGAAGAATTGAGAAATACTGGAATCTTTTCGAAAGTAAAACAAGGTTTTCAAAATACTTTTTCTGCAAAATACTTGATCTTGCTCAAGCCCTACCTAAGCCTCTCATTCCTGAGTCTTCTCCCTTTTTCTTTAGTCGGGTAAGTCTTGTTGAGTACCCCAGTACTCAGGGTTTGTTAATCCCCTGTGCAGGTTTCTTTAATAGGTGACGTTGATCATGATCATGTCAGTGGGCTTGACGTGATCTGAATGTTCCTCTTCTTCAACTTAGGTACTCCGCCTAAGTGTGGTTCCATAATACTATTCTACTTCTGCAATACCAGTTATGTTTATGTAAAAAGTAACTTGTTCATGGATTTGTAAAGTTTTTATCTATTACTTCCGCACTCCGATGGTATTTTGTAACAAATGTTGTAATGTTGTAATTATTCCAACCTTCATGATGATGATCCTGTGGTTCGTGGATAATTCGGGGTTCTCTCGGGGACACCCGACAGATCTTTCCAGTGATGTGGTACATGTGCACAGTCATTAGGGCTCCGGGAGATGGTGACGTGTGCAGGTGGGCCACATTACCGGGCGGTTCTGCCACACCCTTAGCGTAAACACGGTGTTTAGGCTAAGTGGTTACAGGTTGGTTGCCTGGGTCTCCACGGTTGAGGAGGTAGGCGGCACGTGGTGACAGCCTTGTCCGTCCTTTGTAATCCACCCATGTTCGGGATTCCAGGTAGAGCTGTATCGACATAGACTGGGAAACCAGTTTCACCCATTGACCGAAGTAGGCTTCGCTGGCTGAGCTTATATCACATAAGGACCGGTTCCTTAGAAGAACCTTGCTACCCTAGTTACCCTTCTCCTTGTATTATCTGGGAGGACTAGACCAAGAGACTATAGCACACCGTTCCCTGTGGAAAATACGATACCCTGAATACCTCCGGGTGAAGTGCTACAGCGGTACTTCCGTGCGCTTGCAGACTTTTCTGCTTACGCTAAGAAATACCAACAAGCATTTATGGCACCATTGCCAGGGAATAGTTGTCATCTTTAGTCTCCAAACCTAGTTTGCCCGTGTATCTTTGTTTTTACCTTTCTTTTCTTTTGTTACCTTACCTATGGAGCAAACCACTATCCAAAACCTATCCACTCCATGGGCCGAGTTCTTTGAGCCACCACAATCATCAAAGTCAATCACAGCTTCTGGCTATGAACTCCATCCTGGCTTTATAGCCATGGTTCGTGAACGGCCCTTCTCGAGGTATGATCATAAAAACCCCTACCATCATTTACGGGAGTTTGAGTTACTCTGTGCGTGCCTGACAATTGCAGGCATGTCACACGAAACATTGCGTTGGAAGTTGTTTCTGTTCTCTCTTTCTGAGAGGGCAAAAAAATGGTACAACAATAACGTAGGAAGATTTAACAAAGATTGGAAAGAACTGAGGAACATATTCTATCTCACATTCTTTCCCATATCTCGTATTGCAAACCTACGACAAGATTTACTCAACTTCCAACAAAAAAAGAAGGAAACGCTAGGTGCAGCGTGGGAAAGATTTTTAATTCTTTCACAATTAAGCCCAGACTTGTCTCTACCCAACCACGTGTTGTTACAACACTTTTGGTTAGGGTTGAACAAGGAGTCTGCCTACAGCTAGACATTTCTGCTGGAGGATCGTTCTTGTGCAAAACCCTAGAGGAAGGAGAAGCTCTGCTAGACCTTATTCTAGCGAGCACTCCATCTCCTAATCCCCTCCTAGTGGAAGACGAACCCAAGCATGAGGAAGTCTCTTCGGTTAAAACCAAACCTGAGATTCAAACTCAGAGACCCTCATCACTAACGGAACCTCTGAAGGAATTTTTCTTCCCTTCAGATTTTCTATTCTTCGAGGAAGAACACCTTGATAATTACGTAGATACCTTGAAGCATTCATGCCAAAAGAAGCCCCCAGTTCTTGCCACTCCTATCGAACCTCCTGAAGAAATCCTTTGTACAGAGGAGTTTGCCTTCCATCATAAGTAGCGATTGGGTGGAACATGCAGAACTGTCTTCCAAAGAGATTCGGATTAGTCCCTCTTGTTCATTCATCCATGCTAAAATAGCCAGAGACTGGATAGAAGTGCTTTACAATCCTACTGTTGGGGTGAACATCATGTCCTCATCTTTTGCGAACACGTTCGTTCACGAGCCCTTCACCCCAACAAATAAGCACCTCAGGCTAGACTCAAAGTCAAGTGTGAATAGTCTAGGCATCCTTCATAACACATTCTTAAGTATGACAATCTCAAATTGATGCTAGACTTTCATATCTTTGACCTTCAAAACTTTGATGTCTAGATCGGGCTTGCCCTACAAAAATGTTTTGAAGAATCTTCAAAAACTGGGTAATTTGCTGTGAAGATAGGGAGGGAAAACTTTTCCATACCAAACGTTCAAGCCAAAAATTCCATGGCTGAACCCCTCTCCTTCACAAATGAGCCTGAAACGGTTATGTTGGTAGAACCATTTGAGTCTCCCTTGTCAATCCTAGAAAAAGTTGTTGAGCACTTTGTGCATGAAAAGAACGACTCGGAAGAAACTCCTGATCTTCCTAAAAAGGAAGCACCGACATGTTTCTTTGAAATTGAGGAGAACCATTCATGTAATGTTGACTTTGGGAGTACTTTCGAACTTCCCAATTCAACATCATCCTTTACCTCAAATTTCCATGAGCATGAAAGCTATCTCCATCCTACCACGCCACGTCCATGCTCATTGGAAGAACTTCTCATTATGATCTGCAACTCTAAACTCATCTATAATCCCTTTTTCCTCTCCATTCCTAGAATTCTTAAAAGGGTCATTGTAGATAGGTTTGTTTATCATAAATCTTGCAAATTTCGTGGTACCTTGTTATGAGTTTTGCAGATCAGGTTGGTGTTGGAGGGGAAATCACCTCATCAACATAAAAAGAATTTCCAAAGGTTTCCCAAGGTCAAGCTTATGACCATAATCAAAGCACTGCCGGGAGATACCCCGAATTATCATATAAAAAAATGTTGTATCGTTCTCGAATAATTGCAAGATTATGTTGCCAGGCTAGAATGCACCCTCGTGTATTCTTGGTCAATAACCATTTCAGGTTGAAACTAAGAAGAACAAGGGACAAATGATGCACGACGACATGGAGCTACATCAACTACATAATTCTGATGTTTTGGAACACACTCAAAAGGAGACCCCGACTTGGCACACATGGCTTTTACACAAAAGTCCAAGTGTGGGGGGAGGATGGTAAGAACGTCACGTTCCATAAACACTTAAGGTTATGCTAGCTCACCTTGCTAAAAACACCATCTTCCTTTTCAATAAAAGTAAGAACATGTTATCTCGTTTGTATGCACCTTCGGGTATTCCTGTTCACTAACCTTATAGGTTAAGATCAAGAAGATCGGGGGAAGATACAATGACAAGAAGCATGAGAGCTGCACTGCTAGCGATGGAGCGCTAAGTCCCTCAACATGCCATACTTTGACTTTTACATAAAACTCCAAGTGTGGGGGAGGATGTTGAGGAGCTCAGGTTCCATCTCTCCAAAAAAGGGAAAGGCTTGATCTTGCTAAAAAATAATTGGTGGAAATAAGAGAAGAACTTGGGTGGCACCACATAACCATAACAAACACCCATGTGCATTCCAAAAAAATAGAGAAAAAGAAAAGATAAAAAGAAACAATAGATATGAAAAAAAGAAAAAAAAATATATCTAAAAAAGAGTGAAAAAGGGAGAGAGTGAAAAAAAGAGAGAAAAGATGAAAGAAAAAAATATATATTAAAAAAAGAGAAGAATATATAGAAGAGATAAAAAAGAAGAGAGTGGAAGGAAGAGAAGCAGAATGGTCTCGTCACAATCCACCTGACTCTACCTCGTGCATGCAAGCCTTGGTACACTTATCATCTCGTACAGGACTTGCATTGCTGCATTCCACTCCTAGAAGCAAAACGAGTGCTCCTCTCCTGAAGGCTTTTGCGAGCACCATCAAGGTCCATGGTTCATACACACCATCCATGTATGTGACCCAGCCTTGCTGCGAGCCTGAGCCAGACTTTCAAGCCACCGATATGAAAACTTCAAAACTTAAACCCACAGATGTCGTCGGTAAACAAACTCAGGTATGCAAAGGTAATAAATGTTCACCAATTCATTTACTCATGTTTGTCTCCTTGTACCGTTCAAATTCATGCTTCCCTTGTTTATGTCACATGCTCTAGTTTGGTTGTATCCTAGAATGCACCCATAGGTTTTTAAAATTAAGCATGGTGCTTAGGTTAAAATAGCCTTCTTTAATCAAAGTTTAAATATGGTGTTTAATTTAGGTTAAAATAGCCTTCATTAATCAAAATTTAACCATTTTAATTCTAAGTCAGGAAATGCAAATTTCAGGGTGTGACACCTACCGCCTCTCAGACCTAGAGGGCATCGACGTACCCAATTCCTGGAGCATCGAGCACCTTAGGAGGTTCTACATCTAAACGACATGTATCATGTACTATTCATGATGAATAAAGATTCTCCAATGTGTTCGCCCCACCATTTTTTCTCCATGATATTTCTCCAAACATTCGCTGACCTCTCCAAACGTTGGCTGACCCCTCCAAACATTCGCTGACCTCTCCAAATATTCGTCGACCCGTCCAAATGTTCGCTGACCTCTCCAAATGACCGTCGACCTCTCCAAGCAGCCTGGCTGATGCTGAAGAAGCCTCAGAGTCGGGGCTGTTGTCACCTCCATATGCATGCATGAGCATCTGCCCTCTGCGCTATGGTGGCCAGCAGTCCTTCCGAGTGACGTCCTGCCCTCTCTATACGTGCATGAGTGTCTGCCCTCTACTCTATGAAGGAACGGCTAAGCTCGGGCTAAGACTTCCGAGGCTATACGCCCAGTGCCTGTATACCTGGTCTCCATACGCCTAGGTCACGCCTCGATCGAACCTCTCAAAGAGTGGCCTAGTCTCTAGTACCTCCCTACGCGTGCATGAGCATCTGCTCTCTGCGCTACGGAATGCCAGCAGCGATTCCTTGGGGATTCCTATGACTCCTACATGTATACGGGCTCCACGCTCTATGATACATATCATGGGATAATCCAAGGCCGAACTGTTTATCGCTTCAGCTCATGACTCATAGGTCTGCAAAAATACGAGTGAAATACAAAGCACGCCAACTCGATAAAGCTTTGCATATTTCACTCAAGAGTCTATTTACACACTATTGCCCTAGAAACAACCTATTGTTGTCCCGCAGCAAATAGGTCTACATCTGCGACGAGGGCTTCTGCGGCCGGCTCCGCTTCATCTTCAGGCGCTTCATATCGGCTTCTGAGGTGTTGGCAGCAAACCCTGCGCTCACCCTCTCCATCTCCATCCATGGGTAATGCGAAGGGAGGATGGCGAGCCACGCTCTGCGCCACCGCCTTCGTATACGCTTGGAAACGCCCCCACAAACCGCGCGCCTTCTTCATGACGCCCTCGCTGGTCCTCCACTCCTTTTCTGCCGGGAAAAGAGGCTCCTCGTAGATGCACAGCACCAACTGGGCCACCTCGTCCGCCAGCGACTAGAAGCGTTTGTGGAACACTCCCACCTTCTTCTCCAAATCTGCAAATTGCATTTGGACGTTGTCCCGATAAACTGCAAATAGCATACCAGAAAATAAGGCGACTTCCCAAGGTTACTCCGACCAGATGTCGACGAAGGAACTCACCTCGGTGCATGTCCTGCCACTTGCAGGTCTCCTCCTCCACCGTCGCCTTCTCCACCGCAAGAAGTCGCTTGTCCTCGCCGGCTTGAAGCAACTCTGCACGGACAATGAAAAGCGTCACTGTTCTGACTAGAACCTACGCAACCTCCAAAGGAAGGCAAAGCCTCCAAGCAACTTACGCGCGGTGATTTCGTCGACCTTTTCAGCCTGCACCATAAGCTCGGAGTTCTCCTGCTCCCGCTGCTGGATGGCCACCTCCCAATCCCATGACCGCGCATGGGCGTACTCCAAGCTCGCCTCCAGGCTAGCAAACTGGCCTTTGACGCGCTTGACAGTCGCCCAAAGCCGCTCATTTTCCTCAGCCAGCGGCGTCAGCTTCTCGATAGTCTGCCTATGCTCCTCGCCGACCTTAATGAGGTGCTACAAAATGTCGACCAGGTCAGCCAACGTCAAGACTCTATACGAACTCGTTAGGAGAAGCAAGATTTCCGTACCTGAACATGCTCCAACAATTTGGTGGCATCGCCCAAGAAGGCGCTCGTCTCCTCCGCCGCCGCTTGCTCATCGATGTAGACGAACTCGTTGCCCTCAACTCGGAAAACATGGACTGACCCTCGCTTGGGTTCCTTCTCCTCCTGGATGACCTCCTCCACCTCCGGCACCTTCGCAGAAGACTCCTGCGCCTTCCTCTTCTTCTTCTCTCATCGCCCCAGTGACAGTGACATCGTGGGCACATCCGGGTCCGCCTCCGCCTCGCCTGCGTCGCCCTTCCCGGCATCTGTTGCTGGGGACCGGGGAGGCACTTCCACTTCCATGGTGGGCTCGGGGACTTCGGGAGCGGGCTGCGCCTCCGCCTCCTTCGTCGCTTCCTCCGCCATGGCCAACTCGGTGCCTTGCTCCTTCTTCGTGGTCGAAGGGGGTCTTGGGTCCCTTCAAGCATCCCCACCAGTCGCTTCTCCATCCTCCGACGTCGCTGCACTACGAAAAGGAGAGGAAATGCTTCAGCAACGCTTCTCGACCAGGCATCAAATGCCACAACAACAACTTGGAATACTTACAAGCTTGACGTCTTCCGCACTCGCGAGAAACAGCGGGCCTGCGGCCTCAGCGCTCCTCCAACAGCCTCCTTCTCCGGCCCTGGCACTGCTTTGGCCTCGACGGCTTTCTTTTATGGCTCCAGCACGGCCTCGACGGCTTTCTTCTATGGCTCCGGCACCTTCTTCGACCTCGGCACTATCTTCACCTTCGCCGCCACCCAATGCTGACGAGCCTTGCCCGAAGCGGGCACTTAGTGGGACATCGTCCTCGCTATCGGATGCGTCGTCTGACCAGTCTGCCACCACCTAACGATGCTTCTTCACCGCCTCTTCATTGATGCTAAAGGCATCGTCGGTCTCCAGGGACGACTTCTTCCTCTTCTTTGGCGAGAAAGCCTCGTGATTTCCCTTAGGATCACTGCAAGCTTGGCGCTTGCTCGCTCGAGCCTCGGGACTTGCTTCCCACGCTGCTCGCTGGCCTCCTCGTCGTCGTCGTCATCCTCCACCGCCTCCTCGGCCTCCTGCTCGCCACGTGCCTTGGCGTCCCCATGGCGCTGGTCGATGCCCTTCAACCAGGCTTCTGATGGGACCAGTGAGAAGTACACATCGTGGTCCTAGCCATTGATCTGTTTCAAGTCAATACGCCAGAGCACACTACGGCAAATTCATGAACAACTACACTACATGATGATTACCTTTGGCGGAGGGTACTCTAGGCAGTATGACCTCCTCAGCTTCTCGATATCCTTCCTCTTGTTGAGGTCGAACAGCAACTCCAGATGTAGTTCCGCCTCCCTCTGCGGGAGTGGCTCCGGCGCCTCTCGCGTCCCATAAGTGTCCCCGGCGTATTCGTACGCCGAGTGATCCCTCTCCTTGTAGGGTTGGCACCGCCTGGTGATGAAGTTCTAGGCGACCACCACTCCATCGATGTGCCGCTTGTTCATCAACTTCAAGAGCTCGCCGACCTGCTCCTTCCCCACCTTCCCAGGACAATCCGACCAGGTCGTCAACGCAACTGGCACAGACGCGGGGTCATAGGACGAGCGCGGCCTCTTGGTTAATATAGAACCACTTTGCCTTGTAGTCCATCACCTTTGATTGCAGGGGCATCGCGATGTAACTCTCAGCCATTCCCTCCCGGAGCTAGAGGTACACCGACCCAACTATGTTGGAGGTCCCGCTTCCATTGATCTTCAACTAGAAGAAATGGCGGAACAGGTTGAAGTGGGGTTCTATCCCCAAGTACGCCTCACAAAAGTGAATGAAGATCGCATTGTGCAACATTGAATTTGGGTTCAAGATGTGTTGACACAAAATGTGGCACACTGTGCCTCACACACAGCAAGCCAAAAAGCGTGACTTCAATCGGGTGCCCGGACAGTTTGAAATCCGGAGACGTGCCAGTCGGTTTGACCTGAAAACCAACAAGGGACAAAACTGTGAGAATAAAACTAGAATATGCCGGGTGAGACCAGACAGTTCCATATTTACGGATCTGAAGCCTCTTTTGACGATATACAACTATAGAAGCTATCTGCCAAGCATGTTTATAGAGTCATTCGGCTAATATAAAAAGAAAGCACATGAAAGCATTGATTGCCGAATACACGTGTAAGAAAAGACATGCTTGAACAAATAAAAATAAATTATAAATCGACATATAACCAAGCTCGGCAAACTAGCCGAATTGGGATCCATGAAGAAAGAACATGCAAACAAGCATGATCAAACCAATCTAAAACCTGCATCTGCCACCCGATACCTAGTTTTATCGAAACTCAAGCGTGATTGATATGTATGAACCCACAACACGTAACAATCTAGATTGGTGATTAATTCGGCCATCATGATCATGCAATTATTGGGACACAAATAAACTTGTAAAGCAAGGCCGAACAAAGTCAATCTAGATTGGGCAAAAGAGTGTTACAAAATTAATTAAATCATACAACACACGATAACTTAATGAATCTACTAGATCTTACCGAATCTAATAGAGCCGATAACTATCTCGCTTCTGCTAAACGTATCAAGCAAACGCCTGCCGCACGGTATTTACTCATAAGCAAAGCATAAGCGAAGACTTCTTGATCGTTAACAAAGGTCCGCCGCACGACCAATGGAAACAAACAAGACTACTTGCATCACATCTAAATCCACCGCATGATACTCGACATGATAACAAGGTTGTCGGGACTTACGGAGGTCGACGGATCGATGATTCCTCTCAAAGAACTCGACGACATGACAAAGGACTCGAAGATGGCACAGGGCCGGTTTGTATTGATATGGTTGTGAACCCTTTTTACAATAGCCAAGGGTTTATATTTATACCCTGGACACAATATAAGTCCTAAGAGGACACGACTACGAAATGTGAAAGGAAAATACAACATTTTTGGCCTTCAACTCCCTTCGGAATCTTCAATGCCTTAATTGTCACAATCTTGTTGCCCAATCAACTTTTGCTTCTGTCGTTTCAATAGAAATCCCCTTTTCCTCAGAATAGCCGACCGCATAAGCAGTTGCCAAATCCTTGGAAACTTAGCCAACCGCATGGATACTTGCCGAATGCCTCATACGCCCATCTCCACACACTGGCCCATCTGTCATCCCCTTATGAGTGCGAAAATCTAGTGTTAACACATGCCCCTCAATTTCGGGATAAAAGTCATTTTATTTCGAAATTGTCCGCAAACTTCTTCCCTCTTCTTGGTTTACACTTTTCGACACCGTAGCCGACTCCCAAGAAATTCAAACCCCGGCGTAACTTCAAATTCACCTTGAATTCCTAATGGCGACTCAGGACAAGATCCCAGAGGTAAAACTCATTCATTCTAACACATTCGGTAATTTTCCGCTGGTTTTGTCTCTCTTTCGGCTCACTTTTTTCTCTAATCTTGCCACTCTTCGAAGGAATACAAGAACCAGATTCTAATTCCCTATGCTGCCAATCCTGACTCCTACCTCCTTGGCCCAATGGGAAATTTTGACCCAACGGAGATTATTGAGAAGGAAACCCAAAGAATCCCTTTCAAATCTGGAATCACTCCAATGAACCAATGGCCATACACCTTCAAGAACTGGCCATTTCCTTCAATTGCTGGATGGCAAAACTGGTATAGGAGGATATTGGAAAAAAGTAGCAGTCACTGGGAGAGTCAAGACATTGGCCATTGCCTGGAATTATCTTTATCAGAAACGCCTAGAAACAACTCTCTTCTGATAGCAGCTTCCCACTTTTGGTCTGACGCCACCAATGCTTTTATCTTCGGCCATGGTATGATGACTATCACTTTAGCTGATGTTTTCATGATGACTGGCCTGAATGTGGCACTACCAGTATATCCTTACAAGTACAAGAACAAAAGTAATCAAAGAGCCGTCAGTTCTGGATGCGGATGGGCTAAATACATCCAGACTTATATGGAGTCGTCTGGTACTATCTCTAACAAAGAACTGAAAGCCTTCATGAATATGTGGCTATGCAGATTCATCTTCTGTGGAAAATCCTATGAACCCACCCTGAACCATATAGTGATGGCTGAAGACTTATTTGTAGGTACTCAAATCCCACTAGGCAAATATCTCTTGCGGTCTGTCTATCACATGATGCACCAAATTACTCTCCAGATGCACCTAGGTGGAGAAATTTCCTGTGTGAATGGCCCTTGGTGGTTGGTTCAGATGTGGCTCCAATTATATATGCATCAGATAGCTTCTGTAAGCCTTCTCAATCTGAGTTTCCCTTCAATTAACTATGCTGAAGGCAAAGCAGCAAAGGTCAAAGCTTGTCAGACTTATGGAGAAGCAGCATCATCTATCAGTATCGACATAGACATTGGTCATCTCTTTAAGCTATTCTTCAAAGGTTTCGGCAACGTACTTTGGTTCCCTTACAGAGAAAATGGAAATCTGACCCTTCCTTGCATGTTTAGCTATGAATTCGGTTGTATAGACAAAGTATTTATTGATATTTTCAACTCTTTCATCAAACCTTGCACTCTGCCATCCGAATTTCATCATGGAAGATTAGTGCAGTCCACCTATGAATTTTACAACCCAAACATGGTGGCCAAACAATTAGGATGTGGTCAATTACCCCCAAGACCTTTCTTCTCAACAATAATAAAGCCCAGGGAAGTAATCATAGAAGGAATAGTGGCTGAAAAAGTCTTTGAATTAGGATGGGAGCTGCCAACATATGAACCATCTCCATTTGGGATAGTAGATACTGCTCACCCTTTCTTCACTTCTTGGTGGGAAGAATGGCATGCTCATATTTTCAATGCATCAGTCCACTCCCTATGTCAAAACTTGCAACCTAATTTTGCTTCTGATAGTGAGGTAATTTCATTATACTCATCATTTTCTGCTCTTGAATTCACTCCTCACCTTAACATTCGGTTATACACAGGATTTTGAGCCTACACCCCTTGTCAAGGCAATCCAATACTATTTAGCTGGACCCAATCCTGCCCTGTGTTTTAATGCTCCAAACTTGAAAACCTTCATGAAAATTCCTGCAACTTCAACTACTATACCTTCAAGAGGAGAAAATAAAAGAAAAGCACTTGAGAGCATCCCTTTACCTAGGAAACCAAGGACCAAAAAGGCTAAATTATCTTGTAAGGTATGAATCCTTTACTCTATGTCAAACTAGTAACCTCATTTGGCAATAAATCTAACCATTTCATATTCTATTGCTTTCATTGCAGCCACAGGTTAAGATTCCCAAATCATGTGACACCTCATCAACTGCAGAACCAAAAACTCAGGAAGCTGAAGGTTCAAAAACTCATGAAGCCGATGAAACTATAGGTAACACATTCAGCTAACCCCTTTTCTTTTGTCATACCTCTCCTCATATTCATATCTCTACTTGAAGCAGATGAAATCTTAAACCAACTAGCAGAAGAACCTTTTCCTAATCATACTCTCAGCCCTCTTCCTCTGAATACTCAATCAAGTCCTCGAGCAGGTCAGGACACAGCCCATCCTGATGACCAATCAGCTCAGCAGGTAAAGTTTTGTTTCAAACTATATCATTTTAATCAAATTCATTCAATCGGCTAACGCTTCCTTCCCCCCTTTTTAAAGAAGAATGCCACCGAGCCAACCATGAGTTATTCCTTCCCTGGTGAAGATTATATCACTAAAAAGGGTGAAGAAAACACTTCCCAACGTACTTTATCAATGGAAAATCAAGCTCGGCTGAGGGAGGTGGTCATCCTGTTGAACAAAGATACCATCAATTTGGTTCAGGATGCAGATCAAATAAGAGTCATTCTCAAACTTATTAATGAAGATATCCCCCTGCTCTTCTGACCCCTCTAGAGTCTACAGCCTGCCTCGATAACTTTGTTGGTATGGTGAGAAGGGCAACCAAGAACATATCATCCAGGGCTGTCTTGCAGAATGATAGGTCTTCAAGAAAATTGGAGCTTAAAGATTTGCACTCTCACATCCAAACTGCAAGAAATTCCCTAGCAACCCTGGAGCCCAAGTTGAAAGCCATGGAGGAGGAAAAGTCAGGTTAGAGGCTCAACTAGCCGAACTGAATGCTAAAATTCAGTCTCACAGAGCTCATATAGCTAATTTGCCGAAGGACATAGAAGCAGCTTCACTAAGAATGACTTTAGCCCTCAAAGAAGATCGGCAAATCAAAATCAAACTATCCAAGATCCAGAGCTCTAAAGATGAAGACCAGAAAATGCTAGACAACGTTAACCGAATCAGGACCGAGGCTATAAAGGCAATTAATCAGCTTCTGAATGAGTAGACATTGAACTTGTAATAAACCAAGTGTAATATACTCTATCTCTGTAAAACTATCTTTGCGCTTTCACGCCTTTATTTGTCTGAGAAAGCAACCGACCCTTTTTCCCTTAAACTCTCCTTATTAAGATATAGCCGATTGTCCTCATTTTCCGACAGCCGAACGAAACCTGACCCAAAAGAACCAAGGATTTAGCCGAATGGCATTCGACTTAACCGAGCCTGGCCCAGTAATGGCCCAGCTAAGAGGGAAAAAACCCTACTTTGCCGCTTGGCATTCTTGCCCCACTACCCCGTGGAACTCACCACGACTCCTTTCTCGGCTTACAAATAAGCCCCTTTCGCCAGCCTCGACTGCCACTACAGCTAAGCATCCTTACCTCTGCCTCTTCATATTCTTTGCTCGATTCAATCCAGAAGAAAACCCTAACATTCATAGCAATGGCGAGTGGCGATGACCGCGGCAAGCGTCCCGCCGAAGAGGATGCAGAGGGAAGCAGAGCACCGCAACGCCGGCACCGTGGGTGAGAATCGGTTCCCTTGCCCCCTTGCAGTTCTACTCTCTTGTCCGCTTTCCGTCTGGATTTTGATTTTATTCTCATTTACTAGGATAAGATTCATCTCCACCAGCCAAAGCCATTCTCATCGGCAACCAGGAAACCCATTGTTGATGGTCCTTAAACACCTATTTTACCATCAACATTTTACCCAAAAATTCACCAAAAAGGCATGAAAAGTAGTCAAATAGGTTTCAAACTAACCAAATTCCACATGTCCATAGATTTTTATTTGAATGCAGGAATTGGACCAAATTTGGATAATGAACCCACCAGGGGCCGAGACCACTCACCAGGGCCCATTTGGGCCCTAGTGGGGTGGCGCCCGCCACCCCTAGGTGGCGCCCGCCACCCCTAGGTGGCGCCCGCCACCTAGGTGGCGCCCAAACTTCTCTCCTGCCATGTCACTGATCCGTGTGACCACCCCAGGGCCAAATCTTAGCCCTCAGTCACTAGGTCGGTGGCATCGGAGGGCTCAGGAGGGAGTGGCATGGATCATGCATGCCGCCATGCAAAGAAGCACATGTTGAATTAAAGAAGAACATGCTTAATTCTTCTCCACCATTGATCTGAAGGAGGTTACGATCCAAGGGCTCTCATCCATCATCACGCGGATCGATGATGTGGCGGTGGAGTAGCCCCTACTCCACCTCTCTACAATAAATACCCCCCTGGAGGTGTCACTTCATTTCAAGCAAGGAAAGGAAGGAAGAAGGAAAGCAAGGCTAAAGTTAGAGAGCTAATAGCTTAGGATTTAGCCAAGCTTAGGCAAGTAGGCAGCTAGTAGAGCAAGGCATCCTTGCCTCATTGCCCTCGCGGAAGCGCTGCTCAAGGCTTAGCTCAAGAGTAGAGGCGTGCGAGTGATCGGTCCTGGAGTTGGGAAGAGTCTTCATCCATCTCCAGTTCAGGTTTTACTCTTGTAACTCAAGCACTTTACTATATTCTAGTTCATCATTTCAAGTATTACTTTATTCTACTTACCAGTATTGAGTAGTATACTTGATTGATTGCTTGAGTACCTAGCTATCCTACATTTCAATTAACTTAGCCATAGTGGTCAGTCTCTAGTGTGCTTAGTGTTTGATCTTTGCCAATAGGTTGCTTAGTTAGTTTAGTGTTTATCTTATTAAGTCAAATATTTGCTCTGACGTCCGCAAGGGTGTCTCTATTCTAGGCCAGGGTAGAGATAGTTAGAATATAATTAGGCGTCGTGCTTAGTTATAGACTTACCTTCAGATACGGCTAGACACCCGGATAGCTGTGGTAGCAAGCAGGTGGTGACAGCCCTGTGCGCCTTGAATTCCACCGTGTACTTGGTCTAGTTTAACAGTAAGGCTCGTTGTGCTAGCGTTCAACCTAAGTCAGTGGTAAAGGCTAGTATGCCTCGGTACTTGACAAGATAGGAATAAAACTATACTTAACTATCGTAGTAGCACTTCGCCTGGGAGTACCAGGTGTCGATTTATTTGATCCCAAGGGAAGGCTAGGGTAGTGTATGAGTCGAGTCAAGGAGGGGACGAGAGTCGAAGAAAAGGGAAAAGAAGAGAAGGGAAGAGAGGGGATGAAAGGCTAGGAAGAATATATGGGTGGATGGGTAAGGATGAAGTGGATGGCTAAGGTAAGGTGGATAAATGGGTAGATAGATAAGGGAAACTAAAGATAACTAAGATAACTAACTAATAACTACTAACTACTCCTAGATAACTACAAAGCAAGATAACTATGAAGCAAGACAACTAAGAAGCAAGACAGGCAAAAGTCAATAAAGCAACTAAGTTAAGTAAAGTTTTATTCCTATCTTGTCAAGTACCGAGGCGTACTAGCCTTTACCACTTACTTAGGTTGAACGCTAGCACAACGAGCCTTACTGTTAAACTGGGCCAACTTCGTGGTGGAATTCAAGGCGCACAGGGCTGTCACCACCTGCTTGCTACCACAGCTATTCGGGGGTCCAGCCGTATCTGAAGGTAAGTCTATAACTAAGCACCACGCTTAACTATATTCTAACTATCTCTACCCTAGCTTTGAATAGAGACACCCTTGCGGACGTCAGAGCAAATACTTGCCTTAATAAGATAAACACTAAACTAACTAAGTAACCTATTGGCAAAGATCAATCACTAAGCACACTAGAGATTAACTACTATGGCTAAGTGAATTGAACTGTAGGATAGCTAGGTGACACTCAAGGTACTTGACAAAGTAATACTGAAAGTAATACTGAAAGTAATGCATAAAGTAATACTGGGATAAAGATAAATGTACCTGAGATACAAGAGGGCAAACCAGACCAGAGACGCCGGGAAATCAACCGACCTCCGATGCCAGTCGCTCGCACCCGCTTCTCTCTTAGCAAGCTCTACGCTACTTTTACCACTGACTTAGGCTGAGCTGTGCTAAACTAAGAGCCGCGCTGTAGCGAGGGCACTAGAGCTATACTCTCTCTACTAGCTAACCTACTTGCCTAAGCTCCCTGAGCTTCTAACTTGCTCTCTGCTTTTCTTGCTTGCTTGTGTTGCTTTGGTGTGTTCGATGTGTTGGATATGACTGAAGTGATGCCTCAGGGGGGTATGTATAGCCTTGTGGAGTGAGGGGGGGTACTTATAGGGGGCAGCCAACCGACATAGGGCAAACCCTAGTGGCGAGCGCCAACCCTAGGTGGCGGGCGCCACCCCCATCACCGTTGGATGCACCGCCTTTGCTTCAACGACATCCAGGAGCTCCAGAGAGGCGGTGGTTAGGTCGGTTGCATGTCCAAGTAACTGCCATTTGGTCTTGATCCACGCCACTTCCATCTGAGCCGTCCGATGCCACTGACCTAGTGACCAAGGGCCAAGATTTGGCCTTGGGATGGTCACACGGATCGGTGACGTGGCAAAGGGGGAGAGTTGGGCCTCTCCATGTGGCGGGCGCCACATTTGGGTGGTGGGCGCCACCTCTGGATGGCGGGCGCCACCCCACTCAGGCCCAAATGGGTCCTGGTGAGTGGGCTCGTCTCCTGGTGGGTCCATTCTCCAAATTTGGTCCAAATCCTGCATTCAAATAAAAATCTATGGACATGTGGTATTTGGTTAGTTTGAAACCTATTTGACTACATTTCATGCCTTTTTGGTGAATTTTAGGGTAAAATGTTGATGGTAAAACAGGTGTTTACGGACCATCAACAAGCTCCCCCAAGCTAACCTGTTGCTCGTCCTCTAGCAACAATGCGGTTTAAGCATTGAGCATGAAAAAGATAGCAACTTAAAATGTATACAAGTGCATATTGTATAGTAAGAAATAACTTAGTATATATCTTTAATCATAGCAATGTGGGGCTTATAGCTTTTCACTTCAAACATGCAAGAGTGAAATAAAGTAGTAGATAGAAAACTTTTATCTCGCTTAGGTTTAACTAGGATTCTGTCTGGAGGTTTTAAGGTTTTCAAAAGATAAAAACTTGCTTAAGTCCTTCAAGATTCACTCAGTCACTCAATGGTGTTTAAATCCTCACTTAGGCCAAAATGTGGCCTTTCCTATTTCTAAGGAATGATATGTGGAGCTATAGGTAGGCTAAGAATCATGAGCAAATTGCCTGATGTTTATTGCTAAGCTAGACACTCAGATCATAAGGAGCAGCAAATCATAAAAATTGATCAAGATGTGCATGTGTGGTTATGTGGAAGTGTATGGAGAGATATTTCATAATCCTTCCTAGTTAATTTCTGGGGGTCTAGAGCTAATGATAACTCTTTCTCTCTTTTTTTGGATACATAGTGAGTAGACAAAAAGGATGTGTCCTCACATTTTCTTAGGACATAGTCCTCTCGTGAGCTATTTTGCTCCTCACTTTCTTAGGACATAGTCCTACCTTGAGCTACTTTGCTCTCTTTTTTGTTTTTTTTAGCTCTAGATTTCCCCAGATATCTATTGGAAAGGATTTCAGAAATGAAAAGGGGGAAGAGGGAGAAATGCTTATTCCCAGTGTAGGAATAAGCATAAGATTAGCAATGGGATGTTTGGCAGGGTATTGCATATCTCCAGTGTAGAGAATAAGCAATTTATTTGGTGGTTGCAAACTTCCAAAGTGGAGAGTAGGCAATTTATGGTGGGTGTGTGAATCTTGATTCAGAAGATATGATAAGCTTCTCTACTAAGATCTATGAGGTCTAACAAAGCTCAACACAAACAAAGATCTTTGTGGTTTTGACTAATGACTAGCAAATATTTGGCTGGTGGTGGGATGGGATAAAATCCAGGAGGCACTTTTAGCAAGGTTTTCATAATTTTTAAAAGAAATCCTCCAGATTAGGCCCTAATTTCACCTTAGCAAGTTTAAAGAATTACTCCATTTCTTACCAACTTTATTCACTAAGCATGATTTCAGTTAAAGCATGTGCAACCCACAAAAGCTACAACTTAGATAAGACCAGTTATTCAAACCATAACAATAGCATTTGCATGACATATTTCAAATTTTATTCAGGTTTCAACTTGTTTAAGCAGATTTTATCAATTTTATTCATGGAATGGTTACTTATGCAAGCATATAGCATTCAAAAAGATATAGAATTTAAAAACCGAATGTAAAGAGTGAGGTTGAAAACATACCTTATTGGCGCGAGAGTCTCCCCCAAGCTGGCTTCTTGCTTGGTGAAGGGTCTTCATCTTTCTCGGTCGGAGCTCTTGTTCTCATTTTATTAAAAAGGGAAACTATCTAATGTTGTGAAAAAGGGAAACTATCCTATGATGATGTTTTATTATTCTAACTAAGTTCACATATACCTATGCATATAACTCATGATAACTATTTTTTTTTAAGTTACATGCATGACATATGTTATTTATTTGAAAAAAAGGAAAATTGAAGGGAAAAATTAAAAGTAAAACCATACCTTAGGTCCATGGAATTTCATCCTTATCAGGTGGGTCTTCTTCTTCCTAAGGCACTTCTTCTCTTAGTAGTTCATCAGGTTCTTCTTCTTTTGGCACCTCTCCTTTGTTATGTGAATTACACAACTCAGGAGAAGGTGGTTCTTCCTTTATGTTCCACCTTGTTCTTGGGCGCCTCTTCTTGGTACGAACGGGTTTTGCTACCTGCATGTTAGCGGCATATGCGGGACCACGGGAAAAGGAGAATATTTTCTTCCTCCCTCCTAATGTCATTTGCATTTTACCACTCCCCACATATATGCAGGCATTCACAGTATTCAAGAAAGGTCTACCCAAAATTAAAGGCACATCTTTCCTATTTCCCATATCTAGTATTATGAAATCAGCAGGAACATAGGAGCCTCTAATATGAACAGGTAAATAATTGACTATTCCTTCTACATAGCAAGTGGACTGATCAGCTAGCACAACATAGGCAAATGTGGATGACATGGGTGGAAAGAACGAGTTTTCATAAAAATCTATAGAATGTTCACACTCGATCCTAAATCACACATGGCATTTTTAAAGACTTCACCAAAGATTGAGCATCTAATTATGGGACTACCAGGATCACCCTTTTTAACAGTCATGGTTTGATCTTCATAATAGTTAAAATATTTTATTTCAACCATGTTTGCAGTTTCCATGTCAGGTTTAGCATGAATTTTGCCAGTTTCAAAAGATGGTATGATATCAGCAAGTTGAGCTAATTGGGTTTCTAACCTTTTATTAAAACTTAATTGATTTTTCAGAGCAGATGAGAAATCTTCCAATTTAGCATTTATATTCTCAAGGGTTTTATCATTCGACATTAATTTCTTATTCAAAAATTCAGTAGTTCTTCCTTGTGAGTAAACTAAATTCTTTAAGAACGAGAAATCATCAGAATTATGAAAATTAGAGCGAGGGAATGAATTGTTACCTTGAGAATTGGAGTGTTGATTCCATCCTTGATTCTGTTGACGGAAACCGTTGTTGTTGATGAAGTTCAAATCTTCATGTAGCTCGGGGCAGTGGCTCCCAGAATGTCCGGTTTCTCCACAGACTTCACAAGTCATGTAGGATTCCAGAGATTGGACGCTCTCTTGTTGGTTCATCTTCTCACAGCTGTCCAGCTTCTTTGCCAGCAGGTCCATCTTGGCCACGATCATGTCGGCCTCCTTAAGGGAATGTATACCTCGCTTACAGGGCTGCAGTCTCTCGTCATTCCATCCTTGGTTCGACACTATCTTCTCTATGAGAGCCTTAGCATCTGCAACATTCAAAGAAAAGAATGCACCGCCAGCGGCGGCATCCAAATGGCTTCTAGAGAATGGGGTTAGGCCATGGTAGAAGTTCTGGATCAATAGCCAGTCCTCCATACCATGGTGCAGACAAGCAGTGACATACTCTTGCAACCTCTCCCAAGCCTCGGGAATAGATAACTCGGCTTGTTGCGTAAAGCTGGAGATTTTGTTGCGAAGAGCGTTCGTCTTGCCCATCGGAAAGAATTTGGCGAGAAAAGCATTGGAACATTTGTCCCATGTGTCTACAGCGTAGCGACTGATATAGAACCATTGCTTTGCTTTTCCTAGCAGAGAAAAGGGAAAGAGACGAAGACAGATGGCTTCTTGGGTTATCCCCTTAATGGTGAAGGTGCCGCAAATCTCCAAAAATTGTTGCAGGTGAGCATTGGCATCCTCATGAGCTTTGCCACAGAACGGGCTAGCTTGGACCATCGTGATCAGAGCCGGTTTCAACTCAAAATTGAGGTTGGCATCGATCACGTCTGGTCCTGTCGCTACATTGGCGACAGAAGGAGCAGAAAACTCACGAATGGTCTTATTGGCCATCGTGAAGATAGAACGACATAAGAAAGAAAGAAGTTGAAGAAGATGAAGGAAAAAGATAAGAAGGACTAAGGAAAGAAAGAAAGAATGGGGTAAGATGGGATTCGCTAAGCGAAAGCTTAAGCGAAGATAAATTCGACACGGACTCAACCGATACACCGATTGCCTTCCCCGGCAACGGCGCCAGAAATGCTTGTTGGTAGTTCTTAGCTTTAGTAAAGATAGAGCTAGGCAACTATCCCCGGTAACGGCCTAGAAATGCTTGTTGGCACTAGCTAACGTTGTTACTAGGAGTAGACTATGGAATCTATTCCAGGCAACGGTGTCAGAAGTGCTTGTAGCAAGTCCGGTCACTATACCTAAAGGAATGAAGCTAAAGCAGCTATCTACTAATGCCAAGCGGGGTTGTCAATCCCGACACTAGGAGGAGCTAGCTAGAGAGGTTGCAATCTACCAAGAGGAGATTCTGCAAGCGCACAAAACTATCGTAATAGCACTTCGCCTGGGAGTACCAGGTGTCGATTTATTTGATCCCAAGGGAAGGCTAGGGTGGTGTATGAGTCGAGTCAAGGAGGGGATGAGAGTCGAAGAAAAGGGAAAAGAAGAGAAGGGAAGAGAGGGGATGAAAGGCTAGGAAGAATATATGGGTGGATGGGTAAGGATGAAGTGGATGGCTAAGGTAAGGTGGATAAATGGGTAGATAGATAAGGGAAACTAAAGATAACTAAGATAACTAACTAATAACTACTAACTACTCCTAGATAACTACAAAGCAAGATAACTATGAAGCAAGACAACTAAGAAGCAAGACAGGCAAAAGTCAATAAAGCAACTAAGTTAAGTTTTATTCCTATCTTGTCAAGTACCGAGGCGTACTAGCCTTTACCACTTACTTAGGTTGAACGCTAGCACAACGAGCCTTACTGTTAAACTGGGCCAACTACGTGGTGGAATTCAAGGCGCACAGGGCTGTCACCACCTGCTTGCTACCACAGCTATCCGGGGGTCCAGCCGTATCTGAAGGTAAGTCTATAACTAAGCACCACGCTTAACTATATTCTAACTATCTCTACCCTAGCTTTGAATAGAGACACCCTTGCGGACGTCAGAGCAAATACTTGACTTAATAAGATAAACACTAAACTAACTAAGCAACCTAATGACAAAGATCAATCACTAACCACACTAGAGATTAACTACTATGGCTAAGTGAATTAAACTGTAGGATAACTAGGTCACACTCAAGGTACTTGATAAAGTAATACTGAAAGTAATACTGAAAGTATTGCTTAAAGTAATACTGGGATAAAGATAAATGTACCTAAGATACAAGAGAGCAAACCAGACCAGAGACGCCGAGAAATCAACCGACCTCCGATGCCAGTCGCTCGCACCCGCTTCTCTCTTAGCAAGCTCTATGCTACTTTTACCACTGACTTAGGCTGGGCTGTGCTAAACTAAGAGCCGCGCTGTAGCGAGGGCACTAGAGCTATACTCTCTCTACTAGCTAAACTACTTGCCTAAGCTCCCTGAGCTTCTAACTTGCTCTCTGCTTCTCTTGCTTGCTTGTGTTGCTTTGGTGTGTTGGATGTGTTGGATATGAATGAAGTGATGCCTCAGGGGGGTATTTATAGCCTTGTGGAGTGAGGGGGTACTTATAGGGGGCAGCCAACCGACCTAGGGCGAACCCTAGTGGCGGGCGCCAACCCTAGGTGGCGGGCGCCACCCCCATCACCGTTGGATGCACCGTCTTTGCTTCAACGACATCCAGGAGCTCCAGAGAGGCGGTGGTTAGGTCGGTTGCATGTCCAAGTAACCGCCATTTGGTCTTGATCCACGCCACTTCCATCTGAGTCGTCCGATGCCACTGACCTAGTGACCAAGGGCCAAGATTTGGCCTTAGGATGGTCACACGGATCGGTGACATGGCAAAGGGGGAGAGTTGGGCCTCTCCATGTGGCGGGCGCCACATTTGGGTGGCGGGCGCCACCTCTGGTTGGCGGGCGCCACCCCACTCAGGCCCAAATGGGTCCTGGTGAGTGGGCTCGTCTCCTGGTGGGTCCATTCTCCAAATTTGGTCCAAATCCTGCATTCAAATAAAAATCTATGGACATATGGAATTTGGTTAGTTTGAAACCTATTTGACTACATTTCATGCCTTTTTGGTGAATTTTAGGGTAAAATGTTGATGGTAAAACAGGTGTTTCAGGACCATCAACAGACAGTTGTGAGAACATGAACCAACAAGAGTGTGTCCAATCTCTGGAATCCTACATGACTTGTGAAGTCTGTGGAGAAACCGGACATTCTGGGAACCACTTCCCCGAGTTACATGAAGATTTGAACTTCATCATCATCAACAACAACAACAACAGTTTCCGTCAACAAAATCAAAGATGGAATCAGCACTCCAACTCTCAAGGTAATAATTCATTTCCTCGCTCTAATTTCCAAAGTACTGATAATTTCTCGTTCTTAAAGAATCTAGTCTACTCTCAAGGTAGAACTACTGAATTTTTGAATAAGAAATTAATGTCAAATGATAAAATGCTTGAGAACATAAATGCTAAATTGGAAGATTTCTCATCTGCTCTGAAAAATCAACTTAGCTTTAATAAGATGTTAGAAACCCAATTAGCTCAACTTGCTGTGATCATACCATCTTTTGAAACTGGCTAAATTCCGGCTAAACCTAACATGGAAACTGCGAATATGGTTGAAATAAAATATTTTAACTATTATGAAGATCAAACCAAGACTGTTAAAAAAGGTGATCCTGGTAGTCCCATAATTAGATGCTCCATCTTTGGGAAGTCTTTAAAAATGCCATGTATGATTTAGGATCGAGTGTGAACATTTTATCTATGGATTTCTATGAAAACTCGTTCTTTCCACCCATGTCATCCACATTTGCCTATGTCGTGCTAGCTGATCAATCAACATGCTATGTAGAAGGAATAGTCACTGATTTACCTGTTCATATTAGAGGTTCATATGTTCCTGCTGATTTCATAATACTAGATATGGAAAATAGGAAAGATGTGCCTCTAATCTTAGGTAGACCTTTCTTGAACACTGTTGATGCTTGCATATATGTGGGGAGTGGTAAAATGCAAATGACATTAGGAGGGAGGAAGGAAATATTCTCCTTTTCCTGTGGTCCGACATATGCCGCTAACATGCAGGAAGCAAAACCCGTTCGTACCAAGAAGAGGCGCCTAAGAACAAGGTGGAACAGAAAGAAAGAACCACCTTCTCCTGAGTTGTGTAATTCACATAACAAAGGAGAGGTGCCAAAAGAAGAAGAACCCGATGAAGTACTTAAAGAAGACGCACCCAAGGAAGAAGATCCACCCAATAAGGATGAAATTCCATGGATCTGACGTATGGATTTACTTTTAAATTTTCCTTCAAATTTCCCTTTTTTAAATAAATAACATATGTCATGCATGTAACTAAAAACATTAGTTATCATTAGTTATATGCATAAGTATATGTTAACTTAGCTAGAATAATAAAATATCATAATAGGATAGTTTCCCTTTTTCACAACATTGGATAGTTTCCCTTTTAATAAAATAAGAACAAGAGCTCCGACCGAGAAAGATGAAGACCCATCATCAAGCAAGAAGCCAACTTGGGGGAGATCCTCGTGCCAATAAGGTATGTTTCAACCTTACACTTTATGTTCGGTTCTTAAATTCTATATCTTTTGAAAATTTTTGAATGTTATATACTTGCCTAAGTAATTATCCCATGAGTAAAAATGATAAAATCTGCTTGAAAATGTTGGAACCTGAATAAGAAATAAAATATGCCATGCAAATGCTATTGTTATAGTTAGAATAACTAGTTTTATCTAAGTTGTCATTTTGTGGGTTGCATATGTTTTAACTAAAATCATGCTTAGTGAATAAAGTTAGTTGGAAATGGAGTAATTCTTTAAACTTGCTAAGGTGAAATTAGGACCAAATCTGGAGAATTTCTTTTAAAAATCATGAAAACCTTGCTAAAAGTTCCTCCTGGATTTTATCCCATCCCACCACTAGCCAAATTTTTGTTAGTCAAAACCACAAAGAGCTTTGTTTGTGTTGAGCTTTGTTAGACCTCATAGATCTTAGTAGAGAAGCTTATCATTTCTTTTGATCAAGATACACACACCCACCATAAATTGCTTACTCTCCACTTTGGAAGTTTGCAACCACCAAATAAATTGCTCATTCTCTACACTAGAGATATGCAATACCTTGCCAAACGTTCCATTGCTAGCCTTATGCTATTCCTAAACTAGGAATAAGCATTTCTCTCTCTTCCCCCTTTTCATTTCTAAAATCCTTTCCTATAAACAATCTGGGGAAATCTAGAGCTAAAAAAAGAGAGATATGAAAATAAGAAAGTGAGCAAAGTAGCTCAAGAGAGGACTATGTCCTAAGAAAATGTGAGGACACATTTTTGTCTACTCACTATGTATCGAGTAAAAAAAAGGAGAGAGACTAATCATTAGCTCTAGACCCCAGAAATTAACTAGGAAGGATTATGAAATATCTCTCTATACACTTCCACATAACCACACATGCACATCTTGATCAATATTTATGATTTGTTGCTCCTTATTACCTGAGTGTCTAGCTTAGCAATAAACATTATGAAATTTGCTCATGATTCTTAGCCTACCTATAACTCCACATATCATTCTTTAGAAATAGGAGAGGCTACATTTTGGCCTAAGTGAGGATTAAACACCATTGAGTGATTGAGTGAATCTTGGAGAACTTAAGCAAGTTTTTATCTTTTGAAAACCTTAAAAAACCTCCAGACAGAATCCTAGTCAAACCTAAGCAAGATAAAAGTTTCCTATCTACTGCTTTATTTCACTCTTGCATGTTTGAAGTGAAAAGCTATAAGCCCCACATTGCTATGATTAATGATATACACTAAGTTATTTCTCACTATACAACATGCACTTGTATACATCTTAAGTTGCTATCTATTTTATGCTCAATGCTTAAACCGCATTGTTGCTCGAGGACGAGCAACAGGTTAGCTTGGGGAGCTTGTTGATGGTCCTTAAACACCTGTTTTACCATCAACATTTTACCCAAAAATTCACCAAAAAGGCATGAAAAGTAGTCAAATAGGTTTCAAACTAACCAAATTCCACATGTTCATAGATTTTTATTTGAATGCAGGATTTGGACCAAATTTGGAGAATGAACCCACCAGGGGCCGAGACCACTAACCAGGGCCCATTTGGGCCCTAGTGGGGTGGCGCCCGCCACCCCTAGGTGGCGCCCAAACTTCTCTCCTGCCATGTCACTGATCCGTGTGACCACCCCAGGGCCAAATCTTAGCCCTCGGTCACTAGGTCGGTGGAATCGGAGGGCTCTGGAGGGAGTGGCGTGGATCATGCATGCCGCCATGCAAAGAAGCACATGTTGAATTAAAGAAGCACATGCTTAATTCTTCTCCACCATTGATCTGAAGGAGGTTACGATCCAAGGGCTCTTATCCATCATCACGCGGATCGATGATGTGACGGTGGAGTAGCCCCTACTCCACCTCTCTACTATAAATACCCCCCCTGGAGGTGTCACTTCATTTCAAGCAAGGAAAGGAAGGAAGAAGGAAAGCAAGGCTAAAGCTAGAGAGCCAATAGCTTAGGATTTAGCCAAGCTAAGGCAAGTAGGTAGCTAGTAGAGCAAGGCATCCTTGTCTCATTGCCCTCGCGGAAGCGCTGCTCAAGGCTTAGCTCAAGAGTAGAGGCGTGCGAGTGATCGGTCCTGGAGTTGGGAAGTGTCTTCATCCATCTCCAGTTCAGGTTTTGCTCTTGTAACTCAAGCACTTTACTATATTCTAGTTCATCATTTTAAGTATTACTTTATTCTATTTGCCAGTATTGAGTAGTATACTTGATTGATTGCTTGAGTATTTGCTCTGACGTCCGCAAGGGTGTCTCTATTCTAGGCCAGGGTAGAGATAGTTAGAATATAATTAGGCGTGGTGCTTAGTTATAGACTTACCTTCAGATACGGCTAGACCCCCGGATAGCTGTGTTAGCAAGCAGGTGGTGACAGCCCTGTGCGCCTTGAATTCCACCACGTAGTTGGTCTAGTTTAACAGTAAGGCTCGTTGTGCTAGCGTTCAACCTAAGTCAGTGGTAAAGGCTAGTACGCCTCGGTACTTGACAAGATAGGAATAAAACTATACTTAACTTGGTTGCTAATTTGGCATTTGCCTATCTTGCTTCGTAGTTATCTAAGAGTAGTTATTAGTTATTAGTTAGTTATATTAGTTATCCTTAGTTATCTTTTCCCCCTATCTACCTATCCATCCACCTTACCTTAACCATTCATTTCATCCTTACCTATCCACTCATAAATTCTTTCTAGCCTTTCATCTCCTCTCTTCTCTTCTCTCCTTCTCCCTTTCTTATTCTTCGACTCTCATCCCCTCCTTGACTCGACTCATACACCACCCTAGCCTTCCTTTGGGATCAAATAAATTGACACCTGGTACTCCTAGGCGAAGTGCTACTACGATAGTTTTGTGTGCTTGCAGAATCTCCACTAGGTAGATTGCAATCTCTCTAGCTAGCTCCCACTAGTGTTGGGATTGACAACCCCATTTGACATTAGTAGATAGTTGCTTTAGCTTCACTCCTTTAGGTATAGTGACTGGACTTGCTACAAGCATTTCTGGCGCCGTTGCCAGGAATAGATTCCATAGTCTACTCCTAGTAACGACGTTAGCAAGTGTCAACAAGCATTTCTGGGCCGTTACCGGGGATAGTTGCCTAGCTTTATCTTTATTGAAGTTAAGAACTACCAACACCCATTGTCCGGTTCCTCCAGCTCCTCCGATTTCCCAGACTCTTCCTCAGATTCCTACTACTCCAATTGGTGGAATCACCATGACGCCTGCCGCTTCAAGGAGGAGAGGGATAAGGCCCGAGAGGAACTGAGCGAAGTTTCCAAACAATACGGCATCGACCAGCTTGAATGGGAGGATCAGCGGAAGCAACTCTGCGATGCTATCACAGGTCAGTGAAATCCTCACCTGATTCCCCTTCTTCTAATTGAACCTACTTGCTTGATGTATCCTTTTTCCTGTCTAGCATTGTCTACAGAGGTCGACCGCCTAAAGATTGCGGCAACCAAGGTGGCCGACAAGGTGAACGCTCAGGGGGAAACCGTGGAGGCACGCCTTGATGATGCAGACAGTCGTGTCGATCAAGCCATCATTCACGGCGTACACCACGGCGTCGCCTTAGGGTTGGCGGCAATGTCCACCCAAGCGCGTGAGGACTTCTCTACCATGCCAACCGGCTTTCTCGGCGGTGAGCTTCCAGAGGATGTCAAGGACATCGAAGAACTTCTGGAAAGCTACGAGGATCATGCAACCGTACTCGCCCAGGCCACTGACGCCCAATCTGTCTTGAACAGACTATCTGACGAATAGTCTGTACTTAGGAGTTCTTGTAATAAGACTGCTCTATTTTGTGAAACACTTGCATCTGTGAAATACTGGTTTGTGATTCCTGTTTTTCCCTTTTCTGAATTACCGAAAGCAGAATTTCTGCATGATATTGCCTTTATTCGGTTAGATTGATATTTTTGCTCTAAAGGCAACACATGTCATGTCGGCTATCCTCCAACCTCTTGGAGCATTATTCTGCTAAAGGCGATGTTTTACATCGGCTATTCTTCGCGTACAAACATACTTGAATCTACTTATGTACCGACTTCCACGCCGGGATGAAACCTCTTAAGAAATCTCCCATTAATGGCTCTGGAGAACTCTTCCCCAAACAAAGTTTTCAAGATATATGCATTACCAGGCATACTTCTCACTACCCGAAAAGGACCTTCCCAATTTGGAGACCATTTACCGAACGCTTTATCTTTCATCCCGATCGGCAATATAACTTTCCAAACCAAATCCCCTTCTACAAAGTGTTTCTCTTTAACTTTCTTATTGTAATATTTGGCAACACGTAATTTATTTTTCTCTATGTTTTCCAATGCCTTGAGACAAACTAAATGCAAATCTTCTAATTCATCCATCATCAAGCCTTTATAATTTTCTTTCTTCAAATCATTTTGCAATGTGACTTGTCTTGAAACCGACTGTAACTCCCATGGTAACACAGCACAATGCCCATAAACCAACTCGTAAGGAGATGCTTGAGTGGACCCATGACAAGCCATTCGGTAAGCCCACAAAGCTTCGTTAAGAACCGAATGCCACTTCTTCGGCTTTTCATCAATCTTCTTCTGGATAATCTTAATCATAATTTTGTTTGACGCTTCAGCTTGACCATTGGCTTGTGCATAATAAGGAGAAGAATTATACAATTTGATCCCCATTTCTTTAGCAAAATCACAAAATTCGGATGATGTAAACTGAGTCCCTTGATCTGTTGTTATAGTTTGAGGGATCCCGAACCTGTGAACTATATGTTCTTTAACAAAATTGATCATGTTTTCTGATGTAACCCTCTTAAAAGGTATAGCCTCAACCCATTTGGTAAAGTAGTCTGTAGCTAACAGTACGACCTTATGTCCCTTGCTAGAAGGAGGATGAATTTGACCAATCAAATCTATAGCCCATCCCCTAAACGGCCACGACTTGATAATTGGATTCATAGCCGATGCTGGAACTCTTTGAATATTGCCGAATCTCTGACAATCCTGACATCCTTTAAAATATTCAAAACAATCCTCGAGCATAGTTGGCCAGAAATAACCAGTTCTTCTTATTATCCATTTCATTCGGTAAGTCGATTGATGTGCACCACACAACCCTTCATGCACTTCATACATCAGCTTTTTGGCTTCTTCTTGACTTAAACACTTGAGGAGTACTCCATCTATAGACTTATAGTATAACTGATCATCAAGAATTGTAAATTTGAGAGCCTTATACCTGAGCTTTCGGGAAACCTTTTGTGATGGATTCTTCAAGTAATTGGCAATTTCCTTCCTCCAATCATCAACCATACGATCTTCATTCAAAGCAAGAATTTCTTGATTTTCCTGATATCCAGAAGCAGCTTGAGCCAATCTATTCGCTTCCTCATTATGCCCCTTAGGGATATGATGTAAAGTTGCCACCTGAAAATACTTCAAAAGCTCCTGACATTCTTCATAATACTCTCTCAATATATCGCTTTTACATTCATATTGACCGGTTAATTGGTTGATGACCAACTCAAAATCCCCAAAAATTTCGACAGCAACAGCTTTTATCTCTACAAGCAGCTGAAACCCTCTGAGCAATGCTTCATACTCTGCTTGATTGTTAGTAACATAAAACTCAATGGGAATGGCATATTTAAATGTCAACCCTCATGGAGAAATCAAGAAAACACCAGCACCACCACCTTTACCACAAGATGAACCATCGAAAAACAAAGTCCAAGGTGCAATATTTACCATATTAGCAGAAGGATCACGATGATGAGTAACAAAATTGGCAATAGCTTGACCTTTCACTGCCTTTGCCGATTCGTACCTTAAATCAAATTCTGACAGTGCTAAAATCCACTTGCCAATCCTTCCATTCAAAATAGGCATTGACAAAATATGCTTTATCACATCAAATTCAGAAACTATCACGCATTCGGCATTTAATAAGTAGTGCCGAAGCTTGGTACATGAGTAATACACACATAAACAAAGTTTCTCTGTAGCCGAATACCTCGTTTCTGGTTCTAACAGCTTTCGGCTAAGGTAAGCTATTACTCTTTCTTTTCCCTCAAATTCTTGTATAAGGGCCGATCCTATTGTTAGGCTATCGGCCGCCACGTACAACTTGAAAGATTTACCAAGTTGTGGAGGTACCAAGACCGGTGGTGCCTTCATGTATTCTTTAATTTCATCAAAAGCTTTCTGTTGTACGTCACCCCACATGAATTCTTGATCTTTCTTAAGCTTGAGCAACGGAGAAAAAGGCAAAATTCTTTCCGATAAGTTAGATATAAACCTTCTTACAAAATTAATCTTGCCAAGCAGCGACTGTAACTCCGTGAGGTTGGTTGGAGGGGCAACTTTATCTATCGCTTCCATGCTTTTCTTTCTAACTTCAATCCCTCCTTTATGGATTAGAAACCCCAAAAACTCACCCGCCGAAACTCCAAAAGCACATTTGTTTGGATTCATCCTCAAACGATGTTTCCTTGTGCACTCCAAAGTCTTCCTCAAATCAGCTAGATGTTCGTCATGATCCCTAGACTTCACAACTACATCATCGATATAGATTTCCACAATTTTGCCGATCAACTCATGGAAGATATAATTCATAGCTCTTTGATAAGTTGCGCCGACATTCTTTAATCCGAACGTCTTGACAACCCATTCAAACAAACCAATATGACCAGGGCATCTAAAAGTTGTCTTTGAAATATCTTCCACTGCCATAAAGATCTGATTGTATCCAGCATTGCCATCCATAAAGCTGATGACTTCGTAACCAGCCGCTGCATCAACAAGCAATTCGGCAACCGGCATCGGGTAACTGTCCATTGGGATAGCTTTATTATGATCTCTAAAATCAATACAAACCCTCATCTTTCCATTCTTTTTATATACCAGAACTATGCTTGAAATCCACTCTGCATATCTACATGGCCGAATGAAATTTGCTTTCAATAATCTCTCAACTTCTTTTTTCACGTCGTCCAGTACTTCCTCTTTAAAAATCTTCCGAGGAGGTTGTTTGTAGGGGCAATACCCAGGTTTGATCGGTAATCGATGCTCAACAATAGAACGGTCTAGTCCAGGCATCTCTATGTAATCTCAAGCAAAACAATCCTTGAACTCCTTCAAAAGATTTATCAATTTTAATCTATATTCTGGATCCAAATTTGCACTGACATATATTGGTCTTGTTTTGGCTTCATTACCAACATTTACTTCTTCTAATTTATCAGCCGACATGAAACCTCGTCCCAACTTTCCTTCGTTATCATCAATTGGACCATCCATTCAAAAATTGCTCTGAGAGCCGACTGCTTGGATCGGCTGTTGGTCCTTGTCGAAAACATTTACAGGACCTTCTCTCCAAATTCTTCCAGAGAAGCACTGGACGCCATCATACTCCCAGTAAACGGGTTCTGCAGTAGCAACACTCACTGAATCATCGGCATGGACAACTTCGATGTCATCTCCAATCCACTGGATGAGGATTTGATGCATAGTTGACGGAACGCAGCAGTTTGCATGTATCCAGTCCCTTCCTAAGAGAAAACTATATGCCCCTTGCCATCGATGACGAAGAAGGTAGTAATCAAAGTCTTTGACCCGATCATCAACTCAACATGAACCGCTCCTCGAGTATCAGAAGGATTGCCAACGAAGTCCCTCAACACCATGTCAGTTTTCAATAATTCTTCATTTGCCATCCCAAGTTTCCTGAAGGTAGTATATGGCATGATATTTATGGCAGCTCCCCCGTCAATAAACATTTTGGTTAACAGTTTGCCATTAATGTACCCCTTCACATAAAGTGGCTTCAAGTGACAATGCTTGGCTGGCTTGTCAAAAACTACTCGCCGGGTCAAGACAAGCTGAGCCATCAGATCCTGGTACTCGCTTTCATCAAAATCCGAGTACACCTCTTCCTGGACATCTTGATCCCCGGGGGCCATGAATTCTGACGGAAGGAAGAAAGTCATGCATGCATCAGCCGAATGATCGTGTTCATTGGGTATTTCTTTTGGACGCCAAACTTGTTTTGTCCTAGTGCCCGCTTGCGCCAATTCTCTATCTCTCAGGCGCTGCACTCTTCTTTTCTGGCTCTTTCTCAATCCTGGTGGACACCACTGTCCTTTCTGCCAAACATATTTATGGTACTCCTCTTCCTCGGTGCGAGCCCAATCTCGATCGGCAAATCTTTTTCCTTGCCGATTTTCGGAATTTTCCATTTTTAAGCGCCGATCGTCCTTAGGGAATTGCCTCCCAAGCCTATCATGGACCGAACGGCGGTTGACTCGAGACTGCCTGTATTCAGAATATTGATCACTGCATTCAGGACAATTGTTCTTAGCAGGCAGCTTCAAGCCTTCATTCCAACAATATTTGAAGAATGAGCATCCCCAATGAGATTGCTCTTGCTCTCTCGTATATTCTTGTTTTTCTCGGTACACTCTCTCTTCGTACCTCTGTTGTTCCTCTATGAACTTTTGTTCTTCATAGAACTTTTGCTTCTAGCGTTGTTCCTGCTCCCGACGCCATTTGTTCAACAAAATACGTGTTGTGACCCTGGGCCTGGAAGCTTCTCCCCTTTCAGTTCGGCTATTCTAGAAATGAACCTGTTACCAAAACTCTTCATTTGTGATCTGTCGATCGGGGTCAACAGAGCCGGTCTTTCTCGCTCTATCAGAGGTTAATACCTTCATCTTGCTTTTGCCTCTGGGGTCATCTGCATTAACCATGTTAACGGAGAAAGATACGGTATTCTGTGCAAAAGGGTTACCATCAATTTTCATTTTTCCATCGAACTTCAAATGCCCTTCCTGGATAGCTTTCTGGATCCGCATTCTGAAGACTCGACAATCATTTATAGAATGAGATCTGGTGTTATGGAAACCACAATACTTCTTGTCTTTAACTCCTTCAGGGTGCAACATGGGATGGCCTTCTGGTAGCTTGATGCGTCCCTCTTTCACCAGCAATTCAAATAGCTTATCCGATTTGGAGAGATCAAAGTCGTAGGTACCTTTTTGCTGCCTGAGCCATCGTTGATTGACTTGAGTCGGCTCTTTCGCCCAGACTAACTCAGCTGCAGCTATCTCATCTTCGTCATCATACTCCATTGCTTCTTCTAAGAAAGCCTGATACATTTCGCTAGCCACATCGCCTCTCTGGAATTGGTTGTTTCTCCTAAACCCTTGAGCCTGACTATTCATCATTGCCAACCGTTGTGATAATTGCCCAAGATCATCAAACTCCATGTCGAATAGCTTTTCCCTGATATTCGGCAACATGCCAGCTATAGCTATCCCTGGCAATTGATCATCTGGCAAATTCAGGGAATAGCAGAGATTTTTAGTCTCCCTGAATCTGCACAAATATTCTTGCGGCGTTTCATTAGCCCTCATTTTCAAACTCATGAGGTCGACTAACTTCTTTTCATTAGTGCCCGTAAAGAAATACGCGTGGAATTTCTGTTCTAGCTCTGCCCATGTACTAATAGAATTTGTCGGTAGAGACATGAACCATGAGAAAGCTGGTCCTGTCAATGATAGTGGGAAATACCGGATTCTCCAAGCTTCATCTGCAGATGCCTCCCCGAGTTGCATCAAGTAATGGCTGATGTGTTCTATAGTGCTAGTGTCATCTTGGCCTGAAAACTTGGTGAGATCGGTGGGAGGTTTCACCCTTGGAGGAAGTGCCACTCGGTTATACCACTCTGGATAGGGGGACTTGTATGCATAGGACTGATTCTTTGGTTTCAAGCCGAATTGATTCTGCATCATGTCAGCCATCTTGTGTATGATGAGGTCGATATTTGAATCTGGGGCCGCATGTGTTTGACCTCCAAGAAATGCCCCTGCTGAATTTTTATAGCCAGGATTCGGGAAAGCATCAATCGCACTGTAATCAACAAACTCCTGATACCCATTCCCAAACATGTTCTTTTGCAACCTATTTGTTGCGGGGGACACTCTGACGGTAGATTCTGGGGCGTTTCCCATCGTGTCGAATGCGAGTTGGCCATGAGTCGTGGGAGGTTGCTGCCCCTCGTGAAGGACCATCCCACCTCTGCTTGTACCGACTCCACCGTTTTCAGCAGTCTTTCCCTGATGTTGGGGTACGGGGAATAACACAGGCCCCCGCATCGGGCCAGCGGCTTCCTCAAAACATTTATCAACTGCCAGGCCGAAAGTACCAACCATGATGGCACAAAAGGTATTTAAGAAAGCTGATTGATGATTTGTCATGGCCTCTGCTATAGCCTTGTACACCAGTTCGGATAGTTTTTGAGCATCTTCCTCATCAGTGCTATCAGATTGATGAGGAAGAAGAGTTCTTGGGAGTGACTGCTTCTGGAAAACCTTGTTGCTCTTATTCTTAGAGAAGGACATCAAGCATTTGTGCTGAAACTCATTGAATGCTTATTGAACTAAATTTCTCAAGTCTGGTGGCAAATCATCCACGGTCACGTCCAGAACTTGACTGTTGTCGATTTCAGGAATCTTGGAATGTGTAGTCCCACCGGGCATGCCAAAAAGTGTGTTGACACAAAATGTGGCGCACTGTGCCTCACACACAGCAAGCCGAAAAACGTGACTTCAATCGGGTGCCCGGACGGTTTGAAATCCGGAGACGTGCCAGTCGGTTTGACCTGAAAACCGACAAGGGATAAAACTGTGAGAATAAAACTGGAACATGTCGGGTGAGACCAGACAGTTCCATATTTACGGCCCTGAAGCCACTTTTGACGACATACAGCTATAGAAGCTATCTGCCAAGCATGTTTATAGAGTCATTCGGCTAATATAAAAAGAAAGCATATGAAAGCATTGATTGCCGAATACATGTGTAAGAAAAGACATGCTTGAACAAATAAAAATAAATTATAAATCGACATATAACCAAGCTCGGCAAACTAGCCGAATTGGGATCCATGAAGAAGGAACATGCAAACAAGCACGATCAAACCAATCTAAAACCTGCATCTGCCGCACGATACCTAGTTTTATCGAAACTCAAGCGTGATTGATATGTATGAACCCACAACACGTAACAATCTAGATTGGAGATTAATTCGGCCATCATGATCATGCAATTATTGGGACACAAATAAACTTGTAAAGCAAGGCCGAACAAAGTCAATCTAGACTGGGCAAAAGAGTGTTACAAAATTAATTAAATCATACAACACATGATAACTTAATGAATCTACTAGATCTTGTCGAATCTAATAGAGCCGATAACTAGCTCGATTCTGCTAAACGTATCAAGCAAACGCCTGCTGCACAGTATTTACTCATAAGCAAAGCATAACCGAAGACTTCTTGATCGTTAACAAAGGTCCACCGCACGACCATTGGAAACAAACAAGACTACTTGCATCACATCTAAATCCATCACATAATACTAGACATGATAACAAGGTTGTCGGGACTTACGGAGGTCGACGGATCGATGATTCCTCTCGAAGAACTCGACGACACGACAAAGGACTCGAAGATGGCACGGGGCCGGTTTGTATTGATATGGTTGTGAACCCTTTTTACAATAGCCAAGGGTTTATATTTATACCCTGGACACAATATAAGTCCTAAGAGGACACGACTACAAAATGTTAAAGGAAAATACAACATTTTTGGCCTTCAACTCCCTTTGGAATCTTCAATGCCTTAATTGTCGCAATCTTGTTGCCCAATCGACTTTTGCTTCTGTCATTTCAATAGAAATCCTCTTTTCCTCAGAATAGCCGACCGCATAAGCAGTTGCCGAATCCTTGGAAACTTAGCCGACCGCATGGATACTTGTCGAATGCCTCATACGCCCATCTCCACACACTAGCTCATCTGTCATCCCCTTATGCGTGCGAAAATCCCAGCAATCCATGGAGGAAGGGATGGACCAGAATCCCAAGCCCGCACCTGAAGAAGGCTTCAAACACGATGAGCTCGTCGGTGTTCGGCATCAGGTACTCCTCTTAGTACGCCGGCCTCCATCCGCAGGTCACTTCATCCTGGAGAAGGACGTTCGCCATAAGTTTCTCTAGGCTCCACTTCCTCGGGACGCAGGTGGACCACCCCTTGGTCCATGATGGCTTCACAATCTCCTCATCCGACATCTTCCCCGCCGCCTTCTTCGTCGCCTTGCTCGACCTCTTCGGTGCCATTGCTTGTTAGATGGCTCGAATCTGGATCTAAATCTAGGTACGGGTTTCCACTTGGGCGGTTATGCGTGGGTAGAAGGTGGAAGACGAGGATGAAATGGGCTCTATGCTCGATGATTGCAACGACAAGTGAGGAGTCACCGCCGTGGTATCCGCATTTTATTCCGTGCGGCGCACCTCTCCATCTTTAGGGTTTTTGGGTGTTCGCGCCCAACACTCCCACATTCGCCGCGTCGCCGAAATCACCGCGAACTGTTCCCCACCACTTAATGGGTTGTCGCACCATCGGTTTGCATTACGGCTCGCCTGTTCACCTTTAGTTTAAATGCATTTCCATTTCTTTTGTCGATATTATTGATTCCCTAACTTGCAGATGTTTTGTTACTGCTACAGTAATTGCTTGCCATTTTTTCTCCGTACAAGACTCTCTGACTCGGCTCGGGGACTCCATCCTCGGGGACTTCGTCTACTATGGACATTTTCTTCATTTTCATTTTTTGACCCTGCTACAAGGACCATCCTACTCCTTACAACAGGCTCGGGGACTATGTGTACTCACGTCAATTTGTGCAAATGACTATGTTTTTTGTACAGATTGAAACATCCTCAATTTTTTGCGAAGGGAAAATCCACAGAATGAGTTATAATATGACAAAACCAGAAACTGATCTTATCATATATCAGTCGATATCACAGTCATATATCGTAATATTACGTGGTTATAAGCATTACATCATTGGGGTATCACTTATTACAGAGTTTATTCTAGTGGAAGTCTATCGAGTGAAGGCTCCTTCTGCACGGGCATCATCAGAGTTGTCGTAGCGCAGCACCGACAAGATCGTCCGAACCAAACTTGAGTGTAGGCACAAAACTTCCTATTCCTCCTAGAGTCAGTACTTCTGAAGCAGGAAATCTGCACACCGCCAGATGTGTGCAGGCCATGGTCAGCACCGATGAGCTTTTAGTGGAAAATATAAAACAAGGGATCTGGCGATCCTAAGATTTGGCAGTGGATTTGCATCCTAGCGCATGAGCAGTAATCAATATAATAATGTTAACAAGTTTTAACACATCCTCATTCACACATATCCACATCCATCCACCATATGCAAATCCATATCCATCTCAATCATCACCACTCCATCCCCTCACCTCATCTCACACACTCAGGTCGACAGAGGCCAGCTCCCTCCCAGCCTTGTCTCAACGGCCCGCAGCCTCACACCAGGCTCACGGCCGGCACTCACCTGCTAGGGGGAGAAAGAGAACTCTCACTAGTCGGAAACAAGTTAGGGAAAAGGGCCGCAGCCAACGAACTGGGTAACGTATCGATCGATCAACCATACACTCTACAGAGGTTCTGCAAAATCCACAAGATCGCCATCATCGGCAGTCTGGAGATGCCTAGGAGGATACCGGTCGCTTGCCAGCCTAGAGTAATGTCACCCTACCACTCAGCCCTGGAACACCCCAAGACTGTCTGGGATGGCTAAGTTATTGAGGTCACGTTCCCTCTCCCGAAGTGGGAGTCGTGATCGTCTCAGAAGGGTGTGGGACTCTCATACCCGTACCTTCCTCGCACTCTCTCGCCTAGCAATAGTGGCATTACCCTACCAGGTAGTCCGACCGTCCCTGTCCATAAAGAGCGAGTGACATGTAGGGTATTCCCCGTGGTCAGGATTTCCGTTCCACCTAGGGTGACTAAGCCGGAATGTCTTCTCAAAAGGTTTTCATTATCCGTGCCACCATAACACGCTCCTAACCCGGGCTCCACCAGCGGCTCACACCCGGATTCACCTCAAGTCACCACTTAACCCGCCACAGGTTTCACAACCGTAGGGGCATCCAGATCTGCCCCACGGCAAGACTCGCACTAGGCTCGTCGTATATTCCGGCTCGGTCGACACAACCCTCACCCTCCACACACCCAAGTCACACACGCAGCACGCTCACCCATCACCAAGTCCGGCATCACCCGCCAAACCATTCCCAAGGGTTCACCACCCGCATCACATCTCATATATAATACGAAGTGGAGTTTAATAATATAATGGTGAAACATGCAAGCAGCAGGCGAGTAAGCAGGAATAAGTGAGCGAATGCGCAAAGCGAGGTGTTGTGGTAGAGTGGGTTGCAATCAGGTAATATTGGCTTAGGTAGTATCATGCATCAATATACTAGCAAAGGAATAAACATAAAGCGCTAGCAAGTCTACATATTTGCAATGTCTAATAGGATTCTCTAAAAAGAGGGTGTTGCCATGACACCTGCGAAGTAGTCATAGTCATGGTTAATTATTCCTCGTTGGTGTTCCATTAGTGAGGTCGTCTCCTCCTGAGTTGACTCCATGTCGTCGTCCTTGTTGGCGTCCATGCTCTCTTGGTCCAATCGTATGCTACTCCACGAAACGACACACAAGGCAAGAGAACACTCACACCATAATTGAAAAGACAACAGGACGCAGGAAGATCCATTAACACCAATGAGATACTAGAATACACTAGGTTTAGCCCTCTTGGTGGTTGTCTGATTTCCTCGGGCTAGGAACAAGGTGGTGGTTTGCAAGTTTAAGTCTTGGCCAAGCCAATACGGCTTTATGTCATAGGGTTCAAACCAAGGCCTATCCTTAGCAAACGCCACAGCTCACATCCTTCGATTTGGTCGTCATTTAAAAGGGCGGAAATCGGAGGACGGGCATAACGAATAAGAACGACGGGGTTCGGCTCTTGTAGCCTTATGCCAAAGGTCAATTGATCATAAGAACGATTAACACCATTGTGACTTGACTCCAAGGTACCTTGGCTTGCCCGCTATGGCAAAAGCGGCAGTGTAAAAGGATTGGAGATCTACAATCCTCTCGATCCACACGACACGTTACGTCGGGAACCAAGTCTCAGGGTTACTCACTTACACCTGAAAGAGCGGGGTTAGCTGAGCACATCTATGCCTTGTTCTCAGGCACATCTCTAGTGAAATGTGTTTAGGTGGTCGATCGAGTCGACGCGCGGGGTCCTGAGATACAACATAGACCACAACTTTGCTAACAAAAGGAATAGCAAGAGTATAAATATATATAAGTGAAAGGCTCATTCTTTCCAACACACACGTCATGGTAGAAGAGGGGGTATTGGAAGGTGTGGCACAATATAAGATGCAAGTACGCAAACTACTCATAGGGTACCCGACCGAGGTGCTCTGGCACTAAGTCATTTCCAGATTCGTAGCGGTGCGGTTGTCACCGCAAGAATCAAGATATGCAGTGGTCAATGGGTACAAGCATACAAGAGTTTGTGCACGAAGAAGCATGTTTATACAAGTGAAAAAGAGCGTAGCTCCATGGTCATGGTGAGGTGTACTCGCGACCACAAGATACACTAACAAGGGTCGTGTTACATTCGGCATCACGGCCATGGCGAGACGGGTCTCACGATCGTAACGTCCGAACGAGGTACGATCCCTCAGCCGGCTTAAAGGCTCGGCACACACAGACAAACACACGATTATCTACCAATACAACGATAAGAACCATAAAGCGACACAAAGACACATCGAACCAAATAAGTGGACTAGCACATTCCCATAGCATGAGATTGGATGAATCCTGTATCACAAGTGCATATACAGGTGGTCGTAAGAACGAGGTATACCATGAGTACAGATAGATAAATAAGAGTCTTTTCAGGGGGAGCTTGGTAGGTCAATAATAAGATAACAAAGGTCCCAAGGGATCATGGTGGCGGTATACATGATCTCGGGGTCTCCTCAATTGTCATAAGCTATGGTTTCCATCAGGGGCATCCTACGGTCAAAGATGAGAAGAGAATTACCTTGTCGTCCAGCATGTCGACTAGGGTTTGTTCCATCTGGTCTAAACATGTCGTGGTCATGGTTTCGTCATGGGCATACTTCCAGGGCGGTCGGTAACACTCTGGTGTTCTTGGAACACCGGAGGTTCGATTTGGCTTGGGCCGGTCGTGTGTGTGTGCATAAGTGTCCATCAGTCGGAATTGACCTCGATCTACACGTTCCATGTTCGGCAAGCAGGGTCAGGGGTTGGAAGAGAGGAACGTTTAACTAACCCTGGTTCATCATGTAATCAAGGATGACATTGCTTGGCATCTAGGTCTTGGCGTCGTGGTGCCATCCACATAACTTGCCTTTGGTCCTTTGCACGTGGTGCACCTAGAGGGGAGAGGTTCGGTCGAAGATGATAATAGATTGTTACGAGATAATGAGTTCATTGATAGCGAGAACATGAAATAGCCGGCACGATAACACGGGCAGACAAAGATGAATAACGTGAGTTGATATTACAAGGATTCATAAAAAATATGCACATGATATAAATGGGGGTCTTCGACGAAGTGGCGCCGTCGACCAAACTGTTGTGCGTCTTAGCCAAACAGACGAGTGCGGTCAGTCGTTCAGCAGGGTGCGTCTTGGCCGAACTACTGCGTTCGGTCAGCTGAATCAACAGGGCGCACAACCGATCAGCAAGGCGCCACCGACCGAACAGCGATGCGCGGCCTTGCCGAACTGATGGGCTCGTCGTCGTGGTCATCATGGCTGCTGCTGCTGCACGATGAAGAACACGACACAAAGGCCGGGAATCAGACAGACGATAATGACGACAAGGTAGTGAAGAACGGTGGCTTGGTCTTGTGGAGCTCACTGGCAGTGGAGAGGAAACCCCGGCGAGGTACAAGACACCGGCAGTCTGCAACGGTGGTGGCGCGGTCGTCGTTGGTCAGCCAGGCTCGGTGGCGACGTGCAGTCGACTGGTGGCTTGGCGAAACGCGCCACGGGCGAGGCGGAGGCAGAGCTCGGGGACGGCCGTGGTAGTCGCCGGGGCACACCAGGAGGCGAGGCGGACTCGGCTGGCTTGGCCCGGCTGCGAGGTTCTCGTCCAGTTCGGCGTTCTCACTGACGGGGTCACAGGGCACGGAGCAACGCCGCGCGACGCAGTCACGACGTCGAGGTGGAGCACGGCGAGGGTGTTGTCGAGGAGGACGGCCGAGGCGGAGATGGAGCTCGTGGTCGTGTCGTAGCAAGCCGGGTGGAGCAGAGACGGGACCGCAGACGCTGGGTGACGTCGCGGCGTGGCGTGGCCAGCGGGCAGTCGCTGGGTCCGTGCGGCCGGTTGCAGCTTCGTTGGGCGCGGCCGCGGTGACTAGTTGATCGGAACGGGGCCGGGACGAGCTCGATGACGTCGGGGAGCCGGAGGCGTTGGCGGGCGGTGCGGTGCGGTACCGCGGTCACGACTGGCGGGGCTGGGCGCGACGGACGGCGGTGCTGGTCGGCCAGAGGAAAAAGGAAGGGGAAGGTGGTGGCGGCGCCATGGAGGAAGAAGAGAGGAGCTCGGAGCGGAGATTTCCGGACAAGAGAGGTGCAGCAGCGGCTTCGTGGTATACGGGCGCGGCTAGGGCTTCCGTGGTGATTCTCGGCGTCCGTGCCCTTGGATGGGACGGCCGGGACGTGTGGCGGTCATCCATGGCGTGGCGAGTGGGTGGCTCGGGCTGGGCATGCGGGCTCGGCGTGCGCGTCGCGCGCAAGGTCATGCGCGAGCGGCGGCGGCGGCTCCCAGGGAGCGCTCGCTCCCTAGGGTTTGAGTGCAGGCGTGCGTGGTTGGGCCTGCTGGGTCGTGCGGCTGCTGCTGCTTGCTTTGGGCCCAAGCGATGGCAAAGAGAAGAGAAGGGGTGAGCGGGCTGGTGGAGGGGAGAGGGGAGCTGGGCCGAGTAGACCAAAGTGGAGGGCGAGCTGGGCTGGAGGGGTGGCCGAACTGGGCCTGTGCGGGGGGGAAGTGGAGAGGGAATGTGGTGGTCTTTGGCCCATTCGGCTGATGGGGAGTGGAGATGGAGTGGGCCAGCTGGTTGAGTGGGGAGAAAAGGGGTTTGCAGCCCAAGTGGAGAGAAGGGATTTTCTTGTTTGATTCGAGGGAGTTTTGGAGAATTTTAGAGGGATTCGAATGTAGCGTTCAAATCATTTAATGGAAAAGAAGAAAAGGATTCTTCTCTTCTAAGAAATATTATGACTTGGAAGGCTCGGGGTTGGAACAAAGGAGATCGAGGGAAATTTAGGGGGGAAAAGTTGGGTGGAGTCGGAATCGGTGGTTGAAAGGGTTCCAATAATTATTAGGGCTGCATTAGTAGTTATCCATATTTATCTTTTCTGCATTAGTTTCTCTTTTGTATGTTTACATCTCATCATTATTCCTCCATAGCATATTTACTTTTTTTCATTAGCATTGCATAAAAAAGAGAGAAAATATTTTACATATTGCATTGCATCATAAAAATAAAAAAAAAATAAAAAAAAATATATTGAGAAAGAGATCTTGCTGAAACTTAGCTTAGAAAGCATCAAGAATAATCTCAAAAGCTTTGGACAACTAAGGCTTAAGTGGCCAACCACTAACGCTTAATTTGTTCCACAAGTTTTGTTGTCTATTTGAGTTTCACAGGATTTGAGAGGCCAAGACAAGCTGACAAGCAAGTGAATGTTACATCCACTGTCGGAGCACTGTCCAATAACCATCAACATCAATCAAGCTTCGATAAAGGAAGAACATTTTCACTGCCAGTCCGCTGCATTATAAGATCGAACGACTATGATAACATTCAGCTTGGGGGAAAGCACCCCCGTGTATCCAAGTAAGTATCCTTATCCTCTTATGTTTACTTTCTATACATAAATAAAAATAAAATAAAAAACAATATACAAAAAAATGTGAGCACATGAAGGCTCACCATTAATTAAAAAGAAGAAAAAAAAATATATGGGCACATGAAGGCTCAACGCTATTAAGGGAACCGGCTTGGAGGAGACGCACCCCCGTTATCTTCGTAATTCAGGTATGTCTTTATTATTATCTTAGTTATTTATAATAAGTGTGTTAGATTAAATAGATAGTGTGTCCAGTTTGCTTAATTTTGCTTAATAAAAGAAGAACTCTCTCTCTAATCTAATCCATGGAAATGATGAATAGTTGCTCTATCTAATTTCTTTCAAGTACCTAGCCTTCAAAGCAAGAGTTCTCTAATTAATAATGATGCCTTAAAATAAAATTAAATATATGAGTATCAAATGCTTGATCTGAGGTCTAGGTAATTGATAGATATGACATGTGATGATCTGAGCTACTACTATCTTGTTCTAAACAACACTAGAGTTCTAGAGAGTTTCCAATATTAATATGACTAATGATTGTATTGAGTTAAATTAAGCTTTGTTGACCCTATGAGATGTTATCATACTATTGAATTGAGATCACTTACACATTTCATCCATCTTCCGCATAAATGTTCATGATTATCTGTTGCTATCCTCTCAAAAATCTATTGGAAGCATGTGGCTATTGAAAAAAAGAAAAGAAAAAGAAAAAAAATCTGAGGAAATAAAAAGGGACAAGTGTCCGAAACCTCAAAAAGAAAGATCCCGAGGAAATAAAAAGGGACAAGTGTCTGGAACCTCGAAAGAATGATGAAAAAAATGAATATCAGAAAAAATAGGCACGTGCCCGATAGTAGAATTAGCCTGATAGCCATGTGTCTCTGATAGACATAAGAGAGTGATATATTTAAAAGAGCATCCGACTCCATTTTCCCTACACATGCACTTCTCGATTCAATTGTGTGGTTGACTTTCTCTTTAGATCCATTGTTTAATTTGACAACATATGTTTTTAATCTTTTCTGAAAATTCATAAAAACTCCGGGATAATGGTGAAGTAAAAGAACTAGAGACATAGTGCTTGATTCGATCATTCTATCTTTCAATTACTCAGGATTCAAGGTAAAGTACTAAGCCCCGTGATAAATAATATGATTTCTTTATGAGAACTTTTGTTTGAATGCATGTGTACTTGTTTGAAGTAAAGATATTGTAGCAGCTCCTGATCCACTTTTGGGTTTGACTTTGCTAAGGGAATAGCAAAGGTTAAGCTTGGGGGAACTTGTTGACGCTCACTAATGCTCAAAATTAACCATCAACTATTGCATGAAATGACACTAAATTAATCACAAAGCATAGTTGTAGGGTTTGAAACTAACGAGTTCCACGAGTTTTGGTGCTCTCACTTGTTTTGTAGGACATCCATGTTTTTACCATATAAAAGCATCTCAAGTGATAAATTGGAGTGCACCATTGCGAAGAGCTCGTCGAGTCGATCGAAACGGACATATCATTTGCTATATTCGGAGTCCCGGATGAAAAGATATTAATTTCGCAATGAAATCTGCAAAAGAAGGATCTAGAAGACACCAGAAGACACCACGAGGCGGGCCACCACGTGGGCCCACTGGGCCAGACCGACCGGTCCCACCCTGGGACCGACCGGTCGGCCATAGAGGCCATTTCGCCTCCGCCTTCTGGAACCTTCTTCCACCGCCTCCTAGGATGCATCTCCACCGTCCCTGAAGTCAGTTTGATCCAACGGTGGGCGATAAACGTGACGCGGATCGATGACATGGCGATTCCTTGCCCCCTACTCCACCTCGGGCTATATAAGCAACCCCAGACCCCCCCTCTCCAGGCATCTCCATCTTCATTATTCATCTCCACATCAGAAACTAGGGTTTCAATTAGAAGTAGAGGTCCCTCTAGATGAATCTCTTCTAGTTCATCTAGAATTAGTTCTAGTTCTTCTAGCTCTAGTTCTTGTTCTAGTTGTCTAGTTCATCTAGTTGTAATTAGAGATTGGATTAGAGAGAGGAGAAGGAGAGAGCTGAGGAGGAGCCGGAGCTGTCGGATCTTCCTCAACATTGTATTGGTGCAGCATCTAGTTTGTCTTCAAGCAATCTCCAGGTTCTTCATTTATTCTTTTCAAGTATTATATTTAATTTCAGTTCTTGCTTTATTTTATTTATTGGATCTCCGCTTGTATCGAGTGCTCTAATTATTCTAGATAATTAGAGTAGTAGACGTTAGTATAGACGTGGTGTCTAGACTAGGGTTCACCTGAGTTTGCACCCGGCCCCACGGATAATTGTGGTAGCCCCAGGTGGTGACAGCCCTAACAGCCGACGTAGTCCACCACGTTTGGGTTGGTGTTTGTAGGACCGTAGTCGGAGCTTCCTAGCCCTTTTCTCATCCCTTTCTGTGGCTAGTGTTCTGATGTCCCGAAGTAAGTAAAGTATAGTAAGCCTTTGATTAGATAGACCTACTTAGAAAAACCTAAGTCTCTTTCTAACCATATTAACATTCTTTTCTTGGACGACTTGCCCCTTGATTAGTACACTTCACGTTCCCCGTGGAAATCGATACCCTGGAATACTCTCGGGTGAAAGCTACATCGGTATCCGTGCGCTTGCAGATTTTTCTGTGTGCGTTTAAAATACCCAACAACAATCACTCATCACTCGAGACTCAGCATACATCCATGTATCCGCAATCTCCCCCTTGATGAATGCATTGTCAACTACCAACACAAATCATAATGGAATAGAGGAAGAAGAAGGAAGAGAGAGAGAGAACTCAACCAAATAACCCAAAAGCATAACAAAGCTGAAGAAGGTCAAGTGGAAAGAGCAAGACAACTTGGTCCCCAAAGACATGGGCAACGGCTCGACGCAACCAAGCAATGCAAAGCTAGCCCTCAAGAAGAGGTAGAGCAGGCTCAACACCGCTTGCAGGAAAGCTCAACACCAATTGAAATATCAGTTGACCATCAAGCAAAATAGAGCTAGCCCTCAAGAAGAGGCAGAACAGGCTCAACACCGCTAGCGAAAAAGAAAAAAAAACTCGATACCAACTAAAGAGCAGAAAAGAGCTCGATACTAATTGAGCATCACACTCACAAGGCGAAACTGCTAGTCCCTCAAGATAGAGGCACAGAGGCTCAACACAACTAGCACAAGCCAATCGAAAACCCTTCATCAAACACGAGCAAACACAGCACACTCCCCCTCTAATAGTGCACACAACCAGGACATGATTTGTCAAATTTCTCCCCCTTAGTTGATAATGCACTTATCAGGCAAACTTCTCCCTTCCAAATGCATATTAATCAAAAATGCAAGTTAGCAACTTCAGGAATATAGTCTAGAGAACGAAAAGATGCTCTTGAAGGACCGAGAAGCTATCCGAAAGCGACCAGAGGGGGGGTGAATGGGAGCTTCAAAATTTCCTTTCGGAAACTAGATGCCACTGTCCCAAGATCAACCCCAAGAGCGAACCCTAGAGCTTGCTAATGTCCACGACCCTAGATATAGGGTGGATGCTTCCTAGAAGCACAGCGGGACACTAGACAACCCTAGAAAGCCAACGCAAAAGACGGAACTCGAATCCGATCAAGAACGAACGAACCGCGAACGAAAACGCGCGAAACTGGATCGACCGGACTCTGCCTGCGTCCGGTCAGCTGGGACCGGACGCGTCCGGTCAGCCAAAAACCGGTTTTGGACCTCTCTGGAACTGACCGGACGCAGTGACTGCGAGCGTCCGGTCGATCCCCGTGCGTCCGGTCACAAGCACGTTCGAGTAGTGAACAGGACTATGGGCGAGTCCGGTCACCACTAAACTCCAGCGTCCGGTCAGAGCAAAAACCAGAACACGCTCAAACCTTCAACGACCGGACGCGTCCGGTCAAGTCGTGACCGGCGTCCGGTCATCCCGAAACTGCACTGAAACTCCGGCGATTCAACCCGATCTCCTCCGAATCAAGTGCTCTAGGCTTGGGATTCGATCTGAGGAGTCACAAGGAGGTTAGTGAGCTATCTCTAAGAGATCATGGCTCGAACCTAACTCCAAATCGGTGAATCGAAGGAATTCGGGGGAAGGAAGAAAAAGAGACCCGAAACTAAAACTTGATCGATCTCCTAGACCGTGAGGTTAGAGATGATTTCTTTCGGTGGAAAGAAGTGCCTCACGATCTAGAACAACTCAGTTCAAACGGAATCGCAAAAGATGAACCGAGCACAAAGATCAAGCGACGGGAAAACTCAAGGCACAAAGCAATCCGCGAAGAACATGATGAACATGAAATCAAAACGCGAATTGACACCAAGAGATGGGATCCAAAGTGAGGATACGGCCTCACTTCCTCGAATCAACAGTACACAGAGTGGAGTCTCTCTGCGGATCTCAACTAGCTAAAGCAGGGGATGGGAGAGTGGAAACCCTAGGTGCTAGGAAGCAAATGACTGCGCTAACTGAGATGGGGAGGAGGGTGTCTCCCCTAGACTACTTATACTAACCTAGCCTAAGCCTATTTCCTACTCTACCCCTCCCTACTGTATTTACAGAGCGGACCAGCCTAACCCTAAGGCTATTCTAGTCCACCCGCTGGTGGTAGGTAGATCCGACGGCCACGCCCGCACGGTCTTCCGCGTCGCCTCCACGCAACCTTCAGATCGCCGCCACGTGCCGCCACCACTCTGCACCCCCGGTTTTGTGGCCCAAACCGGGAAACCAGCCTTTTCCATCAGCCCCCGGTTTTGAGGCCCAAACCGGGAAACCCGCCTCCAGCCCGAGTTTTGTGGCCAAACTCGGAAACCGTCCGTGCCCGAGTTTTGAGGCCCAAACTCGGAAACCGGCCCACGCCCAGGTTTTGAGGCTCAACCTGGAAACCCAGCACCCAGGTTTTGAGGCCCAAACCTGGAAACCGTCCACCGTTGGTTTTTCCCGGGCTCTACCAACAAACCGGCGTCGTAGAGGGGATGCACCGCCTGTGCACCCCTTCCACCGACATGATCGTACTTCTCCGCTTGTCGCTGTCGCAGGCTGCCAGCCACCACAGCTGATCCTCCGGCCTCCAGTCCATCAGTCCAAGTCCACGTCCGCCCTTCACCGTCCGATACATCGGCATGGCACGTCCGCCGCACGGCACGCCCATCCTTCATCGCGCCCGGTCCGTCGGCACGGCACGTCACAACTTGACCTTCACCCGCCATCGATCACTGTCTCTGTGCTCGACACCTGCACAACACAAGCCAAAGAACATGCGCATCATATCCGTTGACAATCACTCATCACACAGAGACTCGGCATACACCCATGTATCCGCAATCTCCCCCTTGATGAGTGCATTGTCAACTCCACAACAAATCATGAATAAGAAGAAGGAGATAGGAAGGAGTGGGAAGAGAAAACCCAACCAAATGACCCAAAAGCCTAACAAAAGCCAAAGAAGGTCAAGTGGATGAAGCGAAAACTTGGTCCCCAAAGACATGGGCAACGGCTCGACGCAACCAAGCAAAGCAAAGCTAGCCCTCAAGAAGAGGTAGAACAGGCTCAACACCGCTAGCAGATACCAATTGAAGATCGGAGGACAACAGAAGCAAAATGCTAGTCCCTCAAGATAGAGGCACAGAGGCTCAACACAACTAGCAAGAAAATCACTCCGAACCAATTGGAATTCAACCCAAACCAAATGGGAAAGCACACCAGACGATACCAATTGAAAGCCAAATGAAAAAGCTTATGAAAGCTCATGAAAAGCTAGGAACGTTTGCTAGTCCCTCAAGACAGAGGCAACGGCTCAACACAACTAGCAAACTCCCCCTCGACAAATGCAAGCAACTAGGACAAATGATTCTCCCCTTAGTTGATCAACACAGGAGCATATGATTTGCATGAATTTCTCCCCCTAGTTGAAAATGCACTTATCAAGGCCAAAAGGTATCGGAGAAGCAACTCCCTTCACATAAACTCCCCCTGAACACAAGATCTCCTTCCAAAATGCATATGAAGTCAAAATGCAAGTTAGGAGCTTCAAGTATATAGTCAAAAGAGTGCAAAGATGCTCTAATCAGTATAGCTCCAACATCTCAATTAAGCACTCAAATAGCAAAGGCTCAAACTGATCACTTATACGAAATATGAAGCATATGAGCATGTGAGCAGTTTTAAGCCAAAAAGGATAGTCACCATCAAAATAGCACTAGACATGTATAGAAGGAATCCAAACAAGTGCTAAGCATATATACAAGGTGAACTACCCCTAGCAAAGTTCAATCATCATGCATAGGAATGAAGCATATACTTGTGATTTCAAATTCATATCGGAGTTGCAGCGGTAAAAGAATTCACAAGTTCATTTTTGGCATGTGATTGCGAGAGGTTGAAAGCTTGTCATTGCCTAACTTTTCAACCGTGCGAAGCCTATGCCGAAGCAATCAGAAGCTTAAAGCAACGGTTTCGGTCATACACTACATGGCTCAAGTTTAACTCAAAGTGCAATGAGAAACAGTCTCAATACCATGAGGTGTTGACAAGCAATCCCATCTCGATCTTTTCAATTCAACAATACTTGGTTCAGATTTTAAGCAAGTTATGAACAACCAAGCAAGTGAATGACTCAGAACTAGAGACATAGCAACCTAGCATATATGAAAAGCAGGAATGGACTCAACACACCCTACACATGCTAGTTGCATATCTCAATGGTGAACATTTTCAGATTTATATACATTAGGCATAATTCACCATTCCAAAAATAGCTCGCTCATAACATGTAACAGTGATCAGAAAGAGCATAAGCTACAAGCATCATCATAAGTATCGGAGCAATACTAACAAGAGCATAATTACATTCTAGTGAATATAGACATGAAGCTCAGAATGTAAATGCGTATGCCCGACACAAAACTGAAAGAAAGAAGATACCAATTGGAAAGACTCAAGAAACTCAAAAGAAAAGAGCCTCAAAATAAAAGAGTCAGTCTGTACATCTCAAAATGCTTCCCCCATCTAAAAGGGGAAACACACACCAAGCTCACCCCTCAACCTATTAAAGGTTGATTCGTCTAAAGGCTTGGTGAAAATATCAGCCAATTGGTGATGAGTATCGACATGGCGAAGGTCGATATCACCCTTCTCCTGGTGGTCTCGCAAGAAATGAAAGCGCACATCAATGTGTTTGGTTTTCGAGTGAAGCACGGGGTTCTTAGCAACGCTAATGGCACTCGTGCTGTCACAAAGCAAAGGAACTCGAGTAAAGCTCAAACCAAAATCACGCAAAGTGGCCATCATCCAGAGTAACTGGGAACAGCAGCTAGCCGCAGCAACATATTCAGCCTCCGTGGTAGACTGAGCGACACTAGACTGCTTGCGAGACGACCACGACACCAGAGAAGATCCAATAAACTGGCAAGTCCCAGAAGTGGACTTGCGCTCGGTGCGACAACCAGCAAAATCAGCATCAGAAAAGCCACAAAGCGAGAGGGTGGAAGAAGCAGAATACCAAATCCCGAACTCAGGCGTGAAACGAAGGTACCTGAAGATGCGCTTCACCGCCTGACGGTGAGAAGTGCGTGGCGAAGCCTGAAAGCGCGCGCACAAGCACACGGCGAACTGAATGTCCGGCCGTGTCGCCGTCAGGTAGAGCAGCGATCCAATCATGCTGCGGTACTCCTTCTGGTCCACTGCTTCTCCATCCGTGTCGGCATCCAGGGCAGTCGTCGTCGACATGGGCGTCGGAAGAGGCTTGGCCTCGCCCATGTCGAACCGCTTTAGCAAGTCCCTCGTGTACTTGCCCTGGTGCACAAACGTCCCCTCTCGGGATTGCTTAATTTGCAACCCGAGAAAGAAAGTCAGCTCGCCCATCATGCTCATCTCGAACTCCCTGCTCATAGTATCTGCAAACTTGGCAACCAAAGCGTGAGAAGAACCACCGAAAATGATATCATCCACGTAAATTTGGACCAAGAGAGTATCTTTGCCTTGCCGGAGGAGAAAGAGCGTCTTATCTACACATCCCATTTTAAAACCCTTAGCTAGCAAAAAGGTTTTTAATCTCTCATACCAGGCTCTAGGGGCTTGTTTCAAACCATACAAAGCTTTGTGGAGTTTAAAGACATGGTTTGGAAACTTGGGATTTTCAAAACCGGGGGGTTGCTGGACATAGACTTCCTCCTCAATGTAGCCGTTTAAGAAGGCACTCTTGACATCCATTTGAAAAAGTTTGAAACCCATGGATGCAGCATAAGCCAAGAGTATCCTAATAGCCTCCAAACGAGCTACAGGAGCGAAGGTCTCCTCATAATCTATCCCCTCCTTCTGACTATAACCCTTCGCTACAAGCCGGGCCTTGTTTCTCACAATGTGGCCCTCCTCTCCTTGCTTGTTTTTAAATACCCATTTTGTCCCAATAGGTTTACAGTCAGGAGGTGGAGGCACTAGAACCCAAACCCGATTTCGCTCAAAGTTCTCTAGCTCCTCATGCATGGCATTGACCCAATCCGGATCCGTCAATGCGTGTCCAACATCTCGGGGCTCAAAAGACGCAACAAAAGCAGAATGAGCAAAGTGCGAGATGTGCTGTGACCTGGAGCGAGTAACTCGCTCGTCGATGTCGCCGATCATCTGCTGAGGAGGGTGCTGGCGCTGGATGTGTCGTGGCGCCTCCCGGGAAGAAGTGACCTCCCCCTCAACAGTAGCTGGTTCCACCCCGGGTACAAAAGGTACCGCGCGAGGTGGATCCCACGGCCCCCAGGAAGAAGAAGTGTCGGGGCCGTGAGTCGTCGTCGAGGCCGCTCCTTGCGGCACGGCTGGTGGAGGGGGTGCTGGATCATCTATACCTTCAGCACCCTCGTCCTCGTCATCGAAAAGAGGCTCTCCAACCTCATGATCACCTGCACGTTCAAAACGAGAAGAGGGACAAACAAGAGTCTCGTCGAAGGTGACATCTGATGTCTCCATGACTCGGTTAGTGTCAAGGTTAAGTACACGATAAGCTCGAGTGTGAGTGCCATAACCCAAAAACACACCGTCAGAAGAACGAGACTCAAACTTGTCCAGGTTGCCTTTTTTCAATATAAAACAGTGGCAGCCAAAGACTCTAAAATAACTCACCTTGGGCTGGCGACCAAAACGCAACTCATAAGAGGTCTTCTTCAAAAACGCTCTTAGAAAAATGCGATTCGAAATGTAGCATGCAGTGTTCATAGCTTCGGCCCAAAAGCGCCTAGGAGTCCTATGCTCATCAAGCATCGTCCTGGCCATCTCAACAAGGGTCCGATTCTTCCTCTCTACAACACCATTTTGGGGTGGTGTATAGGGGGAAGAAAACTGATGCTCCAAACCAAGGCGGTTACAAAACTTCTCAAAATCCGAATTTTTAAACTCGGAACCATTATCACTCCGAATAGCTCGCATCGAGTTCAAAGGGAACTCGTTCTGAAGACGCAAAATCAGATTGCGAGCAAATGAGAAAGTCTCGGTCTTCTCAGCTAAAAAGAAGACCCACGAATATCTCGAAAAGTCGTCAACAACAACCAAAACATACCACTTGCCACCAACCGAGCTCACCCGAGCCGGACCAACAAGGTCCATATGTAAAAGCTCTCCGGGGTGCGAGGTCATGACCTTAGTCACTGGATGGTGGGGAGCGGCAACCATCTTCCCATGTCTGCAAGAATGGCAAACTAGATCCTTCTCCACCGAAAGCTTGGGCAATCCTCGGATTAGGCCAAGTGAGCTAAGTCTTGCAAGCAAGTCGAAGCTTAAATGACCGAGCCTCCTATGCCACTTCCAAAGATCGGAGGAAGAAGGACTAGCCAAAAGACAGCGAGAAGAACCAAACGACTCCGAGAAATTCGCGCGAAAGACTTTCCCAAAGGGCGAAATCAGACATACAAGATCGCCCTGAGGATCTAAGATGCAACTAAGGTTCGGTTTAAAACGAATCTCATAGTCATCATCAAAAAGTTGCGAAACAGAAAGAAGGTTAAAATGCAGGTTAGAAACAAGAGCAACATCGCGCAACACAAAGTGCTCATTAACCCGCACCGTCCCACGAGACAATACCTTACCTTTACTATTGTCGCCAAAGGTTATGTACTCCTTTCCGGCGACCGGGCTAAGGCTGGAGAACCACTTGGTGTTTCCGGTCATGTGCCTCGAACAACCGGAATCCACCAACCAAACGTCCTCCAACCGTCTTACCTACATCAATAGAAAGACATAGGGTGAGCATACGGTCCAACACTGGGGTTAGTGAAATAAGGGTAATACCAGTGTTGGGCCGGCTGCTCAAAAGAACGGTTAGCAGAAAAACCATTCCTAGCACGTCTACGAGGGAAGCGATCACCACGCTGAGAAAAACGTGGTCCGCTGGGGAAGAAGCGCTCACCGCGATACCCAAACTGCGGTGGGGGAAAGCGCTCAACAAAGCCTCCGCCACGGGGTCCGTTACCTGCAAAAGCAGGACCCCGTCGGGCACGCTCTCTACGAGGTTTACGCCTAGGAGCCTGGGGCTCAACTGCTCTAGCGTCTCTCCTCGGAGCTCTCTCCTGCCTAGGCCTAACAAACTGAGGTGCTGGACCTCTAGGCCTAGTCTCCCTCCTCGGGGCTCTCATCTCCTGCCTAGGCCTGGGACCCTGACGTCCGGGCCTAGCAGCTCTCCCCTGGGCCTTCGGTACATGTCCACCATGAGCTGGATGGTACATGTCCGGGTTCTCCATCTCCCGAGCCCTGCGCGCCTCTCTCTTGCGCCTAAAGCAGAACTCGCTCAAGTGACCATCTCTCCCACAAAAATCACACTGGTACCTCACCGCACGCACAGGGGGTTGTTGGTGACCAGGGCTGTGGGTGTGGCTCACTTTGCCTTTGCCCTTTGGTGGCAACTCCTCACGAATGGGTGGCATAGCATCAAGCTTGTTTCTGAGGTGGTTTGGCTTGGGTGCCCAAACTGGGTTCTTGGGAGGAGCTCTCGGGGGTTCCTCAACCACACCATCTTGGGTGATAGGCTTGGCTGGCTCTTTGAGTGGAAGCTTGGCAAGTTTGGGAGTAGTGGTGGAATTGGGCTTCTCACATGGGTTCAGACCACTAGACTCTCCAATCTTCCCAAAACCTGAGAGATCAACACTCTGAGCAAAACCTACACCAGGGGCACCAACAGCTCGCCTGAATTGGGAGATCATCATCCCGAGCTGCGGCTCACTACTGGAGACCCATGACAAGATGGACCGAAGGTATGTGTTTTCTTCCTCGGTTTGCATCTTGCCATGCTTCACATTGGCAATCTCCATCTCCAGGCCCTCACACAAAGCACACCTCGAGACACAAGTGCTATCTGAGCTGGCCTTCTCTAAAGACTCAAGCTTGGCATTTTTCTCTGCCAACTCAGATTGCAAGACAGGACAAGTCTTGCACTCACCCAACAGCTGCGGCCTAGCACGAAGCTCATCCACCTCTCCAACCAACGCAGCATACTTACCTCTCAGAGCGAGAAGGTCAGTCATGTGCGCGGTGCACGACTCGCACTCCGCCTCCTCCGACACTACCACGGTGGACCGAGCGAACTCAAGCTCCTTCACCGTGTCCTCCCACTTCTGCCTAAAATCCTTGCGCTCTCTAGCGGCACGCCTAAGCAACTTATCTTGGCTAAGGAGGGCAGCAGTCAACTTCTCAACCTCGGAGGAAAGCTCGTCGTAGGTGAGAGATACCTGGGAGGTGTCGTCGTCGTCGTCGTTCTGAGGAGTACGCTCCGGCTCGCCGTCGACCTCATCGCCCAGCGCCATGGTGCAGAAGCCGTCGTCGTCGGCGAAGAAGCAGAGGCCGTTCAGCTTGTCCTCGATCCTCTTCTTCTTCTCGGACTCGTCATCGCTCGAGCTGGCGGAGTCGTCATCCGAGCCGTCGACGTCGCTGAGCGTGGCGAAGAATGTGCGCTGCTCAGCTTGCTGCTTCTCCAAGTACTTCTTCTTGATGTACTCTTTGTCGAAGCCGCCCCGCTTCTTGTGCCTTGGGGGAACGTGCTTCTCCTTGTACTTGGAGTCGCGCCTGTGGCCGTGATCGCCCTTCCCCAGATGCTTGTTCTTCTTCTTGGGGCAGTCGGCGATGAAGTGGTCGGGGTCGCCGCACTCGTAGCATCCCGTGCGTCCTCCTCGACGACGGTTCATGCGGTTGTTGTGGAACCGCGAGAACCGGTTGGCGAGCAAAGCCAACTCGTCATCTCCCAAAGACTCCAGCTGGTCCTCTGTCACAGAAAAGAGAGAAGAAAGCGCAAAACTAGCTGAGGGGTTAGAGGAAGAGCCGGAAACCAAAGCCATGGACGGGCGAGAAGGATTTTCAAAAGAAGCCCTCGCCATAGCATCAATCTCACTGGACTTGAGCTTACTGAAGAGCTCGTCGCAGGTGAGGGTCTCATAGTTCGGCGATTCGATGATTGCCTGAACCTTGGAGTCCCACACCGAACGGTCAAGAGTGTGCAAAAGCTTCAAAGCACGCTCATGATCGTCAAATGGCAACTGCTCTCTGTTAGCCCTCATCCTGTTGACAATCACCTGAAAGCGAGCGAATAAACTTTCTATGCTCTCGCCAGGTTGATGTCTAAAGTTCTCATACTCTCGCTTGAACGACTCGTAGAGTCGGGTTTTGACTTGAGAGGTGCCCTCATGAAAACGCATGAGAGTGTCCCAGATCTCCCGAGCCGTAGCGAGGTGAGAAACACGATCAAACTCACCCATGCTCAAACAAGAGAAAAGAGCATTACGGGCTCGGCTATTGGCATCGTGCTCATCGATCTGCTGTTGAGTCACACGAGCAGCCAAGACCACGTACTCAGGGGAGTTGCAAATATCCCAGATCGAAGCGCCCAAGCTCTGCAAATAGGCCGACATACGTATCTTCCAATACGCATAGTTCGTCCCATCGAAAAACGGCGGTTTGCCCACGCCGCGATCCATGTCGCCTTCGGTGGATCTGGAACCGGCTAAGGTGGAAGATCCTTAACCTGCTTCGATACCAATTGAAGGACCGAGAAGCTATCCGAAAGCGACCAGAGGGGGGGTGAATGGGAGCTTCAAAATTTCCTTTCGGAAACTAGATGCCACTGTCCCAAGATCAACCCCAAGAGCGAACCCTAGAGCTTGCTAATGTCCACGACCCTAGATATAGGGTGGATGCTTCCTAGAAGCACAGCGGGACACTAGACAACCCTAGAAAGCCAACGCAAAAGACGGAACTCGAATCCGATCAAGAACGAACGAACCGCGAACGAAAACGCGCGAAACTGGATCGACCGGACTCAGCCTGCGTCCGGTCAGCTGGGACCGGACGCGTCCGGTCAGCCAAAAACCGGTTTTGGACCTCTCTGGAACTGACCGGACGCAGTGACTGCGAGCGTCCGGTCGATCCCCGTGCGTCCGGTCACAAGCACGTTCGAGTAGTGAACAGGACTATGGGCGAGTCCGGTCACCACTAAACTCCAGCGTCCGGTCAGAGCAAAAACCAGAACACGCTCAAACCTTCAACGACCGGACGCGTCCGGTCAAGTCATGACCGGCGTCCGGTCACCCCGAAACTGCACTGAAACTCCGGCGATTCAACCCGATCTCCTCCGAATCAAGTGCTCTAGGCTTGGGATTCGATCTGAGGAGTCACAAGGAGGTTAGTGAGCTATCTCTAAGAGATCATGGCTCGAACCTAACTCCAAATCGGTGAATCGAAGGAATTCGGGGGAAGGAAGAAAAAGAGACCCGAAACTAAAACTTGATCGATCTCCTAGACCGTGAGGTTAGAGATGATTTCTTTCGGTGGAAAGAAGTGCCTCACGATCTAGAACAACTCAGTTCAAACGGAATCGCAAAAGATGAACCGAGCACAAAGATCAAGCGACGGGAAAACTCAAGGCACAAAGCAATCCGCGAAGAACATGATGAACATGAAATCAAAACGCGAATTGACACCAAGAGATGGGATCCAAGGTGAGGATACGGCCTCACTTCCTCGAATCAACAGTACACAGAGTGGAGTCTCTCTGCGGATCTCAACTAGCTAAAGCAGGGGATGGGAGAGTGGAAACCCTAGGTGCTAGGAAGCAAATGACTGCGCTAACTGAGATGGGGAGGAGGGTGTCTCCCCTAGACTACTTATACTAACCTAGCCTAAGCCTATTTCCTACTCTACCCCTCCCTACTGTATTTACAGAGCGGACCAGCCTAACCCTAAGGCTATTCTAGTCCACCCGCTGGTGGTAGGTAGATCCGACGGCCACGCCCGCACGGTCTTCCGCGTCGCCTCCACGCAACCTTCAGATCGCCGCCACGTGCCGCCACCACTCTGCACCCCCGGTTTTGTGGCCCAAACCGGGAAACCAGCCTTTTCCATCAGCCCCCGGTTTTGAGGCCCAAACCGGGAAACCCGCCTCCAGCCCGAGTTTTGTGGCCAAACTCGGAAACCGTCCGTGCCCGAGTTTTGAGGCCCAAACTCGGAAACCGGCCCACGCCCAGGTTTTGAGGCTCAACCTGGAAACCCAGCACCCAGGTTTTGAGGCCCAAACCTGGAAACCGTCCACCGTTGGTTTTTCCCGGGCTCTACCAACAAACCGGCGTCGTAGAGGGGATGCACCGCCTGTGCACCCCTTCCACCGACATGATCGCACTTCTCCGCTTGTCGCTGTCGCAGGCTGCCAGCCACCACAGCTGATCCTCCGGCCTCCAGTCCATCAGTCCAAGTCCACGTCCGCCCTTCACCGTCCGATACATCGGCATGGCACGTCCGCCGCACGGCACGCCCATCCTTCATCGCGCCCGGTCCGTCGGCACGGCACGTCACAACTTGACCTTCACCCGCCATCGATCACTGTCTCTGTGCTCGACACCTGCACAACACAAGCCAAAGAACATGCGCATCATATCCGTTGACAATCACTCATCACACAGAGACTCGGCATACACCCATGTATCCGCAGCTCTACATAGTATAACTCCAATGACTCAACAAGAAGCATATATGCCAACAAAGGCTCAAGCTGATCACCAAATACGAAATATGAACATATAAGCAAAATGAGAAGTTTTAGCCATGCAGAAAAGGATGTTCACCATAAAAATAGCACTGAACATGTATAAACAGGAAGTCAGACAAGTGCTAATCATGTATACAAGGTGAACTACCCCTAGCAAAGTTCAATCATCATGCTATAGAATGAAACATAGACTTGTGATTTCAGATTTTAATCGGAGTTGCAGCGGTGAAAGTTCACAAGTTCAAAATTCAGCATGTGATTGCGAGAGGTTGAAGGCTTGTCATTGCCTAACTTTTCAACCGAGCTAAGACTATGCAGAAGCAATTAGAAGCTTAAAGCGTCGGTTTCGGTCATGCACTACATGGCTCAAGTTTAACTCAAATGTGCAATGAGAAACAATCTTGATACCGTGATGTGTTGACAAGCAATCCCATCTCGATCTTTCCAATTCACTTAACTTGGTTCAATTTTATACCAGAATATGAACAGACCAAGCAAGTGAATGACTCAGAACTAGAGACATAGCAACCTAGCATATATGAAGAGCACAAGTGAATTCAACATATTCTACACATGCTAGTTGCATATCTCAATGGTGAACAATTTCAAGTTTTATGTTCATTAAGCAAATTCACCATTCATAAAATAGCTCAGCTCACAACATGTATCAGTGATCAGAAAGAGCATAAGCTACAAGCATCATCATATAGCATCGGAGTAAACTAGACAAAGCATAATTACATCCTAAAGATTATATACATGAAGCTCAGAAAGTAAAGATGCATGATGAAATGCAAAGACTAACCTACCCAAAAACGAAAACAAGACGAAAGAAGGAGAGTCAGTCTATGATTTAATACTCAAAATTTTTCCCCCATCTAAAAGGGGAAACACACACCAAGCTCCCCTCTCAACCTAGCAAAAGTTGATTGGTCCAAAGGCTTGGTGAAAATATCAGCCAACTGATGATGAGTATCGACATGGCGAAGGTCGATATCAGCCTTCTCATAATGGTCTCGCAGAAAATGAAAGCGCACATCAATGTGTTTGGTCTTAGAGTGCAGCACAGGGTTCTTAGCAATGCTAATAGCACTTGTGCTGTCACAAAGCAAAGGAACGCGAGAAAAGCTCAGACCAAAATCACGCAAAGTGGCCATCATCCAAAGCAACTGGGAACAACAGCTAGCCGCAGCAACATACTCAGCCTCTGTGGTAGACCGGGCAACGCTAGACTGCTTGCGAGAAGACCAAGATACAAGAGAAGAACCAATAAACTGGCAAGTCCTAGACGTGGACTTGCGATCAATTCGACAACCAGCAAAATCGGCATCAGAATAACCGCAAAGGGAGAGGGTGGAGGAAGCAGAATACCAAATCCCAAATTCTGGAGTGAAGCATAAGTACCTCATAATGCGCTTGACCGCCTGACGGTGAGAAGTACGCGATGACGACTGAAATCACGCGCAAAGACACACCGCGAACTGGATGTCCAGGCGTGTCGCCGTCAGGTACAGCAGCGACCCGATCATACTTCGGTACTCCTTCTGGTCCACAGCTTCTCCATCCACATCTGCATCCAGGGCCGTCGTTGTCGACATGGGTGTTGGAAGAGGCTTGGCCTCACCCATATCGAACTTCTTCAGGATGTCCTTGGTATACTTGCCCTGGTGCACAAACGTCCCCTCTCGGGATTGCTTGATTTGCAATCCGAGAAAGAATGTCAGCTCGCCCATCATGCTAATCTCAAATTCCCTGCTCATAGTGTCTGCAAACTTGGCAACCAAGGCGTGAGAAGATCCACCAAAGATGATATCATCCACGTAAATATGAACCAACAAAGTGTCATTGCCTTGCTTGAGGAGAAAAAGTGTTTTATCCACACATCCCATTTTAAAACCCTTTGCAAGTAAAAAGGTTTTCAAGCTATCATACCAGGCTCTAGGGGCTTGTTTCAAACCATACAGAGCTTTGTGAAGTTTAAAAAGATGGTTTGGAAACTTGGGATTTTTGAAACCGGGGGGTTGTTTCACATAAACCTCTTCTTCTATGTAGCCGTTTAAGAAGGCACTCTTGACATCCATTTGAAAAAGTTTAAACCCTTTGGATGCAGCAAAAGCCAAGAGTATCTTAATTGCCTCCAAACGAGCTATGGGAGCAAAAGTCTCCTCATAGTCTATCCCCTCCTTCTGACTATACCCCTGGGCTACAAGTCTGGCCTTGTTTCTCACAACATGGCCATCCTCTCCTTGTTTGTTTTTGAAGACCCATTTTGTACCAAAAGGGTGACACTCAGGAGGAGGTGAAACCAAAACCCAAACCCGATTCCTTTCAAAATTTTCTAACTCCTCATGCATGGCATTGACCCAATCCGGATCAGATAAAGCATGTCCAACATCTCGGGGTTCAAAATCAGCAACAAATGCAGAATGAGCAAAGTGAGAGATTTATTGTGACCTTGACCGAGTGATACGTTTGCTGATGCTGCCGATCATCTGTTGAGGCGAGAGTTGGCGCTGAATGTGTTGTGGTGCCTCCCGAATCGAAGATACCTCCCCCTCAACAGCAGCTGGTGCCTCATCGGGTACAAAAGGTACAGCTCGAGGTGGCGGATCCCACGACCCCCCAAGTAGTTGACGAAGAGGGGTTGGGGCCATGAGTCGTCGTAGTAGAAGACGATGCTTGCGGCACAGCAGGTGGAGGTGGTGCTAGATCATCCATCCCTTCAGCACCCTCGTCCTCATCATCAAAAAGAGGCTCGCCAACCTCATGATCACCTGCACGCTCAAAACGAGAAGAAGGACAGACCATGGTCTCATCGAAGGTGACATCAGATGTCTCCATGACTCGATTAGTATCAAGGTTAAGTACACGATATGCACGAGTATGAGTGCCATAACTATTGATGGTCCTTAAACACCTGTTTTACCATCAACATTTTACCCTAAACTTCACTAAAAAGGCATGAAATGTAGTCAAATAGGTTTCAAACTAACCAAATTCCACATGTCCAAATATTTTTATTTGAATGCAAGATTTGGACCAAATTTGGAGAATGGACCCACCAGGAGACGAGCCCACTCAGCAAGGCCCAAATGGGCCTAAGTGGGGTGGCGCCCGCCACATGGAGAGGCCCAACTTCCCCCCTTGCCACGTCACCGATCCGTGTGACCTTCCCAAGGCCAAATCTTGGCCCTTGGTCACTAGGTCAGTGGCATCGGACGACTCAGGAGGGAGTGGCATGGATCAAGACCAAATGGCGGTTACTTGGACATGCAACCGACCTAACCACCGCCTCTCTGGAGCTCCTGGATGCCGTTGAAGCAAGGGCGGTGCATCCAACGGTGATGGGGGTGGCGGCCACCACCTAGGGCTGGCGCCCGCCACTAGGGTTTGCCCTAGGTCGGCTGGCTGCCCCCTACAAATACCCCCCTCACTCCACAAGGCTATAAATAACCCCCTGAGGCTTCACTTCAAAACACCAGAACCAAGCAACACACAAGCAAGGGAAGCAAGGCTAGAGCCAGAGAGCTGATAGCTTAGGGTTTAGCCAAGCTTAGGCAAGTAGGTAGCTAGTAGAGCAAGGCATCTTTGCCCTCGCGGAAGCGCTGCCCAAGGCTTAGCTCAAGAGTAGAGGCGTGCGAGTGATCGGTCCTGGAGCTGGGAAGAGTCTTCCTTCATCTCCAGTTCAGGTTTTGCTATTGTTACTCAAGCACTTTACTATATTCTACTTCATCGTTTCAAGTATTACTTTATTCTACTTATCAGTATTGAGTGGTATACTTGATTGATTGCTTGAGTGCCTAGCTATCCTACCGATCAATTCACTTAGCCATAGTAGTTAATCTCTAGTGAGCTTAGTGTTTGATCTTTGCCAATAGGTTGCTTAGTTTAGTGTTTATCTTATTAAGTCAAGTATTTGCTCTAATGTCCGCAAGGGTGTCTCTATTCAAAGCTAAGGTAGAAATAGTTAGAATATAGTTAAGCGTGGTGCTTAGTTATAGACTTACCTTCAGATACGGCTGGACCCCCGGATAGCTGTGGTAGCAAGCAGGTGGTGACAGCCCTGTGCGCCTTGAATTCCACCACGTAGTTGGCCCAGTTTAACAGTAAGGCTCGTTGTGCTAGCGTTCAACCTAAGTAAGTGGTAAAAGCTAGTACGCCTCGATACTTGATAAGATAGGAATAAAACTTTACTTAACTAGGTTGCTTTATTGACATTTGCCTGTCTTGCTTCGTAGTTATCTTGCTTCGTGGTCATCTAGGAGTAGTTATTAGTTAGTACTTAGTTATCTTAGTTACCCTTAGTTACTCTCTCTCTATCTATCCATCCACCTTACCTTAGCCATCCATTTCATCCTTACCTATCCACCCACATATTCTTTCTAGCCTTTCATCATCTCCTCTCTCCTTTCCCTTTTCTTATTCTTCGACTCTCATCCCCTCCTTGACTCGACTCATACACCACCCTAGCCTTCCTTTGGGATCAAATAAATCGACACTTGGTACTCCCAGGGAAGCGCTACTACGATAGTTTCTGTGCGCTTGCAGAATCTCCTCCTGGTAGATTGCATTCTCGCTAGTTAGCTCCTACTAGTGTCAGGACTGACAACCCCGCGTGGCATTAGTATATAGCTACTATAGCTACCCTATCCTAGGTGTAGTTAAGAACTACCAACAAGCATTTCTGGCGCCGTTGCCGGGGATAGATTCCATAGTCTACTCCTAGTGACGACGTTAGCAAGTGTCAACAAGCATTTCTGGCGTCGTTGCCGGGGAAGGCAATCGGTGTATCGGTTGAGTCCGTGTCGAATTTATCTTCGCTCAAGCTCCTGCTTAGCGAATCCCATCTTACCCCGTTCTTTCTTTCTTTAGTTCTTCTTATCTTTTTCCTTCATCTTCTTCAACTTCTTTCTTTCTTATCTCGTTCCATCTTCACGATGGCCAACAAGACCAATCATGAATTTTCTGCTCCTTCTGCCGCTAATGTAGCTATAGGACCAGACGTGATTGATGCCAACCTCAATTTTGAGTTGAAACCGGCTCTGATCACGATGGTCCAAGCTAGCCCGTTCTGTGGCAAAGCTCATGAGGATGCCAATGCTCACCTGCAACAATTTTTGGAGATTTGCGGCACCTTCACCATTAAGGGGATAACCCAAGAAGCCATCTGTCTTCGTCTCTTTCCCTTTTCTCTGCTAGGAAAAGTGAAGCAATGGTTCTATACCGATCGCAACGCTGCAGACACATGGGACAAGTGTTCCAATGCTTTTCTCGCTAAATTCTTTCAGATGGGCAAGATGAATGCTCTTCGCAACAAAATCTCCAGCTTTACGCAACAAGCCGAGGAATCTATTCCTGAGGCTTGGGAGAGGTTGCAAGAGTATGTCGCTGCTTGTCCGCACCATGGTATGGAGGACTGGCTATTGATCCAGAACTTCTACCATGGCCTAACCCCATTCTCTAGAAGCCATTTGGATGTCGCCGCCGGCGGTGCATTCTTTTCTCTGAATGTTGCAGATGCTAAGGCTCTCATAGAGAAGATGGTGTCGAACCAAGGATGGAATGACGAGAGACTGCAGCCCCGTAAGCGAGGTATACATTCCCTTATGGAGGCCGACATGATCGTGGCCAAGATGGACCTGCTGGCAAAGAAGCTAGACAGCTGTGAGAAGATGAACCAACAAGAGAGTGTCCAATCTCTGGAATCCTACATGACTTGTGAAGTCTGTGGAGAAACCGGACATTCTGGGAGCCACTGCCCCGAGCTACATGAAGATTTGAACTTCATCAACAACAACGGTTTCCGTCAACAGAATCAAGGATGGAATCAGCCTGCAAATTCTCAAGATAACAATTCATTCCCCCGCTCTAATTTTCAGAATTCTGATAATGTCTCATTCTTGAAAAATTTAGTTTACTCACAAGGTAGAACTACTGATTTCTTGAATAAGAGATTAATGTCGAATGATAAAACCCTTGAGAATATAAATGCTAAATTGAAAGATTTCTCATCTGCTCTGAAAAATCAATTAAGTTTTAATAAGATGTTAGAAACCCAATTAGCTCAACTTGCTGCTATCATACCATCTTTTGAAACTGGCAAAATTCCTGCTAAAGCTGACATGGAAACTGCAAATATGGTTGAAATAAAATATTTTAACTATTATGAAGATCAAACCATGACTGTTAAAAAGGCTGATCCTGGTAGTCCCATAATTAGATGCTCAATCTTTGGTGAAGTCTTTAAAAATGCCATGTGTGATTTAGGATCGAGTGTGAACATTCTATTTAAAGATTTTTATGAAAACTCGTTCTTTCCACCCATGTCATCCACACCGGCCTATGTTGTGCTAGCTGATCAATCCACTTGCTATATAGAAGGAATAGTCAATGATTTACCTGTTCATATTAGAGGCTCCTATGTTCCTGCTGATTTCATAATACTAGATATGGGAAATAGGAAAGATGTGCCTTTAATTTTGGGTAGACCTTTCTTGAATACTGTGAATGCCTGCATATATATGGGGAGTGGTAAAATGCAAATGACATTAGGAGGGAGGAAGGAAATATTCTCTTTTTCCCGTGGTCCCGCATATGCCGCTAACATGCAGGTAGCAAAACCCGTTCGTACCAAGAAGAGGCGCCCAAGAACAAGGTGGAACATAAAGGAAGAACCACCTTCTCCTGAGTTGTGTAATTCACATAACAAAGGAGAGGTGCCAAAAGAAGAAGAACCTGATGAAGTACTAAGAGAAGAAGTGCCTAAGGAAGAAGAAGATCCACCCGATAAGGATGAAATTCCATGGACCTAAGGTATGGTTTTACTTTTAATTTTTCCCTTCAATTTTCCCTTTTTCGAATAAATAACATATGTCATGCATGAAACTAAAAAAAAAATTAGTTATCATTAGTTATATGCATAGGTATATGTTAACTTAGCCAGAATAATAAAATATCATAATAGGATAGTTTCCCTTTTCACAACATTAGATAGTTTCCCTTTTTAATAAAATGAGAACAAGAGCTCCGACTGAGAAGAAGAAGATCCTTCACCAAGCAAGAAGCCAGCTTGGGGGAGACTCCCGCTCCAATAAGGTATGTCTAAAGCCTACACTTTATATTCAGTTCTTAAATTCTATATCTTTTGAATACTATATGCTTGACTAAGTAATTATCCCATGAATAAAATTGATAAAATCTGCTTAAAAATGTTGAAACCTGAATAAGATTTGAAATATGTCATGCAAATGCTATTGTTATGGTTTGAATAACTAGTCTTATCTAAGTTGTAGCTTTTGTGGGTTGCACTTGCTTTAACTGAAATCATGCTTAGTGAATAAAGTTAGTAAGAAATGGAGTAATTCTTTAAACTTGCTAAGGTGAAATTAGGACTTATACTGGAGGATTTCTTTTAAAAATTATGAAAACCTTGCTAAAAGTTCCTCCTAGATTTTATCCCATCCCACCACCAGTCAAATATTTGTTAGTCAAAACCACAAAGAGCTTTGCCTGTGTTGAGCTTTGTTAGACCTCATAGATCTTAGTAGAGAAGCTTATCATATCTTTTGAATCAAGATTCACACACCCACCATAAATTGCGTACTTTCCACTTTGAAAGTTTGCAACCACCAAATAAATTGCTCATTCTCTACACTGGAGATATGCAATACCTTGCCAAACATCCCATTGCTAGCCTTATGCTATTCCTACACTGGGAATAAGCATTTCTCTCCCTTTCCCTACTCATTTCAAAAATCCTTTCCTATAGATATCTGGGGAAATCTAGAGCTAAAAAAAAGTGAGCAAAGTAGCTCAAGAAAGGACTATGTCCTAAGAAAAAGTGAGCAAGGTAGCTCAAGAAAGGACTATGTCCTGAGAAAATGTGAGGACACATCTTTTGTCTACTCACTATGTATCCAAAGACAGAGAGAGAGAGAGAGAGAATTATCATTAGCTTTAGACCCCAGAAATTAACTAGGAAGGATTATGGAATATCTCTCTATACACTTCCACATAACCACACATGCACATCTTGATCAATTTTTATGATTTGCTGCTCCTTATGATCTGAGTGTCTAGCTTAGCAATAAACATTAGGCAATTTGCTCATGATTCCCAGCCTACCTATAACTCCACATATCATTCTTTAGAAATAGGAGAGGCTACATTTTGGCCTAAGTGAGGATTTAAAACACCATTGAGTGACTGAGTGAATCTTGGAGGACTTAAGCAAGTTGTTATCTTTTGAAAACCATGAAAAACCTCCAGACAGAATCCTAGTCAAACCTAAGCAAGATAAAAGTTTCCTATCTACTAATTTATTTCACTCTTGCATGTTTGAATTGAAATGCTATAAGCCCCACATTGCTATGATTAATGATATATACTAAGTTATTTCTCACTATACAATATGCACTTGTATACATCTTAAGTTGCTATCTTTTTCATGCTCAATGCTTAAATCGCATTGTTGCTCGAGGACGAGCAACAGGTTAGCTTGGGGGAGCTTGTTGATGGTCCTTAAACACTTGTTTTACCATCAACATTTTACCCTAAACTTCACCAAAAAGGCATGAAATGTAGTCAAATAGGTTTCAAACTAACCAAATTCCGCATGTCCATAGATTTTTATTTGAATGCAGGATTTGGACCAAATTTGGAGAATGGACCCACCAGGAGACGAGCCCACTCAGCAGGGCCCAAATGGGCCTAAGTGCGGTGGCGCCCTCCACCCCTAGGTGGCGTTCGCCACATGGAGAGGCCCAACTTCCCCCCTTGCCACGTCACCGATCCGTGTGACCTTCCCAAGGCCAAATCTTGGCCCTTGGTCACTAGGTCAGTGGCATCGGACGAATCAGGAGGGAGTGGCATGGATCAAGACCAAATGGCGGTTATTTGGACATGCAACCGACCTAACCACCGCCTCTCTGGAGCTCCTGCGGATACATGGGTGTATGCCGAGTCTCTGAGTGATGAGTGATTGTCAACTGGGATAATGCGCGGGTTCTTTGGCTTGTGTTGTGCAGGTGTCGAGCATAGAGATAGTGATCGGAGGCAAGGTGAAGGTCAAGTAGAGACATGCCGTGCCGAGGGACCGAGAGTGGTGAAGGGCGGACGTGAGGCTTGGACCGAGGGACCGGTGGCCCGAGGATCAGCTGTGGTGGCTGGCAGCCTGGGACAGCGACGAGCGGAGACTTGTGGGGCATGGTGTTGCCTGGGTCGAGGACCTGGGAACACGTGTTGGTGGACGGGGTGCACGGGCGGTGCATCCCTTCTATAGCTTCGGTTTGGTGGTAGAGCCAGAGAAAAACCATCGGGTGGACGGTTTCCAGGTTTGGGCCTCTAAACCTGGGCGTTGATGGTTTTCGAGTTTGGCCAGAAAACTGGGGCTGAGGACGGTTTCTAGGTTTGGGCCTCAAAACCTGGGTGCTGCGGGTTTGCTGAGTTTGGGCCACAAAACTCAGGCTACGTGGGCTGGTTTCTCGGTTTGGGCCTCAAAACCGGGGGTTGGCTGTGAAGGCTGGTTTCCTGGTTTGGGCCACAAAACCGGGGGTGCGACGTCCGGGAAAAGGACGCAGAGCGGTGGTGGCACGTGGCGACAATCAGGAGGTTGCATCAAGGCAACGCTACGAGTTGTGCGCGCGTGGCCGTCGGATCCAGCTACCATCGAGTTGGTCCAGAATAACCTTAGGGTTTACCTGGTTCGCTCTGTAAGTAGTTAGGGGTAGAGTGGGAATTAGGAATAGTTAGAATTAGGATAAGTAGGGGGAGACACCCACCTCCCCATCTATCTCAGTCATTTGCTCTTTGCTTCTAGGGTTTTCTGCTCTCCCACATCCCTGCTGTAGCGAACCTGAGCTCCAAAGAGTTGAGACCAATACATTTGTGCCTGTGTGATTTTGAGGAAGTGAGACCGTAATCTCACTATTGTAGCGTGTGGTAGCCACACGGTTGCAAATTCGTGGTTGTGATTTCCGATTTGTTCGTGTTCTTCGCGGATTACTTTTTGCCACATTTTTCCCGTCGATTGATCTCTTTGCTCGGTTCATCTTTTGCAAATCTGTTTGAACCAAGTTGTTCTAGATCGTGAGGCACTTCTTTCCACCGAAGGAATTCACCTCTAACCTCACGGTCTAGGAGATCGAGCGATTTTAGCTTCGGATCGGTTTTTGCTCCCTTGCCCCGAATTCTTCCAATTCCTCGACTTGGAGTTAGGTTCGAGCCATGATACCCGTGGGATAGCTCACTAACATCCTTGGAACTCCTCACACCAAGTCTAAGCCTTAGTGCTTTTGATTCGGAGGAGATCGAGTGGATTTCGCGGAAGAACAACACTGCGTCGGGGGCATCGGACGCTTGAGCTCTGAGCATCGGACGCTGACTCCTTTGGCATCGGACGCGCCGTTGCCACTTGTCAGTTTCTGACATTTTCAAAGGAGCATCGGACGCTACCATCGGACGCTCCGTTGTTCATCGGACGCGCCAGAGTGTGACCATCGGACGCTGAGAGTTCACTGTTCACAGCGTCCGATGGGTGTCCAGTAAGGTTCCCGAGATGCACTGTTTGCATCGGACGCGTCCAACGCTTGGACATCGGACGCTGGCCAGCGTCCGATGCAGGTGATTCTGCATAGTTTCGTTCGCCGTTCGTTCGTCCGTTGTCGGTTTTGATTTCCGGCTTTTGCGTTGGGTTTCTAGAGTTGTGTAGTGTCTCGCTGTGCTTCTTGGAAGCATCCACCCTACATCTAGGGTCGTGGACACTTACGAGTTCTAGGGTTTGCTCTTAGGGGTTGATTTTCGGAACAATGGCGACAAGTTTCCGAAAGGAAAATTGAAGCTCCCATTCACCCCCCCTCTGGTCGCTTTCTGGTTGCATTCTCGGTCCTTCAATTGGTATCGGAGCAGGTTAAGGATCTTCCACCTTAGCCGGTTCCATATCCATAGAAGGTGACATGGATCGCGGCGTGGGCAAACCGCCGTTTTTCGATGGGATGAACTATGCGTATTGGAAGATACGCATGTAGGCCTATCTCTAGAGCATGGGCTCTTCTGTTTGGGAGATTTGCAATAGGGATGATTACGTTGTCTTGGCTGCACGTGTTACTCAGCTTCAGATGGATGAGCACGATGCCAATAGCCGAGCGCGTAACGCTCTCTTCTCCTGTTTGAGCATGTCCGAGTTTGATCGCGTTTCTCACCTCCCCACGGCTCGTGAGATTTGGGCGACCCTCATGCATTTCCATGAGGGAACCTCTCAAGTCAAATCTCGTCTCTACGAGTCGCACAAGCGGGAGTACGAGAACTTTTGACATATGCCTAGCGAGAGCATAGAGAGTTTATTCGCTCACTTTCAGGTTATTGTCAATAAGATGAGAGCGAACAAGGAGCCGTTGCCTTTTGACGATCAAGAGAGGGCTTTGAAGCTTTTGCACACTCTTGATCGGTCGGTGTGGGACTCAAAGGTCCAGGCGATCATCGAATCGCCTAACTATGAGACCCTCACTTGCGACGAGCTCTTTAGTAAGCTCAAGTCTAGTGAGATTGACGCCATGTCGAGGGCTTCTTATGAAAATCCTTCCGGCCCGACAATGGCTTTGGTTTCTGGCACTTCTGCTAACCCCTCTAGAGGATTTGCACTTTCTTCACTCTTTTCTGTCACAGAGGACCAGCTGGAGTCTTTGGGGGATGACGAGTTGGCGATGCTCGTCAACCGGTTCTCGCGGTTCCACAACAACCGCATGAACCGTCGCCGCGGAGGAGGACGCTCTGGATGCTTTGAGTGCGGCGACCCCGACCACTTCATCGCCAACTATCCCAAGAAGAAGCACACAGCTGGGAAGGGCGATCATGGGCACAAGTACGACTCCGGCAAGCGCAAGGAGAAGTATGTCCCTGCAAGGCACAAGCGGAGGGGCGGCTTCGACAAGGAGTACATCAAGAAGAAGTACTTGGAGAAGGCCCGGGCTGAGCAGCGTGCGTTCTTCGCCACGCTCAGCGACGTCGACGGCTCGGATGACGACTCCGCTTGCTCAAGCGATGACGAGTCCGAGAAGAAGAAGAGGATCGAGGACAAGCTGAACGGCCTCTGCTTCTTCGTCGACGACGACGGCCTCTGCACCATGGCCCTTGGTGATGAGGTCAACGGCAAGCTAGAGGACATCCCTCGGAACGACGACGACGACGACACCTCCCAGGTATCTCTCACCCACGACGAGCTTTCTGCTGAGGTTGAGAAGCTTACTGCCGCCTTGCTTAGTCAGGATAAGTTGCTTAGGCGTGCTGCTAGAGAGCGCAAGGAGTTTAGGCAGAAGTGGGAGGACACGGTGAGGGAGCTTGAGTTTGCCAAGTCCATCGTGGTCGTTTCTGAGGATGTGGAGTGTGAGATGTGCACCACGCACATGACTGACCTTCTCACTTTGAGAGGTAAGTATGCTGCATTGGTAGGAGAGGTGGATGAGCTGAAGGCTAGATCCTCGCTGTTGGGTGCATGCAAGTCATGTGCTGGCTTGCAAACCGAGTTGGCAGAGAAGAATGTCAAGATTGTGTCTCTTGAGAAGGCCAGCTCGGGTAGCACTTGTGTGTCCAGGTGTGTTCTTTGCGAGGGTTTGGAAATGGAGATTGCTAATGTGAAGCATGACAAGATGCAAACCGAGGAAGAAAACATATACCTTTGGACCATCTTGTCATGGGTGTCATGTAGTGAGCCACAGCTTGGGATGATGATCTCCCAATTTAAGCGAGCTGCTGGAGGTCCTGGTGTAGGTTTTGCTCCGGGTGTTGATCTTTCTGCTTTTGGGAAGATTGGAGAGTCGAGTGGTCTAAACCCATGTGAGAAGCCAAACTCCACCACTACTTCCAAACTTACAAAGCTTCCACCCAAAGAGCCTCTCAAGCCTAACACCAAGGATGGGGTGTTTGAAGAACCTCCACGAGCTCCACCCAAGAACCAGCAGTGGGCTCCCAAACCAAACCACCTCAAGAACAAGCTTGACACAATGCCACCCATCCAGGAGGAGCTTATGCCACAGAAGAGCAAAGTGATCGACACCCACAACCGTGTGTACCAACAACCCCCTATGAGAGCGGTGAGGTACCATTGTGAGCATTGTGGGAGAGATGGACACTTGAGTGAGTTCTGCTTTCGGCGCAAGAGGGAGGAGCGCCGTGCAAGGGAGATGAACAACCCGGACATGTACCATCCTTTCCATGATGTACATGTGCCGAATGTTCAGAGGAGAGCTCCGAGGAGAGCTGCTAGGCCTAGAGGTGCAGCACCTCAGGGTCCTAGGCGTCAGGGAGGTCGTGCCCGGCGGGAGCCTGCAGTTGTAGGCTTTGGACCCTGTGGCGGTGGCTTTGTAGTTGAGCGCTTTCCCCCACTGCGCTTTGAGTATCGCGGTGATCGTTCTTTCCCCAGTGGACCACGCTTTCCTCAGCATGGTGATCGCTCTTCTCGTAGACGTGCTAGGAATGGTTTTTCTGCTAACCGTTCTTTGGAGCAGTCGGCCCAACACTGGTTTTCCCCTTACATCACTAACCCCAGTGTTGGACCGTTTGCTCACCCTATGTCTTTTTATTGATGTAGGTAAAACGATTGGAGAACGTTTGGTTGGTGGATTCCGGTTGTTCGAGGCACATGACCGGAAATGCCAAGTGGTTCTCCAGTCTTAGTCCGGTCGCCGGAAAGGAGTTTATCACCTTCGGCGACAATAGCAAAGGTAAGGTCTTGTCTCGTGGGTCTGTGCGAGTTACTGAGCACTTTGTGTTGCGTGATGTTGCTCTTGTTTCTAACTTGCATTTTAACCTTCTTTCTGTTTCGCAACTTTTCGATGATGACTATGAGATTCATTTTAAACCGAATCTCAGTCGTATTTTGGATCCTCAGGGCAATCTTGTGTGTTTGATTTCGCCCTTTGGAAAAGTCTTTCGTGCGAATTTTTCGGAGAATTTTGGCACTTCTCGTTGTCTTGTGGCTGGACCTTCCTCTTCTGATCTTTGGAAGTGGCATAGGAGACTAGGACATTTGAGCTTCGACTTGCTTGCAAGACTTAGTTCACTTGGCCTAATCCGAGGATTGCCCAAGTTATCCATGGAGAAGGATCTTGTTTGCCACTCTTGTAGACATGGGAAGATGGTTGCCGCTCCCCACCATCCAGTGACTCAGGTCATGACCAAGCGCCCTGGAGAGCTTTTGCACATGGACCTTGTTGGTCCGGCTCGGGTGAGCTCGGTTGGGGGGAAGTGGTATGTGCTTGTTGTTGTTGATGACTTTTCGAGATATTCGTGGGTCTTCTTTTTAGCTGAGAAGACCGAGACTTTCTCCTTTGCTCGCAATCTGATTTTGCGTCTTCAGAATGAGTTCCCTTTGAACTCGATGCGAGCTATTAGGAGTGATAATGGTTCCGAATTCAAGAATTCGGATTTTGAGAAGTTTTGTAACTCCTTGGGTTTAGAGCATCAGTTTTCTTCCCCCTACACATCGCGACAGAATGGTGTTGTAGAGATGAAGAATCGGACCCTTGTAGAGATGGCCAGGACGATGCTCGATGAGCATAGAACTCCTAGGCGATATTGGGTCGAAGCTATGAGCACTGCATGCTACATTTCAAATCGCATTTTTCTCCGAGCTTTCTTGAAAAAGACTTCTTATGAGTTGCGTTTTGGAAAACTGCCCAAGGTGAGTTATTTTCGAGTTTTTGGTTGCCATTGTTTTATACTCAAAAAGGGCAACTTGGACAAATTTGAGTCTCGTTCTTCTGACGGTGTGTTTTTGGGTTATGGCACTCACACTCGAGCTTATCGTGTACTTAACCTTGACACTAACCGAGTCATGGAGACATCTGATGTCACCTTCGACGAGACCATGGTTTGTCCTTCTTCTCGTTTTGAGCGTGCAGGTGATCATGAGGTTGGTGAGCCTCTTTTTGATGATGAAGAAGAAGGTGCTGAAGGGATGGATGATCCAGCACCCCCTCCACCTGCTGTGCCGCAAGGAGCGACTTCTACGACGACTCACGGCCCCGACACGTCCTCTTCCTGGGGGCCGTGGGATCCGCCACCCCGAGCGGTACCTTTTGTACCCGGGGAGGCACCAGCTGTTGTTGAGGGGGAGATCACTTCTGCACGAGAGGCGCCACGACACATCCAGCGCCAACACCCTCCTCAGCAAATGATCGACAGCATCGACGAACGTGTCACTCGGTCCCGGTCTCAAATCTCTCACTTTGCTCATTCTGCTTTTGTTGCTGATTTTGAGCCCCGAGATGTTGGACACGCTTTGACGGATCCAGATTGGGTCAATGCCATGCATGAGGAGTTAGAGAATTTTGAGCGAAATCAGGTTTGGGTTTTAGTTTCACCTCCTCCAGACTGTAAGCCTATTGGGACAAAATGGGTTTTCAAAAACAAGCAAGGAGAGGATGGCCACGTTGTTAGAAACAAGGCCAGGCTTGTAGCGAAAGGCTATAGTCAGAAGGAAGGGATAGACTATGAGGAGACTTTTGCTCCTGTAGCTCGTTTGGAGGCTATCAGGATACTCTTGGCTTTTGCAACATCCAAAGGTTTCAAACTTTTTCAAATGGATGTCAAGAGTGCCTTCTTAAACGGCTACATAGAAGAACAAGTTTATGTTGAACAACCCCCCGGTTTTGAAAATCCCAAGTTTCCAAACCATGTTTTCAAACTCCACAAAGCTTTATATGGTTTGAAACAAGCCCCTAGAGCCTGGTATGATAGGTTGAAAACCTTTTTGCTTGCTAAGGGCTTTAAAATGGGATGTGTGGATAAAACGCTTTTTCTCCTCAAGCAAGGCAAAGACACTCTCTTGGTCGAGATTTACGTGGATGATATCATTTTCGGTGGTTCTTCTCATGCTTTGGTTGCCAAGTTTGCAGATACTATGAGCAGGGAGTTCGAGATGAGCATGATGGGCGAGCTGACTTTCTTTCTCGGATTGCAAATTAAGCAATCCCGAGAAGGGACGTTTGTGCACCAGGGGAAGTATACCAAGGACTTGCTGAAGAGGTTCGATATGGGTGAGGCCCAGCCTCTTCCAACACCCATGTCAACCACGACGGCCCTAGATGCGGACAAGGATGGAGAAGCTGTGGACCAGAAGGAGTACCGAAGCATGATCGGGTCGCTGCTCTACTTGATGGCGACACGCCCGGACATCCAGTTCGCGGTGTGTCTGTGTGCGCGTTTTCAGGCGTCGCCGCGCACTTCTCACCGCCAGGCGGTCAAGCGCATTTTCAGGTACCTTCGTTTCACACCTGAGTTCGGGATTTGGTATTCAGCTTCCTCCACCCTCTCCCTTTGTGGTTATTCCGATACCGATTTTGTTGGTTATCGCATTGAGCGCAAGTCCACTTCTGGGACTTGCCAATTTATCGGTTCTTCTCTTGTATCGTGGTCTTCTCGCAAGCAGTCTAGTGTCACCCAGTCTACCACAGAGGCTGAGTATGTTGCTGCGGCCAGCTGCTGTTCCCAGTTGCTTTGGATGATGGCCACTTTGCGTGATTTTGGTCTGAGCTTTTCTCGTGTTCCTTTGCTTTGTGACAGCACGAGTGCGATTAGCGTTGCTAAGAACCCCGTGCTTCACTCGAAGACCAAACACATTGATGTGCGCTTTCACTTTTTGCGAGACCACTATGAGAAGGGTGATATCGACCTTCGCCATGTCGATACTCATCATCAGGTGGCTGATATTTTCACCAAGCCTTTGGACGAATCAACCTTTAATAGGTTGAGGGGTGAGCTTGGTGTGTGTTTCCCCTTTTAGATGGGGGAAACATTTTGGCTTTTGTATCATAAACTGGTTTTTGTTTTGTTCTCATTTCCTTCAATTGTTTCCTCTTCGAAGTTCTGCATTTCTTCATGGATTTCAGCATACGCTTTTACATTCTGAGCTTCATCTATATAATTTGTAGAATGTGACTATGCTCTATGTAGTGTGCTCCGATGCATATGATGATGCTTGTAGCTTATGCTCTTTCTGATCACTAATACATGCTGTGAGATGAGCTATTTTTGAAATGGTGACTTTGCTTAATAAGTATAAAACTTGAAAATGTTCACCATTGAGATATGTAACTAGCATGTGTAGGATGTGTTGAATTCACTCGTGCTTTTCATATATGCTAGGTTGCTATGTCTCTAGTTCTGAGTCTGTCACTTGCTTGGTCTGTTCATATTCTGTCAATAAAATCTGAACCAAGTTAAGTAAATCAGAAAGATCGAGATGGGACTGCTTGTCAACACATCACAGTTTCGAGACTGTTTCTCATTGCACTCTGAGTTAAACTTGAGCTGTGTAGTGTATGACCGAAACTGTTGCTTTAAGCTTCTGATTGCTTCTGCATAGGCTTCGCACAGTTGAAAAGTTAGGCAAGACAAGCTTTCAACCTCTCGCAATCACATGCTAAAATTTGAACTTGTGGAATTCAAACCGCTGCAACTCCGATAAAATTTGGATACACAAGTCTATGCTTCATTCTATAGCATGATGATTGAACTTTGCTAGGGGTAGTTCACTTTGTATACATGATTAGCACTTGCTGTTTTCCTATCCATACATGTGTAGTGCTATTTTGATGGTGAATACCTTTTTGGCTAAAAACTGCTCACTTGCTCATATGTTCACATTTCATATTTGGTGATCAGTTTGAGCCTTCGCTAGCCTGTATGCTTTCCAGTGCGTCGTTGGAGCTATACTGTTTAGAGCATCTTTGCATTTTCTTGACTATATTCCTGAAGCTGCTAACTTGCGTTCATATGCATTTTGGAAGGGGGAGAACTTCTCTTGTTCGCACTTCTGATGGTGCATTTTCTGAGGGGGAGAAACTTGCTTTCGGTTCCCTTTTCTTGATGGTGCATTTTCAACTAAGGGGGAGAAAATTCGGACAAATCATGCCTCCCATGTTCAAAGGGGAGAGGAATCAGTTGTGTGCACCATGCAAGGGGGAGTTTGCTCGTGCTGAATTTTTGAAATTTTGAAATTTCCAATTGGTTCGGAGCGCTTTGCTAGTTGTGTTGAGCCTTTGCCTCTATCTTGAGGGACTAGCAGTCGCATCTTTGGTATAGTTGGGATCAGTTGGTATCGAGCTTTTCAGTCGATGTCGAGTTTTTTGCTAGTCGTGTTGAGCCTCTGTGCCTCTGTCTTGAGGGACTAGCATTTTGCTTCAATTTTTCATTTGGCATTTGCTAGCGGTGTTGAGCCTGTTCTACCTCTTCTTGAGGGCTAGTTTTGCTTTGCTTGGTTGCATCGAGCCGTTGCCCATGTCTTTGGGAACCAAGTTGTCTTGCTCTTTCCACTTGACCTTCTTCGGCTTTGCTATGCTTTTGGGTCATTTGGTTGAGTTCTCTCTTCTCCTTCTTCCTTCCTTCCTTCTATTATGATTTGTGTTGGTAGTTGACAATGCACTCATCAAGGGGGAGATTGCGGATACATGGGTGTATGCCGAGTCTCTGAGTGATGAGTGATTGTCAACTGGGATAATGCGCAGGTTCTTTGGCTTGTGTTGTGCTGGTGTCGAGCACAGAGACAGTTATCGGAGGCAAGGTGAAGGTCAAGTAGAGACGTGCCGTGCCGAGGGACCGAGAGTGGCGAAGGGCGGACGTGAGGCTTGGACCGAGGGACCGGTGGCCCGAGGATCAGCTGTGGTGGCTGGCAGCCTGGGACAGCGACGAGCGGAGACTTGTGGGGCATGGTGTTGCCTGGGTCGAGGACCTGGGGACACGTGTCGGTGGACGGGGTGCACGGGCGGTCCATCCCTTCTATAGCTTCGGTTTGGTGGTAGAGCCAGAGAAAAACCATCGGGTGGACGGTTTCTGAAGGACCCGAAATGCTAAAGCAAGGCAACCAGAGGGGGGGTGAATGGGAGCCTAAAATTTCTTCTCAGAAATTACGGCCTCTGTCCCAGCAAAATCAACCCCAAGAGCAAAGCCGACACACTTGATGTCCACGACCCAAAAGAATGGGTGGATGTTCCCTAGGAACACAACGGGACACCACAAAAGCTCCCTCGCCCAAATCCACGCAAGTCAACTAGTGACAAAATGGACTTTGGGTAGCCTCAACATCCCCCGAGCAACGCGAGGGGGATTCAGGCTTTTTCGCAAAGCGGGAAGCCCGATTTCTGTAGAGCACAGAGTCAGGAATCCAACGCAAAAAGTGGATCTCAAATCAAAGCTCGAACGCAAAAGATACGGACGAAAACGTGCGCTGTCTGCACTGACCGGACTCTGGTGAGCGTCCGGTCAGCAGCGATCGGACGCGTCCGGTCAGATAAAAACCATTTCGGGAGCTCTCTGGAACTGACCGGACTATGGGAGGTGGAGCGTCCGGTCAACACAGGACTCAGCGTCCGGTCACAGCTGCATGGTCAACAGTAACTGCTACGCGTCCGGTCAGGCTACCGTAGTGAGTCCGGTCAAGCTCGCGTAGAGAATCTCGCTCGGCCTTCAACGATCGGACGCACGAGGATAGCGTCCAGTCGGTTCGAGGCGTGCGTCCAGTCACCTCGCGCGAACTGGACAGCGTGGGTGTTCAACGACCAGACTCGGAGTCGGTGCATCCGGTCGCTATTAGGCAGCGTCCGGTCACCCCGACCACTCCCCTATTCGTCCACCGAATCGACCCGATCTCCCTCAAATCAAAAGCACTAGGGCTCAAATTTCGTGTGAGGGTTCACAAGGATGTTAGTGAGCTACTCCTAAGAGATCATGGCTCGAACCTAACTCCAAATCGATGAATCGAAGAAAACGATGAAGAACGGGCAAGAACTCGATCCCAAAACTAAATCCGCCGGATCTGTGAGTTCGTGAGGTATTGGAGAAATTCCTTCGGTAGAAAGAAGACTCTCACGAAGCTACACAAGATGGTTCAAACAGATTTGCGGATCTTCCCTCGAAACAAGAATTCTCGTGAAGATCGAAAGAGGGGAAAACGTGCAACGCGAAGAACAAAATCGCAAGACAAATTAAAGCACGAATTTGATCCTTGGATTCAGAGGAATGGATGATTCATTAAGCACTCAGTGTCGGGCTACAAGCCAATCCTAGCAACACAAAACTTGGATGACAAAAAGCTCAAGAACAAGAGCCAACTCTCCCTAACCCTAGCCTTCTCTCACAGGAACAAAATGAGAGAGACACCTCCAAGAATTCCCCAAGGATACAGCTGCCCTAGCAGCCCCCTCATATATATAGGCGCACATCCGAAGATCAAAACGCCCTTACATTAAGCACTCAACCCAAATACCCCCCAGGGGTAAAACTGTCCAACCCTAGCAGTTTCATGGGACGGCCACACCCGCACATCCGGTAGCTTCGCCTCGACGCGACCTCCCTGATGCCGTCACGTGCCGCCACCGTCGACCACCGCGCCTTCTCGTGGATAGCTTCGCCGCCGCGCCAGCCTCTCCACGCCGCCACGCGTCGACCGTCCTTTTGGACCTTCCCCCAGTTTTGAGGCCCAAACCGGGAAACCTGCCAGCCCAGGTTTTGAGGCCCAAACCTGGAAACCGTCCACCCCGAGTTTTGAGGCCCAAACTCGGAAACCCGCCAGCCCAGGTTTTGAGGCCCAAACCTGGAAACCATCCAACCCGAGTTTTGAGGCCCAAACTCGGAAACCGGTCACCCGAGTTTTGAGGCCCAAACTCGGAAACCATCGATGGTAACTTTTTGAGGCTCAGCTACCGAACCCGCACCGTAGACGGGATGTGGTTCGCACACCCCGACCACCGGCACCGATGCCGATGCATGTCCAGCCTCCACGCCGGGCACAAGACCTTCGCCTTCCTTCTTGACTTGGCCAACGGCACTTGCGCCGCACGTAAGCCCGTGTCCAACCTCCCGCCTAGTGCCCGACGGCCATCGTCCCTTACTCCCGACTCGGCCGATGCATCGCACATCCCCATGTGCTCTCGCTTGCCGATGCCACGTGCCAGCTACCAAGCTGGTCCTCTGGCCCTCTGGTTTGTCAGTCCAAGCCTCACGTCCGCCCTTCACCGCTCTGGGTTACATCGGCATGGCACGTCCGCCGCACGGCACGCCCATCCTTCACCACTCCGGTCCGTCAGAACGGTACGTCTCTACTTGACCTTCACCTCGCCATTGACCACTGTACGAGCTCTAACATGCACATCAACACAGCCAAGAGACACATGTTGCACACGCACACCAACCAGAAACACCACAACTCAACGCCACCGGTTAGTCATAAACATTAAGCGCATAGCGAGATATGGACTAAACAGGTAAAAGCCTCAAACCTTCCTCATCAAAGTCAATCATTCATCATATATATTCTCAATCTCCCCCTTGATGAATGCATTGACTCAAATAAAACCAAAAAGGAAGGGTTTGAAGGCATAGCCTCATTCAAGGCCAAAAGCCAAGCAAAAGCAAACATAAGGCGACTTGATATGAGGGAAGATCATGAAAACTCAATAAAGCTCTCGGTCCGAAAAGGAAACGGGGAAAAGCGGGCAAAGCCTCCACACAACCGAAGAGTCCATTATAAAACAAGAGTTTCATGAGATCCCAAAAGGTACTCGAAAACCAATCTCAAATAAATTGTCAAACAATCATCACAAAAGAAACCAAGGTACTTATCCACTTGGGTTCACTGGTCGAGATTTCTCCCCTTTTTCTCTTTCTCTTTCTCCCCTTGATGATTGAATTGATAAAAACTAGGCACAAGAGATGGTTGGAGATACCAAAACGAAAAAACTTGGTCCCCAAAGACATGGGCAACGGCTCAACGCAACCAAGCAAGGGATCGGAGCAATAACTCATCAAAGAGCAAAACTCGATCACACAGAGAAAAAGACTTGGTTCCCAAAGACATGGGCAATGGCTCGATGCAACTAAGTCAAAAATGAGCTAGCCCTCAAGAAGAGGCAGAAAGGCTCAACACCACTAGCTCAAGGCTCGATACCAATTGAGGCTGAAATAACGCATTAGAATGCAAAAACTGCTAGTCCCTCAAGATAGAGGCACAGAGGCTCAACACAACTAGCAGACTCGATATCAATCACAATCAGCCAAAAATTGGTGAAGACAGCTAGTTCCTCAAGATAGAGGCAAAAATGGCTCGACACAACTAGCTGAAGGCTCCAAACAAATCGAAAATGCCAAGCAAAAACTGCTAGTCCCTCAAGACAGAGGCAAAATGGCTCAATACGACTAGCAGGCTCGATACCGACTGAGAAAAACACAAAGAGAAGCTCAACACTAAATGGAGCACAAACACTCGGAGCACGCGGAGAAGCACCAAGATAAAAGCGACTCCCCCTGAAAGCAAGCCTATATACAAAAGCTATGCAACAAAGCTCATGACACCAATTGCATTCCATACCAAAAGATGGATACCAATTGAAACACATAAAAGAGATATACCGAGTGAAGAAGAACATAAAAGAGCTAAACTCCCCTTGCTCAAAGCTCTCCCCAAAATGCATGACTCTCCCCTTTGTGCCAACACTAAACTCCCCCTTGCAAACAGCTTCTCCCCCTTGACAAAAGGGAACATGCTGAGGGGTTTTAACATTTTTCCTCAAAGTTGACACAAACACAAGACAAGTCATAACCAAAAGCATATGAGGGCAATGAAAAGCAATGAAAGTGACCACAAGTGTATCGGAGCTGGGGGTATGAACACTAAGCTAAAAATGCATGATATGCACAATGCAATAGCTTCAAGTGTATAGCAATCAGAATGAAAAGATGCTCAAAGGTGTGCCGCCTGAAAGTGTAGCAATCAATACAAATGCTAGCAAAGGCTCAAACTGATCAAATGAATACGAAATATGAACAATTAAGCATATGAGCAGTTTTAAGTCATTTGAAAAGGAGTCCACCACTAAACTAGCACTTAGCATGAATAGACAGGAAATCGAGCAAGTGCTAACTCAAGTATAAAAGGTGAACTACCCCTAGCAAAGTTCAATCATCATGCAATAGAATGAAGCGTAAACTTTGTGTTATTTTCAAATTTTATCGGAGATTGCAGCGGTATTAACACAAGTTTATTAAAGCATGTGATTGCGAGAGGTTGAAAGCATGGTCATTGCCTAACTTTTCAATCGGGCTAAGCCTATGCAACAAAAGCAATCAGAAGCTTAAAGCACCGGTTTCGGTCTTACACTACACGACTCAAGTTTAACTCAAAAGTGCAATGAGAAACAGTCTCGATACCGTGAGGTGCTGACACATGCAATCCCATCTCGATCTTTTCATTTCACTTACACTTGGATCAAATTTTAAGCACAAGGTAAATATGAACAATCCAAGCAAGTGAATGACTCAGTGCAAGAGACATAGCAACCTAGTATACAAAAGATAGCACAAGTGATCTCAACACATCCTACCCATGCTAGTTGCCAATCTCAATGGTGAACAAATTAAAGGTTTCATAGTTGATTAGTCAAGTTCACCATTTGCAAAAATAGCTTAGCTCATAACATGTATCAAGTGATCAAAAAGAGCCTAAGCTACAAGCATCATCATGAATAGACAGGGCATACCAACAAGAGCATAATCTCATTCTCATTACTATATTCATGAAGCTCTGAAATGCAAAATATATATGATGAAATGCATGCAAAAGCTAGTCTATCAAAGACAAAGTAAAACTATCCTAAAAAGGAAAACCCAAACAAAAGGGTATCGAAGAAATCCAACTAAGATACAACAAGCAAAATGCTTCCCCAATTAAAAGGGAAACACACACCAAACTCACAAAAGGAGCCAAGAAACGCTCAAGCGACAGCCAGCAAAATCCACATCGAAAAGACCACACAACAGAAAGAGGTCGAAGAAGGAGAGTACCAAGACCCGAACTCAGAAGTGTATCGGAGGTACCTCATGAAGTGCTTGACCGCCTGCTGGTGTGATGCCTGAGGAGACGCCTGAGTCTGGTCCATGGGCTCTCCGTTCTTGTCTTCATTCATCGCAACTGTCGTCGCCATGGGCGTCAAAAGAGGCTTGGCCTCACCCATGTCGAACCCATCATCCACATCTCAACCTTGCTACTCATAAAATCTGCAATCTTGCCAACAAGACCATGAGAGGAGCCACCAAAGGTGATATCATCCACATCCATCTGAAACAAGTCAGAAAATATGTGTCCAACATCTCTGGCTCAAAAAAAAGAGGCAGCAAAAGCAGAATGAGTGGAATGAGGCACAGAAAGACCTAGACCGCATCTCGTGCTGGTCAATGTTGTCGTCCATCTGCAGAGGGGTGAATCTGCTGAAAGATCCAGGGCGCCTACCTCGCCAAAATCATCTACCCCTCGTCAGATGCTTACACTCCCTCAGGTGCAGCTAGTGCTCGCTCGAGAATTATTCGAACGGAACCCCAAGTCGTGGAAGAAGTGGGATCGGGTCCGTGAGCCAAAATGCTCTCTCCAGGCTCCTGTTCTCCTGCACACTCAAAAGCAGAAGAAAACATAAGGCATTGTCTCGTCCAGTGTGACCTCAAGGTCTCCACGAAAACGGTTAGTCACATAATAAGCATAAGGTGAACTCTCAACAAAAAGAGGTCTACCTATGAATGATACCGCAAGAAGATCTGAATCCAAACTAGACAAGACTACCATGCAACAGGATAAAGCACTATGGAGCAAAATGCAGCCTAGAGACATGATCAACTCAAACACAGCCTAAACCTCAACACATGCTACAATGCAAGATAATGATAGCAATAGATCCAAAAGCATGTAACATGATAAAATTGAGGAAGGACTAGTGCTCAAACTAATCATATCAACAGGATACATGTAGCTACACAAAACTAGCACCTGAAAAGTGACGCCTAATGAACATCATACCTCTACAAGTAAAGCTCATGGTGAAAAGCATGGCATAATGTTCATAAGAATCATCAACTAGCAAGAAAAGTGGATTAACCACCAAAGTTGTACACAAAGCTAGCAGGACATGATATACAGGATAGCACATGCTAGACCAAAGCAAAACATGATACAAAAGAAAATGTACATGCAAGAACTATACAAGTGAGCACATGAAAGACCATCTCACCACGAGACATAGATCATGGATGTACAGGGTATGAGTGTATAAGAAAGCTCACCAGATTACAAAAGCCTCTTTGGAGGCAAATCTATGCGGGGTGTAGAGAACCATCAAATCTTGATCACATCTAAAAGATCAAGCTCCATCAGGCGCATGTTCTCCACCCCGCGTCCTCATATCTACACACAAGAGGACACAGTAACCCGAGTCTAGGATCCCGAAGGGTTAGCAAGCATGTACTTGGGAATCCAGGACTTGGTCACAAATCTCAACATATCATGTGGGCTAGCATGATGCAAATGTTGGTTCAAATGCAATTGTGAAACACCCTTGGAAGCATTCCTCAAAAGGACAACTCGAGGAGAAGAACGAGTCATAGCACGGGAAAAGAGGCAAACATCTTCCAAGGTCTTTGTAGAAGAACCAATAGAAGCACCATGAAAAGCATGACGTGGACCAGGAGAAGAAGCACTAGAAGCATGTCCACGACCATGACCTATCCCACTAGAAAAAGGAGTCATAAAACCCATCAACAAAGAGGGGCATCTTACTAGGAGCACAAGCGTTCATGCCATGAGAAGGGCTATGAACCACCACCTTCCTAGAAGAGCGAACTTGGCGCAAACGTTTGGCACGCCGATAGCAAAAGCTTTCTTGATGCCCATCTTTCTCACAAAAAGAGCAATGGTACAAAGGCCTACTGGAAGGCACACCATTTTCCGACAAGTGAGAAGTCCCTTGGGGCTTAGAACAAGAAGCATCAATGTTCAACTTGGTGCCAACACTAGGAGCACATGTGCCATGGGAACGGCTACGCGGCTTCCTAAAAGCCTTAGCTCGAATACGTCGCTCGTGTTTGACATAGCAGAAACAAAAATTGAATGAGTGTCCATCCTTCTTGCAAAAGGTGCAATGGAAAACCGGATTGGGAGCACGAGTCCCAAAAATATGAGAAGCACCCTTGTCAAGAGAAATCCCTTGGACATCACTCGAAGAAACAACAAGGTTAGGAGTAGCTATGAAAGAGCTATCCAAAACCTTGACATTAATGCTACAGTCAAAAGACTCACGCGCAACACAAGAACTCAACTCCGGTTGCAAAGATGCAGACGAGGAAAAACCAACATCGGAGTTGCAAGAAATGCGTGACTTAAAAGACTTAGCACAAAGACTCTTGCATCTTTTGGCTAAAACCTCATTTTCAAACATGAGGCGATCACAAGTACCACAAGGAGTGTTTCTCAAATTTTCCATCTCCTCCTTAATGCACTCGGCATATGTGGTACGCAAGAGTTCATTTTCTTTTTCAAGGTTGGCACTCATATCATTGTGCTCAACCAACTTGGCGCTCATATCATCGCGCAAAACCTTCAAAGCCAAAACTTCCTTTTCCAAATCAATGCATGATGTGCACATGAGATCGGTCGAAGAACCATCACCATTCACATCAAGCGAAGAATCATGAATAGCACAAGAAGTAAGGCATGCATTTTTATTCAAAGAGCACAAGCTACAAGGCCTAGAATTTATCTCATCAATTTCAGCCCTAGCATGCTCAAGTTCATCTACACATGTGGTGTGAGTTAATTTAGTTCATTGATTTCAGCAAGCAAAGACTCACAAGAACCACATGGTAAAGAAGCTTTTGACCTAAGCAAGGCTATTTCAGATTTAGCATAAACAAGGTCCTTGCGCAAGTCAAAGCAAACAAGACATGGTATGGAAGCATTTGATTTTAACATTTCATTTTTAGATTCTAAGCTAGCAAGCGAAAAGCATAGCTCATTATTCTTCCTAACCATGTCACTACAAGAGGTGCAAGGTAAAGATGCACTAGACTTCCAATGAAAAAGGCCACATTTTAACCTATCAATGGAGCATTTCAACTTCTTGATCTTTCTATGCAAGGTATCGCAAAGCTCATCATATCTCAAGTTATCATCACAACAAGCTTCAAATTGTTGGGATAAAATCCCTAGACAAGCAGTGAGAATACCTTTCTTGGCCTTGCCAAGTTCGCGTATACGATCCTCCGTTGAATGCTCATCATCTCCTAGGAAGCCCAGCAAAGCATCCACCTCGCATTCCGCCTCTAGAGCCGTACTCCTTCTTCTTGCCAAAGTGTCGTCCTTGATCGCATGTCCAAGACTCAAACCTAAGGACAAAGACACACTGGAAGAAGAACTTGATGCCATTTCCAAAAGCACCGTTAGTGTTAGCCAAAACACAAGCTCAACACCTCGACAAGCAAAGTTGGAAACAAAACTGCTCTCAAAAGGTCGTCTTTGCGGATCCGGAACCGGTTAAGGTAGAGAGATCCTTACCTTGCTCCGATACCAATTGAAGGACCGAAAATGCTAAAGCAAGGCGACCAGAGGGGGGGTGAATGGGAGCCTAAAATTTCTACTCAGAAATTACGGCCTCTGTCCCAACAAAATCAACCCCAAGAGCAAAGCCGACACACGTGATGTCCACGACCCAAGAGAATGGGTGGATGTTCCCTAGGAACACAGCGGGACACCACAAAAGCTCCCTCACCCAAATCCACGCAAGTCAACTAGTGACAAAATGGACTTTTGGTAGCCTCAACCTCCCCCGAGCAACGCGAGGGGGATTCAGGCTTTTTCGCAAAGCGAGAAGCCCGGTTTCTATAGAGCACAGAGTCGGGAATCCAACGCAAAAAGTGGATCTCAAATCAGAGCTCGAACGCAAAAGATACGGACGAAAACGTGCGGTGTCTGCACTGACCGGACTCTGGTGAGCGTCCGGTCAGCAACGATCGGACGCGTCCGGTCAGATAAAAACTGTTCCGGGAGCTCTCTAGAACTGACCGGACTATGGGAGGTGGAGCGTCCGGTCAGCACAGGACTCAGCGTCCGGTCACAGCTGCACGGTGAACAGTAACTGCTACGCGTCCGGTCAGGCTACCGCAGTGAGTCCGGTCAACGATCGGACGCACGAGGATAGCGTCCGGTCGGTTCGAGGCGTGCATCCGGTCACCTCGCGCGAACTGGACAGCGCGAGTGTTCAACGACTGGACTCTGAGTCGGTGCGTCCGGTCGCTATTAGGCAGTGCCCGGTCACCCCGACCAGTCCCCTCTTCGTCCACCGAATTGACCCGATCTCCCTCAAATCAAAAGCACTAGGGCTCAAATTTTGTGTGAGGGTTCACAAGGATGTTAGTGAGCTACTCCTAAGAGATCATGGCTCGAACCTAACTCCAAATCGGTGAATCAAAGAAAACTATGAAGAACGGGCAAGAACTCGATCCCAAAACTAAATCCGCCCGATCTGTGAGTTCGTGAGGTATTGGAGAAATTCCTTCGATAGAAAGAAGACTCTCACGAAGCTACACAAGATGGTTCAAACGGATTTGCGGATCTTCCCTCGAAACAAGAATTCTCGTGAAGATCGAAAGAGGGGAAAACGTGCAACGCGAAGAACAAAATCGCAAGACAAATTAAAGCATGAATTTGATCCTTGGATTCAGAGGAATGGATGATTCATTAAGCACTCGGTGTCGGGCTACAAGCCAATCCTAGCAACACAAAACTTGGATGGCAAAAAGCTCAAGAACAAGAGCCAACTCTCCGTAACCCTAGCCTTCTCTCACAGGAACAAAATGAGAGAGACACCTCCAAGAATTCCCCAAGGATACAGCTGCCCTAGCAGCCCCCTCATATATATAGGCGCACGTCCGAAGACCAAAACGCCCTTACATTAAGCACTCAACCCAAATACCCCCCAGGGGTAAAACTGTCCAACCCTAGCAGTTTCATCCGACGGCCACGCCCGCACATCCGGTAGCTTCGCCTCGACGCGACCTCCCTGATGCCGCCACGTGCCGCCACCGTCGACCACCGCGCCTTCTCGTGGATAGCTTCACCGCCGCGCCAGCCTCTCCACGCCGCCACGCATCGACCGTCCTTTTGGACCTTCCCCCAGTTTTGAGGCCCAAACCGGGAAACCTGCCAGCCCAGGTTTTGAGGCCCAAACCTGGAAACCGTTCACCCCGAGTTTTGAGGCCCAAACTCGGAAACCCGCCAGCCCAAGTTTTGAGGCCCAAACCTGGAAACCGTCCAACCCGAGTTTTGAGGCCCAAACTCGGAAACCGGCCACCCGAGGTTTGAGGCCCAAACTTGGAAACCGTCGATGGTAGCTTTTTGAGGCTCAGCTACCAAACCCGCACCGTAGACGGGATGTGGTTCGCACACCCCGACCACCGGCACCGATGCCGATGCATGTCCAGCCTCCACGCCGGGCACAAGACCTTCGCCTTCCTTCTTGACTTGGCCAACGGCACTTGCGCCGCACGCAAGCCCGTGTCCGACCTCCCGCCAAGTGCCACGACGCCATCGTCTTCCTCCCGACTCGGTCGATGCATCGCACATCCCCATGTGCTCTCGCTTGCCGATGCCACGTGCCAGCTACCACAGCTGGTCCTCTGGCCCTCTGGTCCTTCAGTCCAAGCCTCACGTCTGCCCTTCACCGCTCTGGGTACATCGGCATGGCACGTCCGCCGCACGGCATGCCCATCCTTCACCACTCCCGGTCCGTCAGCACGGTACGTCTCTACTTGACCTTCACCTCGCCATTGACCACTGTATTCGAGCTTTACACCTGCACATCAACACAGCCAAGAGACACATGTTGCACACGCACACAAACACAGAAACACCACAACTCAACGCCACCGGTTAGTCATAAACATTAAGCGCATAGCGGGATATGGACTAAACCGGGTAAAAGCCTCAAACCTTCCTCATCAAAGTCAATCATTCATCATATATATTCTCAGTTTCCAGGTTTGGGCCTCAAAACCTGGGCGTTGATGGTTTTCGAGTTTGGCCACAAAACTCGGGCTGAGGACGGTTTCCAGGTTTGGGCCTCAAAACCTGGGAGCGGGCGGGTTTGCTGAGTTTGGGCCACAAAACTCAGGCTACGTGGGCTGGTTTCCCGGTTTGGGCCTCAAAACCGGGGGGGTTGGCTGTGAAGGCTGGTTTCCGGTTTGGGCCACAAAAACCGGGGGGGTGCGACGTCCGGGAAAAGGACGCAGAGCGGTGGTGGCACGTGGCGGCCATCGGGAGGATGCATCAAGGCAACGCTACGAGTTGTGCGAGCGTGGCCGTCGGATCCACCTACCATCGAGTTGGTCCAGAATAACCTTAGGGTTTAGCTGGTTCGCTCTGTAAGTAGTTAGGGATAGAGTGGGAATTAGGAATAGTTAGAATTAGGATAAGTAGGGGGAGACACCCACCTCCCCATCTATCTCAGTCATTTGCTCTTTGCTTCTAGGGTTTCCTGCTCTCCCACATCCCTGCTGTAGCGAACCTGAGATCCACAGAGTTGAGAACAATACCTCTGTGCCCGTGTGATTTTGAGGAAGTGAGACCGTAATCTCACTATTGTAGCCTGTGGTAGCCACACGGTTGCAAATTCGTGGTTGTGATTTGCGATTTGTTCGTGTTCTTCGCGGATTACTTTTTGCCACGTTTTTCCCGTCGATTGATCTCTTTGCTCGGTTCATCTTTTGCAAATCTGTTTGAACCAAGTTGTTCTAGATCGTGGGGCACTTCTTTCCACCGAAGGAATTCACCTCTAACCTCACGGTCTAGGAGATTGAGCGATTTTAGCTTCGGATCGGTTTTTGCTCCCTTGCCCCGAATTCTTCCAATTCCTCGACTTGGAGTTAGGTTCGAGCCATGATTCCCGTGGGATAGCTCACTAACATCCTTGGAACTCCTCACACCAAGTCTAAGCCTTAGTGCTTTTGATTCGGAGGAGATCGAGTGGATTTCGCGAAAGAACAGCACTGCGTCGGGGGCATCAGATGCTTGAGCTCTGAGCATCGGACGCTGACTCCTTTGGCATCGGATGCGCCGTTGCCACGTGTCAGTTTCTGACATTTTCAAAGGAGCATCGGATGCTACCATCGGACGCTCCGTTGTTCATCGGACGCGCCGGAGTGTGACCATCGGACGCTGAGAGTTCACTGTTCACAGCGTCCGATGGGTGTCCAGTAAGGTTCCCGAGACGCGCTGTTTGCATCGGACGCATCCGACGCTTGGACATCGGACATTGGCCAGCGTCCGATGCAGGTGATTCTGCACAGTTTCGTTCGTCCGTTGTCGGTTTTGATTTCCGGCTTTTGCGTTGGGTTTCTAGAGTTGTGTAGTGTCTCGCTGTGCTTCTTGGAAGCATCCACCCTACATCTAGGGTCGTGGACACTTACGAGTTCTAGGGTTTGCTCTTAGTGGTTTATTTTCGGAACAATGGCGATAAGTTTCCAAAAGGAAAATTGAAGCTCCCATTCACCCCCCTCTGGTCGCTTTCTGGTTGCATTCTCGGTCCTTCAGCTCCCGGATGCCGTTGAAGCAAGGGCGGTGCATCCAACGGTGATGGGGGTGGCGGCCGCCACCTAAGGCTGGCGCCCGCCACTAGGGTTTGCCCTAGGTCGGCTGGCTGCCCCCTACAAATACCCCCCTCACTCCACAAGGCTATAAATAACCCCCTGAGGCTTCACTTCAAAACACCAGAACCAAGCAACACACAAGCAAGGGAAGCAAGGCTAGAGCCAGAGAGCTGATAGCTTAGGGTTTAGCCAAGCTTAGGCAAGTAGGTAGCTAGTAGAGCAAGGCATCTTTGCCCTCGCGGAAGCGCTGCTCAAGGCTTAGCTCAAGAGTAGAGGCGTGCGAGTGATCGGTCCTGGAGCTAGGAAGAGTCTTCCTTCATCTCCAGTTCGGGTTTTGCTATTGTTACTCAAGCACTTTACTATATTCTACTTCATCATTTCAAGTATTACTTTATTCTACTTATCAGTATTGAGTGGTATACTTGATTGATTGCTTGAGTGCCTAGCTATCCTACCGATCAATTCACTTAGCCACAGTAGTTAATCTCTAGTGAGCTTAGTGTTTGATCTTTGCCAATAGGTTGCTTAGTTTAGTGTTTATCTTATTAAGTCAAGTATTTGCTCTGATGTCCGCAAGGGTGTCTCTATTCAACGCTAAGGTAGAAATAGTTAGAATATAGTTAAGCGTGGTGCTTAGTTATAGACTTACCTTCAGATACGGCTGGACCCCCGGATAGCTGTGGTAGCAAGCAGGTGGTGACAGCCCTGTGCGCCTTGAATTCCACCACGTAGTTGGCCCAGTTTAACAGTAAGGCTCGTTGTGCTAGCGTTCAACCTAAGTAAGTGGTAAAAGCTAGTACGCCTCGATACTTGATAAGATAGGAATAAAACTTTACTTAACTAGGTTGCTTTATTGACATTTGCCTGTCTTGCTTCGTAGTTATCTTGCTTCGTGGTCATCTAGGAGTAGTTATTAGTTAGTAGTTAGTTATCTTAGTTACCCTTAGTTACTCTCTCTCTATCTATCCATCCACCTTACCTTAGCCATCCATTTCATCCTTACCTATCCACCCACATATTCTTTCTAGCCTTTCATCATCTCCTCTCTCCTTTCCCTTTTCTTATTCTTCGACTCTCATCCCCTCCTTGACTCGACTCATACACCACCCTAGCCTTCCTTTGGGATCAAATAAATCGACACTTGGTACTCCCAGGGAAGCGCTACTACGATAGTTCTGTGCGCTTGCAGAATCTCCTCCTGGTAGATTGCATTCTCGCTAGTTAGCTCCTACTAGTGTCGGGACTGACAACCCCGCGTGGCATTAGTATATAGCTACTATAGCTACCCTATCCTAGGTGTAGTTAAGAACTACCAACAAGCATTTCTGGCGCCGTTGCCGGGGATAGATTCCATAGTCTACTCCTAGTGACGACGTTAGCAAGTGTCAACAATAACCCAAAAACATACCGTCAGAAGAACGAGACTCAAATTTGTCCAGGTTGTCTTTCTTAAGTATAAAACAGTGGCAACCAAAAACTCTAAAATAACTCACCTTGGGCAGTTTTCCAAAATGCAACTCATAAGAAGTCGTTTTCAAGAAAGCTCAGAGAAAAATGCGATTGGAAATATAGCATGCAGTGTTCATAGCTTCAGCCCAATATCGCCTAGGAGTCCTATGCTCATCGAGTATCATCCTGACCATCTCTACAAGGGTCCGATTCTTCCTCTCTACAACACCATTTTGTGGAGGTGTGTAGGGGGAAGAAAACTGATGCTCCAAACCCAAAGAGTTACAGAACTTCTCAAAGTCCGAATTCTTGAATTCGGAACCATTATCACTACGAATAGCTCACATTGAGTTAAAAGGGAACTCATTCTGAAGACGCAAAATCAGATTACAAGCAAAAGAGAAAGTCTTGATCTTCTCAGCTAAAAAGAAGACCCACGAATATCTCGAAAAATCGTCAACAACAACAAGCACGTACCACTTCCCCCAACCGAGCTCACCCGAGCCGGACCAACAAGGTCCATGTGCAAAAGCTCTCCAGGGCACATAGTCATGACCTGAGTCACTGGATGGTGGGGAGCGGCGACCATCTTCTCATGTCTACAAGAATGGCAAACAAGATCCTTCTCCATGGACAACTTGGGCAATCCTCGGATTAAGCCAAGTGAGCTAAGTCTTGCAAGCAAGTCAAAGCTCAGGTGACCAAGTCTCCTATGCCACTTCCAAAAAAAATAGGAGGAGAAGTCCAGCCAAAAGACAATGAGAAATTCCAAACGACTCCGAGAAATTCGCACGAAAGACTTTCCCAAAGGGCGAAATCAAACATACAAGATTGCCCTGAGGATCCAAAATACGACTGAGATTCGGCTTAAAACGAATCTCATAGTCATCATCAAAGAGTTGCGAAACAGAAAGAAGGTTAAAGTGCAAGTTAGAAACAAGAGCAACATCGCACAACACAAAGTGCTCATTAACTCGCACAGACCCACGAGACAACACTTTACCTTTGCTATTGTCGCCGAAGGTGATAAACTCCTTTCTGGCAACAGGACTAAGACTGGAGAACCACTTGACGTTTCTGGTCATATGCCTCGAGCACCCGGAATCCACCAACCAAACATTCTCCAATCACTTTACCTATATCAATAAAAAGACATAGGGTGAGCATACGGTCCAACACTGGGGTAAGTAAAATGGGAATTATACTAGTGTTGGTCTAGCTGCTCAAAAGCACGGTTAGTAGAAAAACCATTCCTAGCACGCCTACGGGGAAAGCGATCACCACGCTGAGGAAAACGTGGTCCGCTAAGGGAAGAGCGTCCATCGCGATACTCAAAACGTGGTGGAGGGAAACGCTCAACAAAGCCTCTGCCATGTGGTCCATAGCCCACTCCATAGCCCACAACTGTAGGCTCCCGCCGGGCACGACCTCCTCGTGGCCTAGGCCTAGGAACTTGAGGTACTGGACCTCTAGGCTTAGCTGCACGCCTTTTAACATTCGACACATGTACAACATGGAAGGGATGGTACATGTCCGTGTTGGTCATCTCCTTTGCACGACGCTCCTCTCTCTTTCGTCGAAAGCAAAACTCCCTCAAGTGTCCATCTCTCCCACAATGCTCACAATGGTACCTCACCGCTCTCATAGGGGGTTGTTGGTACTCACGATAGTGGGTATGGATCACTTTGCCTTTCTATGGCATGAGCTCCTCTTGGATAGGTGGCATGGTGTCTAGCTTGTTCTTGAGGTGGTTTGGTTTTGGAGCCCATGTTTGTTTCTTGGGTGGTGCTCTCGGAGGTTCAACAAACACTCCATCCTTAGTGTTAGGCTTGAGAGGCTCTTTGGGTGGAATCTTGGTAAGCTTGGGAGTAGTGGTGGAGTTTGGCTTCTCACAAGGGTTAAGACCACTCGACTCTCCAATCTTGCCAAAAGATGAAGCATCAACACCCTGAGCAAAGCCTACACCTGGACCTCCAGCAACACGCTTGAATTGGGCAATCATCATCCCAAGCTACGGCTCACCACAAGACACCCATGACAAGATGGTCCGAATGTATGTGTTTTCCTCCTCGGTTTGCATCTTGTCATGCTTCACGTTCGCAATCTCCATCTCCAAACCCTCACACAAAGAACACCTAGACACACAAGTGCTACCCGAGCTGGCCTTCTCAAGAGACACAATCTTGGCATTCTTCTCTGCCAACTCGGATTGCAAGCCTGCACAAGACTTGCACGCACCAAGCACTGAGGATCTAGCTCTAAGCTCATCCACCTCTCCAACCAAGGCAACATACTTACCTCTCAAAGTAAGATGGTCAGTCATGTGCTTGGTGCACATCTCGCATTCATCCTCCTCAGTGACGACAACGGTGGACTTGACAGACTCAAGTTCTTTCACCGTATCCTCCCACTTCTGCCTAAACTCTTTCCGCTCTCTAGCAGCACGCCTAAGCAGCTTATCTTGACTAAGAAGGGCGGCAGTAAGTTTCTCGACGTCAGCAGAAAGCTCGTCGGGGGTCTGAGATACCTGGGAGGTGTCGTTGTCGTCGTCGTCCCGAGGGGTCTCCTCTAGCTGATCGTCGACCTCCTTGCCGAGGGCCATGGTGCAAAAGCCCTCTTTGTCGGCGTAGAAGCAGAGGCTGTTCAGCTTGTCCTCGATTCTCTTCTTCTTCTCGGACTCGTCGTCGCTTGAAGAAGCGGAGTCGTCATCCGAGCCGTCGATGTCGCTGAGTGTGGCGAAGAAAGCACGCTGCTTAGCCTGGGCCTTCTCCAAGTACTTCTTCTTGATGTACTCCTTATTGAAGCTGCCCTTCCGCTTGTACTTCTCGGGGACGTACTTCTCCTTGCGCTTGCCGGAGTCGTACTTGTGCCCATGATCGCCCTTCCCAAATGCTTGCTTGTTCTTCTTGGGACAGTTGGCAATGAAGTGGTCGGGGTCGCTGCACTCAAAGCATCCAGAGCGTCCTCCTCCGCGGCGACGGTTCATGCGGTTGTTGTGGAACCGCGAGAATCGGTTGGCGAGCAAAGCCAGCTCGTCATCCCCCATGAACTCCAGCTGCTCCTCTGTAATAGAAAGAAGAGACAAGAGTGCAAAGCCTCCAGAGGTGTTAACAGAAGAGCCAGAAAGCAAAGCCATCGACGGGCCAGAAGGATTTTCATAAGAGGCCCTCGCCATGGCATCAATCTCACTGGACTTGAGCTTACTGAAGAGCTCGTCGCACGTGAGGGTCTCATAGTTAGGCGATTCGATGATCGCCTGAACCATGGAATCCCACACTGACCGATTGAGAGTGTGCAAAAGCTTCAAAGCCCTCTCATGATCGTCGAAAGGCAACAGCTCCTTGTTAGCCCTCATCCTGTTGACAATCACCTGAAAGCGAGCGAATAAACTTTCTATGCTCTCGCCAGGCATGTGTCCAAAGTTCTCATACTCCCGCTTGTGCGACTCGTAGAGACGGGTTTTGACTTGAGTGGTTCCCTCATGGAAACGCATGAGGGTAGCCCAAATCTCCTGAGCCGTAGCGAGGTGAGAAACGCGATCAAACTTCGTCATGCTCAAACATGAGAAAAGAGCATTACGGGCTCGGTTATTGGCATCGTGCTCATCGATCTGATGCTGAGTAGCATGAGCAGCCAAGACCACATAATCTGCAGAGTTGCAAATATCCCAAATGGAAGCACCCGAACTCTGAAGATAGGCCGACATGTGTATCTTCCAATACGCATAGTTCATCCCATCAAAGAACGACAGTTTGCCCAGGCCGCGATCCATGTCTCCTTCTGTGGATCTGGAACCGGCTAAGGTGCAAGATCCTTAACCTGCTCCGATACCAATTGAAGGACTGAAAGTGTTACCAGAAAGCGATCAGAGGGGGGGGGGGTGAATGGGAGCTTCAAAATTTCTTTTCAGAAACTTGTTGCCACTGTCCCGAGGATCAACCCCAAGAGCAAACCTAGAGTTTGCGAGTGTCCACGACCCTAGATGTAGGGTGGATGCTTCCAAGAAGCACAGCGAGACACAACACAACTCTAGAAACCCAACGCAAAAGCCGAAAATCAAAACCGACAACGGACGAACGAAACACGGACGAAGTAGTGTGAAACAGCACTGACCGGACTCTGGCCAGCGTCCGGTCAGGGAGCACCGGACGTGTCCGGTCAGAGAAAAACGTTTCTGGACCCTTACTGTTTGTGACCGGATTCACTAGTCAGGAGCATCCGTTCAGTTGTACAAACCGTCCGGTCAACAGTGAAAAACCCGTTGAACAGTGCAAGAGTCGAGTCCGGTCGCTTGCAAACTGTGTGTCCGGTCAAATCGCAAACAAAACACACTGAACGTGTTCAGTGACCGGACTCAGGGTCATGCGTCCGATCACCCTAAGCCGAGCGTCCTGTCACCCTGATTTTGTGATGTTCGTCCACCGATTCAACTCGATCTCACCTAAAATGAAACTACTCCGCTCGTCGCTGTCCCAGGCTGTCAGCCACCACAGCTGATCCTCGGGCCACTGGTCCCTCAGTCCAAGCCTCACGTCCACCCTTCACCGCTACCGGTCCCTCGGCACGGCACGTCTCTACTTGACCTTCACCTTGCCTTCAATCACTGTATCTGTGCTCGACACCTGCACAACACAAGCCAAAGAACATGCGCATTATCCCAGTTGACAATCACTCATCACTCGAGACTCGGCATACACCCATGTATCCGCAGAACCATCTTCTAGAACATCATGAGAGACATCTTTCCACCGAAGGGTTTTCTCTAATTCCTAATGAGCTAGTAGATCGAGTGGTTTTTGTTTTGGACTAGATTCTTGCTCCCTTGCCCCAAATTTCTTTGATTCACTATTTTGGTTTTAGGTTCAAGCCATGATCTCTTAGGAGTAGCTCACTAACTTCCTTGTGAACCCTTATACAAAGTTTGAGCCTTAGATCTTTTGATTTGAGGGATATTGGGTCAAATCGGTGGAAGACCAGTGCTGTTTCGGGGCATCAGACGCTCGTGTTCTTGGCATCGAACGCTGACCCGAGTAGCATAGGACGCTCTGTTGCCACATGTCAAAATCTGTGTTTTTGAGGGAGCATCGGATACTGAGCATCAAACGCTCCGTTGTGCATCAGATGCTCCTGGCTCAGAGCATCGGACGCTAGGGTTTTACTGTAGCAGCATCCAATGGCCGAATAGTAAGGCTCCAGAACTGTTCATTTTACATCGGACGTGTCCGCCACTCTGGCATCGGACGCTACCAACATCCGACGTAGGTGATTCTGCACTGTTTTGTTCATTGCTCGTCCGTCTGACTTCGGATTTGGTTTTTGGCTTTTGCGTTGGGTTTCATGACTAGTGTAGTGTCTCGCTGTGCTTCTTGGAAGCATCCACCCTACATCTATGGTTGTGGACACTACCAAGTCTTGGTCTTGCTTTTGGGGTTCATCTAGGACAGTGGCAATCTATTTCTTGAGAAGAAATTTGAGGCTCCCATTCACCCCCCTTTCTGGTCGCCCTTTTTGGTCCTTCAATCTCCTAAGATATAAAACTACTGGTTGGCACGTGGACTTGCCGCTCTCGAGTGGTTTTGCTTTGGAGTTGATTTTCTCGGATAGTGGTCGATCTTTCTTGGAAATGAAATTTTCGACTTCCATTCACCCCCCCCTTCCGCTCTCGTTGTCATTTCTGGTCCTTCATGCTCAAAGGTGAAGGCAACGGTGTTGTTGGAGGCCGAGAAGGAGGGCAGGCACGTGCTCAAACAGGTTGCTCCCATTCGTCACCATAAGACACCTCCCATCCGCCATGTTTGGAATTGCTTGGGTCGCCCCGAGCGCCGAGCCGCCGCTGACAGGTGCTACCTTTGACAGGCGGTGATGCCGCCAGGCCACCGCCCCGCCTACCCCTCTGGCTCAGCGATGACGACGGCCACCCGCGCCTCAGGAGCGCCACTCTACCCGCGCATGCCTCACCCGCGGCCCCATGACAGCGTCGCCTTCGCCCTTGAACGCTCATGAAGCAGGGACGGTGTGCCATGGTGCGTCGCTTCGTCCTTGCGCGCTCCTGAAGCAGGAACAGATGCGCCTCCGGACCTGCTCTACCTTGGCAACTCCAACCGGTTGTGGCACCGCTGTGATTGTCGACCGCCCCAGGAGGACTGCCAAGGGTGCACAGACAGGTTGCGAGCAATGAAGAGTCGGGCGAGCGTGTGTGCAAGAAATAGGGCATCGCGACCTGGCTATGGCCATCCTAGAGCTGTCCTAGAGGCTGTGGCCGGGAGCACTGGTGGTAGGCTTCCTTCCCTTCGAGGTCGCTCGCATGATTCCCCCTCCTTCCCTTCGTGATCGCACGGGACCAGTCACGAGCGTGTCGTAGTTTTCTTTCTTCCCTCTGAAATTATGTGTTTCTGATCACTCATGTGATTAGCGACCCTAGAAAAGAAAAGAAAACTGTGATTGCGATCGCACGAGTGGAAGAGGGATCACGCGGAGGGTGCACTACACCACAACCTTAAAACAATGACTGCGTTGGGGTTGCTAAAAGACCTATATAGCAATAAACCACCAGTTGCTAAATAGTTATAGCAACGGACCTCTGTTGTTGCTACTAAAGGCGTCGCTATAAATAAATAGCGACAAACATTATTTTTAGCGACCGTGGCAGGACGACGTGGGGACGCAAACATCTCGTACGAAGCAGTTGTCCACACATTAGTCTTCTTAGTTGTGAGAGATTGTATTCAAATACACATTCGGTGAGAAAAGAACTTATTTTTTATACCCACGTTATAAAAGTATTGTCCCTTTTCTGAAACAATCTATACAACTGTTCTGAAATTTATTGTCCAGCAGATGAGCACACCGGACACGCGCTTTACATCAACTTTGCTTTCCCGATGTCACCAATGAAAGGATGCACTACAAAGTGCATCAACTGACGATGCATACATGCAAATGCAAAGTGCTGCAACAGACGTAACCCACACTACTCTAACAACTACCAACCGACTGGGTGGACATGATGGATGGACAGACAGAGATTGATCAACTCAAATGGACGGCATTAATTCCTGGCTGGTCTGCAATTTCGGCGCCAAAATTATGTTTGTGCTGGCGCCTCACCTCATGATCATGCCGCGTGCATGCATGCAAAGATCGAGCTGTGTGTTGGATCAATGCATAGGCCTATATAAGGAATTGCATTGCCTCTTGTTCATCTATCTCATCGAGTCATCCATCCATCCATCCAAACATGGCAGCGGCACTCGGGGGCCTCCTCCCCGGCGTTTGCGCCGTGCTGATGGTAATCGCCGTCGCAAGCGCTGCCTCCAGCGAGGCGTCCTCGGTGGTCGTCGGCATCGCCAAGTGCGCCGACTGCACCAGGAAGAACATGAAGGCAGAGGCGGCATTCAAGGGTATACTACTAGTATATACACGCATTTATACGCTACTATAGCATCAACAGTGGTACTACATAATGAATCCTTAACGGATGATCAGTATCTAGGTCAGAGGCTAGCTATATCTAGCTGCTCGTACTGAGAGTGGTTTTCGATCCTCGCATTTCAGGTCTTGAGGTGGCGATCAAGTGCAAGAACGGCAAAGGCGAGTACGAGAGCAAGGCCATGGGCAAGCTAGATGGCTCCGGTGCCTTCAGCATCCCGCTGAGCACGGACCTTCACGGCGCTGACTGCGTTGCGCAGCTGCACAGCGCTGCGGGCACCCCGTGCCCCGGTCAGGAACCTTCCAAGATTGTGCCGCAGTCGTCTGAGGGCAACTTCGTCGTGGTCCCTGGCAAGACAGAGTACCCATCCGCTGAATGCGCGTCTGCAACCCTGTGCGGCGGGACCATCAAGAAGCACCTGTTGGACCATTTCCACAAGAAGCCTGTGCCACCCAAGCCAAAGCCAAAGCCAGGGCCAGAGCCAAAGCCCAAGCCAGAACCAAAGCCGCAGCCAGAGTACCATCCCCCTACACCAACATATGGATCCCCGACTCCGATATATCATCCCCCAGCAAGGCAGTTGTTTGATCACTTCCACAAGGGCCACAACTACCATCACTTTTTTGACCACTTCCACAAGAAGCCAGTTCCGCCGAAGCCGAAGCCAGAACCAAAGCCAAAGCCAGAGCCACAGCCAGAGTACCACCCTCTGACCCCAACGTATGGGTCACCAACACCAATCTACCACCCTCCGGCCAGGCATTTGTTTGACAAGAAGCCCTTGCTTGATCACTTCCACAAGGACCATGACTACCACCACTTCTTCGACCACTTCCACAAGAAGCCCGAACCACCGAAGCCAAAGCCGGAGCCCAAGCCACAACCTGAGCCTGAGTATCATCCACCGGCACCCACATACGGGTCTCCGACTCCGATCTACCACCCTCTGTCTAAGAAAGAAATATCGTTTGATAAGAAGCACTTCCTTGATCACTTCCATAAGGGCCATGACTACAAACACTTCTTTGACCACTTCCACAAAAAGCCTGTGCCACCCAAGCCCAAGCCAGAGCCCAAGCCACAACCAGAACCTGAGTACCACCCCCCAGCACCAACTTACGGGTCACCGACACCAATCTACCACCCTCCGGCCAGACATTTGTTCGACAAGAGCCCCTTGCTCGATCACTTCCACAAGGACCATGACTACCACCACTTCTTCGACCACTTCCACAAGAAGCCCATGCCACCAAAGCCAAAGCCGGAACCCAAGCCAGAGCCCAAGCCACAACCAGAACCTGAGTTCCACCACCCCGCTCCCACATATGGGTCTCCGACTCCAATCTACCACCCGCCGGCTAAGAAACAAATGTCGTTTGACAAGAAACACTTTCTTGATCACTTCCACAAGGGTCATGACTATCATCACGTTTTTGACCACTTCCACAAGAAGCCCGTGCCACCAAAGCCCAAGCCAGAACTCAAACCACAGCCTGAGCCTGAATACCAGCCCCCAACGCCAACCTATGGATCGCCGACTCCCATATACCACCCTCCGGCCAAGCACTGATCGATCGAGTTGAACGATGGTCAGTGATCAGCGTTGCTAGCTATGAATCACATGCATATGTTCTAGCTAGCGTGGTTTGCAGTCCTATAATTTTTGTTTCTACAGAATAAAGTACATAGAGATACCGTTTTTGGTGTGTATATTTATTTGTGTATTGTGTGATACTGTCATATATAAGATTCGAGTGTAAGTTGATTTTAATATGCATGTTCCTTGATGAATTTATTCCTCTTAAATTATTATATATAGAAGTTGAAAAGTGTACATTGTGCTTTGCTTCTTTGCATGCGAGAAGATCTACCTGATAAAGGATGTACGATAGATCAATGTTGCTGAAATAAATAGGGTTATGTGGCCCGTCGCGACATGGGTGATGTGATGTTATTATAGATTAGGGTATGGACTGGTCGTAGATGTTTTATCTGCGAAGAAAACCATCTCTAAGCAGCATGCTTGGAAAAAAAACCGAATCCAAGGCACGCCATGCTGCTAGTAGAGGTTATAGCTGCATAAATAATGATCCAGACCATTTTTCCCTAGCCCCATCTTACAGAAAGGTCGGAATTGAACTATATAGAACCAATAGCTATTGTGACGACTGATAGCTATTAATTGGTGACACGTAATTAAACACATAAGGTTCAGATCGAGCAGCTCAGCTAGTGTGACAAGAGGATACAATTGAATCAAGCAAGATAATCGAAGGTAATTTAGACTTTTATATGTAACTAGCACAATATGTCCGTGCGTTGCAACGGGATATATTATTATGTGTCCACTTGATTCAAGTTAGATATATTTATCTAGTTTAATTGAACAACCTTATCTCAATTAAATGGTTGTTTAAGTCCCGCATGTTGCAACCGAGAGAGAAAAAGAACTCTAACAACTATAATTATAAATCACTTTTATTAAAATGGAATCATAAATTATCATAAATATTTTTATTAATAGCACAATTGCACAAACGCTATATTCCAGAATAACTTGTCGTGGATCCATAAGATGGATCTTTAGAGGCCAGCACTAATTTAAATTGAAGTTGTATCATATTATGATTATTCAAATAATGCATCACTTTAGGTAAATGAATTTGAAAGAAATTATTCATAATGGAATTTAAAAAATGCTATAAAATATAAACCAAAAACCCAACTTATCCAACTACAGCATCTTACATGTCCGGGAGAGTCAGGTGTGTTGGGCTTTTATATCATCAGGTATCTCTGAGTGGCAACAACCTTTACCAAGTCGAAGGACGTCATCATGTGTACCAACAAATTCTCAACGTTAGACTGATCGCACTGCTATACTCTATAGCATACTGCAGTAACACATAGAGTAAAAAAGGCTGCACTGGAAACTGTATATTCAACGGTAAAGTAAAGGACCATGGGATCATACGCTGTATTTGACGGTGGAGTGGAGTCTTTACAGGATGACACGTGAGAGAAAGAGAGGAGAGAGGAGATTGCATGCAGTGGTGGGTCCCATATTTTTAAGTAATTAAAAAATGTTATATCTCACAAACCAAAAACCAAAATTGAATTCTGATTGCATCATTGAATTCGTTACAATTAATTCTTTGAAACCAGATCTCTCATGAATATATTTAAATAAAGTGACAAGTGGGTCCACAGTAGATAGAGGATGATATAGAGGATGGATGGATGTGGGAGAAACGAGTACAGAGGAGGAAATCTTGATGACCAGACAGTATAGAGCATGAAAATAGAGAAACGTGAGTGCGGATAGTCTTAGAAACTTTCTCAATGAGTCAGTTAACTCATGCTTACTTTTGCTGATTTGATTCAGTTTCTTCACTCAAGATTTCTTCGTTGTTACTCGCAGTAGTATTTTTTTTCCATCTGAATCTTCCTCCACTGCAGTACTACTGTGCACCTCACTAATCTCAGTTCCTAGAATATCTCGACAACAGAGACCAGTCTCATCACCTTCCACAGATTTTTCCTCACTGGATTTTTTTCAGATATGGCGTTGAACATAGCATCTTCCCCAGTGACAGCAATCCCATCTGCCTGACTTCATCATTCGTTAGTTCAGATTCCAAAGTTCCACCTCTAGTTGCATCTGATTCCAAAAGGCATAAATACCCCAATTCTGTATTTCATATTCAGTGATTTCAGAACCAAATTTTGCAGGGTCTTCAGGCTATGGTAAAACAACAGAAGTGAGAGCGTCCTCGAGCTGTTCACCTGCACCTGCACCCAGGGTTTTTTTTACCGACCGTTTGCTGGTAACCGCCGGCCACCGGTAGCGGTTTACCGGACCGGTTTGGTCGGTAACCGCCCGGTACCGGCCGGTTTGAAGTTTGAATTCAAACGCCTCAGTTGTTCGGTTTCGAATCGGTAAACCGGTCGGTTTGGGTCGGTTACCGACCGGTTAGGGTCGGTTACCGGTCGGTTTGAATCTCGAATTCAAATGCCTCTGTAGTTCGGTAACCGACCGGTTTGGGTCGGTTACCGACCGGTTAGATCGGTAACCTGTCCAAACCGGTGGGCTGTCTTTTTTTTTTGGAAAAATGATTTTTTGGTACTTCCCTTTGGACATATAGATATAAAAAAGACCGCACACTGCGGCAATAATTCATTGTCCTCGAAAACATGAACAAATAGTCGCATACAAATAAATATTGTCTCGAAAACACCAACGAATGCATCAACAACACATCCTCACCAGGGTTTTTTTTACCGACCGTTTGCTGGTAACCGCCGGCCACCGGTAGCGGTTTACCGGACCGGTTTGGTCGGTAACCACCCGGTACCGGCCGGTTTGAAGTTTGAATTCAAACGCCTCAGTTGTTCGGTTTCGAATCGGTAAACCGGTCGGTTTGGGTCGGTTACCGACCGGTTAGGGTCGGTTACCGGTCGGTTTGAATCTCGAATTCAAATGCCTCTGTAGTTCGGTAACCGACCGGTTTGGGTCGGTTACCGACCGGTTAGATCGGTAACCTGTCCAAACCGGTGGGCTGTCTTTTTTTTGGAAAAAATGATTTTTTGGTACTTCCTTTGGACATATAGATATAAAAAAGACCGCACACTGCGGCAATAAATCATTGTCTCGAAAACATGAACAAATAGTCGCATACAAATAAATATTGTCTCGAAAACACCAACGAATGCATCAACAAACCATCCTCACAGTCACAGGAATACATGATCATCTACGCAAGATGTATGGAAAGACCCCTTGTTGGCATGACATTTCATACTCGGCGATGGACATAAGAGCGATACCTTTGGTTCGAAGCAGGGTTGCCTTGTAATCTTGCCACGTCTGGCCCGTCCAAGCTGCGGTTGTCTCCCATTCTTGAACCAACATACTGTAAAAGCTGGGATCTTCCCATTCGTACACCCACCTAGTCTGAGGCTGCGTGCTCACGTCAGGAATGGGATAGCTATAAGAAGGTTGTGAGGCATCGCTGTAGGACGAAGTAGAGTAGTCTGGAGTGTCGTAGTACGTGGGTGCAAAAGAAATTGATCTCCCCTGCGAGTCCTCTGGATTGTCGTCATGTGTGCGTCCAAATGAAACTGATTTCCTCTGGGACTGTGGTTGATGATATACTCCAATCCCTCCCACCACTGTAGACTCGACAACCTGGCATGGGCAAATCTACCTTCTTCGGTTTTTGCCCACTTGCTCTCCAAAAAATCTGTAGATGCCATCCACTGCATGAACTTCTCACGTCTTCGGTTAATGACTCCATGAACATGTAGTTGGTCCCAAATCTAGTGGCATTCCATTTGACCAACTCACCACCAATTGCTCTCTTCATCATATTATGCAACTGAGTATGGTTGTACAACCAATTAGATATGCGCTTGCATGCGGATATCATACCTGAATGATCACTCCTTTGACCGATATCCTTTAGCATTAAATTAATGGTGTGTGCCAGACAAGGCATCCAACAAATATGCTTGAACTCAAGCTTCAACAAGCTGCACGCTTTCTTGTAGTTGGCGCCATTGTCAGTGATCACATGGACAACATTCTCCGCGCCAATGTCCATCACCACCTTCCGAATCTCCTGAAAACAGTCATAACGTATATTATATGCATGAATATAACTAAAAATAATAACATGACAACTGTAATGACTTACCCTCAATAAATAGTTCGCATCTTGACTTTTCCCAGTTGCATCGACAGAGCTGTGAAACCATGTGACCCCGTTGCAATAAATAAGAAAGTTCACAACATTCATTTTTGTGGGGCCAGTCCAAGAATCACACATCAGCGAGACGCCAAACGTGGGCCACTCTTTCTGAAACTTTGCGTACCTCTCCTTCAAGTCTTTCACATTTTGATCAAGGTACTTCCCATCAATTTCCTTTCCAGTGGGGGACAAGATGCCTTCACCTGTAACCATAAGCAATTAATAAGAACATGGAACGATACATAAGTTGAAACCTGTTTGTAGTTATAGGTACTTACCCCACTTCTGCGTCTCTCGGACAGCACCAACAAAGTACGGGCTGTCCGCATTCCGTCCCCGGTATTCCTGCATGATGGTAAAATTTTGCCCAAGCTTTACCGATGGCTTCCTTTGCATTTTTTCCCTTCTGGGTCCAGCTCCCTGTATCAATCCTTTGTTGTACCATTCTTGTCCTGCCACCGGATGCCACATTGTAGTCTTCCACCTCCACAGGTGTCTCCCTCTGTGATCCCGATCTTCTGAACATCCTCGAAAAGGATTCCCACCACGGGAACCTCCACTGCCACCACCCCCACCTCCACCACCACTACCACCTGCACGAGAACTACCCCCTCCACGCTCGTAATTACCGCCTCTATCCTGCACACTCTGTTGATACTCATATTCAGCTCTCGACTGTTGTAGGGCAGCCTCCATCTGAGCCTCATACTCATCATCATTAATGGGATTGTTCCCCTCCTGTGCAACTCTTTGTTGTGCGAGCCTTTGCCGAGCTCGTCCGCCGTCGCCTTCTTGGCGCGGTCAAGCTCTCTCTGGAAATACTCGCGCACCTCTGGTGGCACACGGCTACAATGCACAACCTCCGTCCCGCGCGCTGGCCAAATGCTGCTTCAATCTTGTTGCACCACCGCCCCCCTTTTGTCAGGTGACAATAATTGCACCGCCACCCGGGAGCGAGATTTTCACCATGCTCCCAGACAACGTCTTTGTGCCTGCCCGCCATTGTCTACCTGCATAAACAACACACAAAATCAACCCACGTAAATGTTGTCTATACAATATACAGAAAAATATACATCCTAACAGAAATCATACCTCAAATCCTAAATTAAATCGTACTCTACACATAAAGCTAACCCTAACCCTAACCACCTAAATCCATCCATCCTAATATCTAACACAGATCCTGCCTAAATACAACAATCCTACCACAAAACTACACCCAAAACATATAGATACTTAACTAAATAGCAAGAAAAGGGGGGAAATCCTTACCTCACTCCCGGACGAACCGCTCGGTAACCGAGCGAAACCGCTCGGTTACCGAGCTGACCGCGCGGCTAGCCGACGGCGCGTCGCCGGAGCGGTAACCGCTCGCTCCCGCTCGGTAACCGAGCCTAACCGACCGTTAGCCGGCGGCGGAGAGCGGACGGCGCGCTGGGCGGAGGGCGGGGGCTGGGGCGCGGATAAGGCTCGGGAAGAGGCGTTCTGCCCCCCCGCCCGTGAACGCCTGGTTTTGTGCCCGTGAGCGCCTAATGGGCCTCATGGCCTTAACGGGCCGACCTTTTTTTTTTCCAATTCCAAACGTCCAATTTCAAAAAATTTATACCATTGGTCTCCATAAATTATAATCTATTTTTAGGAATTTTTTGGGCATTTTTTTTCAAATTTTCAAATTTCAAATTCAAATTTTGGTAACCGGTCCGTTTGGTAACCGGACCGGACCGGTTTATCGGTTAAACCAAACGGTTTCACGTTACCGACCAAACCGACCGGTTACCGAACGGTAAAAAAAACCCTGATCCTCACAGTCACAGGAATACATGATCATCTACGCAAGATGTATGGAAAGACCCCTTGTTGGCATGACATTTCATACTCGGCGATGGACATAAGAGCGATACCTTTGGTTCGAAGCAGGGTTGCCTTGTAATCTTGCCACGTCTGGCCCGTCCAAGCTGCGGTTGTCTCCCATTCTTGAACCAACATACTGTAAAAGCTGGGATCTTCCCATTCGTACACCCACCTAGTCTGAGGCTGCGTGCTCACGTCAGGAATGGGATAGCTATAAGAAGGTTGTGAGGCATCGCTGTAGGACGAAGTAGAGTAGTCTGGAGTGTCGTAGTACGTGGGTGCAAAAGAAATTGATCTCCCCTGCGAGTCCTCTGGATTGTCGTCGTGTGTGCGTCCAAATGAAACTGATTTCCTCTGGGACTGTGGTTGATGATATACTCCCAATCCCTCCCACCACTGTAGACTCGACAACCTGGCATGGGCAAATCTACCTTCTTCGGTTTTTTGCCCACTTGCTCTCCAAAAAATCTGTAGATGCCATCCACTGCATGAACTTCTCACGTCTTCGGTTAAATGACTCCATGAACATGTAGTTGGTCCCAAATCTAGTGGCATTCCATTTGACCAACTCACCACCAATTGCTCTCTTCATCATATTATGCAACTGAGTATGGTTGTACAACCAATTAGATATGCGCTTGCATGCGGATATCATACCTGAATGATCACTCCTTTGACCGATATCCTTTAGCATTAAATTAATGGTGTGTGCCAGACAAGGCATCCAACAAATATGCTTGAACTCAAGCTTCAACAAGCTGCACGCTTTCTTGTAGTTGGCGCCATTGTCAGTGATCACATGGACAACATTCTCCGCGCCAATGTCCATCACCACCTTCCGAATCTCCTGAAAACAGTCATAACGTATATTATATATGCATGAATATAACTAAAAATAATAACATGACAACTGTAATGACTTACCCTCAATAAATAGTTCGCATCTTGACTTTTCCCAGTTGCATCGACAGAGCTGTGAAACCATGTGACCCCGTTGCAATAAATAAGAAAGTTCACAACATTCATTTTTGTGGGGCCAGTCCAAGAATCACACATCAGCGAGACGCCAAACGTGGGCCACTCTTTCTGAAACTTTGCGTACCTCTCCTTCAAGTCTTTCACATTTTGATCAAGGTACTTCCCATCAATTTCCTTTCCAGTGGGGGACAAGATGCCTTCACCTGTAACCATAAGCAATTAATAAGAACATGGAACGATACATAAGTTGAAACCTGTTTGTAGTTATAGGTACTTACCCCACTTCTGCGTCTCTCGGACAGCACCAACAAAGTACGGGCTGTCCGCATTCCGTCCCGGTATTCCTGCATGATGGTAAAATTTTGCCCAAGCTTTACCGATGGCTTCCTTTGCATCTTTTCCCTTCTGGGTCCAGCTCCCTGTATCAATCCTTTGTTGTACCATTCTTGTCCTGCCACCGGATGCCACATTGTAGTCTTCCACCTCCACAGGTGTCTCCCTCTGTGATCCCGATCTTCTGAACATCCTCGAAAAAGGATTCCCACCACGGGAACCTCCACTGCCACCACCCCCACCTCCACCACCACTACCACCTGCACGAGAACTACCCTACCCCCCCGCTCGTAATTACCGCCTCTATCCTGCACACTCTGTTGATACTCATATTCAGCTCTCGACTGTTGTAGGGCAGCCTCCATCTGAGCCTCATACTCATCATCATTAATGGGATTGTTCCCCTCCTGTGCAACTCTTTGTTGTGCGAGCCTTTGCCGAGCTCGGTCCGCCGTCGCCTTCTTGGCGCGGTCAAGCTCTCTCTGGAAATACTCGCGCACCTCTGGTGGCACACGGCTACAATGCACAACCTCCGTCCCGCGCGCTGCCAAATGCTGCTTCAATCTTGTTGCACCACCCACCGCCCCTTTGTCAGGTGACAATAATTGCACCGCCACCCAGGGAGCGAGATTTTCACCATGCTCCCAGACAACGTCTTTGTGCCTGCCCGCCATTGTCTACCTGCATAAACAGACAACACAAAATCAAACCCACGTAAATGTTGTCTATACAATATATACAGAAAAATATACATCCTAACAGAAATCATACCTCAAATCCTAAATTAAATCGTACTCTACACATAAAGCTAACCCTAACCCTAACCACCTAAATCCATCCATCCTAATATCTAACACAGATCCTGCCTAAATACAACAATCCTACCACAAAACTACACCCAAAACATATAGATACTTAACTAAAATAGCAAGAAAGGGGGGAAATCCTTACCTCAACTCCCGGACGAACCGCTCGGTAACCGAGCGAAACCGCTCGGTTACCGAGCTGACCGCGCGGCTAGCCGACGGCGCGTCGCCGGAGCGGTAACCGCTCGCTCCCGCTCGGTAACCGAGCCTAACCGACCGGTTAGCCGGCGGCGGAGAGCGGACGGCGGCGCTGGGGGCGGAGGGCGGGGGCTGGGCGCGGATAAGGCTCGGGAAGAGGCGTTCTGCCCCCCCGCCCGTGAACGCCTGGTTTTGTGCCCGTGAGCGCCTAATGGCCTCATGGGCCTTAACGGGCCGACCTTTTTTTTTTCCAATTCCAAACGTCCAATTTCAAAAAAATTTATACCATTGGTCTCCATAAATTGTAATCTATTTTTAGGAATTTTTTGGGCATTTTTTTTCAAATTTTCAAATTTCAAATTCAAATTTTGGTAACCGGTCCGTTTGGTAACCGGACCGGACCGGTTTCATCGGTTACCGACCAAACCGACCGGTTACCGAACGGTAAAAAAAACCCTGCCTGCACCTGCACCTGTAGGGGAAGGAGATTCAGAACAGGCCTGCACCTGCAGTGTCCCCTCCCTCCACAACATGCCGAGGCTCGTGCACAGATCCAGGCGAATTGCTGCCGCACTCCATCTCGCCCGCTCCTGCATCACCGGTACCTTCTCCTAGGATGGCAACCACGAGAGCGTGCATAAGGACAAAAGGCCAGCTTGTACACTGTCACACATCGAACACACCACCACGGAGGCATGGAATCCACAGTACCTAGAAGCAGTTCGCTGTCGTTGTGCTCCTTGGCGCCCTCCTCCCCCGTGGTGGCAGCGGACATCCCGCCCCGTTCGGGTACTCATACCCGCAAGAATCGATGTTCAGCGTGTCGGCTCTGATTCTTCCTCCTTGCCAGGTCGTGAATCGATGACCGGCTGGCCGGATCAAAGTTTGGGTTTCCGCAGGCGACCACGCTTTGCAACTTCGGTCGAACTCTTGAGGCCGACGGCCATGGCCACCACCGTTAGTACCAAAAGCAATATCTTCTTTTCTCCTCTCCTTTGCCTTCCACTGTCCCACAGATGAGCAGTGCAATGGTATTGAGGCAGAACACCAACCAAAGCTCCCCTTTTATAAATCCACATGGTATCTATGTGACCTCTAAATTTGGATGTTTATACGGTGGAATTGGTTTCAGATGCGAACTCTAAAATTTGACGGTCCCGGTTGTGATTGACATGGAGGACGCTAGGAATCTGAGAGGTGGATCCAGAGAGCGATCAGGCTGGAGCGGACAAGCAGCAAAGCAGAGGACGAACGGTGGCAAGAAATCAAGCGGGCCGTGCGGGGAGAGGTGTGTAGCGGGGCATGCGGGGAAAGGCGAGCGAGACATGCGTCAAGTGGAGAGGAGAAGCCGAGTGGGATACATAAGTAGCTGAGGAGGCTAGACGAAACAGCCCATCCCAAAAAGAGGCAGAAATTTTGCCTCTTTATTATTATATAAATATATATAGAATATATATATATATATAATATAGATATATATATAGATATAGATATAGATTCATGCACAGACAACCCAGTACATTACTCCATCAGTTCCAAATTATTACTCGCACCGGACACAAATACTTTATGTTTTACGACTTATAGAACAAATTAGCATTCCATAAAAATGACATGTGTATTCCTATTCCTATTTATATAAAGGCGCGATGCACATATATAATTAAGAAATAAGCCATATATATAGAATATTATTCTACACCACTAGAAAAAACTAACTACAAAAAAATACTTAGTACTTCTGAATAACGTTCAGTATGAGTCAGTACTACATTCAACACCGAAAAATACTGAATAGTACTGACACGCGACTACTGAACGATACTTAATTCTGTTCAGTACAACTAGTTGGTGTAAAATAGTACTCTACACCTAAGGTGTAGAATAGTACTTTTATATATATATATATATATACTCCCTCCGTCCAACAAAACATGCAATTCTCGCTTATCGAGAAGTCAAACATTTCGATCTTTGACCAAAATTATATAAAAAAACTACTAACATTCTTGATACAAAATATACCATTAGATTAGTAATAGAATATATTTTCATAATAATTTTATTTAACGACATAAATGCTAATACCTTTTATTATAATCTTGGTCAAACTTGAATCAATTTGACTAGCGCGGATCCTATAATTGCATGTTTTTATGGACAAAGGAAGTATATATATATATAGACACACACATATAAGACCCTATTGGGAGCCGCCCTAGCCAGCCGCCCTAGACCTCCACTGTCACACCCCAAAATTTCTAATTTTGGGTTGTACATAGAAAACACTAAATAAAATAAATAATTTTGATATTTGTATAAAATAGAACAAGTTTAGTCTGAGCTAGCGCCACTTTAGTTGTAGTAAAATAATAATTTTCAAATTTTCTAAACTAATTTGATAGGTTTTTGCTTAATGTGGTTGTATGCGTGGACTTTCTGGGCATACATATGGTGAGTGCTCGGTTTTGTTCTTAAAACCGGGTGTTACTGTGAGCATCTAGGCCCCCAGTGGGTTTCAGTGATTGGATGACAACGGTAAATTACTATGACTAACGTGTGTTTTACAGAAACAGTTGAGTTAGGTCATGGTAATGATGATCGTGAGGACACTATGGTGTTCATGTCCCCTTATTGATGGAATTCGTTCGGCTTTCAAAGGATGGACGACGAAGACGGTGATAGGCTAGTTCTAAGTGTCATTTGGTGTTGAAGGACACTTAGAGTAGCATAGGTCTTTGTTTTATCTTTGGCCGTACTATAAAGAGGGGTTTGAATGGGTAGCTTGACCTAGGTGAGACTTTTGAGTTAGGTGTGGTGCACACTTGTTAACCAAAGCCCTAGGTAGCTTAGAAAGGTCCCTAAGATCATAAGAAAGAAAGTTCGTGAAGGCAGCGTCGCAAACCGAAGTCGTTTTGGACTTCTATTTGCGACTGGACGCTCAAACCCTAGGGACCGGACGCTGGGTCATGCGTCCGGTCAGTGGGCTGGCTGAGGGGCAAGTCTGGTTGCGACCGGACTCACCCTCAACAATCGATTGGACGCACCAGGAGGGTGAGTCCTGTCGCGTCCAGAGAGGTTCCAGAGAGGAAATTTGATGACCGTACGCGTCCGGTCAGTGGTGATCGGACGCATGGATGCGTCCGGTCAGTGTTTCGTACAGGTGTCAGGCTAGACGTCACGTAGCCGTTAGGCACTGACCGGACGCGTCCGGTCACCCCGACAGGTGCGTCCGGTCAGTGTATAACTAGCTGGACTTACCCCTTCGTGCATGTTTTGAGTTGGGGGGGTATAAATATGCCTCTCCCTCATTCATGCTGTTACTCTTGCTCATTTGAAAGGTTGCCAAACACATTGTGATTGCAAGTGAGTGCAAGAGGCCTAGTGAGGTTGAGAGATTTGATAATTGTGTGATCAAACACCTCATTAGTGAATAGAGAGTAGCAAGTGTGCATCCACCCATCTCATTAGCCTTGCGTTGGTCAAGTGAGAGTTCTTGCTTGTTACTCTTGGTGATCGGCATCACCTAGACGACTTGGTGATGATCGGAGAGCTTGGTGATCATCCGGAGGCATTGTGGATGACCCAAGCCAAGTTGTGACCGGTAGCGAGCGATTCACCGGCGCGGAGTGTGCGGAGACATGGGTGTGTGCCGAGTCTCTGAGTGATGAGTGATTGTCAACTGGGATAATGCGCATGTTCTTTGGCTTGTGTTGTGCAGGTGTCGAGCACGGATACAGTGATCAGAGGCAAGGTGAAGGTCAAGAAGAGACGTGCCGTGCCGATGGACCGAGAGTGGCGAAGAGCGGACGTGAGGCTTGGACTGAGGGACCGGTGGCCCGAGGATCAGCTGTGGTGGCTGGCAGCCTGGGATAGCGACGAGCGAAGACTTGCGGGCACGGTGTTGCCTAGGTCCAGGACCTGGGGACACGTGTCGGTGGACGGGGTGCACGGGCGGTGCATCCCCTCTACGGCTCGGTTTGGTGGTTGAGCCACAGAAAAACCACCGAGTGGACGGTTTCCAGGTTTGGGCCTCAAAACCTAGGTACTGATGGTTTCCGAGTTTGGGCCATAAAACTCGGGCTAAGGATGGTTTCCAGGTTTGGGCCTCAAACCTGGGTGCTGCGGTTTGCTGAGTTTGGGCCACAAAACTCAGGCTACGGTCGGCTGGTTTCCCGGTTTGGGCCTCAAAACCGGGGGTTGGTCGTGAAGGCTGGTTTCCCGGTTTGGGCCTCAAAACCAGGGGCGAAGTCTGTGACAGAACCGACCAATTTATACCAGATTAAGCACCGAATCGCTGCTTGCGCAGAGACTACAAGTACTTAAGCTCATATAAACCGGTAGTCCGGAAATCTCGAAGGATTTCAAGTCGTTCAACCTTAACCAAGATCGTAATAGATTAGCGTACATGTCCACGATCTACATTCAGTTAGCAAATAGTTCAAATACATCAGAGTTCAACAATTATTACAAACCATAGTTTGAATTCAAAGCGGAAGCGACATAGTTTTGAAACACAAGTCCGTAGTTCATAATACGGTGCCATATGCCTGATTAGTCCACAAAAGCATCAGGGAAGAGGAGTTGACCATGCCCATGGTCTAGTCACTGCCCTCGACGGGGTACAGACAGTTCTCGCAATAGCCGAAGAAACATTGCCCATCTGCAACAACAAGGGATAAAACCCTGAGTACGAGAAGGTACTCAGCTAGACTTACCCGTCATAAACCAGAAATAATTGACACCAAGGATTATGCAAGGCTGTATCTGGGGTTGGCCACACCTACCTTTTTGCATAAAAGCATTTTATTATGAAATAATCATCATTAGAATATTAGCAGTCACTTTTATGTAATCAGCCTGATTATCTAGATTTGCACCTGATCTAGAGCAAACACTTGACTACTTAATCAAGCAAGAGTGACTATTTCACTATTAGCCTTTCAGATTCACCAACCATAACTATCATTAATTCCATATATTACTACGGTAACACATGCTCAGTCAAGTTACTCACTAACCAGGAGCGATGGCGATTATAATCGATTCCTACCAGCTGGGGACAAATGTCGCACACTCGCCCGACACACCCCCTGCCAGGTGGCCGTTGGCGACCACTTCAGGAGGTTCGAGAACCCAAATCGCGGGACGGCCATGGACCCTTCTACACCGGGGGTTATCTCAATGCCAGGTCGCTCAAGCTATTAACTGCCCACGGTCATGCCAGGTCGATCAGGCCCTGCCTGCCCTCGGACCATGCCAGGTCGATCAGAATAGTTGCCCACGGTACATGTAAGGCCCTGGGTGTTAGGCGTCAACGTCTCCATCACCGGCTCGAAAAACCTTACTCGGCTTCACGGGAGGTACTCCGACCTACTCCGTAAGTGATTGACACGTTCAAAATGACTGAGGTGTGCCTTCGTCGGGTCCTAATCGACACAGATGGGAGACTACTAGCACACAGAACCCATGTCCTGCTGCTCCTACATCCCGCCCGGTCTCAGATTAATTATCACATGGTTATAATCCACGATAGCGCGAGGCTAGTCATGATCAGTATCCACCTATATGCGGGAGACAGGAAATCACCCGACTTTTACCGGTCTAAGCAGGCTAAGCATATCCGAGCCTAGACCTAAACAGGATATCAAGATATATTGCAGGTGGACAAGGATAAGTAACAATGCACCAACGGTAGCAATCAATTCCTACAACCTAATGCATCATCCATCATCAGGTTAATTAGAAAACGTTTGCAAACCGTAGGAGTTAGAATGCTCCGGGGCTTGCCTCGCTCGAAGTCGGCGGGGCGGTGATCACGGCACTCCGGCAGATCCTCCGCGTCCCCTTCCGGAATCCTCTCCTCGGGTGTCTCCTCCTGACGCTGCTCCTCCCGCGTCTCCTGGGCTTCCACTACCGATCCTGCATGATGCGGTACATGAATGAATAACATGAATGCACATGGGATGCATGGTGATGCAACATGGAGTAACCATTTAGGAGATAAGCACATGTCATCTACTGCTACTCACTTACTTAATTTAACATACTACTTACTAAGTCTTGTTGTCACCACATCAAAGTTGCTTAACGGGTTTGTTAACCTCTAGCCAGAGCTAGAGTAACTCTAAACAAACCAACCTATAACAGCAACCCATCCTAGACAGCTTCACAAAACTCTATAAAAATTACTGGAGATTAACAACACTTAATCTAATCCTCTGTCCAAATTTCACCCCACTTGGACCTAGACTCTAACCCCTATGAAAAAGACAAATCCTATCATGAAAAGGTGCTTTGAACTACACCCCCTAGCACAAAGTGTCAAATAACAGATTTCATAATTTCTTCTGAACTTCTTAGCACAAGAGCAGTCAGTAAAAATTACCAAGCTCATGCTTTTCATATTTTAATTACTACAAATATAAAGAAAAACAGCATTTAATCATTTTAATTACTACTACCAAATTATTTCACAGAGCATCCTCATTTTACATTTTTCCCAGAAATTATTCTTCAACACAAACAAACAAAACAAGAATCACATTTTTCTGAGATAAACACAAATTACTATGCATTTAACAAGATTTCAGCCTAAACATAAATTAAATATGACTACACAGAATATCACCACAAACTGGACATATTATATTTTTCATGCATAGACCTCAACATAACGAACCTAACAAAACTTGTTTCACCTTTTTAGCATTTATATTTAGCAAGATATGAATTAAAAACAAGCATTACAAACAATTCTGGAAACTATTTAAACAAACCCTGAAAAACATTCAAACCTAAACTGCTACGTGCACCCAAACCAGTGCACACGGACGGAACCTGACTCACTGACGCGCGGGCCCTCGAGTCAAACTGACCCCACCTGACATACACACACAGAGCAGAGCCCGACGTTGACCATGGCGCCGTTCGCCGTCGGCGACTCCTCCGGCGAAACGGACACCACCGGCGGACTCCCCTCGACCTTCCGCACCCGGCGGTACCCCTATCTAGCCCGGCGCATGCTCGGATAGAGCTCGCCGTCGACGATGGCGGACACGGCGGCGCGGGCGAGCTACGCCGGCCGACTCCGGCCACGACGAGCTAAGCGGACTCCCAAATCCTACTCCGGCGACCTTCGTAAACCTAACCCGAGGCTCAGAAGCCCGGGCGCAAGCTCCGAGCACCCATGTCCACGGCAGTGCCACTCCGGCGACCTTGGCAAGCGGCGGACGACGGCGTACTCTCGCGCTTCCGGACCCCAATCGGCCTAACCATCACCACCACTAGCTCCAGCATACCGAGGCGATTCGCGAACGCTAGCTAGGGCAGATGGTTGAGCTCGGGAAGAGGGTTGGCCACGGCGGACCGAGCGTGCCGGCCATGGCGGACGGCGGCGTTCCGCGGGCTTTTAACCCTAATCGACCAAACTAACACCCTCTACCCTCTCCTCGGACCTCACTAACCCCTAAACGAGCGCTAGGGTGACACGGAACCACGGGACGGAGGCCGGCCACGGCGGACCGAGCTCGGCGGTCATGGCGGCGGCTCGTCCCGAGGCTTACCTAGGGCTTCCTAGAGAGCGCTAAGGACAGCACGGGTGCGGGGGCTCACGGCGAAGCTTGGTGGTTGGATGGATGGTCGGCGCGGTGGCAGGACGGCGGTGAACGGCGGCGGCTTTCCCCTTTTCCACTCGGGCTCCGGCGAGAGGACGAGAGCGAGAGCGGGAGAGGAAAAGGAGCGCGGCGACAGAATGGAGGGAGGAGTTCGGACAGGCGAGGCGGGGCTGGCTTTGCCGCTTGCCACGCCGCGCGCGGACGCTGGCTTGGCGGCCGTCGAGCGCCACGCGGCGGCCGAGTCCTGGCGCGGTCGCGCCACGACGCGCGCGCGCGCGCCGGCACAGCACGGACCGGCCCGATTCAGCGCCATCAGGCCGACTGACGGCCAGTTTTTGCACGCGATTAACTCCAAAACCGCTCGGTGAAACGCTAACCACATTGCTCCTTTACTTAGAGCTACATGTCAGCTACAACTTTGGTTACAGGTTGGTCTCTGGTTCGGCCTAGATTGCTCCCAAGAAAGCTCCAAAGTTGGCTCCACGAAACTGCTCGGTCAGTTAGAGACTTAGAAATTTCCTAAGTCCAAACTCCTTAAATCTGCCTTGTGGGTCCTAAAACACCTTGTTAAACCCATTTTCATGGGTTGGGCCTTAAACAACTTTTGTTCTACTCTAAACTCTACACACTTTTGGTTAAGGCCCACAGCCATGCAAAGCTTCTATCAAGAAGGTCTTAGTTAGTCAAACAAAAGGACTCCTAGGGCTCTATCAAGGCAACTAGGGTTAGAGACTTGGTTAGCCAACATGACCAACATAAACCTAGCTTCATTTTGACTCCCCAACAAGGTTCAACTACTTATAAGACTTAAGCACTCCACTAACAAGACAAACAAGCATTCCAACAAGCATAGCATTACAAAGCTCACATGAAATGACACTTACTAAGAAAGAATGCAACATGAGATGATGATGCTTTATGCTCATGAGATGTCAAGTTATGCACTTAGGGTTGCTTAACACCTAGGGTGTTACAGCCCTCCCCTCCTTAAAGGAATCTCGTCCCGAGATTTAAGTTACTAACCATTTCTTAAGAAGTGGGTATACTTCTCTTAGATAGTCTTCTGTTTCCCAAGTGGCATCTCGATCATCTTGCTCACTCCAAGATACCTTATACTGCTTCACTATTCTTCCGCGAGTTATCCTGTCTTTTTCATCAAGCACTCGGTGCGGCTCTACTGAGTAAGTGAGGTCAGATTGTAACTTGATGTTGGCCGGTTGTACTTCCTCTTCTGGAACTCGAAGACATTTCTTTAATTGTGACACATGGAAAACAGGGAATATAACCTTTAAATGTTCAGGTAACTGTAGTTGATAAGACACTTCTCCCTTCCTTTCCATTATCCTGTAGGGTCCCACAACCTTGGCGCTAACTTTCTTTTCACGCCAAAACGTCTAACTCCTTTCATGGGTGATACTTTTAAATACACATAGTCACCCACTTTGAATTCCAGCGGCCTTCTTCGTTATCGGCATAGCTTTTCTGTCGGACTGTGCCGCTGCGATATGTTGTTGAATTATTCTAACTTGTTCTTCTGCTTCCCTAGCGAAGTCAATTCCATAGTAGCGACGTTCTCCTGGTTCAACCCAACTCACTGGTGTGGCATCTCCTGCGTACAGAGCTTCGAAAGGTGCCATATGAATGCTTTCTTGATACTGTTGTTGTAGCAAATTCTGCTAATGGCAACCACTTCTCCCAAGATCCCTTCGCGGATATCACACATGCTCTCAACATATCCTCTAAAACCTGATTTACCCTTTCAGTTTGCCCTGACGTCTGGGGATGGTAAGCTGAACTATGGATTAACTTAGTACCTAATTCCTTTTGCATTTTCTCCCAGAATGGTGCATAACTGTGTTCCGCGATCCGAAACTAGACTTTGGTTATACCATGCAATCGGACAATCTGATTGATATAAATCTCTGCATAGTCTGGTGCTCGATAACAAGTTTTAACTGGTATGAAATGAGCGGTCTTGGTGAGACGGTCTACTATTACCCATATTGAATTGTTTCCCTTCTGAGTGTAGGCAAACCGGTGATAAAATCCATACTCACTTCTTCCCACTTCCATTCAGGTATTGATAAAGGTTGAAGTGTTTTCCGCTGGCTTCAGGTGAATGGCTTCACTCGACAACACGTGTTTTTGGGTTCGGCATCTGGCTACATATGCGGCAATTTCCTCTCATTTGGTCCACCCAAAAATCTTGGAGGACGCAAATCTTGTATACCTCTTAGTGCTCCCGGGATGGATGACAATTTTGGAAAGATGAGCCTCATCCATAATCTGATTTTTGAGTTCCCTATTCTTGGGTACCACTAAGCGATTATCAAACCATAACACTCCCTTATCATCAACTCGGAAATGTTTTACGGGTTCAGTGGCAGCTCTTAGCTTTTCCTTGATATAATAGATTCCCTTGTCTGTTTTCTGCCCTTCTAGAATCTGATCAACTAAGGTGCTCTGCAGCTCGATGTGACGCAAGATCACAGGGTGTACGAGACTAAACTCGTCCTCTGGTTGTAACCTCAAGTTATTACAATGCGACTTCCGACTTAGAGCATCAGCAACTACATTTGCCTTTCCTGGGTGATAATGTATCTGCAAATTATAATCCTTAATCAACTCAAGCCATCTTCTCTGCCTCATATTCAGTTCAGGTTGAGTAAAGATATACTTGAGACTTTTGTGGTCCGTGTACATGTTACAGACGTTACCAAGCAGATAATGTCTCCATATTTTTAGAGCGTGTACCACAGCAGCTAATTCCAAGTCATGCGTAGGATAATTAACTTCATGTTTTCTCAACTGTCGTGAAGCATACGCAATCACTCTGCCTTCTTGCATAAGAACACAACCTAAACCAACTTTCGATGCGTCGCAGAAGACATCAAACGGCTTCTCGATATCTGGTTGAGCTAAGACAGGAGCAGTGGTTAATTTTTCCGCAAGGTACGGAAAGCTGTTTCACACTTCTCTGTCCACTCAAACTTCTGATCCTTCTGAAGCAAACTTGTCATGGGCTTGGCAATCTTGGAGAAATCGGGAATGAAACGACGATAATATCCTGCTAAACCGAGAAAACTCCGAATCTCCCCACCGAAGTTGGAGCTTCCCAATCCATTACTTCTTGTACTTTGCTAGGGTCCACAGAGATTCCTTCTTCTGACAGGATGTGACCAAGGAATTGTACTTGCTTCAACCAAAACTCGCATTTACTAAACTTAGCGTAAAGTTTATGTTCCCGGAGTCTTGTCAAGACGATCCTCAAATGTTCTGCATGGTCGTCCGGGTTCTCAGAATAAACCAAAATTCATCAATGAACACCACTACAAACTTATCTAGTTCTGGCATGAATACCGAGTTCATCAAACTCATAAAGTAAGCTGGAGCATTTGTCAGTCCAAAAGACATGACTAAATACTCGTATAGGCCATATCTGGTTGAAAAAGCAGTCTTTGGGATATCTTGTGGTCGGATTCTAATTTGATGATAGCCTGATCTCAGATCGATCTTGGAGAATACTTTGGCTCTGGATAACTGGTCAAACAAAATATCTATCCGTGGCAACGGATATTTGTTCTTAACGGTCACGGCATTAAGCGGTCGATAATCCACACACATCCGCAGAGACTTGTCCTTCTTCTTGACAAACAAAGCTGAGCATCCCCACTCTGACACACTAGGTTGAATGAAACCCTTGTCCAAAAGTTCCTTAATCTGAGTTTTGAGTTCGGCTAATTCATTGGGCGGCATACGATAAGGTCTTCTCGAGATCGGTGCAGTCCCTGGTAACAGCTCAATGGTAAACTCTACAGCCCGCTTGGGCGGTAAACCCGGCAACTCATCTGGAAAGACGTCTGGGAAATCCCGAACAACTGGAATTTTTGACAGGTCCTCTATAGATAAGGTACAAGATAGATCAACAAAATCAGCCCCTCGAGGAGAGAGATACGTAACTTGTTGTCCATCCTCGGATCAGACAAGGTAAGAGTTCTTCCTGCAGTGTCTAACACCGCTTTCCACATACTCATCCAACTCATTCCTAGGACTACATCCATACTGAGCCCTGGCAAAACTACTAAATTAGCCCCAAACTTATGCCCTCCGATGTCGATGGTTGCATCACGGACCATCTGCCTAGACAACACACTACTCCCCACAGAGCTTACGCGAAACCCATAATCCATTTCAGACACCTCTTGATCATGCTTTTGTGCAAATGCTTTACTCATGAACGAATGCGATGATCCAGTATCAAACAAAACAACTGCAGGATGATGGTTAACAAGACACATACCAGCAGTCACGGGTTCTCCAGCACGAGCTTCTTCAGCGGTCATGTTGTGCAGGCGTGCGGGGTAGTTGGCCTGTTGCTTCTTTGGGTAGGGGCAGTATCTTGCGAAGTGCCCCTCTTGGTTGCAGTTGTAGCATGGTCCCCGAACCAACGGTTTGTTCCCTGAAGAACTGCCTTGACCTCCACGAGCCTGAGCAGCAGCTATCTTGTATGGCTTCTGATTGCGCTGAGCTTGTGGCTGATTCTTCTTCTGCGGCGGCCTAAAACGTGCCCCCGGCGCTGGTGGTCGATACAGGTTTCGCTGAGCTGGTGGTCCTCTGGGTTGTGGTGATCCTGATTCAAAGGTCCTCTTCCGGGCCTTGCTAGCAGCATGCTTGTTGTTATGATTCTCTTGAATCAGACAGTCACTTATGAAGTCACTGAAATTGGTACGGGATGATGTACCCACTGACTTTCCCATTTTAGTATTCAAGCCTCTCTTGAAACTAGCAATCTTCTTAGCGTCTGTGTCAACGAAGTCTGGGACATAACGAGCCAGTGAATTGAATATGTGATGGTACTCCGTAACAGATCGAGTCCCCTGTGTCAGGTTCATGAACTCGGCCACCTTCATCTGGGTCAAACCCGGCGGAATGTAATGACCTCGGACAGCGGTAGTAAACACCCTCCAAGTGATGGGAACATTGGCAGGGTAGGTGGTGCGGTGATGTCCCCACCAAATTCCGGCCGGTCCCTGCAACTGGTGTGCGGCATATTCTGCTTTCAGTTCTTCTGTGAGCCTGAGCAAACGAAACTTCTGCTCCAGAGTATGCAGCCATTCTTCTGCCTCCAATGGTTCTGTAGCTTCCTTGAAGATTGGTGGTTTGGTATCCAGGAAATCCTTGAAAGAACTATACTGGTTCGGCTCAGGGCGTTGATGTCCCTGGGCCAAGTTCTCCCTCAGCAAAGCTTCGATGTTGCGCTGGCTTCCAAGAAATTGAGCAAAAAGTTGCTCAGCCGTCGGGGATGGAGGAGGTGGTGGATTGCGGTTTTCTCTGGGGTCCTCATTTCCACCACTACCGCCTGCTCCACTACGAGTTGTCGTCATCTGCATATAGGATAGTAAGCGACCATTAGGCGAAGTTGCAACTTGTAGAGAACAATAAATCATACCCACTGAAATTATTCGGAAACAATTCACCAAACATGACAGAGGTACAATAAATTTCAATCCACATCGCATCAACACATAACCAGATCACTTAACACATCATGCAAAAGATAACATAACATCCATCGTTTTGCCCATACATATGGGACTTTCCAAGGTCTCTCACACATCACATAAGTCTGCTACCCATGCTTACATTCAGCCCAACACACCAAAAGATCGGGCGTGCCAACATACGCAAAAGACCATCTAGACGCTAAGCATACGATCTAGACTACTCTCTAGCGATCTCACCAACGTCACCGTCCTCACTAGACATATCTGAAGAACTACTAGAAGAACTACTCGGCTCCGGATCCTCCTGGGGAAAGATGGGGTTCCTCTCATTCTCCCTGCGATGGATCTCCTCGTGCAGACGGTCGTTGTAGTCCTGCAGGTGATGGAGTTGCAGCTCTAGGTCTCCCACTCGCAACCTCAGCAGCCTGTTCTCCTCTGAAACACGAATGCCCTCAACACAAACTCCTCGAAGCGCCTCCTCAGTCTCCCTCATGACCGAGGCCAAGAAAGTAGTCGACCCCTGCTGAGTGGCAAGCTGATGAGCAGTCTCCTGCTCCCTCTGAAGTGCCTGGTCTCTCTCTACTGTCAACTGAGCTAGCTGTGTAGTGAGGAGGTCTATCTCTGTAGTGTGCTCCTCCTGCCGGCGATGTTGTGCAGCCATCTCCTCACTAAGAATATGATCCAGATGATCATAGCTGCGTGACAGGCACCCGTAAGTAGCCATCAGAGCAGCCATCGCACTCCCTGCTGGTCCAGCACAATGCTCCCTCTCAAGAGAGCTAGCCTCAAGTACGGTAACGCCTGGCTGACGCCACACTGCCTGGTAAGGGTCTGTCGTCGGGAAGATACTGGCGGTAGCTTGGGCAACCACCTCTGGATGGTCCTCCATGATGTCCCGGAGAACTGTGTATGCGACCCTGTTGGCTGCATCCCAGGGGGTCCTCCCCTGCAAAGCAAACACTCGACGGCACCAGACGTGATCCTGCTCATCGCGGCTGGGTACGTCCACCTCCACCGTGTACACGTGACGATCCTCTGACAACTGCACACGGTGCCAGTCGTACTGCGGCTCCTGGCCCTCCTGATATCCGACCAGGTGCAGAACTCTCCAGAGGATAGTGGGCATCCCAAATTCTTCCAAAAAGTCCTCTGATCCCTCATCGGTCCATGGCCCAGCATGTAGTTAGGCCTCTTGCCTCCCGTGGACTTGCGAGCAGTGCGCTTGGTGCGTGCCATCTGTAAGAAGTGTACCCACACATAGATTTTTATTAGTTTGAGAACAACTTTTATTAGGAAAACGGGACGGAAACCATAAGGAAGGAAGTAAGATTAATGCAAGATTATATGATCATGATGCATGCACGTTTCATACGTCCTCACTGCCTAACAATCTAACGGCTAGGCGGTGGCATACACGCTCACTCATAACGTTAACTAAACGTACTACACGTTCGCAAGTTAGCATACCTGCAGAAACTCACTTCAGCCCTTCCCACAGTATGAACATCATGCACTGCGGAAATTTAAATCTAATACTCACTTAGGTGTACACCCGGTATACACGTAAGCAGTATATGCACCCATCAGAAATTATTACTCCCACAATCAATACTTTCACATATACTTGTGTGGAACAGGTATACGCGTCGGTATCATATAAGCACTTCCCTAGATTGGCGGTTGTCCAATCATGCTCTCGCAACTCTCATTACCTTTAGCGTAGAGGCAATTGATCCATACATTACTATTCCGAGGAATAGCATCCATACAATTTCACCCTTGCCGTATGGACGACAGAATAAACAGAAAATAAGTATGATGCACAACCCCCAAAGTTAGTACTTAAATAGCCACCTAAGTTCCTATTGGGCATAAGGACTTGATCAATGGCACACCTAAATCTTTATAAGAAGGGTTTTTCAGAACCTACTATAGCTACAAGTTTTGACAATGAAGGAATTTTATTTGAAAATACAGTTTTTCAAATAAAATCATGAACAGTAACGCTAACCACGCTCCGATGCCAGCTGTGACAGAACCGACCAATTTATACCAGATTAAGCACCGAATCGCTGCTTGCGCAGAGACTACAAGTACTTAAGCTCGTATAAACCCGGTAGTCCGGAAATCTCGAAGGATTTCAAGTCGTTCAACCTTAACCAAGATCGTAATAGATTAGCGTACATGTCCACGATCTACATTCAGTTCGCAATAGTTCAAATACATCGGAGTTCAACAATATTACAAACCATAGTTTGAATTCAAAAGCGGAAGCGACATAGTTTTGAAACACAAGTCCGTAGTTCACATACGGTGCCATATGCCTGATTAGTCCACAAAAGCATCAGGGAAGATAAGGATGACCATGCCCATGGTCTAGTCACTGCCCTCGACGGGGTACAGACAGTTCTCGCAATAGCCGAAGAAACATTGCCCATCTGCAACAACAAGGGATAAAACCCTGAGTACGAGAAGGTACTCAGCTAGACTTACCCGTCATAAACCAAATAATTGACACCAAGGATTATGCAAGGCTGTATCTGGGGTTGGCCACACCTACCTTTTTGCATAAAAGCATTTTATTATGAAATAATCATCATTAGAATATTAGCAGTCACTTTTATGTAATCAGCCTGATTATCTAGATTTGCACCTGATCTAGAGCAAACACTTGACTACTTAATCAAGCAAGAGTGACTATTTCATTATTAGCCTTTCAGATTCACCAACCATAACTATCATTAATTCCATATATTACTACGGTAACACATGCTCAGTCAAGTTACTCACTAACCAGGAGCGATGGCGATTATAATCGATTCCTACCAGCTGGGGACAAGATGTCGCACACTCGCCCGACACACCCTGCCAGGTGGCCGTTGGCGACCACTTCAGGAGGTTCGAGAACCCAAATCGCGGGACGGCCATGGACCCTTCTACACCGGGGTTATCTCAATGCCAGGTCGCTCAAGCTATTAACTGCCCACGGTCATGCCAGGTCGATCAGGCCCTGCCTGCCCTCGGACCATGCCAGGTCGATCAGAATAGTTGCCCACGGTACATGTAAGGCCCTGGGTGTTAGGCGTCAACGTCTCCATCACCGGCTCGAAAAACCTTACTCGGCTTCACGGGAGGTACTCCGACCTACTCCGTTAAGTGATTGACGCGTTCAAAATGACTGAGGTGTGCCTTCGTCGGGTCCTAATCGACACAGACGGGAGACTACTAGCACACAGAACCCATGTCCTGCTGCTCCTACATCCCGCCCGGTCTCAGATTAATTATCACATGGTTATAATCCACGATAGCGCGAGGCTAGTCATGATCAGTATCCACCTATATGCGGGAGACAGGAAATCACCCGACTTTTACCGGTCTAAGCAGGCTAAGCATATACGAGCCTAGACCTAAACAGGGATATCAAGATATATTGCAGGTGGACAAGGATAAGTAACAATGCACCAACGGTAGCAATCAATTCCTACAACCTAATGCATCATCCATCATCAGGTTAATTAGAAAACGTTTGCAAACCGTAGGAGTTAGAATGCTCCGGGGCTTGCCTCGCTCGAAGTCGGCGGGGCGGTGATCACGGCACTCCGGCAGATCCTCCGCGTCCCCTTCCGGAATCCTCTCCTCGGGTGTCTCCTCCTGACGCTGCTCCTCCGGCGTCTCCTGGGCTTCCACTACCGATCCTGCATGATGCGGTACATGAATGAATAACATGAATGCACATGGGATGCATGGTGATGCAACATGGAGTAACCATTTAGGAGATAAGCACATGTCATCTACTGCTACTCACTTATTACTTAATTTAACATACTACTTACTAAGTCTTGTTGTCACCACATCAAAGTTGCTTAACGGGTTTGTTAACCTCTAGCCAGAGCTAGACTAACTCTAAACAAACCAACCTATAACAGCAACCCATCCTAGACAGCTTCACAAAACTCTATAAAAATTACTGGAGATTAACAACACTTAATCTAATCCTCTGTCCAAATTTCACCCCATTTGGACCTAGACTCTACCCCTATGAAAAAGACAAATCCTATCATGAAAAGGTGCTTTGAACTACACCCCCTAGCACAAAGTGTCAAATAACAGATTTCATAATTTTCTTCTGAACTTCTTAGCACAAGAGCAGTCAGTAAAAATTACCAAGCTCATGCTTTTCATATTTTAATTACTACAAAATAAACAAGAAAACAGCATTTAATCATTTTAATTACTACTACGCCAATTATTTCACAGAGCATCCTCATTTTACATTTTCCCAAAACTATTCCTCAACACAAACCTAACAAAACAAGAATCACATTTTTCTGAGATAAACCAAATTACTATGCATTTAACAAGATTTCAGCCTAAACATAAATTAAATATAACTACACAGAAATCACCACAAACTGGACATATTATATTTTTCATGCATAGACCTCAACATAACAAACCTAACAAAACTTGTTTCACCTTTTTAGCATTTATATTTAGCAAGATATGAATTAAACAAGCATTACAACAATTTCTGGAAACTATTTAAACAAACCCTGAAAAACATTCAAACCTAAACTGCTACGTGCACCCAAACCAGTGCACACGGACGGAACCTGACTCACTGACGCGCGGGCCCTCGAGTCAAACTGACCCCACCTGACATACACACAGAGCAGAGCCCGACGTTGACCATGGCGCCGTTCGCCGTCGGCGACTCCTCCGGCGAAACGGACACCACCGGCGGACTCCCCTCGACCTTCCGCACCCGCGGTACCCCTATCTAGCCCGGCGCATGCTCGGATAGAGCTCGCCGTCGACGTTGGCGGACACGGCGGCGCGGGCGAGCTACGCCGGCCGACTCCGGCCACGACGAGCTAAGCGGACTCCCAAATCCTACTCCGGCGACCTTCGTAAACCTACCCGAGGCTCAGAAGCCCGGGCGCAAGCTCCGAGCACCCATGTCCACGGCGGTGCCACTCCGGCGACCTTGGCAAGCGGCGGACGACGGCGTACTCGCGCTTCCGGACCCTAATCGGCCTAACCATCACCACCACTAGCTCCAGCATACCGAGGCGATTCGCGAACGCTAGCTAGGGCAGATGGTTGAGCTCGGGAAGAGGGTTGGCCACGGCGGACCGAGCGCGCCGGCCATGGCGGTCATGGCGGACGGCGGCGTTCCGCGGGCTTTTAACCCTAATCGACCAAACTAACACCCTCTACCCTCTCCTCGGACCTCACTAACCCCTAAACGAGCGCTAGGGTGACACGGAACCACGGGACGGAGGCCGGCCACGGCGGACCGAGCTCGGCGGTCATGGCGGTCATGGCGGCGGCTCGTCCCGAGGCTTACCTAGGGCTTCCTAGAGAGCGCTAAGGACACACGGGGTGCGGGGCTCACGGCGAAGCTTGGTGGTTGGATGGATGGTCGGCGCGGCGGCAGGACGGCGGTGAACGGCGGCGGCTTTCCCTTTTTCCACTCGGGCTCCGGCGAGAGGACGAGAGCGAGAGCGGGAGAGGGAAAAGGAGCGCGGCGACAGAATGGAGGGAGGAGTTCGGACAGGCGAGGCGGGGCTGGCTTGCCGCTTGCCACGCCGCGCGTGGACGCTGGCTTGGCCGGCCGTCGAGCGCCACGCGGCGGCCGAGTCCTGGCGCGGTCGGCCACGACGCCGCGCGCGCGCGCCGGCACGGCACGGACCGGCCCGATTCAGCGCCATCAGGCCGACTGACGGCCAGTTTTTGCACGCGATTAACTCCAAAACCGCTCGGTGAAACGCTAAACCACTTGCTCCTTTACTTAGAGCTACATGTCAGCTACAACTTTGGTTACAAGGTTGGTCTCTGGTTCGGCCTAGATTGCTCCCAAGAAAGCTCCAAAGTTGGCTCCACGAAACTGCTCGGTCAGTTAGAGACTTAGAAAATTTCCTAAGTCCAAACTCCCTAAATCTGCCTTGTGGGTCCTAAAACACCTTGTTAAACCCATTTCATGGGTTGGGCCTTAAACAACTTTTGTTCTACTCTAAATTCTACACACTTTTGGTTAAGGGCCCACAGCCATGCAAAGCTTCTATCAAGAAGGTCTTAGTTAGTCAAACAAAAGGACTCCTAGGGCTCTATCAAGGCAACTAGGGTTAGAGACTTGGTTAGCCAACATGACCAACATAAACCTAGCTTCATTTTGACTCCCCAACAAGGTTCAACTACTTAGAAGACTTAAGCACTCCACTAACAAGACAAACAAGCATTCCAACAAGCATAGCATTACAAAAGCTCACATGAAATGACACTTACTAAGAAAATGCAACATGAGATGATGATGCTTTATGCTCATGAGATGTCAAGTTATGCACTTAGGGTTGCTTAACACCTAGGGTGTTACAAGTCTAGGAAAGTACGAGCGGAGCGGTGGCGGCACGTGGCGGCAATCGGTGGGTTGCGTCGAGGCAACGCTATAGTTGTGCGGGTGTGGCCGTCGGATCAACATCTACCTTGAGTTGTTCCAGAATACCCTAGGGTTTAGCTAGCTCGCTCTGTAATTAGAGAGGGTAGAGTAGGAAATAGATTAGGATAAGTAGAGGGAGACACCCTCCTCTCATTCCATCTCAGTCATTCTTGCCATCTTTCTCTTTGCACTTAGGTTTCCTGCTCTCCCAATCCCCTGTTGTAGCTACTGAGATCCGCAGAGAATCATACCTCTGTGTACTAGAGATTTTGAGGAAGTGAGACCGTAATCTCACTGTTGTAGCGTGTGGTAGCCACACGGTTGCAGATCGATGTGTTGATTCGGTTTTGTTCGTGTTCTTTGCGTTCTTCGTTTCTCCGTGATTTTCCCGTCACTCGATCTCCCTCTCTACTGCGTCTTTGTGAAATCCGTTTGAATCAACTTGTTCTTTATAGTGAGGAGATCATTTCCACCGAAGGAATTCATCTAACTCCTCACGAACAAGTAGATCAGGTTGATTTCGTTTTCGTGGCGCTTTTTCATTCATATTCCTTCACTTTCGATTTCCCGGTGTTTGAGTTGATTTGAGCCGATGAGTTCTTGGGAATAGTCTCCTAACTACCTCGTGATCATCTTCTCCAAGTTTGGGAACGTGGGATTGTGATTTAATTCGGATTTGAGAGGATTTGAGTTGAGGGCGACCAAAATCGCCCTCACTGGACACTCGCGGACAGTCCGCCGTTGGGGGCGCGGACAGTCCGCGCGTCGGGCTCCGACCGAGCAGTGGTCGTGCGGCTCGGCTGTGTTTTGCCTCGGGTGACCGGCGGACAGTCCGCCGTGGACAGCCGTGGACAGTCCGGGCCCGAGCAGTGAACTTTCAGCAACTGTGCTGTTTCAGTGTTTTTGCCGGCGGACAGTCCGCCAGTGAACCGCGGATAGTCCGGCCTGTTGCGGACAGTCTGGGACCCCATGGCCGGACAGTCCGGGAATCGGCTGTGTGTTCCGGTTTTGTGCGTTTGCTCTCCCAGCTTCGTCGCTTGGTTTCCGGACTTCTCGTTTGGCCCTAGAGTTGACCAAGGAACCTCTCTAGGTATCTTTGCTACTTGTTAGCATAGGTATTTGGGGATTTCTCGACGTAGCATTCCATCTACGTTCGGGACTTGGTTTTTGAGGGTCAAACTTGTGCCGGTGCTTTTGGTGTTTGGTTTGCTATCGCTTTGTGGTGCCTCGCTGTGATCCTAGGGATCATCCACCTCTTCCAAGGGCCATGGGCATCACGATTTCGATCGAAGCTTTCGGGGGTTGATTTTGGGGACAATAGGCCAAAGTTTTGAGAGAAATTTTTGAGCACCCATTCACCCCCCTCTGGTCGCCTTGCTATTGCATTCTCGGTCCTTCAATTGGTATCGGAGCAGGTTAAGGATCTTCTACCTTAGCCGGTTCCAGATCCACAGAAGGCGACATGGATCGCGGCGTGGGCAAACCGCCGTTTTTCGATGGGACGAATTATGCGTATTGGAAGATACGCATGTCGGCCTATCTGCAGAGTATTGAGGCTTCCATCTGGGATACTTGTAACTCTGCCGATTACGTGGTCTTGGCTGCTCGTGCGACTCAGCATCAGATCGATGAGCACGATGCCAATAGCCGAGCCTGTAATGCTCTTTTATCATGCCTGAGCATGAGTGAGTTTGATCGCGTTTCTCACCTCGCTACGGCTCGGGAGATTTGGGCTACCCTCATGCGTTTCCATGAGGGAACCTCTCAAGTCAAAACCCGCCTCTATGAGTCGTTCAGGCAAGAGTATGAGAACTTTTGACATATGCCTAGCGAGAGCATAGAAAGTTTATTCGCTCGCTTTCAGGTGATTGTCAACAGGATGAGAGCTAACAAGGAGCTGTTGCCTTTCGACGATCATGAGAGAGCTTTGAAGCTACTCCATACTCTTGATCGGTCGGTGTGGGATTCCAAGGTTCAGGCGATCATCGAATCGCCTAACTATGAGACCCTCATGTGCGATTAGCTCTTTAGTAAGCTCAAGTCCAGTGAGATCGATGCCATGGCGAGGGCTTCTTATGAAAATCCTTCTGGCCCATCGATGGCTTTGGTTTCTGGCTCTTCTGCTAACACCTCTGGAGGCTTTGCACTTTCCTCTCTTCTTTATGTCACAGAGGCAGTGTAACACCTCTGGTGTTTAAGATGTAATTAACCTGACATGTCATCATCATTAGTCATTAATCATTCTTGCCTTGCATTTATGTTTGCTTAGTACTTGTGTAGCAATCTCTTTTCAAAAACCTAAAGCCCAAATCTTCCTAAAGGGCAAAAATGGTAATTCACCTCTGTGCCTAGCCTTGATTTTTTTCTTGTTCAATTTGATGTCTTGAAGCTTTGTTGTGTTGTTCAAAAATCAAAATCAAAAATCAGATTTCAGAGTCCTTTTGAAAAACCCTAATTTCCAAACCCTGGCTTTTACCCCTCTCTTTAATAATTTAAAAACTATTCAAAATTTGGACTTGGTCCAAAAAGCAAAGTTGTAGATCTGGCCAAGAGAAACAACTTTGGTATTTACAAATTTTCAAGTTTCTATACAAAGTTTGAAGTAATTTCAAATTCATTCAAATTCCCGTTTTGTCCCCTTTTCAGTTTTCAAAATTTATTCAAAAACTATTGAGTTTCAGAAAAAGTGTATATTAGCAAAGTTGTAGGTTTTGATAAAAGGAACAGCTTTCATGTTTGCAGATTTCCACTTTCAATGTAAAATCAAAAGTAATTTTGAATTTATTCAAATCCCAAAAGTGTTCCCTTTTCTGATTTCAAATGTGGTTCAAAAACTATTTGGATTTTGAAAATGTTCATATTGACAAAGTTGTAGATCTCTTTATTCTGAACAACTTTGATGTTTTAAGTTTTTGTTGCCCAGTTCAAATTTTGGAAGTAATTTGCAAATACAGAAATCAGTTCAAAAAGTCAAACCCTAGCCTGCCCTGTTCATCTCCTACCTCGCGTAGGGGGGGGGGGGGGCCGGCCATGGCCCGGTCGCCGGCGCTGCGCACGCCACGCGCTCGGCCGCCGTTCGCCTGCCCCAACCTGCCGCCGCTGGTCCCGTGATGATTTCGCGCCCGCACGCGCCGAGCGCTGACCTTGCCCCGTCCCCCACAGTGCCCACGATCGCGCGCGCCGCCGCTTGTTCAACGCCGGCGAGCTCACGCCCGTCCCCTGCACGCACGCCAGCCCTTCCGCCAGCGCGCAATCGAGTGCGCACGCCTCCGCCAAGCTTATCCGCCTGTGCGCGACGCTTATCCACCCCCGAGCACGCCTATAAAACCCACCGCCGGTGAGCCGGAACCCTCACCCGCCTCCACTACCGTCGACACACCAGTCCAGAGCCTCCCCCTCCCAACCACCTAGCTCAGACTCCTCGTGTTTTCTTGCGAAGCTTTTTCCCTCCTCATTTTACCTCCGCCGCCCCCTATTGCCCGGCGTAACCTCATCTGCTCGGATTCCGGCGAAACGCCGGTGAGCACGGATTTGGGAAAACCCCATTCCCCGGCCGTGATCTTCCTTCCCCGACCTATGTTCCTTCTTCCTCGCATCCTTGCGCGTCTAACCATGCCTCGATGATCCGTTGTGGTGCTCAGGAACGCCGGACGCCGTCGCGACGCGGTTCTGCCCACCGACGACCCCCCCGCTCCGTCGACCTCCTAGCTCTGGTTGTCCCCTTGCCTCGCCACCGCGCGTTATCGACTGCCGGTGAGCTCCTGAACCTCCCAATGCCCTTGGTTTCGCCCGAGCGCCTCTGCCGTGGCCGGAACGCCATCCCACCGCCGCGGGGTGACCGCCGGCGTGAGGAAGACGATGAACAGTGCGATTTTTCTTTTTTCATTTGTTTTGAATAGTGTTCGAATTTCATCTTTTTGTGTGATTTTCTGTGTTGTTCCGAAAATTCTGAAAAATTCAGGGTAGACTTTTTACACCTTGAAGTATTTTAGAAAAATATAAAACTTGACTTTTCTGCAAAAATTTGAAAATGTAAAATCCCTCTTTTAATTAATAAATGGATGGGTTTGGATTTTTAGAAAATCATTTATAACTCCAAAAATCATGAGATAATTTTTGTGAGCTTCCTATGCCATGTTTAGTCTCTGGTAGAATTTGGAAGTCTTTTGGAACAAGCTGATTTTTTAGCCTTTATTTTAATTGTTAAATAGTGCCGTTTGTTAATTGATGTCTGATTTTATTTGAGCACCTTAATGACCTCCAAAAATTATGAAATTTGTTTTGCCATCTATCTACACCATAATGAACTTATGTGATTAATCTGGTAATTTTTGGAGCAACTGTATAAAATGACCTTTTTTAGGAAAAATAAAAAATCAAGTAGAGTTCATGTTGTATGCCCTGTGTTGCATTATTCCTGCTAGCATACTCATGAGCATGCATCATTGCATTCGTATAGTCACCGAAGAAGGCGTCAAGATCGAGGCAGCCGCTGACGAACCTGTCCCTGAGGCTACCTCGAGCTCCGACAACTGCCCTGCCGCCCTCGAGCCTGCCCTCTTTGCTCTTCAAGGCAAGCCCCGGTGCATTTAACCCCTTTCCTTGAATTTATAAAATGATTTCCTTAAATGCTTTTGAGTTAAATTATTGCATTAGGTTTATAGGAGTTTGTGTGCTATCCTAATTGATGCACTATCCACCTTGACCACTGATGCACCGATACCTGCTTTTCAAAAGTATTTGAAAAATGCTTAGCAATGCTTATTGAATTAGACTTTGCAATAAATGCCATTTTCAAAAGTGTGATCACTGAAAGAATCTTTATGGGAATTTGGCTTACTTCCCGTTCGATGACTGCTTGCCTAGCTAGCATGTGGTCATTGTCGAGAAGAGGTTGTCCGCGCGTACGGTGCCGTCATGTTGTAGTCCGGACTCAACAGTTGACACCGACCGGGACAGGGTTGAAAAACCGACAGGACCTGTACTCTTGGGTTAGAGTCCCGAGTGCTTGTTGCTGACGGAAAAACTTTAGGGACCATCCGTATGGGGCCTGCTGGTCAAGACTTGTAACTATTCACATACTTCGGAAAGCTCTGGCTCCGAGGAATCCTTTATTGGACCGACAACCGCGCACTGGGAGTGGAGAGATGGCGGAAGTAGCATGTACCCACGTGGTCGTCGTACCTGGATAGGAGTGGTGTACTGTACTTCCGGGTGGCGTAGGACCGGGCCCAATCTTGGAGGAATCGTGGTAGACGAGGTGGCATATGCAAGCTTGGGTGCTACATATGCAGTGTGGATAGGGATCCTCAGCTGAGTATTATTTATCCGGATTAACGTTGCTCCTCGGTTATGGAGACTTGGTCCACTAACTATCAACGGAGAGTGGTTCTCAACTAGGTATGTTTTGAAATGTAAAATGAATCATGAACGATGAAGAATTGAGGAATACTGAATCTTTCCAAATAAAATAAGGTTTACAAAAATGCTTTTCTGCAAATACTTGATCTTGCTTAAGCCTTACCTTGACTACCCTAAGCCTCTCATTCCTGAGTCTTCTCCCTTTTCTTTAGTCGGGTAAGTCTTGTTGAGTACCCCAGTACTCAGGGTTTGTTACCCATGCTGCAGGTATGACAGAGTCCCCGATGTGTCTTGCACCCTGCTGCGTGACCATCGTCCAGGAAGAGGCCGATGAGGCCGAAGAATAGTTGTACACCCTCGGGCTGGGTGATTATAAGTATCTTTGTTGTTCTCCACTACGTTGCCTATGTCTATTTCTATTATCAGAACTTGGTTTGTAATACTGCACTGCACCTTAGTTTTATTTGGAACCCTGCTTTGTAAAACTATTGTTATTTAAGTCTTTCGCTCTTTATTCCGATGTTATTTGTAAAAGTATGCAATGCTGTAACCGAATTGTGAGATGATCCTGCGGACATTGGGCACTGATGTAGCCCGGTGGCGAACAGGTCTTAATCACATGGAAATGGGTTCGGCTGTCAGAGGTTGACAGGGACACTGGGCCATGAGATTAGGCCGTTCCGTCACAAGCAGTTGGAGTTCATGGAGGATGACGAGCTTGCTTTGCTCGCCACCGGTTCTCGTGTTCCACAACAACCGCATGAACCGTCGCCGCGGAGGAGGACGCTCGGATGCTCGAGTGCGGCGACCCCAACCACTTCGTCGTCAATTGCCCGAAGAAAACAAGCAGATCTTCGGCAAGGCGGATCATGGCACAAGTATGACTCCGGCAAGCGCAAGGAAAGTACGTCCCCGTGAAGCACAAGCGGAAGGGCGGCTTCAACAAGGAGTACATCAAGACGAAGTACTTGGAGAAGGCCCAGGCTGACAGCGTGCATTCTTCGCCACGCTCAGCGACGTCGACGACTTGGATGATGAGACTCCGCTTCCTCAAGCGACGACAAGTCCGAGAAGAAGAAGAGGATCGAGGACAAGCTCAACGGCCTCTGCTTCTTCGCGACGACGAGGGCTTCTGCACATGGCCCTCGACAAGGAGGTCGACGACGAGCTGGAGGAGACCCTCGGAACGACGACGACAACACCTCCCAGGATCTCTGACACCCACGATGAGCTTTCTGCTGAGGTCAAGAACTTACTGCCGCGCTCCTTAGTCAAGATAAGCTGCTTAGGCGTGCTGCTAGAGAGCGCAAGGAGTTTAGGCAGAAGTGGGAGGATACGGTGAAGGAGCTTGAGTTTGCCAAGTCCACCGTAGTCGTTTCTTGAGGAGGGTGAGTGCGAGATGTGCACCACGCACATGACTGACCTTCTCACCTTGAGAAGTAATATGCTGCGTTGGTTGGAGAGGTGGATGAGCTGAAGGCTAGATCCTCGCTGTTGGGTGCGTGCAGTTCCTGTGCAGGCTGGCAAACTGAGTTGGCAGAGAAGAATGCCAGAGATTGTGTCTTGAGAAGGCCAGCTCGGGTAGCACTTGTGTGTCTAGGTGCGTTCTTTGTGAGGGCTTGGAGATGGAGATAGCCAACGTGAAGCATGACAAGATGCAAACCAGGAAGAAACACATACCTTCGGACCATCTTGTCATGGGTTTCGAGTGGTGAGCCGCAGCTTGGATGATGATCTCCCAGTTCAAGCGTGCTGCAGGAGGTCTAGGTGTAGGCTTTGCTCCGGGTGTTTGATGTGTCATCTTTTGGGAAGATTGGAGAGTCGAGTGGTCTGAACCCATGTGAGAAGCCCAACTCCACCACTACTCCCAAGCTACCAAGATTCCACCCAAAGAGCCTTCAAGCCTAATACCAGGATGGTGTATTTGTGGAACCTCTGAGAGCTCCACCAAGACAATCATGGCTCCAAACCAAACCACCTCAAGAACAGCTGGACACCATGCCACCCATCCAGGAGGAGCTTATGCCACAGAAGGGCAAAGTGATCAACACCCACTACCGTGAGTACAACAACCCCCTATGAGAGCGTGAGGTACCATTGTGAGCACTGTGGGCGAGATGGACACTTGAATGAAGTTTTGCTTTCGGCGCAAGAGAGAGGCGCGCCGTGCAAAGGAGATGAACAACACAAACATGTACCATCCTTTCCATGATGTACATGTGCCGAATGTTCAGAGGCGTGCTGCTAGGCCTAGAGGCCCTAAACCTCAAGTCCTACGCCTAGGCCGCGAGGAGGTCGTGCCCGCGGGACCTGTAGTTGTGGGCTATGGACCCCGTGGCGGTGGCTTTGTAGTTGAGCGTTTTCCCCCACCGCATTTTGAGTATCGCGATGGATGCTCCTCCCTTAGCGACCACGGTTTCCTCTATTTGGTGATCGCTCTTCCCGTAGGCGTGCTAGTAATGGTTTTTTTCTGCTAACCGTTCTTTTGAGCAGTCGGCCCACACTGTTTTTCCCCTACTTCACTAACCCCAGTGTTGGACGTATGCTCACCCTATGTCTTTTTATTGAAATAGGTAAAACGATTGGAGAACGTTTGGTTGTGGATTCCGGTTGCTCGAGGTACATGACCGGAAACGCCAGTGGTTCTCCAGCCTTAGTCCGGTCGCCGAAAGGAGTTATCACCTTCGGCGATAATAGCAAATGTAAGGTTTTGTCTCGGTGGGTCGGTGCGAGTTAATGAGCACTGTGTGTTGCGCGATGTTGCTGTTGTTTCTAACTTGCATTTTACCTTCTTTCTGTTTCGCAACTTTTCAATGATGACTATGAGATTCGTTTCAAACCGAATCTCAGTCGTATTTTGGATCCTCAGGGCAATTTGTGTGTTTGATTTCGCCCTTTGGAAAAGTCTTTCGTGCGAATTTGTCAGAGTCTTTTTGGCACTTCTCGTTGTCTTGTGGCTGGATCTTCCTCCTCTGATCTTTGAAGTGGCATAGGAGACTAGGACATTTGAGCTTCGACTTGCTTTGCAAGGCTTAGTTCACTTGGCCTAATCCGAGGATTGCCCAAGTTATCCATGGAGAAAGATCTTGTTTGCCATTCTTGTAGACATGGGAAGATGGTTGCCGCTCCCCCACCATCCAGTGACTTAGGTCATGACCAAGCGCCCTGGTGAGTTTTTACACATGGACCTTGTTGGTCCGGCTCGGGTGAGCTCGGTTGGGGGAAATGGTATGTGCTTGTTGTTGTGATGACTTTTTCGAGATATTCGTGGGTTTTCTTTTAGCTGAGAAAATCGAGACTTTCCCTCCCTCGCAATCTGATTCTGCGTCTTCAACGAGTTCCCTTTGAACTCGATGCGAGCTATTAGGAGTGATAATGGTTCCGAATCAAGATTTGGATTTTGAGAAATTTTGTAACTCTTTGGGCTTAGAGCATCAGTTTTTCTTCCCCCTACACATCGCCACAGAATGGTGTGGTAGAGAGAAAAATCGGACCCTTGTAGAGATGGCCAGGACGATGCTCGATGAGCATAGGACTACTAGGCGATATTGGGCCGAAGCTATGAGCACTGCAATGCTACTTTTCAATCGCATTTTTTCTTCGAGCTTTCTTGAAAAAGGCTTCTTATGAGTTGCGTTTTGGAAACTGCCCAAAGTGAGTTTATTTTTGAGTTTTTGTTGCCATTGTTTTTATACTCAAAAAGGGCAACTTGGACAAGTTTGAGATCTCGTTCTTCTGACGGTGTGTTTTTGGGTTATGGCACTAAACACTCGAGCTTATCGTGTACTTAACCTTGACACTAACCGAGTCATAGAGACATTAGATGTCACTTCGATGAGACCATGGTTTGTCCTTCTTCTCGTTTTGAGCGTGCAGGTGAACATGAGGTTGGTGAGCCTCTCTTTGATGACGAGGATGAGGGTGCTGAAGGTATGGATGATCCAGCAACCCCTCCACCTGCTGTGCCACAAGGAGCGGCTTCTACTATAACTCACGGCCCCGACACTTCTTCTTCTTGGGGGACGTGGGACCGCCACCCTCGTGCGGTACCCTTTGTACCCGAGGAGGCACCAGCTGTTGTTGAGGGGGTGATCACTTCAGCACAGGAGGCGCCACGACACATCCAGCGCCAACACCTGCCTCAACAGATGATCGGCGCATCGCGAACGCGTCAACTCGTTCAAGGTCACAACAAATCTCTCACTTTGCTCATTCTGGATTTGTTGCTGATTTTGAACCTCGAGATGTTGGACACGCTTTGATGGATCCGGACTGGGTCAATGCATGCATGAGGAGTTAGAAAATTTTTGAAAGAAATAGGGTTGTGGGTTTTGGTTCCTCTTCCTCCTGAGTTACCCCTATTGGGACAAAATGGGTTTTTCAAAACAAACAAGGAGAGGATGGCCATGTTGTGAGAACAAGACCAGACTAGTTGCCCAGGGTATAGTCCAGAAGGAGGGGATAGACTATGAGGATACTCTTGGCTCGTTTGGAGCAATTAGGATACTCTTGGCTTTTGCTGCTTCCAAAGGTTTCAAACTTTTTCACAATGGATGTCAAGAGTGCCTTCCTAAACTGCTACATAGAAAGGAGGTTGTAATGTGAAACAACCCCCCCGGTTTTTGAAAATCCCAAGTTTTCCAAACACATGTTTTTAAACTTCACAAAGCTTTGTAGGTCTGAAACAAGCCCCTAGAGCCTGGTATGATAGGTTGAAAACTTTTTTTGCTTGCTAAGGGTTTTAAAATGGGATGTGTGGATAAAACGCTCTTTCTCCTCAAGCAAGGCACTGATACTCTCTTGTCTTGATTTACATGGATGATATCATTTTCGGTGGTTCTTTCTCACGCTTTGGTTGCCAAGTTTGCAGACACTATGAGCTGGGAGTTTGAAATGAGCATGAGGGGCGAGTTGACGTTTTTCCCTTAGGTTGCAAATCAAGCAATCCCGAAAAGGGACGTTCGTAGCACCAGGGCAAGTACACCAAGGACATCCTGAAGAGTTCGACATGGGTGAGGCCAAGCCTCTTCCAACAGCCATGCCGACCCACAGCCCTGGATGCGGATGTGGATGACAAGCAGTGGACCAGAAGAAAGTAGTACCGGGTATGATCGGGTCGCTGTTGTACCTGACGGCGACACGCCCGGACATCCAGTTCGCGGTGGTGTCTGTCGCCACACGATTTCACGTCGCCGCACCTTCTCACCGTCAGGCGGTCAAGCGCATTATGAGGTACTTATGCTTCACTCCAGAATTTGGGATTTGGTATTCTGCTTCTTCCACCCTCTCCCTTGCGTTATTCCGATGCCGATTTTGCTGGTTGCCGGATTGAGCGCAAGTCCACTTCTGGGACTTGCCAGTTTATTTGGTTCTTCTCTAGTTTCGTGTCTTCTCGCAAGCAGTCTAGTGTCGCCCAGTCTACCACGGAGGCTGAGTATGTTGCTGCGGCTAGCTGCTGTTCCCAGTTGCTTTGATGATGGCACTTTGCGTGATTTTGGTCTGAGCTTTACTCGTGTTCCTTTGCTTTGTGACAGCACGAGTGCTTTTAGCGTTGCTAAGAACCCCGTGCTGCACTCTAACCAAACACATTGATGTGCGCTTTCATTTTCTCTGCGAGACCACTATGAGAAGAGTGATATCGACCTTCGCCATGTCGATACTCATCATCAGTTGGCTGATATTTTCACCAAGCCTTTGGACCAATCAACTTTTGCTAGGTTGAGAGGTGAGCTTGGTGTGTGTTTTTCCCCTTTTAGTTGGGGGAAACATTTTGGCTCTTGTATCATAAACTGACCTTTTGTTTTTCAATTGAGTTTTTCTTGCATCTTTTCTGCATGTCATATTTTGCATATTTACATTCAGAGCCTCATGTATATATCTTTAGGATATGACTATGCTCTGTAAGTGTATGCTCCGATGCTTATGTTGTGCTTGTAGCTTATGCTCTTTTTCTGATCACTGATACATGTTGTGAGCTGAGCTATTTTATGAATGGTGAACTTGTTTAATGAATCTAAAAAACCTGAAAATGCCTATCCACCCTTGAGATATGCAACTAGCATGTGTGGTAGAATGTGTTGAAATCACTTGTGCTTCTCATATATGCTAGGTTGCTATGTCTCTTGTTCTGAGTCATTCACTTGCTTGGTTTGTTCATATACTGCTTTAAATTTGAACCAAGTCAAAGTGAATTTGAAAGATCGAGATGGGATTGCTTGTCAGCACATCACAGTTTTGAGACTATTTCTCATTGCACTTTGAGTTAAACTTGAGCTGTGTAGTGTATGACCGAAACTGTCGCTTTAAGCTTCTGATTGCTTCTGCATAGGCTTCGCACAGTTGAAAAGTTAGGCAAGACAAGCTTTCAACCTCTCGCAATCACATGCTAAAATTTGAACTTGTGTAACTCAACCGCTGCAACTCCGATAAAATTTAGCTACACAAGTCTATGTTTCATTTTATAGCATGATGGTTGAACTTTGCTAGGGGTAGTTCACCTTGTATACATGTTTAGCACTTGTTTGACTTCCAGTCTATACATGGGTAGTGCTATTTTGATGGTGAATACTTTTGGCTGAAAACTGCTCTTCTTGCTCAAATGTTTAGATTTCGTATTTAGTGATCAGTTTGAGCCTTTGCTAGCATTATGTGCATATTGTTGAGTCATCGAATCAGCATTTTGTCGAGCATCTTCATACTCTATCGACTATATTCCTGAAGCTGCTAACTTGCATTTTGACTCATATGCATTTTGGAAGGGGGAGCTTTTCTGTCAAGGGGGAGAAATTTGCTTAATGCTGCATTTTTTCTTTGCTTGATAGTGCATTTTCAACTAAGGGGGAGAAAATATTGACAAATCATATGTGCTCTCTGTTCGACTAAGGGGGAGAAAATATCTTCAAATCTTTTGCTTTCTGAGTTGAAATTTGAGGAGAGTTTTCTTGGTTGTGTGCACTATTTGAGGGGAAGTTTGCTCGTTGCTGAGTTTCTGAGCTAGTATCAGTTGGTTTGGAGCATTTTTGGTGGCTAGTTGTGTTGAGCCTTTGCCTCTTTCTTGAGGAACTAGCACCTTTGTTTTTTTATGCTCTTCAATTGGTATTTAGCCCTTTTCAGTTGGTATCGAGTTTCCTCGCTAGTGGTGTTGAGCCCGTTTTGCCTCTTCTTGAGGGCTAGCTCTGTTTTGCTTGATTTTCAGTTGACTTTCCAATTGGTGTCGAGCTTTCTCGCTAGTGGTGTTGAGCCTGTTCTACCTCTTCTTGAGGGCTAGCTTTGCTTTGCTTGGTTGCATCAAGCCGTTGCCCATGTCTTTGGGAACCAAGTTGTCTTGCTCTTTCCACTTGACCTTCTTCGGCTTTACTATGCTTTTGGGTCATTTGGTCGAGTTCTCTCTCCTTCTTCCTTCCTTCCTTCCTCTATTCCTTTATGATTTGTGTTGGTAGTTGACAATGCACTCATCAAGGGGGAGATTGCGGATACATGGGTGTATGCCGAGTCTCTGAGTGATGAGTGATTGTCAACTAGGATAATACGCATGTTCTTTGGCTTGTGTTGTGCAGGTGTCGAGAACGGATACACTGATCAGAGGCAAGGTGAAGGTCAAGAAGAGACGTGTCGTGCCGATGGACCGAGAGTGGCGAAGGGCGGACGTGAGGCTTGGACTAAGGGACCGGTGGCCCGAGGACCAGCTGTGGTGGCTGGCAGCCTGGGACAGCGACGAGCGAAGACTGCGGGCACGGTGTTGCCTAGGTCCAGGACCTGGGGACACGTGTCGGTGGATGGGGTGCACGGGCGGTGCATCCCCTCTATGGCTCGGTTTGGTGGTTGAGCCACAGAAAAACCACCGAGTGGACGGTTTCCAGGTTTGGGCCTCAAAACCTGGGTACTGATGGTTTCCGAGTTTGGGCCACAAAACTCGGGCTGAGGACGGTTTCCAGGTTTGGGCCTCAAAACCTGGGTGCTGCGGGTTTGCTGAGTTTGGGCCACAAAACTCAGGCTACGGTCGGCTGGTTTCCCGGTTTGGGCCTCAAAACCGGGGGTTGGTCATGAAGGCTCGTTTCCCGGTTTGGGCCTCAAAACCGGGGGCAAAGTCTAGGAAAAGGACGAGCAGAGCGGTGGCGGCACGTGGCGGCAATCAGTGAGGTTGCGTCGAGGCAACGCTACTAGTTGTGCGGGCGTGGCCGTCGGATTAGCATCTACCTTGAGTTGTTCCAGAATAACCCTAGGGTTTAGCTGGCTCGCTCTGTAATTAGAGAGGGGTAGAGTAGGAAATAGAATTAGGATAAGTAGAGGGAGACACCCTCCTCCCATTCCATCTCAGTCATTTTCTCTTTGCACTTAGGGTTTCCTGCTCTCCGCAATCCCCTGCTGTAGCTACTAAGATCCGCAGAGAATCATACCTCTGTGTACTGGAGATTTTGAGGAAGTGAGACCGTAATCTCACTGTTGTAGTGTATGGTAGCCACACGGTTGCAGATCGATGTGTTGATTCGCGTTTTGTTCATGTTCTTTGCGTTCTTCGTTTCTCCGCGATTTTCCCGTCACTCGATCTCCCTCTCTACTGCGTCTTTGTGAAATCCGTTTGAATCAACTTGTTCTTTATAGTGAGGAGATCATTTCCACCGAAGGAATTCATCTAACTCCTCACGAACAAGTAGATCGGGTTGATTTCGTTTTTGTGGTGCTTTTTCGTTCATATTCCTTCCCTTTCGATTTTCCGGTGTTTGAGTTGATTTGAGCGGATGATTTCTTGGGGATAGTCTCCTAACTTCCTCGTGATCATCTTCTCCAAGTTTGGGAATGTGGGATTGTGATTTGATTCAGATTTGAGAGGATTTGAGTTGAGGGCGACCAAAATCGCCCTCACTGGACACTCGCGGACAGTCCGCCGTTGGGGGCGCGGACAGTCTGCGCGTCGAGCTCCGACCGAGCAGTGGTCGTGCGGCTCGGCTGTGTTTTGCCTCGGGTGACCGGCGGACAGTCCGCCGTTGACAGCCGCGGACAGTCCGGGCCCGAGCAGTGAACTTTCAACAACTGTGCTGTTTCGGTGTTTTTGCCGGTGGACAATCCGCCAGTGAACCGCGGACAGTCCGGCCTGCTACGGACAGTCCGGGACCCTAGGGCCGGACAGTCCGGGAATCGGCTGTGGGTTCCGGTTTTGTGCATTTGCTCTTCCGGCTTCCTCGCTTGGTTTCCGGACTTCTCGTTTGGCCCTAGAGTTGACCAAGGAACCTCTTTAGGTATCTTTGCTACTTGTTAGCATAGGTATTTGGGGATTTCTCGACGTACCATTCTATCTACGTTCGGGACTTGGTTTTTGAGGGTCGAACTTGTGCCGGTGCATTTGGCGTTTGGTTTGCTATCGATTTGTGGTGCCTCGTTGTGATCCTAGGGATCATCCACCCTCTTCCAAGGGTCGTGGGCATCACGGTTTCGATCGAAGCTTTCGGGGGTTGATTTTGGGGACAATAGGCCAAAGTTTCGAGAGAAATTTTTGAGCTCCCATTCACCCCCGCTCTGGTCGCCTTGCTATTGCATTCTCGGTCCTTCAGAGTGGCGTAGAATCAGCTCGTAGTGAGCACTTGATCCTTGCGCGGATCAAGGGGGAGCGATACCCTTGCGCGGGTGCTCCAACGAGGACTAGGGGGTGTGCTGACACCTCGATACCTCGGCAAAAAGATTGTCGTGTCATCTCTACTCCTTTACCTACGCATTTACTTTCAAGCAATTCAATTCCGCATTATTACTTGTTGTTCATTCTATATTGAATTGCTTTGATAGTGTAGGAGTGGCATAGACTTGGTCTTTTGTGCGGTAGAATAAAGAAAAACACACTTCTAGGCACTAGGGGGTTAATTGGGCCTTGATAGGTTTTATTCTTGCAAGAAGTTTTAGAAAAGCCCAATTCACCCCCCTCTTGGGCATCTTGATCCTTTCAATTGGTATCAGAGCCTCGTGCTCTCGATTTAGGCTTAACCGCCTAGAGTTAAGATGTCCGGAGGTGATGGACCATCTCCCATGTTTGAGGGAGGCAACTTTCCATATTGGAAAATCTGTATTGAGTCGTACCTAGAAGCGGTTGATGTTAAATGCCGCGATGTCGCAATCACCGGCTTTGCCAAGCCCAAGGAAGGCACAAGCCTTACTCCTAATGAGGAGGAAAATGAAAAATGGAATACAAAGGCCAAAAACATTCTCTTTAGAGGCATTTGCAAGGATGTGTTCAACCGTGTTTGGAACCACAAAAATGCCCATGATCTATGGGAAAACATTTGTGCGCTCCATGAGGGAACCAAGAGTGAGCGTGAGGAACGCTATCATTTAGTTATGTAAAAACTTCATTCTTTCGATATGCATGCTAATGAAAGTGCAAATGAAATGTACTCACAGTTGAATGTTCTTGTAGAAGAACTCAATGGACTTGGCCTCACACAAATGCAACCATCCGATGTTGTGAGGAAGATTCTTTGTGTCCTTCCAATTGAGAAGTATAGACACATTGTGACGGTGCTACATCAAGGTGATCTTTCCACCGCTACACCAACTCAAATCTTGGGAAAGATCAATGCGCATGAGATGTACATGCACATCACACCAAGTGGTGGCTCTTCCACCGACAAGAAGAAGGACCTGGCCTTCAAAGCAAGCCATGACAAGAAGGGCAAGTCAAAGGCTATTGAGGTGCATCATGAGAGCTCAAGTGATGAAGAGGATGATTCCAACATCGCTCTCATGTTGAAAAGAACCACCAACATCACAAGAATGGAGTCAACTTTGACTCAAGAAAGAAGAAATTCTTCACAATTAGCAAGAGGAGACCAATCTCCGAAATGGATTGCTACAATTGCGGAGAGCTTGGCCATCTTGCCCACCAATGCACCAAGCCCAAGAAGGACAACTACAAGAACAAGAACAAGGGCAAGAAGTATGACTCATCGAGTGAAGATGAGAAGAAGAATGACAAGCCCTACAAGAAGAAAGATGGCAAGAAGAAGCAATACCACAAGAAAGGTGGTAAAGCATACATTGTTTGTGATTGGCTCACCGACATTGACTCCTCCGGTGGCTCATCCGATGAAGATAGTGATGATGAGAAGGAGAAGGTGGCTGCTCTAGTCATTGGCTCCTCTACACCACCACCACCACCGTCACCATCATCATCTACACACCTATGCCTCATGGCTAAAGGTGATCGAAAGGTACAAAGCGATGATGACTCTAGTGATAGTGATAGTGATGGTGAATTTGAGTCACCCACTTATGATGAGCTTGTTAAATTGCTAAACAACTACTCTAAAATCATAAGAAAGACTAGAGCTAAAAATGAAAAGCTTGTTGATGAAAATGAATCTCTTGTTTAGAAATATGATCATGCTATTCATGCTAGTGATGAGCTAAAAGATGAACTTGCTACTATGTCATCCACTATCAAGGAGCTCAAGTCCTCTAACAAAGAGCTCAAAACTAAAAATGAAAAACTTGATAAGATGCATAGTGACTTTACCACTAGTTATGCTTTGCTCAAAGAACAATACACTCAAGTGAAAGTTGACTATGATACTCTCACCGTTGCTTATGATATGCTTTCACATGAGACACATGATGCTCCTAACCTTGTTGTTAAGTGTGACATAGCAACATCTTGTGAGGACTTGGTTAGTGAGCATGATGAGCAAAGAGCTAGTGGCAAGGGCAAGAATGTGGTTGTGGCCGATCACTATGATGATTATGTCAAGATCAAGAATGAGAATGCAAAGCTCAAGGTTGATCTAGAGAAGCTTGCAACCACAAAGCAAGTCATTGTTGAGACCCAAGATGATGATTATAGCATGTCACTTGAGCTAGACATGCTAAAAGAAGAGAACAAGAGATTGAAGATGGAGAGGTATTACAAGATGACACCATCTCAATTAGAGCTCCAACAAGAAAATGACAAGCTCAAGAGAGAGAAGGAGCACCTTACCACCGGGTTGAAGAAATTCACCAAGGGGCAATGTCTTCAAAGTGAGCTACTCATGAACACCGTGATGAAGACAAATAGAAATGGAATTGGCTTCCTTGAAGAGAAGATGAAGCAACGCAAGAGCATCACAAAACCAAAGAAGAAGAAAATTGGGAGATGCTATAAGTGTGGAAAGGAAGGACACTTTGCTCATGATTGTGAAGAGCCAAAACCCACACCCTTGCCCAAGCATGCTAGGCCCTTTGCTTTCAATGCTCACTACATGCTTAGACAAGACTCTAGTGGCAAGATGAAAGTCATGTTCATGGGGCCTCCTAACAAGAATAGGCCAAAGCAAATTTGGGTTGCAAAGTCACTAGTTGAGAAGGTTAAGGGACCTCAACAAGTTTGGGTCCCAAAAGCTCAAGCTTGATTTCTTGTGTGTGTAGGTGAACTACAAGACCGGTGGATCTCATTGGGTGATTGATAATGGTTGCACACAACATATGACCGGTGATCCCCGGATGTTCACCTCACTAGAAGAGAATGTCAATGACCAAGAAAAGATAAAATTTGGTGACAACTCAAAGGGCAATGTCAAAGGATTGGGCAAAGTAGCTATATCAAATGATCATACCATCTCCAATGTGCTTCTAGTTGCATCATTGAGCTTCAACTTGCTATCGGTTGGGCAACTATGTGATCTTGGCTTTCAATGTTTGTTCACCGACAAGGAAGTGGTTGTGACCAAGAAAGATGATACACAAGTGATATTCAAAGGCTTTAGATACAACAATCTCTATCTAGTGGATTTCACCTCCGAAGATGCCTACTTGAAGACATGTTTGTTCACTAAGCAATCACTTGGTTGGCTATGGCATAGAAGATTGGCACATGTTGGAATGAACACTCTCAACAAGCTATTGAAGAAGGATTTGGTTAGGGGCTTGAAGGATGTCAAATTTGAGAAGGACAAATTGTGTAGTGCATGTCAAGCCGGCAAGCAAGTTGCAAACACTCATCCAACCAAAGCCTTTGTATCAACATCAAGAGAGTTAGAGCTACTTCACATGAATCTATTCGGACCAACAACATATGCTAGCTTGGGTGGAAATCTCTATTGCCTAGTGATTGTTGATGACTACTCTAGATACACTTGGGTATTCTTTCTTCATTACAAATCCGAAGCAACCCCTTCATTCAAGAAGTTTGCCAAGAGAGCCCAAAATGAGTTTGACTTGAAGATCAAGAAAATAAGAAGTGATAATGGAAGAGAGTTCGACAACACCCACATTGAAGAATATTGTGATGAAGTTGGGATCAAGCATGAAGTCTCCGCAACCTACACACCACAACAAAATGGGGTTGTTGAGAGAAAGAACCGGACACTAATCACCCTAGCAAGGACTATGTTAGATGAGTACACTACACCGGAAAGATTTTGGGCGGAAGCAATCAACACCGCTTGCTATGCATCAAACCGCTTGTTCCCCCATCGTCTCCTTGGCAAGACCCCCTATGAGCTACTCAACCACAAGAAGCCGGATATATCATTCTTTAGAGTGTTTGGGTGCAAATGCTACATCTACAAGAAGCGCCAACACCTAGGGAAGTTTCAACGCCGATGTGATATTGGTTTTCTTGTTGGTTACTCATTGAAGTCCAAAGCATATCGAGTATTCAACCATGCCACCGGGATGGTAGAAGAAACATATGATGTGGAATTCGATGAATCTAATGGCTCTCAAGGAGAGCATGAAAATCTTGATGATGTAGGTGATGAACCATTGAGGGAAGCAATGAAGAACATGTCGTTGGAGCCATCAAGCCTAAAGATGATGATGATGATGTGCAAGTCATTGACAAGCCATCCTCATCCAATGTACCACATGTTGATGATAAAGATGGGAGGGATCCATTTGAAGATACTCATGTCTCCCATGATCAAATGGTGGTACAAGCTCAAGATGTTGATGCTCCACAAGCGGCCCCTCAAGTGGTTGATCGAAGGACTACTCCTCTACTACAAGCTCATCCTCAAGATCTTATCATAGGGAGTCCAACAAGGGGTGTAATGACTCGATCTCAAAAACTTGCTTTATTTATTTAACATCACTCCTTTGTGTCTCTTGTTGAGCCTACCATTGTAGATGAAGCTCTAGGTAATCCGGATTGGGTGAATGCTATGCATGAAGAATTAAACAACTTCACTCGCAACCAAGTTTGGACACTTGAAGAGCAACCCAAAGGCGCAAGAGTCATTGGAACAAAATGGGTGTTTAGGAACAAGCAAGATGATCAAGGCAAGCTTGTTAGAAACAAGGCAAGGCTAGTGGCAAAGGGGTTCTCTCAAGTTGAAGGTTTGGATTTTGGAGAGACCTTTGCACCGGTTGCAAGACTCGAAGCCATTCGTATCCTCCTTGCATATGCATCACATCATGACATTAAATTATATCAAATGTATGTGAAAAGTGCATTTTTAAATGGCTTCATAAATGAACTAGTCTATGTTGATCAACCTGCCGGGTTTGAAGACCCTAGATATCCTAATCATGTTTATAGGTTGTCCAAGGCGCTATATGGGCTCAAGAAAGCCCCAAGAGCATGGTACGAGCGCCTCTGGGACTTCCTCATTGAGAAGGGCTTCACCATTGGGAAGGTCGACACCACACTATTCACCAAGAAGCTTGATGGAGAGATCTTCATTTGTCAAGTCTACGTTGATGATATCATCTTCAGGTCAACAAATGAAGCCTATTGCAAGGAATTTGGTGACTTGATGTCGAAGGAGTTCGAAATGTCCATGATTGGAGAGCTCACATTCTTCCTAGGCTTCCAAGTCAAGCAATTGAAGGAGGGGACTTTCATATCTCAAGAGAAGTATACAAAAGATCTCCTCAAGCGCTTCAACATGGATGATTGCAAGCCTATTAAGACTCCAATGCCAACAAATGGACATCTCGACCTAGATGTGGGAGGTAACCCGGTTGATCAAACTCTCTACCGTTCTATGATTGGTAGCTTGTTATATTTGACCGCATCTAGGCCCGACATCATGTTTAGTGTGTGCATGTGTGCTCGCTTTCAAGCCGATCCTAGGGAATCACATCTCATAGCTGTGAAGAGAATCCTTAGGTACCTAAAGCACACCCCAAGCATTGGCCTTTGGTATCCCAAAGGAGCTAACTTCCAACTCGTTGGGTATTCCGATTCGAATTACGCGGGTTGCAAAGTAGATAGAAAAAGAACATCCGGAGGGTGCCATTTGCTTGGGAGATCACTAGTTTCATGGAGTTCAAAGAAGCAAAATAGTGTGGCCTTGTCTACCGCCGAGGCGGAATACATTGCCGCGGGTGCTTGTTGTGCACAAATCCTTTATATGAAACAAACTCTTTTAGACTATGGTGTAGTTCTAGAAAGGGTACCTTTGTTGTGTGACAATGAGAGCGCGGTTAAGCTTGCTAACAACCCGGTTCAACACTCTCGCACAAAGCACATAGATATTCGCCATCACTTTCTTAGAGACCATGTTTCCAAGAAAGATATATCCTTAGAGGGAGTTAGAACCGAAGATCAATTGGCGGATATCTTCACAAAACCCCTAGATGAGAACACCCTTTGTAGATTGCGAAGTGAGCTTAATGTGCTTGATCTAAGTAACTTTGTCAAAAGGTGAAAGGGGGTTGTCTTTGCATTGCATTGTATCATATGAAATGTTTAAATTATGCTTTGCACATAGGCTTGTCAGACGTGGTTAAGATAACCGCCCTAAAAAGCATGTGAAGAAGCTTACCCATGAGCAAACTTGACAAGCAACATAGATTCAAATTCCGTATTGCATTGCATATGCATGAGTGTTGCTTTGTCGTTTCTTTTCGGTTATGTTTTGAGCAACCGCTGTGTTCGTCCACCACTAGGGGGAGCATTTGAGGCTCCAATTGGTTAAGACCCCTAGTTTTGGTGGCCACACGTTGTCTCCATGGAGTTTTATTGCCTATTTTTTCTAGAAAACTAAATTAGCCTATGGCAAAATATTTGTAAAATTCGAGGGTTTGAGAGAGGTAACTCTTCTAGGTTCCAACTGGTGTTTATTTGCACCTTATTTGAGTTGGAACTTGGTTGGGAGAAGTCGGCGCAAAAAATCGAGTCAAAAAAGTGTTTTCCCTGTGACCGGACGCTCTTGGTGCGTCCGGTCAGTTCATCCCGCGCGCAGGTGAACAGTGTCTTCGGCGAGTCCGGTCAAGAGAACGCGCGTGCGTCCGGTCGATTGCTGCCGTGTGATCGGACGCTCGGTGCGTTCGGTGCGTCCGGTCGCGTGCGACAGGACGCGTCCGATCGCGGAAAACGCGTTTCGGGAGCTCTCTGTTCGCGATCGGACGCTTGGGCTTCATGCGTCCGGTCACGCCTCGGAGCGTCCGGTCGCAACTCAAGGGGCGCAATAACTTTATCCAACCGACACGTGGGTCCCCCTCCTATCTTCCTCGCTCTGTCCCACCACACCCGCCCGACCCGACCCCGACGCCCGCCGCCCCTCCGCCATGCCCTAACCCCGCGTCGCCGTCCTCCTCACCGCGCCCGCGCTACTGCCCTCTGACCGCCGAGCCGCCGCGCCCCACCCCGGCCGCCGCATCGCGCCCCCCGCCGCCCACCGCGCTCGTGCCACCCCGGCTGCCGCTCCGCGCGCCAGCGCCGCCGCCCCCTCTCCTTCCTCGGGCGCGCTCGGCCGGAACCGTACTTCGCCGGCGACCCTCGTTCCCGTCGCCTCTCTTCTCCAGCGAGCCTCAGCCGCGCCCCGTTTCAGCCTCAACAGTGAGCTTCCCCCTCTCCTTCTTTAACCCTGCGCGCAAGGTGTTCGACAAAATGCCTCACCCAAAGTTCCTGCCTCTCTAACCGCTTTTCGGTCCTAATTCTCGCGCAGATCCGTCCAGTGAGCCGTTGTGGTGCCCAAACGTGTCGGTCTCTCACCTTTGCTTGGTCCGTTCGTCATGTCTCGTCAGGTAGCTTGCCATGCCTCTCGTCTCGTCTCCTTTGCTTTGCTTCCGATAGGGTCTTCTTATCTCTAGATTATATGCTAATATATATATCCCTATCTATCTCTTGCAGCGAGTCGGGACCGTGTCCGTGAGCAGTGTCACAGTGACACCTTAATCCGGGGCCAAGCTCGTGGATACGGAACGAGGCCAAGCCTCTGAGGTTCAGTCCAGTCTCTTGTTCTCAGTGGCACTGGTTTGATTGGCAGTGGTTCTCAGTGGCAGAGTTTCTCAGTGGCAGTAGCTCTCAGTGGCAGTGTCCGTTGCTTCGCAGTGGTTCTATTCTTCTAGCGATGGCTCGCTGCAAGAACGTTGGCGGAGGTCCTGGGGCAGATCCTCCTCCCCCACACCCTCCTTCTGGTGACAAGGGGAAGAGGCCGCAGAAGCTCGTCTCCAAGAAGCGCAAGCGCCTTGATCGGTATTCAGAGATGGCACTTGCCGCAGCTCGCGCAGCCGAGAGAGCCGAGAAGGGTGGTTCGACAGGCAGTCTCCGTTTTCACGACCAGTCTTCAGAGTAGGCTAGTCAGGGCAGTGGTCAGCACAGTGGTCAGCGAGTTCGTGACCTTCTCATAGAGTAGCAGGTGCAGGCCCTGCTTCAGACCGAGGGCGGAGTTGTCTGGGTTCACGGTCATGAGTACTCTCTCGACGACCCGGCTGAGGTCCTCCCTCCCGACTTCCAGTTCCCGCTAGAGGCAGCCTCAGCCCTTGCAGCAGCCACAGCCCGTGGGTCAGCTCCAGAGCCCAGTTCAGCTACAGCGACCCAGGCAGAGGGTCAGCCAGTGGAGGAGCATCCGGTTCAGCAGCCCGTCCGTCGGTCCACCCGTACTCGCACTCAGGTGTCTCCTAGACCTGAGGGGCAGAGGCGGGGTGGTCGACCCCCTTCGAGACCACAAGGTCCCCCACATGTGGAGCACTTGGACCTGCGGACCGCGACAGCACGACAGGTGCAGGCCCTGCGGTTGGTTCCGTACGAGGAGTGGTTCCCAGCCGCCAGGCACCCTCTGGCCTCCGAGGGTTTCTACACTGTTATTCAGGAGGATTTCTACAGAGCATATGTCAACAGCGGTGTCCACATCCATCCTCACAGAGTTTGCCCGCTGGAGACTATCATCGCAGTTGCTGGGGAGACCATCCGTCCGATGCTATCTTACCTACCCGGGTTGGCAGATCTTCTTGGACGGAGTGGTTAGTATGTTGAGGACTGAGTGCGACAGTTTTACGCGTCCCTGTGGATCTCCCCGGATAACCGGTTCCTCCACTTTGCCTTTAGGGGGAGGTCCTATAGGCTCTACAGTGCCCGTGCCAGAGAGTACCTTGGTCTGACAGCCTATGCGACCAAGGTCCACACAGTTTGCTATGGAGAGACAGAGCCACCCCGATGACCACACGCAGGAGAGATTCCCCCAGCAGACTTGGTTCGTGCCTGCTTCCGGGAACCGTTCGGAGAGGGGTCCAGCCAGCGTCCTCGTGACTTGGCGCCGACAGCCCGTCTCGTGAACGAGGTCATGAGGCGTACTCTTCTGCCCCGGACAGGCTACAAAGAGGGGTTGACCAGGATTCAGATCTGGCTAGTTCACCACTTGGTCTCCCAGCTTGACTTCGACATTTGGGACGTGATTATTTCTGAGATGGAGGACACACTTGCAGAGGGCTTCAAGGGTCACCGGCAGCTTCCTTATGCTCACCTCATTTGTTTCATTTTGAGGAGGATGATTCCAGGACTGCTTCCAGAGCTTCTCCATTCCCCGACAGAGTTCCCCGTGTACGACACTCGCCAGATTGCCGGGGCTCGTCCAGACACTCGTCCTAGGGGTCAGCGTCAGAGGCCCGTTGTCACCGAGACAGAGGCACAGTAGGACGAGGCTGTTCGTCAGTTGGCAGCAGCTGAGCTCGCAGAGCTTGAGGCAGAGGGAGAGGACCCTGACCTTGAGGTTCCGTCTGATAGCACCGACGTCGACTACGCTCCTCTTCCGAGGATGCGTCCACCGGCAGCTCACGACTCAGAGGCCTCCTCCTCGCACATGGCCGGCTCCGATCCAGCACTCCTTGCTATTCTCTCGGATGAAACAGGAGTAGTCCAGACTTTCTGAGGAGGTTCAGCGTGAGGCTGAGGAGCAGCGATGACAGGCTCAGGAGCAAGCCAGACTAGCTGAGGCTCAGGCAGTGGCAGTAGCACAGGCTCAGGAGCGCCAGGACGCTCTCCAGCAGCAGATGATCCAGCTCCAGACTCAGACGCTTGCTTTCATGGAGAGGATGGTGGCTCTTCCACAGTTACCCCAGCCACCTCAGTTTCAGCTGCAGCAGCCCGGATCGTCGACCTCTTACTACCCGTCAGTTCCTCCGTCGATGGTCTCGCCCTTTCCACAGTACCCTCAGTGGTTTACCTCACCTCTGCCAGGGCCGCAGCCAGGGTTCACACTGATTCGCTCGGGCTTCACTCCTACTCAGACGGAGTCGGTTCTAGTGACCCCGAGGAGTTTGGAGGCTTCTTTCAGCGAGCTCACCGG